>OY253748.1:17073147-17693600 GCA_958009045.1 Oxytorus armatus
AGAAAGAGAGAGAGAGAGAGAGGAAGAGAAAGAAAGAAAGAAAGAGAGAGAGAGAGAGAGAGAGAGAGAGAGAGACAGAGGGCAACGGAAAGCTCGCACGATGATTCTCTATCGTTGTCGATGAGAATGTCTATACGAGCCACGCTTTCAGCCATATTTCCCAACTAACGTTCGTTATCACTGAACTCGGAAAGATGTATGAAAAAATAAATAAATATCGTGTCTGTACTATAAAAAAAAAGAAAAAAAGAAATTCAAAATTTCATAGGAGCTTTTAATTTTTAACTTTATTACTTAGGTAAATATTGAGCAAAGGGGACCCACTTCCGATGACCTTGTCCTTCATATATGATATCAAGGGAGTCTTCCTGAACAACTTTTTCCTCTGACAAAATCGGGGGCCGTTATTTATTTAAAAGTTATTAACAAATAAAGTTCATAATTCATAATATTTTAATAAAGCTATTTTCCTTATATGTCAGTCCCAAGTATCTTGTCCTTCACATAAGTTGTTAAGGTAGTAGTCTGGTAACTTAAGCCGATTTTAATGTCTTTTTTGGAGGGCGTTTTTTTGTAGGAAAATAAAAATGAATCGTGATGGATATTTAGGATGTTTTTATTAAAGATACAAAAAAAAAACTACTGAAGTTAAGTTTCATGGATAAATAACAAAATGGCAGACTTTGGAAAAAAAAAACTATTTTCCAAAGTCCGCCATTTTGTTATTTATCCATGAAATTTAACTTCAGTAGTTCCGACCAGAATGACATGTCTAAAGATTAAGAATTATCAAGAAATTTTGTTTTTAGATAACACCAAGAGCCAAAATCACCGGGGCCACCCACGCGCTTTTTTTTGGAGATGCCAACTTCCATCAATAATAATAATAATAATAAACTATTAAATTTTTTCAACAAATTTTTTTTTTGTATCTTTAATATGTATATAAAAACATCCTAAATATCCAAAACGATTCATTTTTATTTTCCTACAAAAAAACGCCCTCCAAAAAAGACATGAAAATCGGCTTAAGTTACCAAACCCCCCCTACCTACCTTAAGAATAACCGCTCAAGTAACATACAAAAAGTTTTATCCGTTGCTCATTGTTTGTTAAAAAATTATTAACAAAAGAAGTTTCATAAATCGAACATGAAATACTTTTACTCGTGGCGAACTGTACATCTTTAACAATAATTTTTAGTAATAATTTTTTAACAAACAATGAGCGACGGATAAAACTTTTTGTATGTTACTCATGGGGGTATTCTTAACAACACATGTGAAGGGCAGGATGATTAGGACTGACTGGTATAAAGAAAATAGCTATATGAATTATTAACTTTATTTGTTAATAACTTCTAAATAAATAACGACCCCCAATTTTGTCAGAGGAAAAAGTTATTTCCCGTGCAAAAATGCGTCGAATGGGCCTATTCCAAAGGTCATCGGAAGTGGGTCCCCTTTGCTCCATATTTACCATTACTTATCTTTGGGCATAATTCTTAATCTACCATTTACAACCACGTTCATGAATTTTTTTCTTACTTTAACACTAATAATAATCATAATAAATATATTATTCATCATTGGAATATTCTTTAAAATATCATCGGGTGTCGCGATCTGTGTCAGTCATTTGCGGCAGATCAAACGACGAAAAGTCTATAATCTAAAAATATAATATACCGTAGATAGACGTTTGGGCCATTTTTATATATATCTTGAACGTGAGCTCAAGGATTCGCCCCCGAGACGTCTACCGTGTCATCGATTTCCGCAAGATTACTTCGCAATAATGCAAAACGTTGAAACGAGACGACCGAGCGAGATAGAAGAAGGTTGGATATATACAAAAATACAAAATGTTTGTATGTGCATTGAAGAGAGACAGAGAGAGGTTACCCCGAAGGCTTCAAGTGCGGACCTGGCTGTCCTATTTTCCACACCTTTCGCCGACACTCGAACCTCCTCTTTCTCTTCTACCCTGATGGTATGAAACTTGCTAGGCCGACGGCGACGAGCAACGCGTCGACGACGTCCGGTCGATCCGGAACCAGAATATTTTTGCGGCCTTGACGGCCCAGTCTATATCCTCATACTCATAGTCGTCTCTTTCTCTCTCTCTCTTCCTCTAATAAAAAGGGCAACGAGACATGCGCCACTCTTCTGTGAGTTATCTCATTTCAAGACGTCTGACAACCTGGGCTCGCATCCTTTCCTCTCCCCTTACTGATCCTCCCCTCGCAACTGACTCTCAGACTTCTTACTTCTCTATCTATCTCCCTCTCTCTTGTTCGTTCTTTCTTCGGTTATATCGTGAAATGTTTTTCTCACGCCTTTTTTTTCCTATAAATTTTATACGAAGAAGATATCATTCGAGCCTCCCAACGAACGAGTCTTGACACAAGCTTCTGTACCAAGTGGTATATATCTTCTTTATTTTTATTCGGCCTTTCTATCGGCACGATCTTTCTGCCACATATATTTTTACACGAATATTAAATCGTTGTGTAATTCCGGAGCGGAGCTTGAGAGAGAAGAGGATTTCTGCTGAGAGCATCCAGACTACAATATGGGATGATTAAAAAAAAACACATTTTTTTTTGCTTCTTCATAGACGAAGCTTTGTTCTCGTGAATATCTTTTCTTCCAGTTTCCAATGCCAATGTGCCAAAACGTCGGACAAACGAGTTTAGAAAAAAAATTTCCACAAGGATGTTTGTTTGTGTGTGCGATGAGGTTGAAAAAGTTTTATAATACCGGAATAGCTCAACCGAACAAGTTGAAATTTTGCACGCAAGTGTGAAGCTACCAGCCCCCTTTTGCTGACATAAATTTTTAGAAGTTTGAACCACTCGTTCGGATTTTACACGATTTTGGATTTTATTGAAATATGTCCGTTAAGAGCACGTGAAAGACGATGAGAAATTTCAGCAGCGTCGTCATAGTAGGGATCTTTGAAATCTGGGTAACATTCAAGAAATATGTGCGGAAATTATCCATGCCAGAAGCGATGCACTACGAGCTCTGTTCAAAAAGTATCGGGAATTTTGAATTTTCGCGGGCTACGTATATTCGATTTTCGATTTTTTTGTCGCGTTAGGTTGGTACTGATGTCTCTCACTTATGCTGAAAAAATCGGCCGTTTTGAATGTTTAGTTAATTGTTGACAGCTGTTTTGGTTAGACGTGTTTTAGCTTATCTTCGATTTTTGCCTATTCCAAAAAAGCAGCTTCCATCGCGATGATTGAGCTTTGGTTTCCACGTCATAACCATAAACCCATGATTCGTCACCAGTTATGACCGTCCGGAGCAAATTTGGGTCGTCGCGGACCGAGTCCAACAGCTCCTTAGCAATGTTAACGCGACACTGTTTTTCTTCGAAATTGAGCAATTTTGAAAATCATTGGTAAAAATCGAATAGCACGAGCCAATCGATATGTTTAGTTCCTCAGCAACTTCTCTAACGGTGATTCGACGATTGGTCAATATTATTTTCTTCACTTCATCAATGTTTTCGTCTGTTGTTGATGTGCTCGGGCGTCCGGAACGCATTTCACTGTTCGCATCTTCTCGGCCCTCTGAGAATATTTTGTACCACCGATAAACGTTGCTTTGGTCCAAGGTAGCTTCACCATATGCCATAGTCAACATTCGGAATGTGTCCACGCACTTGATTTTGTTTTTCACACAAAATTTGATACAGATTCTTTGATCCAATTTTTGGAATAGGCAAAAATCGTAGACAAGCCAAAACACGTCTAACCAAAACAGCTGTCAACAATTAACTAAACATTCAAAATGGCCGATTATTTCAGCATAAGTGAGGGACACGAGTATCAACCTAACGCCGCAAAAAAATCGAAAATCGAATATCCGTAGTTCGCGGAAATTCAAAATTCGCGATACTTTTTGAACAGACCTCGTATGTATTTTGGTATTGAAACTTGTAATTTTTCAGGTAGGACCCGCAAAAACTCTTGAAAATTGTCTGCGAATCGAAAATTGAGCAAGGAACATCTCGCGTTCGGGTCTGCAAGTACCGACAGTGGAATTTATACGAACCAAACGAATACCACTTTTCCACGATTACTGTGGATTTTTCGGACAAATGCCATTTCGTTAATTTTTCAGATACAGCAACAAATGAGTGTTCGTTAGTTCGGGTTTCTATTCGACTATATCGTAATAGTCGATTTTTGTCAAAATCTGTGCTATACAATAATAATTATAGTCATTTTTGTTTTAGACCTCTTCGTTCGTTAGCTGAAAATGTACATTTTTATTTTTTATTTTAACATTTTATGATTTTAGATACAGGTCCCCAGAATTACTTGACCAAATTTCAAATCAATCGGATTAATAGTTTAGGAATGACATTAGACTGAAAATTTCAGTGTACTCTGTTGGTAATACAGAGTCGTTGAACCAGACCTTTCACATGCTCTTCGCAGAAATATTTAGCAAAAATTCAAAAACGTTTATAATCTCAACGATTTTTTTTTTTTTTCATGAAAATTATATCGTACAAAGAGGGGTGGCAGTTTTACTTGCGTCCAAAAATTTCAGACAGATCGGTCAACCTATAACATAGTTATAAAAGGTTGATTTCCACACACCCACACACACAAACACACACACACGGACATACACACATCGATAGGGGTATGTTTTAAATGCTGTTTTTTCCGATGTTTTCACAAATTTAAAAAACTACGGCATTGAAAACACAGAAAGAAGACACAAAAAAATATGGCACATAAAAAGAGCTTCGTCCGTGTGTAATTAAAATGTGTATTTTCAAACAGCCATTTTGTGCAGACATAAAATATCATCGAAATTCCGAGACAGCAAATGTTTCTCAAATTTTACGTTACAAACACGTTTCATTGTGCAAATAAATGGGGTAATTCTTTTTCGTATTTTCAAAATTCCTTTCTGTCTCACAATCTAGCTCCTCATTTTATCTTTGTGTCTCTCACCTTGTTGGATCGAAGAGTGACTTTTCCACCGCAACGGGCACAGCATCGTATGTTGCAGTAGTTGCAGATGTGACCAACTCCGTCCGCGAACTTGGTCTTTGAGCATATCTGACACGTGGCATCGAGCTCGATTCCCGATTTTTTGTGTTGTTCCGAACGTGCACGTATCGTTTCCTCGAGCACCTGCACTTCGTCCTGCTTTCGTCTGCAATTACACAAAATTCATATAAACGAAATAATCAGATTGGAATACATTTTAATATTCTTTTTGTTATTATTGTGTGTTCCAACGTAAACCCTTTCGGATTCTTACGCATGACCCTTCTCAATTCCATTTTTTTTCATTTTTTCCCCCTATCACTGCCCTATCCACAGTTCGTTGAGCTAACCTAACTTCCGTTGCATCCACAGACGTTTTAGTTACACTGTATCCGATTTGTCATGGGCACGGGGAAACTGCGGAAAACCTGCCTCCCACTCAGTAGTCGGCGTGCAAGGCTAAGTGGTCACCCATCCCAGTACTGATCGCAGCCAATACTGCTTAACATGGGAGATCGCCGAAGCCGCACACCGACCCCACGTCCACTGCTGTCGGTTGAATACATTAATTCAAATTACTAGAAATGTTTGTAATATTTTGTTTTAACTCACTGTAAAATTAAATCAATAAATTGGATCATTCAGTGAAATTATTGTCAATTACTGGAGAGCGTTAAATTTTCATCAAAGTTAACAAAATTTTACGCATATTTTTTTTAGAATTTTATAGATTTTATAGTATTACTGTTAAATATAATATTAATATTAGATTTAGCAATAACACTATAAAATTCATGAAATTCTAAAAATTGTATTTCCAAAAGTTAAATTTTCATCAAAGTTTAACAAAATTTAACAAATATTTTTTAGAATTTCATAAATTTTATAGTGTTATTGCTAAATATAATGTTACATTTAGCAATAACACTATAAACTTTATGAAATTCTAAAAAATATTTGTTAAATTTTGATGAAAACTCAACTTTTAGAAATTCAATGTTTATAATTTCATGGATTTTATAGTGTTATTGCTAAATCTAATATTAATATTATATTTAACAATAATACTATAAAATCTATGAGATTCTAAAAAAATATTCGTAAAATTTTGTTAACTTTGATGAAAATTTAACTCTAAAATTTATGAAATTCTAAAGAATATTCGTAAAATTTTGTTAAATGTGATAAAAATATAACTCCATCCAGTAATTTGACAATAATTTAATTGAATGATTCAATTTATCGATCTAATTTTACAGTAAGTTTATATAATATATTAAAAACATTTCTAGTAACTTGAACTAAACGATATTCTACATGTTTATTCTAGCACAATATTTCAAATTATTATGATATTTAAAGAAATGTCAACAATAAACAACGAAAGTAAAGTCCGGGAAGTTTGTGAAATTTACAAATAGATCATTCAACAAATTGAACCAATAGATATCACGAATTTTTCGAAAGAGAAATTTCGAACTTGGTGCTTCTCTTTTAATTTCTGCTTTTTATAAAAATGGTTTTTTTTTTATCGCGTAGAACGTGTAGATATCGATTTAATCATTTTCAAGGGTGAGGGGACAAATTGGTAAAGTGAAGAAAGGGGTTTGGGCGGAGGGATTTTACTAGTGAATGCATGAAAATTCAATGAGCGCGTGATGGAAGAAACGCGTGCGAGTAATTTATCGAATTTTCTTCGAAGAAGAGTGGCCCGAGGGAACGAAGGGGATGGCGAGAGGGAAAAACGAGACTTGAAAAGGATCCGCTCTCTTCGACCCGCTGTGTATAACGAAGTCAACGGATCTCTCGAAAATCGAGCCAGCAATCCCGAGAGAGAGAGAGAGAGAGAGAGAGAGAGAGAGAGAGAGAGAGAGAGAGAGAGAGAGAGAGAGAGAGAGAAAGAGGGAGAGAGTGAAACGGACCCCGACCAGCCCTAAATTAGCCTACGCCCGTGTTTCCAACAGTCAACGACGAAAGGAATATTCGCTTAATACCCGAGAGAATATCTCTCGTAGAAAACCTATCGAGCAAATTTTAATTAAATTTTCTCGTAATAATTTTACCGATTTCGGTAATTTTATTATTTTTATACAATTTTTGCGTGAATTAATGTAATCATTACACAGTACTCGAGAAATCTACATCAAATTAATACAACACAAGGTTTCTTCTTAATAAGGAACCAATTATTAAGGGAGGGACCCTCATTAATAGGAATCTTCGATTAAACGTAAGAAAAAATCTGTTTTCTATTTTTTTAATTTGCAGAAAAAAATTTGTATCGAAAATTCCAAATCAGATATGAATTGTAATGATGTTCCGGTTATGGAAAAACATAATCAGAACGGCATATAAAAAGTTATAAGAGGAGTTATATTCTTTAAATATTTGTTTTATGTTGAAATAACGCATCTCGTTCATTCTTTATAGATTCTGAATATTTGTTTGTCATCCTAGAAACGTTTTCAACAATCGGTCATTTGGAATTTTCGATACGTACAACATATCGTTAAACTTTTTCAGTCAAAATTCGTGAAAGTAACTGAATAAAAATCCATTATCGAAAAATAATGATTGTGATTGATTTTTAGTTGTTCGAAAGCAACTTACAATTTACAAAAATACAAAACAGCAAAAACAGCTTTTGAGAATAATTATTTATAATTAATTTGTGAAGCAATGATTTTGAATGGTGTCTCGTACGAATGATGGCTTTTCAACAAAATAACACTTATAAAGCCAAGCAAAACTCAAGGTAAAATAAAATAAAGAAAAATACTCGTACAACATATCGTCAAACTTTTTCAGTCAAAATTCGTGAAAGTAACTGAATAAAAATTCATTATCGGAAAATAATGATTGTGATTGATTTTTATTTGTTCGAAAGCAACTTACAATTTACAAAAATACAAAACAGCAAAAACAGCTTTTGAGAATAATTATTTATAATTAATTTGTGAAGCAATGATTTTGTATGGTGTCTCGAACGAATGATGGCTTTTCAACAAAATAACACTTATAAAGCGAAGCAAAACTCAAGAAAAAATTAATGAAAGAAAAATTTGCAAAAAGCCATTATAGAAAACAGCTACGAATTGAAATTTGTACGCTCAACGCCCCCTTTATGAGAAACCATATCGTTCTCAATTTTGGTTAAATCATAGTGGAAGCATTGTGTTAAATTTCGAGGAAACAACATGCAATTCTTCACTAGCAGCGTTTTTCCCCCACATTTGTTGTAAATCTCTATTTTTTTTCGGGTAATTTTAAATTTCGTAAAATCGCAACTCATTTCATCATTTCCCGCGAAATTCGATCCCGATCATCCTTCAATGACGTTCTATCTTCGTGCAAAATTTTACGCCAACATCTAAAAAGACATTGATTTACGAGGTCTGTTCAAAAAGTATCGGGAATTTTGAATTTTCACGGGCTACGTATATTCGATTTTCGATTTTTTTGTGGCGTTAGATTGGTAATCGTGTCCCTCACTTATGCTGAAAAAATCGGCTATTTTGAATGTTTAGTTAATTGTTGACAGCTGTTTTGATTAGACGTGTTTTGGCTTGTCTTCGATTTTTGCCTATTCCAAAAAATCGATCAAAGAATCTGTATGAAATTATGTGTGAAAAACAAAAATAAGTGCGCGGACGCATTCCGAATGTTGACTGTGGCATATGGTGAAGCTACCTTAGGCCAAAGCATCGTTTATCGGTGGTACAAAATGTTCTCAGAGGGCCGAGAAGATGCGAACAACGAAATGCGTTCCGGACGCCCGAGCACATCAACAACAGCGAAAACATTGATGAAATGAAGAAAATAATATTGGCCAATCGTCGAATCACCGTTAGAGAAGTTGCTGAGGATTTTTACCAATGATTTGGGCATGAGACGGGTCGCCGAGAAATTCGTGCCAAAATTTCTCAATTTCGAACAAAAACAGTGTTGGACTCGGTCCGCGACGACCCAAATTTGCTCCAGAGGGTCATAAACTGGTGACGAATCATGGGTTTATGGTTGTGACGTGGAAACCAAAGCACAATCGTCGCAATGAAAGTTGCTTTTTTGGAATAGACAAAAATCGAAGACAAGCCAACACACGTCTAACCAAAACAGCTGTCAACAATTAACTAAACATTCAAAATATCCGATTTTTTCAGCATAAGTGAGGGACACGAAAACCAACCTAACGCCACAAAAAAATCGAAAATCGAATATACGTAGCCCGCGAAAATTCAAAATTCGCGATACTTTTTGAACAGACCTCGTATATTGATTTTTGTGAACAATTACAAAATTACAAAATTCTATAAATCCAAAACGCCTCCATCGATTTTGTCCGTATTCAATACGGAATATCATTTAATGGCACTCACTCGATGAACGAAGTGTTTGCTTTGGTCGATAGCCCACAAATAATCCAAACAAACACCTACATCCAATTTCCAAAAATTCAAAATTCTATAAATTTAACACGCCCAGAACGATTTTCTTCAAATTGAATAGCGAACATCGTACGATGATAGTCCATTATTTGTGTAGAAAGAGTTTAGCCCGATAGCTAAAAAATTTGAAAAATTAACATTTTCAAAAATTTTCAAAATCTTATAAAATCGAAAAAATGTTAATAATTGTCACGAAAATTTTAGTAAACATAAAACCGATACTCATTGACTTTTGTGCTAAATTTCAGTCCGAAAGTCCAAACCGATTCGAAGTCACAGCGGTTTCAATTTTGCACCCCCAATCATACACGCACCCATCCGGGCAATTTTTCGACTTCTGATCTTTCGATGCTTCGGAACATTTCGTACAAAATTGCATTAAAAAGACGTATTTTTTTCTTCAGAAAAACAAATTTTCCTCTACGAAGGAAGTAAGAGAATAATTTTCCAAAAAAAAAAAAACTTTAATCTCATACCTCATTATCTCGTTTTCTCGTTGTTCCTCCTGTTTCTGTCGCATCATAACACCCTCGATAATACGTCTCTCCTCGGGAGTGAGATGCGACATGTCCGGTAGGTCCGCCATCACGGTATCCTTAAGCTTGACGTAAACGTCGTTCGTTTATCGACGTTACGTTTGTAAGTTGTAATCGGGACAATGATAAGAATAAAATTGGTCGCCGGGTCGCGAGCTCGTGACAATGAACGTAGCTCTGTGATTTCGTAGAGTCGAGTGAAAATTGTAAAACGACAGGATCTACGTTGACGATAACGCGGATTATGACTAGTCAGCGAGAAACACAAGTCTCTTTTCTCCCTCAAGCCTGTCGTAATTAATTGTAACAAAATTTTTAACAACAACAATAATAATAATGAGAATACGAGGGAGGAGAAGCGTTCGTTGGTATGACGATAACGACGATGCTTTATTATTACGGGCCCGGGGACCGCTACTGGAACGTCTACGACTACGGGACGTTCTGGTCCTGAGCGAGTCATCCGCCACCGAGTGACCACGTTTCGTCGGACGGGCAATGATAAATAATCGAGCAACGAGACGCGCGAAACTCGCCAATGAATTCTATTAATTCACGTTGTTCCACACGTTTATCGTCGCGTTCGACGTTTAAACACGAATGCTCGTCGTTAATCCCGCTTAGAATCGTCGAACGCCAATCAATTGGTACGTTCACGTAGTCACAAGGATTGCACGACGAGCCGTACAATGAACATACAGAAATTAATAATTTCGTCGTTTTTCGTTCTGTCGTCGCGTTATTTCTTTTCACTTCTTTCACAATTTGCCTCCTCTCGCTGCTTATCACAGGGTCAAAGTTCGACGACCCAAGTAATGTTCTTTCTTTGCTCTTTCCTTCTTCCTCCTCTTCCTCTTTCTCCCGATCTTCGCGAACTTTATCGCTCGCTCTAACCTTCGTATTATCCCTCGATAATACAAAATTATTATTATTATTATTCTTGTTCGTTACGTTCGAGTTCGCGCGCGACCAATTGTCTTTAACGTCGCCGCTCAGCGGCTTTCGTTTCTCCGTGTCACAATCGTCACGATGATTTTCTCTCGGCTCACGTATATCGCTCGTCTCATCCGTACGGAGAATCATGATCACGGGTCGTGGGGAGGGAACTCTCGCATTCTTCACCGCTTCAAGATTTTATTTCGTTTGCTTTTTCAATGTTGCGCGCTTTTGTTGTTTACTTCGTTTTTCCTTTGCCTCGTTGCCTTGTTACGTATGTATCTTCCAAATTTCTCGTTCAACGCGGATGAGGGGGATGAAGAGAAAATAAAAACGAAAAATCTACGGATATTTCGGTACTTTGGGAATTTTCCTTTACTTTTTTTCGTCAGCTAATAAACTTTTCACTCGTTCCCAAATGGCCTCCAAGCTTGAAACTCCCGCCTCGAGTCTCGCGACCGGAAGTGAAGGTTTCTCTTCTCTCTTCGTGCTTTTCTTTCTTCTTCAATCTCTCTCGCGCACTCCCTAGTTCACTAAATCGTCCAATGCCAAATCGTCCCTCAACAAACTTTGTCTCTTCTTCGCTTCCAACGTCCCTTATCTTTCTCTCGTCCGCGGGGTCTCCACCTTATTTTCCTCGTGACTCCCCCTATCGTGACCCATGAGATTGTCGTCGATTCTCAACGTTTTTCTCGCTTGTTGTCGAACAATTCGCCGCGAGGAGAACAAAAAACAATTGCAATCAATGCAGACCCGTTACCACAGGTGGCCGAGAGCGAGACCAAACCCCCGGAATCTCATCGATCTTTGTGTGAAATTGGATAACTTCGATCGTTGAAAAATAATGCAATCGTCGAGGAAACGACGCGATCGTTGCCGATAACGGGGGAAGAGAAAAGCGTGCCGAACACATCGATTCGTGGTGTTAAACGGGTCACTCCGATTAACAATTCCCCTTTTATAAACGAGTCGTTCGACACAAGAGCACTCTCTCGTTACGTTTTTTTCCTAACGACAAGCCACATCGCGAAGAAATATCGAGGCGCACAATCAACAACAATAACAATGAGAAAGAAAAGTAGTTCTTCGAAACGAAATCTCGAAATTGTCCGGACAAAGCCCACAAAACAATGTTTTCCCTTAGATGACTAAGAATTCGTGAAAAAGATGCTTTTTTTTTCCTCGTTCTTCGACGTCACGTTCAAATCTCGTTGCGGACGCGCTTCTTCATCCCTTGTACACTTCCTTCTATTGTTTGGCACTATATACGTTTTTTTACACCATATAGTGCGAGGGTGATACATTTCGGAAATGAACGGAAGATTGTCTCGTTTGATCGTTTAACGCGGTTATGTTAAAGAGCCCCTTTTATTACTCTCTGTGTCGTTTTTTTGTTTCCCCCCTCGACTCTGCGGCACTGAACTCGTCACTCAAACACTGCACTCTCACGAATTACTCGTATATCCTTTTGACTTACACGTACTTGTATAATTGAGACGTTAATCGAAATTTACCCCTTCCGATATATACACGTGGACACTTAATTTCCGTTTTTTTTTTTTCAAACAATTTCCGTGAAACAACACAGTGAAAACAGGTCGGTGACAACGCTCTGGGAATGTGCAATGGCGTTTTAACACGGCCCCTGGTGAGAAAACACACGAAATAGGGATTGAAGATCGGGGGACATACCACCAGGCTCGTTTGAGGGGGGTCTTGCTCAAGTGAAATACTGTTAGTTCGGGCACTCGCGCGACTATTTTTCACGATATGGTCCGAGACTCAATGAAATGACGAACGAAAAAAGAAAGAATCGAACAAGCACACACACTCCTTTACAAACACTTTTTCTCAGGTTGTCTCTTTTATCGGCGATAATTTGTCCGTGCGAATGAATGACAAAAGATTCACAATCGCTAGAACAACGAAATACATTTACAACCCTTACGCATATAAACACGTATAAGTGTGTTTCTTGTGTTGTACACAAAGTGGCTTGGCCTTTGTCGTATCCTCGAACAGGGCAAATTGATCTTTCGACAGAAATTTCTTTTTTTTTTCTCTCCACACCCTCAACGCACAGTCCCGCGATTATGTCCGTCTGATCTCTCGACGGTTGGTACTACTTTTCTCGTCAGTCTTTCACCGTACTTTCTTTCTCTATCACAAGCCCCTTCAACCACCCCTGCCAATTCGTATCCACTGTATAAAACTGCTTTTACCTTTGTTTTTCCGTTTTTATTAGATCTCTCTCGTTTTATGACACACCACACGCTCTCGCTCAACGTTCTGTTTCTCTTTCACCATATCTGGCTTTACTACCCCTCTGGCTCGTTTCCTTTCACTCTCTGGGAGACCGTCCCACCTCTTTCTATCTCTCTCTCTCTCTTGCTCTCTGTATATATACACATATATATATGTGTGTGTGTGTATATATAAAACGCGCGCGCGTCTCGCTGTCTCGGCCCGGCTAGCCTCGTTCTCCTTATCGTCACAACTCCCAACTGGCGCGGTCGTCGTTCAAGTTGAGGGGATACCACGATCCCTCTCAGCTATTTATTCCCATACAGATTTCCCTTCGTATCGTTCCGTATGTTTGTCTGTTGTTTTTTCTACTTTCCTATTTGTTTTCTACGAATGCGCGATCGTCGTAACTCCTAATGTAATAATAATGATGAAAACGTGTCTGGCTCGTGTGCGCGAGTAATAAGACCACGGGGCTCATCATTGGGGGTAGGGTGTGGGGGAGAAGAACAAAAAAAATAGATATACGTATTAAAGCCCCCGTTGGCCCACCTGCGCACCCGTACGCGCCCTCTCGTGTGTGCGAGCTTTCGCCGAGGTTCGCGGACACTGGCTTGCTTGATTTTCCTCAGCTACTCTCGTCGCGATCTACCCTTTTCCATCTCTCTCACCCTATCTCTCTCTTTTACTCCCAACACCAAGAACGTACTTGCACGAAATTTCTCAATCTATATAGCGATTGTGTATATATAGGGGTAGCATCCCCTCTCTCCTCCTTTCTGTGCGGTTTACTCGGCTCGTTCTCGTAGTGGTATTACTGGATGTAAGGTTTTCGAGATAGCCCGGAGGGCCCGAGGGAAAGAGGAGACTGAGGATTCGCGAGACGAGAGAATATCTCCTCGGCATTTTCGGAGAAACGCAGAGCTTCGAGGCATCGCGCTCAACGACAGAAAACACAGAGACATGTTTGAACTTACTAGGATTTTCGTGAGGCGTTATACGAATTCAACCGACCCCAAGCAGACAAAACGACATTTTACGAATCTGATTTAACAAATCGTGAAATCGTTGTACCGGATTTCATGATGGCGTCGCGCTTTAGAAGAAAAAAACAACAACGAAGATCGACGAGATCTTTTTACAGGGTTGAAAAGTTTGAGATGAAAGAGAAACGGAAAAAACAAAAGACATCGAGTCTCGAAGGATCGCAGCGGTCGTGCGGGCTCTCGATAAATAAGGGAATGCGGCGTTAATTCGGAACCAATGGGGTTGGCGGGACGCATTTACGTCACGGGAAACCCCGTATTGATCGGACAACGACGCCAATGGGGGGGGTCGACGCCGCGGCGCTGATCCTCAACGGCGTTTCTAACGTACTACATAAAACCGTGTACGCGATCAAGCTTTCGCGCAGACGCCGTTAGTCAGAGGGACGAGCGCCCGTGGATGGGAGAGATTGAAGGAGGGGAACGGAGGTTTTGGAAAAACACAACCGCGCTTGCGCCACCTTCGAATTTCGCTTCCCTCGCTCAAAAAACATATAGCGTTGTATCTCAATTGCATTTACCGTTGAGACGCGGCCGAGAACTTCCGATAGCGTACAAAATTCATCGTCCTCGCGGATTTTTCATTACGGGACAGTACCGAGCGGGACAGTCACGTTATTCCTGAATTCCCCGAAGTGACGACAATTCCGATATTCACAACTTGTAGTCCAAAAAAAAAAAAAAAAAAAAAAATATTGAGCAATCCGTGATCATTGACATTTTTGTTGGAATCAATCTTATTTCGTTTTTATTGTTTAAGGCGGTGGTCTGGTCTAGAAATTTGAAAAGATCGATTTTTTTTTTTTTTTTTCTTATTCCTTAGACCTTTCTTCGTACGCTCCTGAAAACCGTTTATTGATATTTCAAAAATTAGCCGAGAAATAAAAATTCTAAGCAAGCCGCGCGCTCAGGTAGCGCGGTCGGGAAGCAGCTAACGCAGAGGCTACTGGAGTCGCTCATTTAACGGTGTCAAAACTTTGAACGCGTTTATCTCGGAACTATGTTTTTCAAATCGGCGCCCACGATATCTCGATAACTAATGGACCGATCGAGCCCAAATTTTGCGCGTACCTTAGGTAGCCCGTTTCTGAGGACTGGTAGCAGAATTGAGTCGAACAATAATTTTGCCGACATTTTATAACTCGTCGAATACCCGAAAATGTATGAAATATCATTAATGAAAGTTCAACAGGCCGCCATTTTGTCAACAAATTTTTTTAAGTACCAATTCTGCTACCAGTGCTCAAAATACTCATACAGATTGAGAATATATGTATATTTTTTTTTCAGATGCATACAACATCGTCCAGAGTGGGCGCCGATTGAGGCGGCTTTCGGAGCACCATGTTGCAACAAGGCAAAAAACTACATGAAAATATTTAACATAATTTTTTTTTTATGTACAAGTATTCTCTAAAGATCAATAAATGGACGTGTAGACTTTCATCAAGACAACTTCAACGGTTTACAAATTATTGCACATTAGAAATGACGTCAAAATCTCGCTCTAGACCAGACTACCGCGTTAAACTGTAAAAATTCCGCATTTTTTTATTATTCATCTGAATGTATACTTTTTTTTCATTTTCATTTTGAATTTTTTTTTTTTTTTTAAGGTAGTAGTCTGGTAACTTAAGCCGATTTTCATGTCTTTTTTTGAGGGCGTTTTTTTGTAGGAAAATAAAAATGAATCGTTTTGGATATTTAAGATGTTTTTATTTACATATTAAAGATACAAAAAAAAAATGTTTTGAAAAAATTTAATAGTTTATTATTATTATTATTATTGATCGAAGTTAGCACCTCGAAAAAAAAGCGCGTGGATGGCCCCGGTGATTTTGGCTCTTGATGTTATCTGAAATCAAAAATTCTTGATAATTCTTGATCTATAGACATGTCATTCTGGTCGGAACTACTGAAGTTAAATTTCATGGATAAATAACAAAATGGCGGACTTTGGAAAACCGACCAAAATGACATGTCTATAGATTAAGAATTATCAAGAATTTTTGATTTCAGATAACATCAAGAGAAAATCTTAAAAAATTAACCATATTGAACATCGTAAGGATATCGAGTCGAGATTCAATATTAACAGACCACATACCCCTAACATTTTCGAAAAAACGATTTTTTTTTTTACAGATTTTTATTCTTTATACTTTTGAGAATTTTTCAAAAGACACTTTTAAGAAAATTCCACTCCGTTACAAAGTTATAGCAATAAACGTGACCGGACATCGGTTTGGGACGGCTACCTATCAGAAATTTTAAGGGAGCCATCCAGTGTGAAGGCTCTTTTTGTACGCTTTTTTTGGGGATTTTTTTTTTTTACGAACTAAATAAAGATACAACTGCGAAATTTTTACCACATATTGATTCCCATTTTGAGCACACTTTGCAATTTTTTCAGCCCGAAATCGTCGTTCATTGCTGAGGTACACGGCAACTGAGCCAGTCATTTTCAAAAAACGGTTATCACGATCGCGGACGTTCTGCTTATCTGAAACAACAAAATCAAAATGGCATTTTAATGTGCAAAGTTTTAACTGGTCTTGGAACTAGGATTATCAAAAAAAAATTTCAAGTATTTTTTTGTCACGCTGAAGAAGTCGTGAAAAAAAAACCAAAATTGACGATAAGAGTTCAACAAGTTGCCAAAAATTAACTTTTCAATATTTTTTGATAATCCTAGTTCCAAGACTAGTTAAAACTTCACGGATCAATATGCCGTTTGCCTTTTTTGTTTCAGATAAGCAGAAACGCCCGCAATCGTGGTAACTGTTTTTTGAAAATGAGTGGCTAAGTTGCTGTGTAGTTCAGCAATGAGCAACGATTTCGGACCGAAAAAATCGTAAAGTGTGCTGAAAATGTGAATAAATATGTGGTAAAAATTTCGTAGTTGTATCTTTATTTAATTCGCCAAAAAATATTCCCAAAAAAGCGTAAAAAAATAGCCTTCACACGGGAACACCTATTAAACGCGTTTTTCTCGAAACTATATTTTTAGACAGTGTCAGCACGATAACTCAGTCAATTTGTAATATTTTTTAACTTTTTTTTTTAAATCTTGATAATTATTTTCTCTATAGTCTGACGAGAGGTTTTTTCAATCCTTTGGTTGAACAATTTTTTATAAATTATTCAACACTAATTTTTTTCCCCTCCATCAGACTATTACTACTACATTATTTTACTAGATTCTCTTTTATTTTAGCAAATTGGATAATTTTTGGTAAAGTTATGACGTCGACAAGGAGGTGCCATGGTTTTCATCAGTAGTTCATTTATACCCATAAAAAATAATGTTAATATTGATAAAAAAAGAAATTTTCAATTTTTTTTCTTATAGTTGAAAAGTTAATGAAAAATGTGAGATCAACAATTTAATATTTTTTTCACCCTATAACCTTTATAATAATTTTTCAAATTCACTCGGTTTTCAGCGCGCACAACAGTATGTGAACCCTTAAGGGAGGAAATAAGGTTACGACAGCGTTTTCTCAATGATTTTCATGAATTTTTTTATAGTATAAAAAATGAATATAATTTATTGAAACTTTGAGAATATTTTATACATATATTTAAGTATATGCTATAAAATTTTTGAAGAATTTCCTTGAAAAACACCGAAGATATTAGCGACCCCATATTGCAGGTCACAATCAGACTCAGCATTTTGCGTACATTCTGGAAGCCGCAATTTTCATTTGAAATCAAACGAGGTTGGAATTTACTTTTATTATATGTCTCTCTTCTATATGAACCTAAATGCTATAAAAAAAAATAGAAAAATCAATTAAAGATAGAATAAAGACAGATAGATAGAAAATTCAATTTTTTACAAGGGTCAAAACAAAAAAGCATGATTTTTTGCCATTTTTTACAATTTTATTTGCAAAAAAAAAATATTTTAAATAATGATAATATTCCGATTTTAGGTTCATATAGAGCGCAATATTATGAAGAAAGTAACTGCCAATTTTCAAAACGATTGGTTGAAAACTTTTCAAACTAGCGTGTACGCAAGTTCAAAAAAATTCGTTTTCAGAAGAACGCGTTTGAATCACGTGGCGCGCTCGGGGCCTGAAGGAGAGCTACTCACTTTAATGGCTTATAACAATAGAACGAGTCGGAATTTTCATTTAAACTTTTGGAAACATATTTTTCAATAGTTTTACTAACAATTTATGAAATAAAAAAAAATCGATTTTTTGAACCGTCTAACCCTATTTCCCCCCTTAATGCCAAAAGGGTATTAATAAATCAGTGAAGAGGTGAACATTGAAACTTTCACATTCCTTCCTCTTCGTTTTCGAAGATTTACAAATCTCCCTTCATGAACACGTGACTCTTTTCATGAAGGAAGCTGATTCTTCAAAAACGAGAAAGCGACGTACAAGTTTCAATTTGACACATTTTTTCCCGCCCCCTTTAGGGCGTTGGCTAACGTGTTTTGCTTCATTTTGAAGATCGGAATGTTTTTTCGAAAAATTAAAAATCGCATATAATCTTAATCGTTTCTCATCGAATTTCGTATTAAACATTTTGTAACGTCAATTTCTTTGTGAACGGATGAAACATTGATGGCTGTAAATTTAGTCGACTTAAATCAGGACATTTTTGAAAAATTCCAAATTTTCTAAAGTCTGAATCCCTCAAGCGATTCGCGCTTAATCCAATACTAAACATCCTTGTCCCCTAAGCCATTGATGTAAAAAGTTTTGATTCGATAGCTGAAAATGTACAAAAGTTAGAGCGACCAGAGACTTTTTCCGAAAATTTCAAAATCCCGTAAAATCTCTAACGCGCTAATAATTCCCACGAAAATTGCAGCAAACAATGGAGGTTCGATGGCGAAAATTGGTACAAAGTTTGTGGCAAATCGGTCCAGCCGTTCTCGAAATATAGCAAATTGAATTTTTTCAATCTTCTTACACACAGATAAATACGGATATTTTTTTCTCAATGGAATTTTCCGATGTATCGGCGCATTTTAAACACGAGAAAGCAAACAAACATTTGTTTACCAAATATTCAGAATTATTCTCCTTGTTATAAAATACAATTGCAGATCTATTGGGAAACATAATTTTTTTAAATCCATCAGTTTCAAGATTTTTATTATTAACTATTGGCAACTTTAAGATGCTGTATTTGTGAAACCGTTCATTCGGTAGTCTTGAAACTTTGCGGATGTAATATGCAGCAACTCTAAGAAAACATATTTAAAAAATTACGACATTCCATTAATTTGCGTTGAATTTATAATTTTTCTTTAATGCAACTATATACGATAAACAATGTTAATCCGATTTTATTTTTTTTCTCATTGTGAAACATACAGCGAGTATTCGCCCGACTCTTGCCGCAGTAGTAATACACGCATTCACAATGCATCAAAAAAACTAGTAGAGGAGTCTCGTGCAACTCCCCCCCGCCTCCTCCGCCAACCCAGTACGCCGGTCGTTGAAATGTGTGTATCCCGGCCAGCCGGATCACGCACAGCCTCTTTCTACTTATTTTCTACTCGCGAACGTACGACGCATGGCAGCAATGCCGTCGTCACTGCAGTAGTTAAGCGCGCCTTTTAGTCAGACGTGTACGAGCATCTAGTAGTACGGGTCAGGATACGAACAGACTACATCGAAAATTAGACAAATACTAAATTAAACGTTTATATCCAGACATGGATAAAATCTCATTTTCCAATTACATATCTATTTGTATCATTTCATTATTACTTTTCATAGCCATATCCACAATATTTTATATTATTAATGGGGCATTAATCAACGAATTGATTTAGTGAATTTAATTGTATCCTTAGAGGTCTGGAGGAGCGAGTCCACTGAATTATCTAGCTAACGGTAACAACGTTAGTTGAGGGAAAAAAAAGGAAAATTTCATAAAATCTTAACCGTTTTGTCGGTTCTCACAAAATTTCGCATTAAACATTATGTAATATGAATTTGATTGTGAAATAAAATGACACATTGATGGCTCGAAATTTGCTCGAGTTAGAACCGTTAACGAAGATTGAGAAATTAAAAATTTCTTAAGCCCCTTTTTCGATGCTCGTCAAATTCAATACCAAACATTCTTGATACTTAATGTACTCGTCTAGAAAGTTTTTACTCGATAGCTAAACATTTACGAACCTTATAGACATCATAGACCTTATTTGAAATATTCAAAAATCTTGTACAATCCGAAACTCTTAAGTAATTTCAATGTAAATTGCAGCTATTAAAGGCGGTTGACTGTTCGCAAAATTTGAACGCTATTGCCTAAAGTCATTCTCGAGGTACCGCCTGAATTTCCGAAGCCTGTCCACACACGTATACACACATTCATTAGCACATTCTTGACATATTGGCATTAAAAACTTGAATATTTTTTTGAGGGAAACAAAAATAATATTGTTATATCCAAAATAACTAAAAAAAAATTAATAACCTATGTTTCAAAATAGAATAGCTACTACAATTTTCAACATGTTCGACTTGAGGGCTCACATACCGCTGCACTCGTTGAAAACCGAGTAAACTTGAAAAATTATTA
This sequence comes from Oxytorus armatus, assembly GCA_958009045.1. NCBI lineage: Eukaryota > Metazoa > Arthropoda > Insecta > Hymenoptera > Ichneumonidae > Oxytorus > Oxytorus armatus. Next base: position 17,093,942 of record OY253748.1, read on the forward strand.
TAAAGGTTATACGATGAAATAAAAATTAAATTGTTGATTTCACATTTTTTCTATTAACTTTTCAACGATAAGAAAAAAAAATTTTTATTAAAAAAAAATATTAACATTATTTTTTACGGGTATAAATAGACTACTGATGAAAACCATGACGCCTCCTTGTCGACATCATAACTTCACCAAAAATTATCCAATCTGCAAAAATAAAAAAGAATCTAGTAAAATAATGTAGTAGTAATAGTCTGACGGAGGCAATTTTTTTCTTTTTCAAGAATAAAGAAATTACAGTATTTCAAATTTTAGTATGCAATTTAAAAACAAACGTTAGGGTTTAATAATTTATAAAAAATTGTCCAACCAAAAAGTTAAAAAAAAACCCTCGTCAGACAATAGTGAAAATAATTATAAAGATTTAAAAAAACATTAAGTTAAAAAATATTAAAAATTGACTTAGTTATCGTTCTGACACTGTCTAAAAACATAGTTTCGAGAAAAACGCGTTTAAAGTTTCTGGTAGGTACAATGTGAACTTACGGCTAGTCTCCCATTCCAGCTATAACTTGGTAACGGAATGGAATTATCTTAAGTTTTTTTTTTATTCTCAAAAGTATACAAAATAAAAATCTGTAAAAGAAATCGATCTTTTGAAAATGTCAGGCGTATGTGATCCCTTAACGTTGCATCGTGTACCTAATCTACTATTCCGAAAAATCAATCGTAGCAGATTGTCAATATTTTGAATTGTAGTGAATAACAAAAAGTCAGCGTCCCCTTAACAGTTTTTTTGTTCCGTTCCACATGGCATATTAGTTGGATGTTAATTTGATACCGACATAGGAATTGACAATCCTTTGTTAGAGTTATTATCAGTAGATAGATATTTCGGTACACCTACCCGTGCAATCCTTAAAGTTTAATAAAAGATATTAGAAATAAATGTTGATCTTGTTTTTTCCAATTTAATTGAATAATTCAAATATGCCCATCTCTTCTCTTCTTTTCTTCGAAGTAGGCTCTTTCCTACAAGCATCTAATCGAACACTCTAGAATTTTTCCTCCTCCCCCTACTCACTCTCGACTTTGTCAGTGTCACGATGCTTTTCTTCAATGAATGACAACTATAGTTGGCCCAGCTTTGCCTTATCTCAAGGAGGTACCAGCGCGCTTGAACCACGACGAGAGAGCATCGATTACACACGTGTTTCTCTCTCTCTCTCTCTCTCTTCCTGGGCACCTAAACATTTTCTGGCGTTGCTACCAATGTCATCAATCAAGCGCGGCCGCCGTACACGATTCCTGCTTGAAAATCCGTAAAAGAACGCTAAACAGTCGCAATAAACAAACAGCAAACATCCTTGTTCCCTGACTCAATTATGTAAACATTTTTGACTCGATAGCTGAAAATTTACGAAAGTTGAAACGATCACAGAAATTTTTCCAAAATTTCAAAATACCGTACAATCTCTGACGCTGATGTACGTGAAAAAAATTACAGTGAAAAAAAGAGATTCGGTCAAGTCGTTCTCGAGATATAGAAACTTTAATTCTTCACATACGCAGACATTTTTTCTCAATGTGATTTTCCAATGTTTTGGCACATTTCAAACGCATTAGCATTAAAAAATCATTTTTTTTACACAAACAAAGCTTCCGCGAAGCAAAATATATTTTCAATATTTTTAATAAATTACTTCTGCATTTTGGTATCAATCTCCTAAAGTATTCTAAAATAAAGATAAATATCACAATTTTTGAAACGATTAAGCAGCTAGAGTGAATTTGACAGTAATGCTGAGGGTTCAAACTCTACTAGTGCTTAGTGCGATTAGCTTCAGACCGATTGGCAAAGGCGTCGGTGATGCGAGTTAAGAGTTTAAGGGGGGAAATAGGGTTAGGACAGCGTTTTCTCAATGATTTTCATGAATTTTTTTATAGTATAAAAAATGAATATAATTTATTGAAACTTTGAAAATATTTTATACATATATTTAAGTATATACTATAAAATTGGTATATACTATATACTATATACTATAAAATTTAAGTATATACTATAAAATAAAAAAGACTTAACATTTTGCGTACATTCTGGAAGCCGCAATTTTCATCTGAAATCAAACGAGGTTGAAATTTACTTTTATTATATGTCTCTCTTCTATATGAACCTAAATGCTATCAAAAAAATAGAAAATTGAATTTTTTACAGGGGTCAAAACAAAAAAGCATGATTTTTTGCCATTTTTTACAACTTTAATTGCAAAAAAAAAATTATTTTAAATAATGATAATATTCCTATTTTAGGTTCATATAAAGCGCAATACTATGAAGAAAGTAACTGCAAATTTTCAAAACGGTTGGTTGGAAACTTTTCAAACTAGCGTGTACGCGAGTTCAAAAAAAGTCGTTTTCAGAAAAACGCGTTTGAAAAAATAGTGACCGCTCGATTATACACGTAGCGCTCGGGGCCTGAAGGAGAGCTACTCACTTTAAGGTAGTAGTCTGGTAACTTAAGCCGATTTTCATGTCTTTTTTGGAGGGCGTTTTTTTCTAGGAAAATAAAAATGAATCGTTTTGGATATTTAGGATGTTTTCATTTACATATTAAAGATACAAAAAAAAATTTGTTTGAAAAAATTTTATAATTTATTATTATTATTATTATTGATCGAAGTTGGCACCTCGAAAAAAAAGCGCGTGGGTGGCCCCGGTGATTTTAGCTCTTGATGTTATCTGAAATCAAAAATTCTTGATAATTCTTAATCTATAGACATGTCATTGGAAAAAAAAGTAGGAAAAACTTTGGAAAAAAAAATTTTTTTTTACAAAGTCCGCTATTTTGTTATTTATCCATGAAATTTAACTTCAGTAGTTCCGACCAGAATGACATGTCTATAGATTAAGAATTATCAAGAATTTTTCATTTCAGATAACATCAAGAGCCAAAATCACCGGGGCCACCCACGCGCTTTTTTTTCGAGGTGCCAACTTCGATCAATAATAATAATAATAATAATAATAAACTATTAAATTTTTTCAAAAAAATTTTTTTTTGTATCTTTAATATGTAAATAAAAACATCCTAAATATCCAAAACGATTCATATTTATTTTCCTACAAAAAAACGCCCTCCAAAAAAGACATGAAAATCGGCTTAAGTTACCAGACTACTACCTTAATGGCTTATAACAATAGAACGAGTCGAAATTTCCATTTAAAATTTTGGGCACATATTTTTCAATAGTTTTACTAACAATTTATGAAATAAAAAAAAAATCGATTTTTTGAACCGTCTAACCCTATTTCCTCCCTTAAGCGAATCACTCGGAGGTAATCATCCGAGGGAGCAATTTACGATAACAATACTGACTTACGAGCCGCAAACAGGTTCTCATTAATAATTTCTCTCGCCGCTGCAGATCGACTTACTTGAACAAGGTACAAGGTACTGATACTGTGAAACAGTCTTAAATCTCCGATGAAAGATCTCAGATTGCCGGATATAGGTGTGTCTATAATGGTACATGTTAATTCCTCAATTTTATATTCCATTCGTGCATAATCGCAACATACACTACTAAGAAATTGTTGCAAGTGATAAAAGCTCCGAGAAATAGTTTAAACAACAGATTTCTACCTCTCGATGCTATCGAGACCGTGGCAATTTTGCCGATCGACGATGACGTACCTCTTCGACACGATGAGTTCGTAGTCAGTTTCAGGTGGTATTCAGTGATGCGAACATTTGAATGAATGTAATTTCAAATTTATATCGATTTTATGTATTTATTAAAATTAATATAACGTATAATATTTTGTTCTCAGAGTATGGCGAGAGAATCGTGATCGAGTGGTTGATTTTCTCGGTCATTATAACAACTCGTGGTACAATAAAGTGGATTCCTCGTGTGAACTATCCATGGTTCTCACGGGAGCGGCGTTCATTCACAGGCATTATACGTATCTGTATACACATTGGCTTCCACGGGCAATAAGGGAAAAAGTTGACGAGTATATGAACTGCGAGGATGTCGCTATGAATTTTCTGGTATCCCAGCTCTTGTACACATATCTGTACGCATATCTCAACTCTTGTACACGGCGGCGGCGGCGGCGGTGATATATTTATATAATATAGAGAGATAATATATATCTACTTATAAATAAAAAATATAACTCAATATCGTAAAATTTACGAAAGTTAGAGAAGCTACAAACATTTTTAGACAAGTCAAAGTCTCGTACATTTCGACACTCATCATAAACTTTTTCAACAATTATAATAAATAATGAGGCTTCCATGCCCACGATTTGAGCAAGCTTTGTACACATGGCGGGACATTTTTCCAGCCATTTGTTTCTAAATATCACTTTCTGACTATGTGAGACATTTTAAACAGTCTGGTATGAAAAATTTCGCGGAAAATATTTTCACGAAAACAAAACTTCCTCTAGGAGGAAGACAAAATGATTAGAAAAATAGGCATAACTCTAAAACGTTATTTTTCTCGAGAACTTGTTTTTTTTTCAAACTTCTACCAACGAAAACATCATCGATAGATCGAGATAAAATATTCCATGTCCGAAATATTTGATGCCAAGACGACGAGAAACTTTCCGATGTACATATATGTTAAGCCCGGGCGAAGCTTCGAGTACTGCGGCTGGCTGCAGTAGGGTTGTTTTTTTATTTTGTAAAAGCAGGATTTTTGTATTTTTCGTGGTGTACACATGCACGAATTCTCTCGGCTCTGTCGCTTGTTACTAAAGTCCCGGGGGGGGGGGGGGGGGGGGGCTGTCGTATATACGGTAGGGCGCTGACCGCAGATACCATAGCAATCCCAGCCGAACCGCAATGCAGCGGTAACTTTTGTTCATTATACTCTAGAATTACGCTTTATTTTTATTTTTTATTTTTTTCACCGTGGATGCAAAGATCGCGTATCCTTGAAATTACGATTTGAAAAAAAAAGTTTATCCACCTCGCGCATGCGAGTTCGTAAAAAGGAAAAATGAAAAATTTCGTAATTTTTGATAATTTGTAATATTTTGTTTATATTATTTACAATTGTTGACAAACATTGCAGTATAATAATTTATTTTCAGCCTATTAGAGAGTTACGTTATGGTAAAATATATCTATTTGCAATTCATACCCAGTACCGGGTCCGCTCGGTACTGAGTATTCAACAGAGGCATGTAGCCGAGTACCTGACCGAAAAAGTTTATGCATCTGTGACGTTCTTCAAAATGACTCCCGTCGTGCCATAGCGACACGGAACAATCGGGACACGAGAACTGCGCGCGAGATGTCACCTGCGCATAAAAAAAAAAACAATTCATTATTTTATTATTTAGCCCCAGGAAACACCTCCGCAAAAACCCCCTTTCACAAAGCTATAAGCAGGCTTATCGAAATAACACACGTATGAAGATGGCAAAGGCAAAAATGTAGCTTTCATATCGCTTTATCATTTTTTTGTGCATTTAATCCTCTATAACCAATTAGCTTCATCAATTTTGCGTTCCTCAAAAAGGAAATTTTGTAAAATGACAAAAAATTATGAGGATACAATATGTAAGCTTGAATTTGTATACTTTTCTTCTCTTCATCTTCGTAGTTTTAGTTTTGCTTAATTTAAACGTTACAATAAGTAAAAAGTGATTGGAGGAAGTTATGGCGAACTCAAAATTGTTTCGAACAGCTTATAAATTTTTTCAAATCCGAACTCTTCCATGGACCCTCGTTAAATTTAACACAAACCATTTCTCAGTAGCATACTTTGTAGGCAAAAAAAATGTACCTCGATAACTCAGAATTTGCCGAATTGCAGCGAGCACAGTATTATTCTTGTTAAAAATTGCATAAAATCAATTTTCAATAAAATTGCAAAGGTTCTCTAATGATACCGCCTTTCTACAAGAAGTTTTATCTGATTATCTTAAAAATTGTTCGATTTTCGAGGTCAGGAGTCCGAGTAACCTTTTTATAGAAGCGCCAAAATTTCCATAAATTCTTAATGCATGGATAAATTTCGACGAAATTTACGATCAACCAAAGCGTGACAATGCTTCAGATATTTGGAAGGTTTCAGCTCGATAGGCCAATACATCGTTGAGTTATAGAGGTTTGAATTTCATCTATGAAACAAATACGCAGACAGATATACCACCGGAACATTTTTTTTTTTTTTTTTAATATGTTTTCTTCAACGGTTGTGAACATTTTAAGCGCGCTGGAATCGAATTCTCGGCGACAAAACTTTTTTCGTGAAACCAAAGCCTTCCTCTATGAGGTAACAATTGTATTTTACATTACGTTTAGAATTTCCAGCATTTCTTAAAGGACAAGAAAAAGCATACCTTCACGGGTGGTTTTCTCGTTATATGGGATACGAGAAAGTTCATAGCGATATCCTCGCAATTCATATACTCGTCAACTTTGTCCCTTATTGCCTGTGGAAGCCAATGTGTATACAGATACGTATAGTGCCTGTGAATAAACGCCGCTCCCGTGAGAACCATGGATAATTCACGCGAGAAATCCGATTTGTAGTACCACGAGTTGTTATAATTTTTGTCCCAGACGTGATAACGACCGGGAAAGCCAACCACTCGATCCCGATTCTCTCGCCATACTCTGAGAACAAAGTATTATACGTTATATTAATTTGGATAAATACATAAAATCGATATAAATTTGAAATTGCATTCATTCAAATGTTCGCATCACTGAATATCACCTGAAACTGAATATGATCTCATTGTGACTAAGAGATACGTCATCGTCGAGCGACAAAATTGCCTCGGTCTCGATAGCATCGAAAGGTAAAAATCTGTTGTTCAAGCTGTTTTTCGGAGCTTTTATGACCTGCAACAATTTCTTAGTAATTTACGTTGCGATTATGTACGGATGGAATATAAAAATTAACACTTACCACTATTGGCACACCTATATCCGGCCATCTGAGATCTTCTATCGGAGGTTTCGGACTGTTCCAAACTACCAGTACCTTGTTCAAGTACGGCAATCCGTAAAGCCGAGCCAATGACTTAATTAGAACTTGTTCACGCTCGTAAGTCAGTATAACTATCGTAAATTGCTCCCTCGGATGATTACCTCCGAGTGATTTACTAAACTCTTTACCCGCACCACCGGTACCATTGCCATTCGGCCCGAAGCCAATCTCTGATCCTGCAATTGGTACATAAAAAGATCAACGTTGTCATAAAATGTTCTCTCAATCAGCACTAGCAGACTTTTAACCCTTATCATTACTTTCAAATTCGCTCTAGCCGTTTACTCCTTTCAGAAATTGTGATATTAAATCTTTTTTTTTATAACATTTTAGGACATTGTTACCAAAAAATGCGAAAAATTTATTAACATTGAAAATGTATTTTGCTTCGCGGAAGCTTTGTTCGCGTAAAAAAATCAATTTGTTAATGCCGATACATTCAAAATGTGCTAACACAGCGGAAAATCACATTTACAAAAAGGGTTCGTGTGTGTATGAATGACAAGCTTGAAGAATCGAACTTGCTTCATCTCGAGAACGACTTGACAGAACTTCCTTTTTTCCCTGCAATTTTTGTTCGAATTAAGGGGGGGGTAGGGTTTTTAAATTATTTTTTTTGCATTTTTTTTATATTTTTTTTCTGAATGAACAATATGTCGAGATTATTGTGTATAAATTTTAAGTCAATCGGAGTAAAACTAACGGAGTTACAGCGTTTCAAACGATTACGATTACGTGATACGGGTTCACGTATAAAAATCTTTAAATCGATTTTCCCGAAAACGTCATTTTTGAAGTTTGTGAACATTAGAACTCAAAATCTACTGAACGGATGCTTTTGAAAAGTTAAACATTACTCCTTCACATAAATCAACAAGTAATCAGGAGTTTTTTTTTTTTTCAATTTTTTCAATTTTTTAATAACAAATTAAGCGCGATTTTTTTAGCTAAAATTGCGTTTTTCACTTCCAAGTGCTGCAAAAAATAGAAAAAAAAAAAAAAAAAAACTCTTCCTGATTACCTCGAGAAATACATCACCTTTAAAATGCATATCAATTTTTTTGGTTCGGATGATCCGGTAACGAGTTATAATGTTCACCGCAAAACCGTTTTTTTCAAGGCGCCTCTGGAGATTCAACGTCACCGGCTTATTTATCAATATTTTTCATTGAAAATTTTTTCTGAGATACTTCAATAGTTGTACAATAATATGTAATTCTATTTAATGAAATTATATTACTCGTGTCGCCGCAAAAAAATCATAAAAATATGCTTTTTTTTCGCCTTTAAAACCCTACCCCCCCGTTAACGCGCTTGAGCGTCGGAGATTTTACGGGATTTTGAAATTTTCGAAAAATTTCTGTGATTTCGTGTCAAACTTTCGTAAATTTTCAGCTATCGAGTTAAAAAATTTTTATAAGTTAGGGGACAAGGATGTTTGGTATTGAATGTCGCGAGAACCCCTTGAGGAGGTTCAGTTGCCATAAAATTTTGAATTTTTCGAAAAACCACAAATAAATTGACGTTACAAAATGTTTAATATGAAATTCGATGGGATGAGAATCGACAAAGCGATTGAGATATTAGAAAATTTTCAATTTTTCGAAAAATGATTTCCACCTTCAAACCGAAGCAAAACACATTATCCAACGCACTAAAGAGAGCGACAAAAAGGGGTAAATAAAACTTACACACCGCTTCCTCCTCGTTTTCAAAGATTCACATGGTTTCCTGCATGATGAAGCCAAAAAAAATAAAGGAAGCTCATCGGAGGGAGATTTGTAAATCTTTGAAAATGCGAATGAAATGTTGTGCAATGACTAAAATAATGACTCATTAGTTTCGCCAATACTTTCGTTTTTATATCATTTTGTAATGAATTTTTATACAAAAGCATTTTTTTGTTGTCAACAAAATGTTTCGACATTTTATTACCAATTGGATTGAATTATCTATTTGAAATAAAATTAACAAATTATCGACTGAACAACCAAACAGAGCGAGTTAGTAGTAAATGAGAGAATTGCAAAGTTCTAACCATATGATAGATTAAAATAAGATTTTTGTACAATTTTTTTTTAAATTGGATAACGAACCGATGTAATTCTTTCACAACGATAAGAACTCAAATTACAGATCATGAGGCCTTTGTTTTGATTAATTGGTACAAGTTGGAACATTTTTTTCTTAAGGGCGGGTTAAGGGTTTTCACTTTCGAAAAATCGAATTTTTTTTTGTCTTATCTTATTGTTTAACATTTCAAGAATATGTCCTTAAAATTTTAAACCGATCTAAGCAATATTCTTGAAGTTATTGTCTTATTAATCTCCTGGCCTTTAACGCTATACCTCTAACAGCTGCGGGCGGTCGGGCTAGCAGTGCACTTTAGACGCGTTTTTCTCAAAACTACTTTTTCAAAGTCCGTGTTCACTGCCATTTAAAAACTACTTGACCGATTCATTTCAAACTTTGTACACATTTTCTACATATAAAATACCTCCCCCCAACGTTTAGTTAAATTTTTTTTTTTTTTTACATTAAGGGTGTTTCCCACCCACAAAATGGCGGAACTTTTCGTGGAAAATAACAGTTCACACTTTAGATGGCCGCCAAAAATTGTTAAATAAAAAATAATTATCAGAGAACGTTGGGGGGAAGATTTGATTATAATTTGACTAAATTTTCATAGTTTTTCATTTTCAGATAATTTTCGGTCGAGTTATAGTGAACACCGCAAATTGTTTTTTTTCCAAGACGTTCTGGGGGAAGCTCTGTTACGGGCTTATGCTTCAATATTTCTGCATGAAAAAATTACACAACATTGTCAAAAGTTTGCTCAATAATGTACAAAAGGTTCGAATGAAATTGCACAATCCATATTTGAGAAAAAAAATCGCAAAAAAAGTGTTTTTTGTGCACTGAAACCCTTACCCCTCCCTTAATTACCAACTCCGTAACGCATCGTTGTACTATGAAATGTTTATTTACCGATAAATTGGGCGTCGTTTGGTAGAACCGTGTCGTAAGGTAATTGCGGATACAAATTGAAAGGATCGACCCAATCGTTCCAGATCTCGTGACCGTGTATCAGCATGGTCGTGTAGTTTCTTTTGAAAGCTGGTGAAGGATAGGACGGTTTCAATGGACCGAGAATCTCCTTGGCGTCGGGCTCGGTGATAATCGTGTCAGGTTTTAAAGGCTGGACAGATATATATTTTTTTATTAGAAAATAGTCATTGTTAGAAGAATGCAACGTTTTTTAGTATCAAGACTATAAACACCGAAAATGTCTCGTTGAAAATGCTCGGGCTGGTAGTTTGAGGCGCGGGCAACGGAGGTATTCCCAAACGATCTCTGATCGATGCAATTATCGTATCAAAGGCTCGTCGCGCAGTGCTCAAATATTGTTCCCATATCAAACGTCCCTGTCGACGCATAGACAAAAGATCATTGTCCGGCACGGCGCGCAAAAAGAAATGCATCTCCGTAACACGAGCCTGAAATTTCATCGAATCATTCTCATTTTTTGTTGTTTGACCAGTTCTCGTAGAAATCGGACTAACGACGAGAATTCTGCATCGACAGAAGTTTTCACAACATAATCAGCGATATGGAAAATCGAATTTTTCCACTCAAATTGAAGATTAACAATTCCAAATTTCTTGCTAATGGATATAGGTTTTCAATAATTATTCGCGTATCGCATTTTTTGTACAGAAGCAATACTGCATGAGTGGGAAAGAAAGGAATTGGCGCGATCAAAATTCCATTTTGAGATGTAATGGTGAAATTAAATTTGGCCTATTTGAACAAAAAATGCTCATTGTTTAGATTCGTCATTTTCTCTCAATTTACGAACACCTTGCCTTTGGTAAAAATATTGCAGCTCTTCGCCATGCGATAACTTCGTTGTAACACAGGAGAATTTGATCACCGCCTAAAACAACGGGTATAGCTCCGGCCCGGAGAGCTTCGTAGAGTCTCGCCTGCATGAACGACGTGGTAACGAGCGTGGCGTTGCTAAGTGCAAGAATCAGTACAAATGTCGATTCTTCGAGAATTCCTTTGCGCGAAGAATCGGTACCGCAAAGCGACCAATCGACAGCCTCGACGATCGTACGATCCTCCGAGACGGGTACACACTCGAATTGTAAGAAAAATTTGTCTAGCGTCGTACCCGTAATCATTTCTTTCAAGTGTTGGATAATAAAATTATCCAAATTATTTTCATTAACGGCGAGCCTCTCTATATTGACCTGGGCATCGTCAATCTGGCGCAATGTTGTTACCGTTCTCGAGGCTTTCATTTCACCTTGAAACGAGAGCAAATATTTTCTTCTAGCCGGTACTATCGGTGCAGAATCTTGCCATATATCACCGCCCGCTGGTCCCAATATCGGCGGTACTATGAGATCAAAACCTTCGCGAAATTGATTTCTATAAAAAGACGATTGCACGAGAATCGCACGACCAATGTCCATATCGTTAAATATGTTTCCGGACTTCACGGTGAGATCTCTACGTGCGAGATTCAAGAGAATGTGATTTCTACCGTCACCGCCCCAGTAAGATAGAGCGTGCAATTTTGTAACGTTCACCGGTCTTAGTGAATCGTTACTTTTCAATTTTGATACCGATGACGCCTCGCCTACGAAAAGTATGTACACACAGGCCTCCGCCGGATTCGTGGTAAGATGAGCGTTGTTCCCTGGAAAATTAATATTTAATCTTTTTCTTGATTAATCGGCAAATCTACCGATCGAAACTTGCACAGTGATATCCCATCATGTGTTTGTTTTAGAGCGGTAGAAGACGTTCTTAAAAAAAATAATTTTATGACAATGCGAAAGTTCCATTCGGATATAGCCCCACTACAAATCTTGGATCCAACGTTGTTCAAACACCCATTGATTTTTCGGGATGAAATCCACTAAAATTTTCGTGGACGTAGAATTGATAATAGCAATTTCTAAGATTTAGTGATTAGGATATTAATATTTTGCTTATGGAACCAAAACTTCATACATCTATTGGTTCCGTTCGAGGCATTTTGAATATATGGAATTTTCTATTTTTGCAAAAACTGATAAGGGTATTTGCTAATTTGTGCAATTGGTTTCGAAATTTTTTAGATTTCTTGGTAACATTTTCTAGATAGATAGAATGTTAATGAAGGATGATTGGGGTCGAATTGGGGCACTACAATCGAAGAAACGATTGCGCCTGTATGAAATTTAAAGTTATTCGAAAAATTTGCGATTTACCATCCACGTAGGGAATAATGCTACAAGTTGCTGTCACAAAATGTCACACAATACTTAAAGCCTCGATGAGGAAGTCAGAATTCAGAAAGATATAGTTCCTTATAGAGGAGGCTTTGAGATTCGTGTGAAATTTTTATCGAGCACTTGCAAGCTTTAACTTTCAGCTATTTTTTACGAAAACAAAGTTTCTTTTATGAGGAAGCAAAAGAGTCCAAAACAAAAGAAAATCTTTGAATATCTGTATGCTGACGAAAACAGTACATTACTTTCCTACGATACACAATATTTGTTAAAACTCTAGTTCGTTCAATTTACGTTGAAATATATTAGATTGCTGAGTAAAAATTGGTATATAGATGGAATATCATTGAAGGATGATTGGCATCGAAGTGTCACGAACATCGAAAGAACTGTTGCCATTTTATGAAATTTCACATTATTCGCAAAGGGCGGCAAATTAAAAATTGCAAGTTTTTTCCACGGAATTTCGCACAATTCCTCTATAAGATTGTCAAAATTGAGTAACAAGGAGACTTTGAGCGTTGCGTGTACTTTTCAGCAAGCAACTTGCGTTTCAATTTTCAGCTTTTTCTTACAAAAACAAAGTTTCTTTTATGAGGAAGCAAGAGAATGTAAACCAGAAGAATAGCTATGAATAACTGTACGCTGATGAAAACAGTGATTTTCTTTCCTGAGGTACACACATACCCAGTGTCTGTTTGATCATCGTTTTAAAAAATGCATCAACGTTCCAGCCACTGCTCAAAACGGAGAATAAATCTGGATCGTACAGATAAACGGGAAAACCGCTCGTCAGGGCGCATCTACTGTGATCGAAGCAATTATACATGTTGCACGTCATTGGGTGAGTCGCAGGTATTGGTACAGGCACAGCATCCATGAGAATTCTTCTTGGCGGAGCAAGCTCCGGTGTATTTCTCTCTACGGCCTCTTTCAGTGCTGTCTGTGCCTGTACGACGCTTATTTTTAATCTGTCCAGATCAGTCTGTTGATGTAACAGCTCTTGCTTCAGGTCATTGATCTTCCGAATAAAACCGTCAACTTCCACTTGAAGCTTTAGCCTACTGTTATCGAGAACTCTGAGCTCGTTACTCACGGATAGTTTTATTCTCAGCATCTCCTCTATTCTTGCTTTCAAATCGGCCGCTTTCATCCAAGTAAAATTCTTGAACGCTTCCAATTTTGATCGGGTAAGTAAATCCATACCTGGAGAATCAGTTTCAACCTGGAAGTAAAATATATCATTTGTAGCAGGTTTTGTAATGGGACGCGAGTTAATCGTAAAAAAATAAGCAATTTTATTGCAAAGTGAAATTTATTAAGATTCGACACGTGTTCCTCGCATTAAGATCGAGAGTGCCAGCAACGCAGAGCTCACGCCGCAAGTGCAAGGTTACTTAGTCTCTAGACCACGGTCTGGAAATTCCTCTGCTGAGAATGGGCGTCTTAACGAAGTCGTTTTTAATTTCTGTAGCAACCACAGAGGCATTGCGATCTTACAATGATGATACACATAAAATATTATGTTTATTTGGTGTAGATCACGGCATATTAGTGATTATTATATTAAAAATGACGAATCAGTGTGTGGTGCACATTGCAATGCACATTGCAAAACCGGTCGCAAAATAAAGAAAAAAATGTTCTATATTCCAAGTGCCAAAAGACATTGATATATGGAAAAAGTGGGAAGAATTTATTCCAGGCGCATTATAAAATTACAACAGACGGATCGTGTACGTAAACAGCATTTTTATAAAAAAAATTTGTTGTTAAGAAAAAATTGTCTACATTAACTATTGAATAAAGCTTATCTAAATGGAATGTAGCTGAATAATATCGTTTCTCACTTTATACTATTTTTTGGCACGCTACTAAATACTGTCCATTTTCGAATATTGGCAAAACTCGAATAAAAAAAAAATATTAAAGAATTTATTTTGATTCATGAAAATTTCTAACGGAAATCAATCCATCAAGAGGTAGACAACTGTATCGCCAAATATATATTCATATGACATAGATATTTTTAAAAAGTTTATATTTATCACGCTCTGTTACAGTTAGAATGTTTAAAACCCGATTCAAATTAAGGGCATATTTATTCAGTATATTCATTGAAGTTGACGGGATTAATAACTCTTTCATAATTATATATAATAAATATGTGTAACGCGGTAGAAATCGTTAGTGAGGCAGAGACAGACAACCGCGAGAGCTATCGCGGGATTTTTAGGTTATGTCTATTATCATTATAAGATCGCAACGCCTCTAGTGCCTGCTACAGAAATTAAAAACGTCTCCGTTAACGGGCCGCCCCCTGCCACTGAAATATGAGGAAGTTTCCAACCTGTTACCTGACCGTGAACTAGATAAGCCAGCGAGGGGATTCCCCATGCGTACGCAGGCGTATATACGGGGCGCTTTGCAACATCATTTTAAGTGTCAACTTTGTGGAGAATATCGTAAAAAATAATTTCCTCACATTGCAACATATTTATTGGCAGAATAAAATTTCCTAACTAACGCCTTGTCTTTCAGTAAATGTACGAACAACAGTCTGTTACATTAGACCAGGTATGGGCAACCTTTGACATGTTGTGGGCCAAACTTTAGTGTGCAAATACGTTTGCGGGCCGCGTTTAAAAGTAGTGCATTTTAAAGTAGTGTTCATAATTTTTAGCGATAGATATCAGACATGACATAATACGAAAATGTTATTATAATACAATTTATTAAAATAACAAAATGAAATGAAAACAATAGGTACAACATTATAATTAAATCGTTAAATTTGGAATTGTTACAAACTACGAAAGTTAAATAGCGACACCGAAATCAATGAGACACTTGAGCTTGAATTTGGAAAACTAATCCATCGATGTTTCGATTAATTCCACTGATACAAAGACGTAAAGAATTTTCCAAATTATCGTTAGTCAGCCTTGTACGATGTTTTGATTTATTAACTTTCATCAATGAACAGAACTGTTCGCATTCATAAGTACTGCCAAACGCTCAAATGAATCTTTTTGCGAATTTTCTAAGCTGCGGAAAATGGTCTTCTTCGAGTTATTTTTTGTAGAAATC
The DNA here is from genome assembly GCA_958009045.1 of Oxytorus armatus. Lineage (NCBI taxonomy): Eukaryota > Metazoa > Arthropoda > Insecta > Hymenoptera > Ichneumonidae > Oxytorus > Oxytorus armatus. The sequence continues at coordinate 17,109,330 of OY253748.1, forward strand.
GCACAACTCCACGTCTTCAAATTTAGATTTTAGGAGTGAGTTTCCTCGAATCTCGATCAACTCCATTTGCAAGTGTATTGGAGCATTTTGTACATCACTTTTGGTTGGAGTAGCAAATAAATTGAAACAGTCTTCCATGTTTTTGAAATCGCTAAATCTGTTCGAAAATTGCGCCGACAGTAACTTGAGTTCTTCAGCATATTGAGCATGAGCAATATTTTCATACGCAGAGAGCGTGGTGAAATGGTAACTGTTACCAGACAGCGTATGTGCCTCCCACAAGCGGATATTGTTCTGATACGCTTTCAAATGGCTGTACAAATCATTTACTAACTGTCCTTGTTTTTCGAAGTTTCAAATTTAAATCATTCAAATGGCCTGCAAGGTCGACCAGAAATGCTAAGTCACATATCCATTTTCGGTCACTCAATTCAGATAGTGGTTTATCTTTTATTTGCATAAAGTCTGCTATCTCATTTCTAAGCTCGTAAAACCGTTTCAGCATTTTCCCTTTGTTTAGCCATCTGACTTCACAATAATATGTTACGTCGTCATATTTGGCTGATATTTAATCCAAAAACGCTCGAACTGACGATGGTTAAGCCCTCGGGATCGAATAAAATTGATGGTTTTTACTACCCACATTCATAACATTCTGGAGTCGAATGGACTTAGAACGCAAGTTCTGTTGGTGGATAATGCAATGAAGGACTATCAAATCATCTTTTTGCACATTTAATTCAGTTGCTTTTTCATTCAAAATTCCGATGAAACCTTTAAGTAAGCCGATCATAGAAGGTGCACCATCCGTGCATACTCCAACTAATTTTGACCATGGCAAGCCAAAACTTGTGAATACCTTTTGAACTTCATTAAAAATGTCCTCTCCTGTAGTGGTTCCTTTTAGCGGCTGTAAAGCAAACAATTCCTCAGTAATAGTGAACTCTTTATCAACACCTCGAATAAATATAGCCAGTTGGGCTGTGTCAGACAAATCGGTGCTCTCGTCCAATGCTATGGAAAATGATTCAAAACCAGCCATACGGTCAGTCAATGTTGTTTTTATATCATTAGCCATCATTTCTATACGTCGGACAACCCTTCGCCTTGACAAACTAATTTTTTCAAATTCATTTTTCTCTTCAGGACACAAAACACTGCAAACATCTAACATACACTCCTTGATAAATTCTCCTTCGGCGAATGCTTTCAATGACTTTGCCAATTTTGAACTAACTATAAAACTAGCTTTCACAAAATTATCAAGTTGTGTTCTTTGTTTTGTGAAACATTTGCTGCTGTTTTTCAAAATTTGCGGTAATTGGGTTTTTTAAAATGTCTCGCGTGCCGGATCAAATCTTACAGCGGGCCGGTTGGTGCCCACATATGCATTAGACAATAAAATCTTTACGTACCAATTTTTTAGGACGAATTACTGAAAATGTTTTTTTACAATATTTGCGAACGGACTATTTTTATAATTGAAAAACGGATTGTCGTCGTATTAGCGAGACAACAAATTATTATACTTCATGAAATGTTACAAATTTATTTTTCTGCCTCACGGCACAAGAAAATTGTGCAATAATTGTATTTTATCAGTATGTTTTTCAAGTGCAAATGTTGCAGCAATTATCGTCAACAGACTTCTAAATAGATAATAAAAATTATATTTTCAATATTTATCGGCAATTGCAAAAATCAATCCCATATTTATGCAATAATGCAAGGCACTTTTGCTGACAACAATCAAGCCACGAAGAGCTTGAATACATGACAAGAATGCTACAATCTTTCCTCGAGTATCCGCATTAATGAAGAAAAAAAGTGTTCTTTAAATGTTTTTTTTTTCTTTCGTTATAACGAAAAGTCTATTTACCTCTGATGAATAATACCCGGTGAAAAGTGCCACGATACACAAGAGCACGGAAACCAGAAAAATTATTCTGATTAATCTCGCGTGCATCGGCCAGCGGCAAATCTCTCGTACATAACACATTTAACGTTTCTTCTCACTCTGTTCTCTTGGAGACAAACAAAAATGAGCCACCGCTCTTGCAATGTCGACGTCGAATGTTACAGACGAAATCGTCTATTCGCAATGTAAAACTTTTTAATTCGTGCCATGTCAGCAAGCAATTAAAATTTGTTTGAAATGTCGTTCTTAACGCCGACAAATATCGCGCGCCACTTGGTAAACTGCGAATGGTTGAAATAATAAATGGCGGCTGTCGAGAAAGATTCCGCTTATGCTCGAGGGCAGCACTCTCGAGCGCGGCAATTCTGGAATTCCTTCGTTGCCGCGCGGACGCTTAACAATAAGGGTCCGCGCGCGATAAAGAAATCGACGAGGGGTACAATAAATCTGGTGGTTCTGGTTCGTAAGAAATAATGTACGGATATTAGAATCATTGAATAGGGTAGATGTACCATTTGCGGCCAATTTTCGTCCGATTTTAGCCATCAAGTTCTCAATCACAAAACTCCGAATGTAATGAAATTTAAGAAACGTCGAGCAGCTAATTTTGCATTATTTTCGTTAATTAACAAATCGGTAAATATGGAGCAAAGGGGACCCACTTCCGATTGACCTGCCTTTAATATATGTTGTCTAGGGACCCTTTCTGAACAACTTTTTCCTCTGACACAATTGGGGGTCGTTATTTATTAAAAAGTTATTAACAAATAAAGTTAATAATTCATATAGCTATTTTCCTTATAGCAGCCAGTCCCAATCATCTTGTCCTTCACATGTGTTGTTAAGAATACCCCCCTGAGTAACGTACCAAAAGTTTTATCCGTTCTCATTGTTTGTTAAAAAGTTATTTTTTTTTATCTTATCTTATTGTTTAACATTTCAAGAATATGTCCTTAAAATTTTAAACCGATCTAAGCAATATTCTTGAAGTTATTGTCTTATTAATCTCCTGGCCTTTAACGCTATACCTCTAACAGCTGCGGGCGGTCGGGCTAGCAGTGCAGCTGTCGAACAGGTATACAGTTTATTTATTGCTATTGTGTATATAGTATATAGTGTATACCATACACTACAATATTTTAAAAGAAGAAACGAGCGAAGAAAGGAGCTGGAACCGATGATTCTGTGTGAGTTGGAAAAAAAAAATTTTTTCTTCACTTTTTTACTTTATAAACTTTAGACGCGTTTTTCTCAAAACTACTTTTTCAAAGTCCGTGTTCACTGCCATTTAAAAACTACTTGACCGATTCATTTCAAACTATGTACACATTTTCTACATATAAAATACCTCCCCCCAACGTTTAGTTAAATTTTTTTTTTTACATTAAGAGTGTTTCCCACCCACAAAATGGCGGAATTTTTTGTGGAAAATAACAGTTCACACTTTAGATGGCCGCCAAAAATTTTTAAATGAAAAAAAAAAAATTATCAGAGAACGTTGGGGGGAAGATTTGATTATAATTTGACTAAATTTTCATGGTTCTTCATTTTTAGATAATTTCCGGCCGAGTTATAGTGAACACCGCAAATTGTTTTTTTTCCAAGACGTTCTGGGGGAAGCTCTGTTACGGGCTTATGCTTCAATATTTCTGCATGAAAAAATTACACAACATTGTCAAAAGTATGCTCAATAATGTACAAAAGGTTCGAATAAAATTGCTCAATCCATATTTGAGAAAAAAAATCGCAAAAAAAGTGTTTTTTTTACGCTGAAACCCTTACCCCTCCCTTAAAAAAAATTAATTTTATGGCCATGTGAAAGTTCCATTCGGACTCTAGCCCCACTCGAAATCTTGGATCCAACTTTGTTCAAACGGGCATTGATTTTTTGGGATAAAGTCCACTAAGATCTTAGTGGATGTAGGATTGATGATAGCATGGATAAATAAATCGAGGAGGGATATAATAATTCTGGTTGTGTTCGTAAGAAATAATGTACGGACATTAGAATCATTGTGTAGGGTAGATGTACCATTTGTGGCCAATTTTCGTTCGATTTTGGCCACCAAGCTCTAAATCACAAAACTCCGAATGTAATGAAATTTAAGAAACGTCGAGCAGCAAATCTTTCAGATTTACATGACTATTATGAAAGTACAATTATGAGAATGCGGAAAGACAACGAAAGAAATGTATTAACAGCGGGAATAGGCAGAAATGGCGCAGTGGCGTAAAATGGTACATCTACACTATTTTCACTCTATTGATATACGGCGAAAGAATTAGTCTAGCCCGTGGATAGATTGGGCTATGCCAAAAAATGTGATAAGATTTACCCGAAGTAATATTAATTCTGTATAAATGAGCAAGAGCAAGGACAAAGATCTGTTTTTATTCTATCCACTGTCCCAATCTGAGTCCGATTCAAAGATACATCGTGAATTGAAATTTTAAACGAGAATGGTGGCGACAAAAAACAAATTAATGTACACTTATTCTCTTCCTGGGTATAGATATATTTAATTCCGTCCATTATCGCATGTTTGCCTAAAAAACGAAAAAGATGAGCTGGTACGTATCTTTCAGCCAGAGTCCGGATCAATTGTTCTGGCATAGTTAGCCGCTGCGTTGACAAATTCATGGCCCCTGATATTCACATGAAATGGTACCCAGACCAGGTACCCATTTATCGGATTTTTCGAGAGCATAGATTTCATCGCTGATTTTTAAGGAAATCATTAGTGTTTGATGATTTAGTATGCGCTGAGAAAGAGAGAGCCAACCGAAGCCAGAGAAGCTGTACAAATGAGATTGTTTTCACAATTATAAGTTTCTATGAATGCCGCCAGCGCGTGGTAAATAGCAGTCAGTGCACCGGCACAGATGGACCAATGGTCATTGATACGGATGTGACTAACGATGTGCTTTTTTTTTCTTCGAAAAAGCGGGATTTTTGTATTTTTTGTGGTTCACGTAAACATATGCACGAATTTTTTCGGCTCTGTCGCTAGTTACTATGATGTCGAGGGATCATATGTACGGTAAGCCGCTGACCGTAGATACTACAACAATCCCGGCCGGATCCCAATGCAGCGGTAACTTTTATTCATTATACTGTACAGTCAAGCTTTATTTTTTTTTAACTTTGATGCACAGATTATCCTACAAATTACAATTAAAAAAAAAAACAGTTGATCCACGTCGCCCACACGAGTTGGTAAAATGGAAGAATAAAAAATTTCGTTATTTCTGACAATCTATAAATATTTTTTTTTCTTTTATTTACAATTGTTGACAAACATTGCAGCATAATAACTTTTTTTTCAGCCTATTAGAAAGTTACGTTATGATAAAGTATATATATTTACAATTCGACTGACCTGTTTGTTCGGGATACGCGAGATTTCATGAGCCACGTTACGAAGAGATTTTGTTTGTGAAATTTTTTTCTTCCGCTGTACCAATTTAAGGTAGCCAAATGAGTGGTAAATACGATAAAAATATTTTTACAAACTTTTACAACGTTTTGTTAACGCACATTTTCGATAAGTTGTTACGAACAATAATCTACAACGTTTCTTCAATTTTCATTATTCGATACGTTTTACTCGTTGGAAAATGTTCAATTTATCTTTGCAGATTACTGGTAGGAGTCGTTGTTTGAAAAAAAAATGACGTTTTTGATGGTAACAAAAAGAATTCAAATATAAAATTTAACACGCACAAATTAATGCAACGGTTTTCAACGAGAAGAACGAGATAAAGAATTATGAAATTGAAATTGTGTTTTATTCTACGCAGAAACCGAACCACAATACAAATCTTCAGAAATTGGCATTGATCAGTATTGTTTGATAATAAATCACGCTATACTCACAGACATGCATTACTGTGAATTATAATCGATAAAAGTATGTAAAAAAAAACGATTTTCAAAATTTACGACTTATTCGACTATTACCGCAGTCCTATAGCCTTAATCGAGTATATACTTTGATCTTAAGGTAGTAGTCTGGTAACTTAAGCCGATTTTCATGTCATTTTTGGAGGGCTTTTTTTTGTAGGAAAATAAAAATGAATCGTTTTGGATATTTAGGATATTTTTATTTACATATTAAAGATACAAAAAAAAATAGTTTGAAAAAATTTAATAGTTTATTATAATTATTGATATTGATCGAAGTTGGCACCTCGAAGTTGGCAGCCCGGGTCCTAACTTTTTTTCTACCGAGCAGATTGCTTTCAAATTTTAACAGGCTACTCTACACACTTATAGTTCTCGTCGGAACCACCGAGAAATTTTTTCACCCCTAACTTTTTATTTTACAACCCCTTCTTTGCTAAAATAAAAGGACTTTAGCAAAGAAGGGGTTGTAAAATAAAAAGTTAGGGGTGAAAAAATTTCTCGGTGGTTCCGACGAGAACTATAAGTGTGTAGAGTAGCCTGTTAAAATTTGAAAGCAATCGGTTCGGTAGAAAAAAAATTAGGACCCGGGCTGCCAACTTCGAGGTGCCAACTTCGATCAATAATAATAATAATAATAAACTATTAAATATTGTCAAAAAATTTTTTTTTTGTATCTTTAATATGTAAATAAAAACATCCTAAATATCCAAAACGATTCATTTTTATTTTCCTACAAAAAAACGCCCTCCAAAAAAGACATGAAAATCGGCTTAAGTTACCAGACTACTACCTTAATGCATAAATTAATTAATTCAAAGTGGTGACAGGGTGGCCGCGGTCAGGAAAAACATGAAAATTTGTCGGAAAATTTCAAATTGGTCACGAAAATCAGGGGATTATAACCTGCTCAAGAAATATTGATGAATCGAACCTTTGGAAAATGGTCACTACTATTAGTGCTTTTGATTCGGCCCGAGCATCCCAAAGGGAACAGAAATCTATTACGTCCACGCCGTTGTTCCTGGATAATCCTAAAAGTAGGGTAGCGGATAGAAATCTAGACTAGTAAGAGTTTAGCACAACAATTAGATTCTTTTGCACGAACAATACAGATGGAGTCAATGTGGGCTATGTAAATTTTGAATTTTCATACCTCTGGAACGGCTTAAGCAAAAGACAATTATAGATAGTCTTTTAGAAATGTCCGCACGAAATCTACAACTTTTATTTCAAGAAAAAAATCAAGTTCCAATTAAGAAGTTAGTCACCTTCGAATTTTCTTGAAAACGAAAACATCTGCAACTCGACTTGCATCGGGATCATGTGTCCTCTTCAAACAAGAGAACTTTTGTTTCAGATATTTTTTTCTACCATTGAAATTAAAAAAGTTTTTGGAGGTGATATATTAAAATGACTCACCCTGTATTTTGAATAAAATACCGGGTTATTTATCACGTACGTTGTTCAATCGGCTAAGGTTTACTATATATATAGATAACTATATTTCCAAAAACTTTCGTGAGTCTCGAATTTAACGAATATCATCGTTTTTGTTGGCTTGTGTTCAAGCAACGCGCTCATTTTCCTTGGTTTGGATTTTTCTACATTTAAGACATTTTCGTACAATTAGCTCGGTCAATAGACAGGTCATGAAATAATGCTCATTTTTGTTTGGGCCTGAAAAACTCTTAAAAGTTATGAAATTTTCGTTCCAGTCGTTATTGGATGCCCTGGAAACGATTAATCTGTAACAATTTTCAGAGATACAATAGGTGAGAGTCCGTTCACTCCAATTGAACATTTTGTCCGAAAAACGTTAGATGACAGTCAGGAAAATATCGAGGAATTCTTGTTCTTCCGATTTAACGAGGCCACCCTGTGAAAGAAATCGTAGAATTTCGGGATTGCTCTACTTTGCCTATTGTTTAAGTTGGGACGCTTCGCACTAGCGAAATGAGTACTCCATTTTGTAAACGAACGGGCACAACCTCCGAACGGTTCGAAAAAGGAAATGGTACTTTCTCCGAAACGGCACAACTGATCGGTCTCAAGCTGGCTTAGTCCAACCATAATTGTGGCAAAAAGTGACTAAGCTTTTGCTGCTTGGAGATAATCAATCGTTTGGGAAAAAGTACCGTTCTAATTATACAGCTATCTAGCTTTCGCACTCGTGTGCCACGTGGTACATCTGAGCAATCATTTATACAAAGTTTCGTGCATAAATTAACTATGATGAATTAGAATTCGTGTTACGACATACGTTCGTAAACACCAAAAAACATTAGTGACAATGTATTTGTTAATATTATATAACCAAATATTAACTGGTTCATGCCAATCATCAAAAAGATTCGTTCAGCTTTTTTCAAAGAATAATCCATTTTTTGTTTTCTCGATTTTATTGCAGTACGGCTCATTTTATTTCTTGAAACAGGCTCTACGAGCTCACAATCCAGATATTTCACAGTATTTTCCGTTTAAAAACTACCGCTGTTTGTTTACGACATTAATTCCGTTGATGGATAAACAAAAGGCTGTCGAATTTAAAGGGAACTAGAAAAAAATGCCCGCGGAAAAAATAGCCGAGGAAAAAAAGGCCGATGAAAAAAATGGAAAACAAAACAAACAAACCCCAAACACCTCAATGTGTGTCCCTGTGTGCGGAATCCGTGGAATAGTAGGGTGGACGTTGCACACCTCAATATGTTTGCTTGGAATCGTGGGGTGCTTGAAATTGTGGGATTTAGTTTGTTTCTTTCAGTTATTTTACCATAAATGTTTCTCATTCCATCGGCCCATTTTTCCATCGGTTTTGTTTTCCTTGATTATTTTTTCCCTCAGCCTTTTTCCCGCGGTTATTTCTTCCGCCATTTTTTCTCGATACGAATTTAAACGCAGAATACTATGAAATATTTGGATGTAGTACAATCAATAGAGAATATTGTGGCGCATTAAAAATAAAGAGGATTTTTTTTTTTTTTATTAGGTTCAGTATCACGTACTGAATGTGAATTAACAAAATGGTTACGAATTATGGGAGCGGAAGTGCCGCCATTTTGAGGAAAACCGTATTGGCCAATATCTCCGTAACCTTGCACTTTAGGCCAAAAATGGTAGTAACCTTTCTTGTAGATAATTGAATTTCCCATCTTTTTTTCTAAATAATTGTTTTTGTATCACTTACCGTTTACGACTTATACGACTATTAAAATTTATTTATTCACTTTTTGACCTGTATCTCTCCTAATAATTGTTTAAACAATGAAATGCTTATAACTTATCTTTTAAATCCATACATTTTCCACAACTTTTATCTAAAACTTTTTTGTCTAAAATTAATATTCTCATAGTTATAACGCGTTTTTATTAGCCTTGCACCCAGTAGCGCAACATTGAACGCGTTATAGCTTTGAGAATATTAATTTTAGACAAAAAAGTTTTAAATCAAAGTTGCGGAAAATGTATGGATTTAAAAGATAAGTTATTAGCATTTGATTGTTTAAACAATTATTACGAGAGATACAGGTCAAAAAATGAATAAATAAATTCTAACAGCCGTATAAGTCGTAAACGGTGACTGATACAAAAAAAATTATTGAGAAAAAAAGGTAGGAAATTCAACTGTCTACAAGAAAGGTTATTACCACATTTTGCCTAAAGTGCACGGTAACGGAGATATTGGCCAATACGGTTTTCCCCAAAATGGCGGCACTTCCGCTCCCATAATTTGTAACCATTTTGTTAATTCACATTCAGTACATGATACTGAACCTAATTTAAAAAAAAATGCCCTTTATTTTTGGTGCGATGCGGACAAGAGTAACGGGCTCCCTATTGATTGTACTAATGGTGAGTTCGTGAAATTATTCGAAAAAACTGAAGAAATATTAACATTTTTGATAATGGGCACGAACCAATGAACATTTTAGCAAATTCATGGGTATTAATTTTTTCTCGGTTAAGAAGTCATGCCGTAATGCAAAATACAATTAACCGTAGTAAATTTGTCCATGAAACATTGTACAAACGATGTTAAAGATGCAGTCACTCATTTGACTAGTATGACGCGATTCAACCTCCTTAAGAGGAAGGCGCACATGTACCACGTGATGCGTGAGTGCTAGAGAAATAACTGAAAATTCTTATCGATACTTTCTCCAAAACGGTATAACCGATCGGGATGAAAAAAAACTTAGCCACTTTTTGCCACAATACTCCAGTGGCTAAGCTTATTTCGTTCAAATCGGTTGTGTCATTTCGGAGAAAATACAATTCGCCTTTTTAAAGTGATAGCCGAGTGTCATACATTCCCTTAATTTACGAAAACTGTGACGACCGAGGCTCGATCAACCTGTTGTACGTGCAAGTATATCATTCCTCGGGCCACCGCGATCGTACAAATTATTTCACCGGAAGCCACCGCGTTCTGCTTTACGGTCTTCACATTATCAATTACGTTATATATATTTTTCAATTATAGCTCAATGGCACCGACGAAGTTATTTCTAAACTTATAACAGAATTTACCGTCTTATTATTACAATAATTACTGTTATTATTATTATATTGCGACTAATAATAACGGAGAAATTTGTTACTTATGTGCTATGCAGTCGAAACCCAGTTTCGGGATAAACAGGTACATAGAGAGGGTGCCTAAATGATATTTTTCATGTTTTTTTTTTGTACATAAACTTATTTATATTAGCTGTGTATAAAATTAATATGCACCTTTGTGTTACTATTGGGGGGGGGGGGGGGGGGGGGGGGGGGGTTTACGAAAATGGATACTTCGACGGATAATTGCGAGTTATATATTCTCTCGCGTATTTACGTATTTTTCTAACGTTGAGCGAAATCGACGATTACCCGTTATATTCATATATCAAAGAATTTTTCGATCTCGTGACGGATTTAAAAAAAAAATCGACACAACCGAACAGGTTGATCGTTCCATTGGAAAATGATAAAGAAAAAAAACTGATGTTTGCAGAGCAGTGACAAACACTAGGGCATTCACAGCTCATATGAATTTGAAACATTTTTGTTTATCGTGCGGTATTCGTGTTTTAAAGAGTATCGAGTCAGCTCGATATTGAGTATTCAACAGAGGCATGTAGCCGAGTACCTGAGCGAAAAAATTTATGCATCTGTGACGTTCCTGAAAATGAGTCTCGTCCTCCGATAGCGAGACCGGACAACCGGGACATCTGAAGGTCCAGCGAGATGTCACCTGTGCATTAAAAAAAAAAATCCATTACTCAATTAATTAATTATTATTAATTATTTAGCCCCGGGAAAAAGACCTTTAGGACAAAACCCCTTTTACAGAGCTATGAGTAGGCTTATCGAAATAATGCACGCATGAAATGAAAGAATGAAGGAGATTGGAAGAGCGAAGATTGTTACTTGCATATCGGTTCGTCATTTTTTTTTTGCATTCAATCCTCTATAAGTAGCTTTATCAATTTTGCCTTCCTCATACAGGAAACTTTATAAAAACACGCAAAATAATGAGGAAACGATATGTAAGTCTCAATCTGTACGTTTTTCTTCTCTTTATCTTTGTAGTTTTTGTTTTGCTTAATTTAAACGTTACGATATGTATAACAGTGATTGGCGGAAGTTATGGCGCACTCAAAATAGTTGCGAACAGCTTATAATTTTTTTCAAATCCGAACCCTTCCATAGACCCTCGCTAAATTGAATACAAACCGTTCCTTAGTAGTATAATTTCTACGTAAAAAAATGCAACCCGATAACTCAGAATTTGCTAAAGTTAGAGCGAAAACATTTTTTTTTAATTCAAACTTTCATAAAATCTAAAGTGTTTCACGGATTCTCGACATATTCAATACCAAACTTCCTCTAATGGTATACCTCTTTTTGCGTTTTGTCCGAAGATCTCAAAATTTGTTCGAGTTTTGAGATCGGGAGTCCGAGTAAACTTTTTTTCAAATATAAAATTCCCATAAATTCTTAATGCATGGATCAATTTCGACGAAATTTATAGTCAACAAATGTGTAACAATGCTTCAGATATCTGAAAAGTGTCAGCACGATAGGCCAATCTGTCGTTGAATCATAGAGGTTTGAATTTTATCTATGAAGCAAATACGCAGACACATATACGATCCGAACATTTTTTTTTCTGAACATGTTTTTTCGACGTTTGTGAACATTGCAAGTACACTAACATTGAACTCTCGACAACGGAACTTTTTTCGTGCAACCAAAGTCTTTCTGTATGAGAGAATAATTTTATTTTACATTAAGTTTTGAATTTTCAGAATTTTTTGAAGGACAAGAAAAAGCATACCTTCACAGGTGGTTTTCTCGTTATATGGGATATGAGAAAGTTCATAGCGATATCCTCGCAATTCATATACTCGTCAACTTTGTCCCTTATTGCCTGCGGAAGCCAATGTGTATACAGATATGTATAATGTTTGTGAATGAAAGCAGCTCCCGTAAGAACCATCGATAATTCGCACGAGTAATTCGAATTGTAGTTCCAGGCGTTGTTATAATTTTGATCCCAAGCGTGAAAACGACCGGGAAAACCAACCACTCGATCACGATGCTCTCGCCATACTCTGAGAACAAAAAATTATACGTTTTATATATATATTTTAAATACATAAAATTACACTGAATACATAAAATACATAAAATACACTGAATATCACCTGAAACCAAACATGATCTCATCGTGACGAAGATGTGCGTCATCGTCCACCGACAAAACTGCTTCTGTCTCGATAGCATCGAAAGGTAGAAATCTGTTATTCAAGCTGTTTCTCGGAGCTTTTATGACCTGTAACAACTTCTTAGTAGTCTCCGTTGCGATTATGTACGGCTGGAATATAAAATTGCGAAATTAACACTTACCACTATAGGCACACCTATATCCGGCCATCTGAGATCTTCCATCGGAGGTTTCGGACTGTTCCAAACTACCAGTACCTTGTTCAAGTACGGCAATCCGTAAAGCCGAGCCAATGAATTAATTAGAACCTGTTCACGCTCGTAAGTTAGTATAACTATCGTAAATTGCTCCCTCGGATGATTACCTCCGAGTGATTCGCTAAACTCTTTACCCGCACCACCGGCACCTTTGCCAATCGGCCTGAAACCAACCTCTGATCCTGCAATTATTACGTGAAAAAATTTAAAAATTTCATCATATTTTCTCGCAAAAGGATTACGGATACCATAATGTAGATATATTTTATTAAGGGCGGGGTAAGGGTTTTCACTTTCGAAAAATCGAATTTTTTTTTATCTTATCTTATTGTTTAACATTTCAAGAATATGTCCTTAAAATTTTAAACCGATCTAAGCAATATTCTTGAAGTTATTGTCTTATTAATCTCCTGGCCTTTAACGCTATACCTCGCTGCGGGCGGTCGGGCTAGCAGTCCAGCTGTCGAACAGGTATTCAGTTTATTCATCGCTATTGTGTATATAGTATATAGTGTATACTATACACTACAATATTTTAAAAGAAGAAACGAGCTGGAATCGATGATTCTGTGTAAGTTGGAAAAAAAAAAGTTTTTCTTCACTTTTTTACTTCATAAACTTTAGACGCGTTTTTCTCAAAACTACTTTTTCAAAGTCCGTGTTCATTGCCATTTAAAAACTACTTGACCGATTCATTTCAAACTTTGTACACATTTTCTACATATAAAATACCTCCCCCCAATGTTAAGTTAAATTTTTTTTTTTTTTACATTAAGGGTGTTTCCCACCCACAAAGTGGCGGAATTTTTCGTGGAAAATAACAGTTCACACTTTAGATGGCCGCCAAAAATGTTTAAATGAAAAAAAAAATTATCAGAGAACGTTGGGGGGAAGGTTTGATTATAATTTGACTAAATTTTCATGGTTTTTCATTTTCAGATAATTTCCGGCCGAGTTATAGCGAACACCGCAAATTGTTTTTTTTTCCAAGACGTTCTGGGGGAAGCTCTGTTACGGGCTTATGCTTCAATATTTCTGCATGAAAAAATTACACAACATTGTTAAAAGTATGCTCAATAATGTACAAAAGGTTCGAATAAAATTGCTCAATCCATATTTGAGAAAAAAAAATCGCAAAAAAAGTTTTTTTTATTACGCTGAAACCCTTACCCCTCCCTTAAAAACAATGAAAATGACTTTGTTTCGCCATAGAGAACGCTGTGTTTTCGTAACAGAAATGTCGAGTTTTTAATGCCAATGTGTTTAAAATGTGCCACAACATTGGAAGATGACATTTTTATGTGACAAGCTTAAATAATCAAACTTGCTATATCTCAAGAACGACTACTTGTTAATTACAAGCTCCGCAACGTATCGATGTATCATAAAATGTGTATTTACCCAGAAATTTGGCATCACTTGGTAGAACCGTGTCGTACGGTAATTGCGGATACAAATTGAAAGGATCGACCCAATCGTTCCAGATCTCGTGACCGTGTATCAGCATGGTCGTGTAGTTTCTTTTGAAAGCTGGCGAAGGATAGGGCGGTTCCAAAGGACCGAGGCTCTCCTCGGCATCGGGCTCGGTGATAATCGTGTCCGATTTTAAAGGCTAGACAAATATATTTTTTTAATTCTTATAGTCATTGTAGAAGTATTCAACGTTTTTTAACATCAAGAGTATAAATACCACAAATGTCTCGTTGAAGATGCTCGGGCTGGTAGTTTGTGGCGCGGGCAGCGGAGGTATTCCCAAACGATCTCTGATCGATGCAATTATCGTATCAACGGCTCCTTGTGCAGTGCTCAAATATCGTTCCCATATCAAGCGTCCCTGTCGACGCATAGACAAAAGATCATTGTCCGGCACGGCGCGCAAAAGGAAATGCATCTCCGTAACACGAGCCTAAAATTTCATCGAAATATTCTCATTTTTTGTTGTTTGTCCACCTCTGATAGAAATTGAGCTAACGACGAAAATTCTGCATCGAAAGGAAATGTCGAATAAAACATTTCCTGCAAACATTAATTGACTCAATGTTTTATTCAATTCATTATAATTCGTTTATTCGTTTATTTCCCGTTCATGAATTATCGCATTTTTACAAGAAATGCGATATACGAAAAAATTGTTAAAAACATATCTCCATTAGCAAGAAATGTTGAATTGATAATGTTCAATTTTTCTATTCAAATTGGACATTATCAATTCGAAAGTTCTTGCTAATGAAGATATGTTTTAAATAAGTTTTTCGTATATCGCTTTCGTATATTGCTTGTAAAAATGCGATAATGCATGAATGGGAAATAAACGAATTATCCTGATCAAATTGTCATTTTCAGATGTGATCGTGAAATTAAATTTTGCTTATTTGAACAAAAAATGGTAATTGTTGTTTAGAATCGTAATTTTCTCTCAATCTACGAACACCTTGCCTTTGGTAAAAATATTGCAGCTCTTCGCCATGCGATAACTTCGTTGTAACACAGTAGAATTTGATCACCGCCTAAAACAACGGGTATAGCTCCGGCCCGAAGAGCTTCGTAAAGTCTAGCCTGCATAAACGACGTGGTAACGAGAGTGGCGTTGCTAGGTGCGAGAATCAGGACAAATGTCGATTCTTTGAGAATTCCTTTGCGCGAAGAATCGGTACCGCAAAGCGACCAATCGATAGCCTCGACGATCGTACGATCCTCCGAGGCGGGCACACACTCGAATTGTAAGAAAAATTTGTCTAGCGTCGTTCCCGTGGTCATTTCTTTCAAATGTTGGATAATAAAATTATCCAAATTATTTTCATCAACGGCGAGCCTCTCGATATCGACCTCAGCGTCATCAATCTGACGCAATGTTGTTGCCGTTCTCGAGGTTTTCATTTCACCTTGAAACGAGAGCAAATATTTTCTTCTAGCCGGTACTATCGGTGCAGAATCTTGCCATATATCACCGCCCGGTGGTCCCAATATCGGCGGTACTATGAGATCAAAACCGTCGCGAAATTGATTTCTACGAAAGGACGATTGCACGAGAATCGCTCGACCCGTGTCTATATCGTTGAATATGTTTCCTGACTTTACGGTGAGATCTCTACGTGCGAGATTCAAGAGAATGTGATTTCTACCGTCACCGCCCCAGTAAGGTAGAGCGTGCAATTTTGTAACGTTCACCGGTCTCGGTGAATCGTTATTTTTTGATTTTGGTATCGATAACGCCTCGCCTATTAAAAGTATATAAACACAGGCCTCTGCTGGATTTGCGGTAAGATGAGCGTTGTAGCCTGAAAAAATAATAGGGTGAAAATTATATAGGCGTTTGTTAAGGCTCCAGTTCGTTCGATGTACGTCGAAATACTTTTGATTTCTATATAAAACTTTGTATATAGATGGAATGTCATTGAAGAATGATTGGTCTCAAATTTCGCGACAATCGAAGAAACGGTTGCTATTTTATAAAATTTCACATCATTCGAAAGAAGCTGCGAGTTGAAAATGGTAAGTTGCTTTCACGTAATTGCACACAATACCTCTATGAGGAAGTCAAAATTGAGAAAAAGGGATTGTTTGAGCTTTATCTGTAAGTTTCAGTAAGCAACTTGATAAGCGTTTGAACTTTCAGCTGTTTTTTACGAAAACAAAATTTCATTTATGAGGAAGAAAAAGAGTTTAAAACAGAAAAAAAAATATGAATAACTGTACGCTGAAGAAAACAGCGATTTTTTTTTCTGGAGTACACACATACCCAGTGTCTGTTTAATTGTCGTTTTCAAAAATCCATCGACGTCCCAGTCACTGCTCAAAACGGAGAATAAATCTGGATCGTACAGATAAACGGGAAAACCGCTCGTAAGGGCGCATCTACTGTGATCGAAGCAATTATACATTTTGCACGTCATCGGGTGAGTCGCAGGTACTGGGACTGGCACGCCATCCATGAGAATTCTTCTCGGCGGAGCAAGCTCCGGAGTATTTCTCTCTACGGCCTCTCTCTGCGCTGCCTGCGCCTGTACCACGCTTATTTTCAATCTATCCAGATCAGTCTGCTGATGCAGCAGCTCTTGCTTCAAGTCATCGATCTTCTGAGTGAAACTGCTGACTTCTACTTGAAGCTTCTGCCTCTTGTTCTCAAGATCTCTGAGCTCGTTGCTCACGGATACTTTTATTCTCAGCATCTCCTCTATTCTTACTTTTAAATCGGCCGCTTTCATTGAAGTAAAATCCTCAAAAGCCTCTAATTTTGATCGCGTATGGTGTAAATCCATACCTGGAGAATCAGCTTCAACCTGCGAGGTTACATATCATTTTAGGTAGATACCTGTTATAGCGTAAAATTTCAACTTTGTCAACGATACCATAAAAAAATAATTGCGTTATATTGCAAAATTTCTAATGGTAAAATAAAATTGGCTAATTTATACTTTTGTTCGGTAAATGTACAGAGAATAGTCCGTTACATTTGTCACTAAAATCTTTATGTACCAATTTTGTAGGAGGTATTACTAAAAATGTTTGTTATAATTTTTTAACACGTGCTGGTTTTTTAATTGAAAAACAAAGTATTGTCAAATTACTAAGATAGTAAATTATATTTCATGGATTGTTACAAACTTTGTTGTACATCACGGTAAAAGAAATTTGTGCCATAATTTTATATTATCAGTATGTTTACGAGTGCAAATGTTGGAAGAATTATAATCAGCAGTAATCTAAATAGATAATAAAAATGACATTTTCAAGATTTATAGACAATTCCAAAAATCATCCCTATATCTCTGCACGCAATAATGCAAGAAATTTTTATTAACGATAATCAAGCCATGATGAAGTTGAAGTCGTGACAAAAGTATTACAATTTTTCCTGAAACATGTGTTCAGTAGTTGAAAAAAGTATTCTGTTTGACAAGAAAAAGTTTATTTACCTTTGATAAATAATAGTGCGTGAAAAGTGGTACGATAAACAAGAGCATGGAAACCAGAATAATTATTCTGGACAATTTTACGTGTACCAGCCAGTAGCAAACCTCTCGTCCATGGCTCATTTGATTGTACGAAGTGCCGGACTCTAAGGACGACGAGCTTCCGGCCATAGTGAAAAAGGAAAATTCGTAACTCTCTTCTCTTTAAGACAAATAAAAACGAGCCATTGCTTTCGGAATCTCTGCATCGAAGATCTCAGACAAATTCATCTCTCCGCAATGACACTTGCCAATTTGTAAAGTGTCAACAAACAATCAAAATATCTTCGATATCTCGTCATAAAATACAACGAACGTAATTCATGATTTTATTGATTGATGAAATTACGAAAAAAAAAAAAAAAACAAACAGTTGATCTAACACTCAACTTTCTGTTCCAAAATAAAAACTATATCGTCTCATTGTTGTAACTTTTTTTCTTCACATTGTGTAAATTAAAATCGTTGAATAAATTTCACAAGTTTCATCATGAATAAAGAATGTGCGGTCATAACTGTATACCACTTTGTAATTTACGACTTATTATAAGTTAAAAAAATGATCATTCAAAAAGATTATCCGCTGGCTGATGCATGATTATTTTTGACATCAAAAAATGTTCACGACAAATGAAAAAAAAGAGTTCACTGAACCGTAGAACACGAAAACAGAATCTGAAGAGAGAACACACACTCGATTTTTCATCGTAGATAAAATAGAGTAGTTACAATCATGTAGATATTACAGCGATGGTACTTAACCACGGGAGGTAACGTTCAAACCACGTTTATTGTTTTTTTTTACTCCATTTCACTGGTGCACATAGATGTCTATACTATACTAGATATATAGTCTTTTGTTCAATGGTGCCGGTATTAATAACAGTCACGAGAAGTAGTAACAAACAAAGTAACTTTTATTATGAATAACCGTAGAGAAGAGTATCACAGAAATATATGAGATCGTAGAAAACGTGGTTCGAATTTTATGCGTCGTAGAATAACTCCCTAGATGGACATAGACTACGGCTGTAGCGGAAGAAGGAGCTCTTCGACTTTGGAGACTAGTGTCTGCTTTCGTCGCTGGCGCTGGTGGTCCAGTCTAGGGTCTTTGATGTGTTTTGTACCGACCGGGGTTGAAGGAGCGGGTGAGACCGCTACAGATCGGTAACAGCGGCGAAAGAGCTGTGGCAGCCGGATCTCCGGTTTCGGCCATGACACCTTACAATTCAATAGCCGTTCCCGCCTTTTATCAAATACAGCTTAAAATATATTAGAATATTTTTATCGTTTCATTGATGTTTTTAACTGAAATGACATTAAACTTTTCAATTTAATATTTAAAGGACACCCACAATGGTCATAAAATGATAAAACATCATTAATGTTGGCAGAGGACGCAAAAAGTTCCAAACTGTTTGACCTCATATTAGTATCGTCATGCTGATTAACTAACGTCCAATTGTTGGTGAAGTGTTTAATTATATATTGTGCTAACATTATAACAATTGTTAAGTGATGCAGGCAGCCAATTTTGTGATTTTTGTGAAAATGTAAGCATGAAAAGAAAATGAAGGAA
This sequence comes from Oxytorus armatus, assembly GCA_958009045.1. Taxonomy (NCBI): domain Eukaryota; kingdom Metazoa; phylum Arthropoda; class Insecta; order Hymenoptera; family Ichneumonidae; genus Oxytorus; species Oxytorus armatus. The sequence goes on from OY253748.1 coordinate 17,128,652, forward strand.
GTGCATAAATAGATGTATATTATGTTACTTTTATAAAGATTTCTATTATTAATAATTAAAGGATAATAATAAAACTGACGTTTTTATTAAAAAATACACTTTATTATAAAATTTGCAAACACACACACAGGTAGAGATAAAGACAGAGAGACATTTTCAAATAAATATATTACTGGTACAAAAGAAATAAAGTCTATGTATTACTGAAAAGTATTATTTTCGATCATTTGTGCCGATTACTGACGGAATTAGCGGACGATGGCCAACACTTTTTCTTGTAATTCTTTTATCTGACAAACAAAGTTTATTTAAAAAAACCGACAACAATGGACGCACGGTGATTGTGCGGCTCTGGTGGTCACCCAAGTTAAGCAGCTTCGCCCGTGGTCACTACTTGGATGGGTGGCTGCTTAGCCGTGTACTAGCTGGCGCGCCGACTGTTTAATATTTCTTAACTTTATTTTTTTTTTAATCTTGATAATTATTGTCTGTATAGTCTGACGAGAGGATTTTTTAATTTTTTGGTTGGACAATTTTTTTATAAATTATTAAACACAATTTTTTTAAAAATTACATACCAGAGTTTGAAATACTGTAATTTCTCTATTTTGAAAAAAAAAAAAAAAAATCCCATCGTCAGACCCCACCGTATCCCACCGTATTGTACTAAATTATTTTATTAAATTCTTTTTTATTTTTGCAGATTGGATAGTTTTTGGGGATGTTATGATGTCGACAAGGAGGCGCCATGGTTTTCATCAGTAGTCCATTTATACTCGCAAAAAATAATGTTAATATTGAAAAAAAAAACAAACATTTTTTTTTCTTACAGTTAAAAAGTTAATAGATAGATAGATAGATTTATTTTCCATATTTGCATGGCGGCCAACGCCTTTTACAATTCCTTACAGTCATGTCCTCCTCTTATTCCACATATTTCAGGTCAGAAGGTTCTCGTCTATGTTGCATAGTGTTGGTTCGCTTGACTTGACTTGAGTCAGATTCACTTAACCAACTATAACGTGGCTTAGCCTATTCTCGGACTAGTCTCCCTCCTTCCTATTTACATATCACTTTGAAAAGTTAATAAAAAATGTGAAATCAACAATTCAATTTTTTTTTCACCACATACCCTTTATAATAATTTTTCAAATTTACTCGGTTTTCAGCGCGCCCAGGGGTATCCCTTAAATTGGCTTGTATCCTGAAAGTCTATTCCTTTGTAACTATTGAAACAAAGTGAATCCCTACGGGAACATAATGAATTCCTTGACGAGAGTTAACAATGACCTCGAAGTAAATAAAGTCACTAAACATTCGTAGCGATGCAAAACCAAATGTTACAAACAAAGTCTATCTAAGTTAGCGTTGCCAATTGACTACTTATTGCTTTTTGGCACGAATGATCTAGTTGATGCACTCTTCGTGACCGTCTTCAGAGCCAGCTTTAATCAAATTCTTAAGATCATTAATACTTAAATAACTGAACAGTTCCCTACAGGGACATTCAGGCAAATTCGATCCAAACAAGTGGTGGAGAGCTTTTCTGCTAGCATTAAACAAACTGTTCAGTTTTTTACCTCTTCTAAAACGATTTCGTATTATGTCAAAATAAGCTGGAAATATTTTTTTGTAATGATTCGACTTCAACACTTTGGCGATACTTTTGTTTTTCGCATACAACGCTACTTGCGTTGTATGTTTTGTCAAAACGTCATAAAAAGTAACAGTGCTATCGCTGATATTTGTACTTTTCAATTTTTCAATTTCTCGTTCGAACCCATATGATGAGGGCTTGAAAGACGAACCGAACCACCATAAAAAATCCTCATTCACGAAAAGATTAAGTGCAATCATTTTAGCGGCATGCCGCATAAAGGTATCACTCGTGGATGAATGTAAGGCAGATGCTTCTTCATTGCTGCAATCGAGGCGCGGCGAGTTGGTAAATATTGGCGTGCGATCATTGTTGCAAGTAGCATTAATGTCAGAACCGCAGACCAAAAGATCGTATATGCTGTACCGACACCCTTTCTTACACCCCATCTTAGCGGCATGAAGGGCTGTTCTACCGTAAACGTCTTTAAAATCAACCTCGGCGCAAAATTGATGTAATAAGATATGAACAATTCCTGAATTACCATAAAAGGCAGCACTATGAAGCGGTGTTTCATTCACGTTGTCTCTACAATCAATATCAGCGCCAAATGCCACTAACATTTTTACGATATTTGCCTGATTCCTTTCACACGCGATGTGAAGTGCGGTTCTCCCATTCATTTTTTTCTTGGCATTTACTTTAGCTCCATTTTCAAGCAGTATCTTGCATATTCTTTCGTAGCCCGCTCCAGCAGCATAATATAAAGCATTTTCGACATTTCCATTGTAATTTAATTCATTCGCAATTGGATTATAATCCAATAGAATTTCGACGACTTTTGTGTATTTCCGAGCGGCAGCAGCACACAACGCCACGTATCCTTTCTCATTTGGAACATCGACGCTGGCTCGTCTAATTAAAATTTTTTTTGCAAGTTCTAGCCTCGTGTATTCATGACATTTTTCGTGCTCGGTCGTACGACGAAAACGTAGGAAATTGTATAAAATCATCACGCAGCGGTTAACATCACAATCTAACGGTGTCATTCCAGACTCGTCGACGACGTTAATGTTTGAATCCGACGAAAGTTTAAAAATAATTTCGACAATCTCGATACAGGTACTTTCAATTGCGGCACGATAAAGAGCACGTCCATGATGAATTTTAGCTCCGCTCGACCGTAGCAATTTTCTCATAGTCTCGTCTTTATTTTCGATGGCGTAGAATATCGGCGTTTGTCCTTTATCATTTTTGGCATTAACATCGATTTTGTGTTGTATCAGCAATTTCGCAATTTCTATGTTCCTTTCCTTTGCGGCAATATGTAAAAACGTACATCCCGCTGTGAGTCGTTGCGACAAGTGAACGTGCGCGCCGCACTTCAAAAGATCCTTAACAACATTGAAATGTCCATTCTTAACAGCGGCGTCGAGTAATTTGATATCATGAGCATCCTCGGGAGTAATATTAAAGCCGTGCGTCATAAGAGTATCAACGATATTTCTCTCTTTATTATATTTAGTTGTGCGCACCGCTGCCGGAAGAAGGCTCCTGTTGATCTCGTCATTGACATCGGGACGAGACTCTAACATATGTCGAAGAGTTTCGAAGTCGCGTATTACAAAAGCGATTTGGGGTATGGCCAAACCGTCGTCACAGTTTCTAGCGTTCACATCGGCTGCTCCAAGACCCAAAAGCAATTTAATAAGTTTTTTTTCACCTCTCCGAGCAGCGATACAAAGGGCTGTCGATCCATCGTTGGTTCGCGCATTAATATCAGCGCCGTGATCCAAAAGCAGTTTCATAAGTTTTGCGTGTCGTCTCCAAGCGGCGATATGAAGGGCTGTTGACCCATCATTGGTTCGCCCATTAATATCAGCCCCATGACTCAAAAGCAGGTTAACGATTTGTACATTACTTTTCTTACAGGCGTAATGTAGTGGCGTATATTTCTTGCCCCCTCGTGAACTACAATTGACGTCAGCTCCACGATTTAGAAGATGTTCAGCGACCGTTACAGATCCTTTTTGAGCTGCGCAATGAAATGGAGTCATGCCGTCACAATTTATGGCACTAATTTGGGCACCTCTGTCAAGAAGCATGTCAACAATCTCTGTGTCATCGTTATTGGCAGCAAGGTGAAGCGGCGTATCAGTGCCCTGTTTGCATTCGCTGTTAACTTTCGAGCCGCACAGCAAGAGTTCTTTAACAACCTTATTATGTCGTTCTCGTACAGCACAACAAAGTAAATTATACCCTTGTGAGGGATGTGGGCCGTCAGAAGATATCATTCTTTTTACTGTATCAATGTCGCCCGCGCGAACAGCGCAAATAAGTTCCCTGGGTGGTTTGGACATAACTACTACGTGTTTATGCTTCGTGAATAACGTCGAGGCAGGAGGATGTCGCAGGGTTTAATCTCGTCAGGACAAGGTTAGAGTATCTGAAAGTAAAATTAGAATTGATCGACGTACATTAAAACTGTATATCTTACTACTATAATAAAGCTGGAGAGTTTGTATGTTTGTTTGTTTGTTGATTTGCCCGTTATTCGAACGCGCTAATCTCAGGAAATGCTAATCCGATTTGAAAAATTCTTCTCGCATTAGATAGCCCGTTTATTCGGGAAGGCTGTAGGCCATGTAACTTTATGCTATGACCCGAGGAAGCGTCGGTGGCGTCGGTTTATTTTTTAGTGATTGGTCCTTTTATTTTTCCACATAATTTCCGGATGGTATTTCTAATGAATAAGATGCACTCGGTTATGTACTCCTAATGCATATGAATGATATATATAATCCAAATTTAACGCAGGTGAAACAGCGGGGCACAGCAAGTACTCTATAAACCATTGGGAGCAAGGTGAAAAACAGATAATATAGAATTTGTTTAATTTCCACTGGAACAAAAATCCCTTGTAAAGATTCTTACTACGTACAGTTTTTCTATCTATGCACAATAAGCGACATAACGCTCTATCATTTTTTTTTGCCAATGAAACTCGTACATTTTTTTTCTCTTCAATAATTTTATATGAGCCGCAAAATTCCATCTACGAAGAAAATTGACAAACAGACTTAAGGGACAACACCACTGTGACGGCTTCAAAAAATCGATTTTTTGAAAACCATTTTAAAAAATCTAAAATACTTTTAAGGTTGAAATGCCGTTGGACCCAGGTCGAAAAAATTATTATTTTCGTAGATATTGAATATTTTGTGGAGCGGTGCAGCGGTCCGCGACGCTCGGGGTCCCGCGCAGCTGGGCGCCTTAGGGTCGCCAGGTATTCTTCCCGCCTTTCTCAGGTGTTCTTTTGGCTCCCCTCACAAAAACCGGCTATTGTTAGCCGGTTAACTATTGTTATAAATATAGTTTCGAAAAATAGCACTAGGTGGCGATAATTGAAAAAATTCCATGGCAGGTATAGGGATAGCGTCATAGCGTCAGTTTGCGAATAGAAGCGACGCTATTCGTGTCTAATCGCTCCGAATCGTTTCGTTTGTGAATATCGAACGCTCTAAATTATTATTTTCAAGTTGAAATGGAGGATAAGAAAGTGTATACGGGGAAAAAGGGAACAAAACGGAGCTATGTGACGAGGAGTCGATCGAAAATTTCGAATCGAAAACCTCCGAACCGTTATAGCTCCGAAAACAGTTCTGCAGAGCATGTGAGCACGTCGGCGAAAAAGTTAAAATCATCGGACGATTTAGAGGTCGGTGTTACTAGCGATTTCAGTTATCGTATAGTACAACTTTTCACTGCATTGAACATTATATCCACGTTAGTGAAATGTAAAGTGTGTGATGGTGACATAAAATTCACCGAAAAAAGTTTGCGCGGACTCGGGTTCAAAATCGAGGTCGATTGCGGCCATTGTGAAAAAGTGTTAATCAATTCGTGTCCTATGATTGACAATGCATACGAAATAAATCGTCGGATCGTATTCAGTATGCGTCTTCTTGGCGTCGGTTTGAATGGCCTGATGAAATATTGTGTATTCATAGACCTATCGCGCCCCATATTTCAGTCTTTTTACGATCGAATCATAAATTCGATTTTGATTGCCACTAAAGCGGTGAGCGCAATGAGCCAAAAAAAGGCTGCACTTGAGGAGCAGAGAATTTCGTTGGAAAATGGGGTGGCGGACGGAATTATCGTTTCAGGCGACGGATCGTGGCGAAAGCGCGGTTTCAGCTCGCTTTTCGGTATAACATCGTTAATCGGCTGGTACACTAAAAAAGTGATTGACGTTATGGTTAAATCGAAATACTGCAAAGCTTGCGAGCATTGGGAAAAAAAAGAAAACACCGCGGAGTACTGGGAATGGAAAGCTACCCATGACGATGAGTGCCAGGCGAACCATAGCGGCTCCTCCGGAAAAATGGAAGTCGACGCAGCTATCGAAATGTTTCAACGGTCTGAAGAGCTCTATGGCACAAAATATAAATATTATATTGGTGACGGCGATTCTAAAACGTTTCTGGGCATATCGAATAGCGATCCATACGACGGTTTCGAGATAAAAAAAAAAGAGTGCATCGATCATGTCCAAAAACGTATGGGGATGCGCCTCCGCGAAATCGTGAAAAAAAAGGATTGTCTGGCAGAGAAAAGCTCACCGGAAAATTGATTGACGAGTTGAGCACATATTACGGCTTGGCTATTCGGAGGAACAGCGATGATGTTGACAAAATGAGGAAGGCAATTTGGGCAACTATCAAACATAAAATGTCCACAGACAGTGAGCCACAACATGACGATTGCCCGGAAGGAGCCGAGTCGTGGTGTTCGTGGCAGCGCGCGGTCGTAAATGGTGATATTTCTAAATATCGCCATAAACCGCCTCTTCCTCAGGAAATATCGGAGGCAATTCAGCCAATCTTCGAAAATTTGAGCAGGGACGATTTGCTGCAGCGTTGTTTGGGCGGCTATACGCAAAACAATAACGAAAGTTACAATAAATCAGTTTGGGCAATAGCCCTCAAGTGCCAGTCCGGAAGCAAAAGAATCATTGATATTGCAACTGATATCGCGGTATTAGTGTTCAATGATGGCCTGAAAACTCTCATGAAAGTACTGGAGACGTTGCGGATAACCATCGGCCCAAATTGTTTCAACTTTTGCGTTGAGACCGACGCAGCGCGGATCCAGTTCGCGGAGCGCTCGCTCACAGACGCTGCAAAAGAAGCGAGAAAAGCCTTAACAAGTTCGAGGAAAGAATCAGGAGACAACGATTTGCTTCTTGAAGGCCAGCTATATGGTGCCGGCATCGCTGATTGAAGGTAAATAATTCTTTTTTCAATTTATAACATAAATTAACAAACCTAAAACTTTGAACGCGTTTTTCTCAAAACCACTTTTTTGAGTGCGGCATGCAGCATAACTCGAGCAATTTTTATCCGATCGACTTCAAATTTTGACTGTATCAATAAAGGTAGATTATCTAGAGAAGTACATAGGATTTTTTCGATATCTCAATAATTATAAAAGTTATAGGCTATTTTCGACGAGAAATTTTGCTCAAAAATCATTCTTTAATTTCAGAGGCGTGCCTATTTTTTTTAAAACAATATTTTTCCAAATCCCTATGTACTTCTCTTCAAAATATCATATTATTAACGAAAACACTCGGTATTTTTTTTCAGATCGACGTTGAAGAGAGTTCTGCTGCGTGCCGCGAACCACTGCGGAGATGACAGCATCTGACGCGAGAGCTTCCCCAGCGCCACCGTGCGGCGTGAAAAATGTGAAAAAAATGTTTTTTGATACATTAATAAACAAGGAACAAAGCCCAACAAAATTTTTCGAATATCTCTTTTTTTTTCCCACAAAAAAAATCTTGAAAAATGTGAAAAAAAACAGGGGGTCACAGTGGTGTTGTCCCTTAAGGGAAGTCTAAATACCGACATTCCCAACATCAAAATGTTCAACAGATTTCTCTCGGAAATGCCTGAATGGGATACAACGAAATTTTACCAGTCGTTGTAGAAGAATGGCACGGAGACGACCCCATTATTTTTTTCTCCAAAATAAGTCCGCTATGCATTTATAATAAGTTTTTTCTATGTTTACTGGGTAGGGCAGTATGAACAACGTAGCTGGAATCATCCTCTTCTGGAAGAGCCAAGACAGATTTGATCAGTATCCGCTACAGAGTTCGCAATTGCATCATGGCCAAGTGTTATCAAAAATATTTTATGAATGTTTTCATATAGATACCATAGGTCTCTACGATGTGTCTGCTTCTCTGATTTATTATTAACTGAAAATACCGTATATGATTTCCTATTTATTTCTCCCTGAACTTGACATTTTGATTAGAGATCCTATTCGTGGCACAGACACCTAGTGAGCGGATAGTCAAATGGGAAAAATAACAGATCCTATTTGCGAGGCTTCGCACAGACCAATTAAATATTAAGGGATGAAATACATGTAAAATTTTCATCGAGGAACTTCTTAAGAAAAATGAGTTCAACGAGGATACCGAAAGATTATTATATGGCGCTGGATTTGCTGACTAATCGGTAAGTCACTACAATCATTGCATTTTTATGTGCCGAAACTGTAAACGCATTTTTCTTAAAACTATATTTTTCAAATCGGCGTGAGCGATAACTCAAAAAGTTTTTTATCAATCGGGCTGAAATTTTGCACACATCATTTCAATGATATTACCGTCTACATGAACCTACTTATTTTGGAAAATTTGTTAGAAAATTATTTTTTCGAAGCGAAAACAATTGAAAAATTTGGTTTAAAATGTATAGCATTTTTGTAAAGCGTTTCAATTCGCAAATTTTTTTTTTCATTTTTTTTAGGTTCATCTATAAAATATAACATTAATAAACACTCAGGCTATTTTTTTTTTATTTCAGATCAATGCAAGAGGCTAGAAGTTACGTCAATCAACAACTCTCGCTGCGACTTTCCCGGAAGCCTGGACTGTAAATCGGCCATTTAAAATTGTTAAAGAACAACACAAATTTTTGTGTAATAGTTAAAAATATAAATAGACTATATGCTAAGTTTCAAAAAGATCGAATGAATTATTCTTCAAAAAAGAAATTTATCAAAATCGACTATAATTCACGGGTCTATGTGTATCTCCTCCCTTAAACGAATATCCAAAAGTATAATAATAAAAGTATTTTTATTTATTATTATGTATTCCAACCTATATCCATCGTAGATTTTACGTATGACCCTTTTCAATTTCTCTCCTATGACTACCTAACCGCACTATGCTGAGATCACCTAACTTTCGTAGCATCCACAGCTACTTTTTAGCTACACCGTTTCGCATTTGCCGTGGGTACGGGGACACTGTAGAAAACCCGGGCCGATACAGACGGCTTTTATTTTTTTACTGAGTTTCTGTTGTCTTACCATCAGAAACTCAGAAAAACCCTCCGCTCAGTAGATGGTGTACGAGCCACTGCACGGCTAAGTGGTCACCCATCCCAGCATGGAGCCTAGAGTAAAGGAGTCCGATCTCTAATGGGAGCGGCCGAAAAAAGCGACCTCAAAAATTCAGCAAAAAAGGTGTCGCTGCGGTCGCAAGTTGGTCCGAGTGAAGTGAGCAAGAAATAAACGGTACGTGGAACCTTGCTGAAGCTTGGAACCTACGGTGAATATACACATGACCCTTCGGTGCAACGGAATGTCATCACGCGTCATCGTTAATATAACACTTTTATGAAACTTTCAATTACTGCCAATCTGTAAAAGTAAGAACATAGAATAGCATTATATCGACTTTATAATATACTAACAAAAAGAAATGAAATAGTTTCGTAAAGGTTACAAAAAAAAACCAATGTGATTTATATTTAACGAAATTTAAAGTACAATAGGTGAGGAGATTGTGCATTGATTATTTCAGGATCAATAAATAACTATAAAGACATCCCAGTTAAAAAATACAGACGATGAGCGTGTAATAAATAATGAGGTAAACATCGTGTTTAGGGGATCCCCCTCCGATTCCTTTCGTAATACGCTCATCCGACGCGCTTTCGCACGCGAAACAACTTTTTCCTCTGACAAAATTGGGGGACGTTATTTATTTAAAAGTTATTAACAAATAAAGTTAATAATTCCTATTTCCTATTACCAGCCACTATTGCTATTTTCCTTATACCAGCCACTCCCAACCATCTTGTCCTTCACATGTGTTGTTAAGAATACCCCCTGAGTATCATACAAAAAGTTTTATCCGTCGCTCATTGTTTGTTAAAAAGTTATTAACAAAAGAAGTTTCATGAATCAAACATGAAATACTTATACTAGTGTATGGTGAACAGTACACGTATGAGCGGGTGCCCCCCGTGCATTCCCCACACACCAGTCCAAAAACAACCCAAACCCGATGTTTACCTCATTATTTATTACACGCTCATCGTCTGTATTTTCTAACTGGGATGTCGTTATAGTTATTTATTGATCCTGGAATAATCAATGCACAATCTCCTCACCTATTGTACTTTAGATTTCGTTAAATATAAATCACATTGTTTTTTTTTGTAACCTTTACGAAACTATTCCATTTCTTTTTGTTGGTATATTATAAAGTCGATATAATGCTAATCTATATTCTTACTTTCACAGATTGGCAGTAAATAAAGTTTCATAAAACTGTTATATTAACGATGACGCTTGATTACACTCAATTACACCGGAGGGACATGTGTATATTGACCGTAGGTGCCCTAGTTCAGTAAGGTTCCACGTACAGTTTATTTCTTGCTCACTTCACTCGGACCAACTTGCGACCGCAGCGACACCTTTTTTGCTGAATTTTTTATGCCGCTTTAGAGTACGAAGATCGGACTCCTTTACTCTAGGCTCGATGCTAGTACTGACCGCTGTCAATACATGGGAGATCGCCGAAGCCGCGCACCGACCACGCGTTTACTGCTGTAGAATAATAAAAGTAAAATAATTTGAATCTCTACGGCGAATACCATCTTCAAAAGAGTTTATAAATCACGGAGAGCGCGACAGCGAGAGCGAGAAACAATGAATTTTTTACTGTAACATTAAATTCTGGGGTTTGAGATTATTTTCTTAAAAGCTTCTGCGCACTGAATAATAATTATATATTTGAACGTATAGAAAACCACTACGTAATACCGAATCTCAAAGGTTCGTGCGGATTGTTCATTTAAAACCGAATTCCAGCAATAATTGACAGTTTAATTCTCGAATGAGCGAAATAACTTACCGCTTTCGGCGGAGATTCACACCGGCTTGGTAACTGATGCACGGTCGCACGTTCCCACGTTTACTGCGCGGTGTACAGCGGTGTGTGGCGGGCGTACGTCAGCGTACGTGGTCTGTGCTATGTTGCATCAGGTTGCATATTATGTTGAAATATCGGAGTTAGTGTAGATTACGGTGTTGTATAGTTTAGTGATTATTATTATATTATAAATGACGAATCGGTCTGTGGTGCTAAATTGCTTTTGTTTCTATACGTTCAACTAAGTGATTATTAGTCAGTGCACAGAAGTTTTCAAAAAAATAATCTCAAACTCCAGAATTTAATGTTACATGTTACTCGCTATTGCGCTGTTTATGATTTGTAAACTCTTTTAGAATGTATTCGTCAAAGAGATTCAAATTATTTTACTTTTATTATTATACTTTTGAATGGCCATTTTTTAAGTGGTCTGTGGCACGTTTAAGTGGTCTGCAGGGAGCAATAAAGAGGGAATTATGTATTGCATTTACAGTTAATCATAAATCAGAGAAGCAGACACATCATAGAGATCAACGGGGTCTATATAAACACTAGGGCAATTTTTTTTTTCTCAGTCCCCACCTGAAATTTTGTTGAATATGTCGAAAAACAAATTCCGTATTCATTGTTTGGTATCAACAAACAAACCTTAATTGTCAGCAGAAAAACTGTAACCTTTGTCTTAGGCTCCTATTATAACGAAGTCTTGAAAAACTTTTTCTAGACTCTTAGCTAAACGACTGTTTTACTTTTTAAGGGACGGTTTAACTGTCAATGATTGGTAAGAATGGTTTTTTAGGAAACATTAATGAAATATATCCTCGATCAATATATGTATCCCATTGAATTTCGGATTTTCTGTAACCTTTATGGTAAATTGTTTTTGACTTGAGTTATTTTTTATTTTATATCTACGTATAGTCATAGATTATTAATTTTAAGAACACATTTTCTTTAAAATATTCTTTTCCGTACCTTAAATTGTTGTACATACGAAACTTCATATAATCCCCATTCTGTGTAAAAATGTACAAGATTCTTTGATTTTAATCAGTCATTCACATTAATATATTCGTCCAAGGAGTCGTAATGAATAACCCTGTTGTAAAGCGGTTAAGAATAAAATGTATTTTCATAAGAATAAAAATAATTTGCAACCAAGCACAAACAGGGATCTGTGACTAAATCATCTTGTTTTTCTTCCTTGTCGTACCGCGCTCGTTGGAGGTGGCAAAGGAACTTTCAGAACAAAAATTTTTTTGCTACGTCCCCTTGGTACACATCCGATCATTCTCGCGAGACCGATATATTTCTTTAAACCGCCTCGACTATTACCGAACAGAGTCATAAAGTATTCGATGTCCAGCTTAAAATCACGGATCATCAGTGCCATTATCATGCAATGTATGATACATTTGTCCTTCATAGTGTTTGTTCGTTGTCTTTGAAAAATAAACAATAAAAAATTGTTAAAATCGAATCGATTCATTTAATATATGAATGACATGAGAATTTTTTTTTTTTTCTATCCTCACCTTCCATGTGCACCCTGCACACTGTACGTTTCTATAACGTGATCGTTGAGCTTCATGGAATACGGATATATATCTAGTACCCGTTTTTTCAACTCTCTGGTAGGTAGAGTGAACCACGTCCAAATGGCCTCCATGCACTCTATTATAGCTAGCATCAGCCTCATTTCTGGAATGAACACGCGTCTTGCACACGTATGTATATATATATAAAACTGGGAATTACTGAAAAATTTATAAAAGAAAAACGGATTATACAAGTTCGATCGAATATCAGAGAGTTACGCTGCAAAACAAAACTGGACTGACCTCTCATTCCGATTGATGAAACCTTCGTCGATTTTCTCGTACACAGTCTCCAGTACATCTTTGGGAATAATGTCGTACAAGTTATAAATGTCTTCCGAAGTCCTGGCTTCTCTGTTACAGTGCGGCAGATGTACGTTGATACCGTTATCTTCACTTAGCCTTTTTATACAAAGATCTGCTCTATCGATTGCCACATCTGTGTTCAAATATTAACAAAATAAAATTAACCGGAACTTTACAGTTGTTTAGATAACAAAAAGTGAAATGTAACTTGGCGAATGATCTAAGAAAAATTTCAAGTTTCTTGATAAATCCAAAAATAGATGTATAACGATTCTCACTAGAAACAGTCTTTTCCAATTGTTCCTTAGACGCATCAATGTTAACTTTCATTCTTTCGTATTGTTCCATTCTTCTTTTGCTCTTTTTAGATCCAAACTGTTTGCTCAAAGGCCCAATTTTGTAAGCTGTGCTTAGGTCTTCCTTCACTTCGACCTGTTTTTCCAGTCCAGGCGCCGCATCCCATTTGTCCGCCTGTATAAGCCTTATTTTTTCCGTTTTTCTACTGTGAGTAGCCAGCAGAGTGTATGTCAATTCTTCTTCATGATCTGGACAATAACCTTTGGAAACTAATTGACCGTTGCCCTCTTTGGTGTCGCGATAAACACCGCATTTCATACAACTCGTTTCACCGTATTTGGCAGGTCCATTTTGAAAAATTACTGCAACAATCGTTAATAATTACTGTGATGAACCGACAACGTGCGTACTGTTGTCAAGAGGTTATCCTTTAACGAGAGAATAAAAACACTTACCAATAATTGGTTGTATCTTGCTGGGCTGAGTAATAGCTCGATCCATCACTGCTTCGACCGATTTACTCATTTTTGTCTTTATTAGATAAAATATTAGTAGAAAAACTGTTAGAAAGGAATGAGATCGAAAATGATGGAATGTGTGTCGCAGAGAATAATGATGTAGAATGATCAAAAATGATGCAAAAAGATGCAATTTTGTGCGTCGTCCATGGACACTAATGGAGACTAGAATAAAGGCAATAACGATTGTTACGAAGGATTCGAGATAGTCGGTAGATACACCACATCGCCTCCAGTTAATAAATATAATCTGCCGGGAATATTTAACGATTCGAATGCATTCATATTGTCGTACGAAGGACAATGTAAATCCCGTCAGTAAACGGCAAAAATGACCAAAAATAATACTTTTCAGTAATACATAGACTTTATTTCTTTTGTACCAGTAATATATTTATGTGAAAATTTCTCTGTGTCTTTTTCTCTACCTGTGTGTGTGTTTGCAAATTGTATAATGAAGTGTATTTTTTAATAAAAACGTCAGTTTTATTATTATCCTTTAATTATTAATAATAGAAATCTTTATAAAAGTAACATAATATCCATTTATTTATGCACTTCCTTCACTTCCTTTTCATGCTTACATTTTCACAAAAATCACAAAATTGGCTGCCTGCATCACTTAACAATTGTTATAATGTTAGCACAATATGTAATTAAACACTACACCAACAGGTGGACGTTGGTTAATCAGCATGACGATACTAATATTAGACCAAAACAGTTTACAACTCTTTGCGTCGTCAGCCAAAATGAATGATGTTTTATTATTTTATGAATATTGTGAGTGTCCTTTGAACATTAAATTGAAAAGTTTAATGTCAATTCAGTTAAAAACATCAATGAAATGATAAAAATATTCTAATATATTTTAGGCTGTATTTGATAAAATCAATCTCGACGATAGATTCGAATGGGAAGAACAAAATTATAACGAGCCCTTTGAAACCATACTTCAGAATGTTGTCGGAGCCTATAATGACTTTTCAATACTACAACAGCTTTATAATTTCTGCCAGTACGTACAACAATTTATATTATCTCTCGAAAAATTAAGATCCAATGGCCAATAGAAGTAATTTTTGTATTATTTTTTCGTGCTATAGAGCAGGAATCACGAGAATCATGCATCAGCGATGTTCATACCCTTGTCTATCGTTTGTCAAAACCACGTTTTGAAAATACAAAAGGTAAAATATACCAAATAAACATTGTAAAAATCTTGTTCATAGAGTCGTTAACATATTTGTGAATATCCCAATTAATGAATCTTGAGCCGTTAAATCAGTATTTATTTATGAAGCCATTTACATTGATAGTTTTTATTTAAACAACAATTTATGTGAAATTGTAGTATCGTAACATTGACAACGTGGCTAGGATAGGGAATCTTGTTTAAACAGAAAAATTTGATTTTTTTTCAGACTTACGCTCTGCAAGGTACATCGGTCAAGCCCGAAGAGACTATTCTTGACGAAAATGGCTTTTCATTCGTTTCTACATAATATTGGACATCAATTTTATAATACAAGTGACTTTTGATCCAATTAACATACATGAATGTAAATATATATTTGTACATACACATATATAAGTGATTTGCAAATAAATTATTGGAAAAACTTTTTTTCATTTCTTGAAATATCTGTCTTGGATTTACCATACCGACCGACTTTTTATTTTCATGCCAAATCTTCATTCAAATAGCGCGCCGCGGCTAGATGTATACCTGTTTAGTTCCGACTAGAAGGATAGTATATAGATAGCGCTACAAACAGTGGCTGCGCTGCTTAACATAGGAGTTTTCACCCCCTGGATCTAGTATAGACCGCCGGGAACTTGACGGGACAATTTTGACTTTTTAATTGTTTATCATATCTAATCGTTTGGTGGTCGTTTGGTAGTGATTGGTAGTCTATTTAAAAGGTTTGGTGGTAAATAGTTTTTATTTTATAAGACAATCAAAATTTTTGAGTGAATTGGCCGGACAATTATTAAATGTTAACCAAAAATGTTTTATGAAGGCTTATTCGATGCGGAATCATTTGGTAGTAACGAATATGTTAATGAAAAGGTTTGGTAGTTCTTGAAATACCTACAAAATATAAAAAAACTATCTGCGGTCAGGTGGCGGGAGTACGGATTTTATGGCGTGAAGTTAGCCGGACAAAATTATTGTTCCTCAACCAATGTCATATATTCTCATGTCTCAATGATCTCAATTGAAGTAAAATCGTTTGGTGGTGATTGGTAGTCTAACTACAACGTTTGGTGGTCCATCGTTTAGCTTGCCAGATAACAAATTCATACGCGTCGACTGCACGGGGGTACGAGAGCTCCGATTGGTCGAGAAACGTATTCCGTTATATCGTGGTGTGTTATGAACGATAAAACCATTATTTGTCATCCGATTTTGTCCTGCAAGGTCTCAATAGAAACAGAATCGTTTGGTGGTGATTGGTAGACAATAACAACGTTAGGTGGTCAATCGTTTAACTTGCCTGATAACAAATTCATACGCGTCGACTGCACGGGGGAACGAGAGCTCCGATTGGTCGAGAAACGTATTCCGTTGTATCGTGGCGCGTTATGAACGATAAAACCATTATTTTTCATCCGATTTTGTCCTGCAAGGTCTCAATAGAAGCAGAATTGCTTGGTGGTGATTGGTAGTCCAATTACAACGTTAGGTGGTCAATCGTTCAGCTTGCCAGATAACATACGTGTCGACTTCACGGGGGAACAAGAACTCCCATTGGTCGAGGCGTTTGTTCCATAAGGTCTCAATAGAATGATTAATACCCGTATTCATAGTCGTTCCTTGAGGAATAAGGATCCCTTATTCCTACCTCAAGATACAGAATAAGGGATCCTTATTCCTCAAGGAGCCACTATGAATACGGGAATAATTGAAATAATTAAATTGAGGTCTAATGATTAATTGAAATAATTAGTAAATGAGCAAGGTGCAATTTATCACATTGTTCGTTTATTACACATACGCCATATTATTACATATTATTGATATTTTTATCTGATAACATTAACAGAAAATATTAAGTATACTGAGACCGATTTCTTACATTTTCAGCAACGGCCGCAAACGTTACGACTGTCCATTCTAATGATTCTGAGAAAGATACACTGCAATATGCGGCTCGATGATGACCTTGTTTGGATAGCGTATCGTTACTATGTCATTTCTCATGTCATTGAATAATTGCCAGGTACCGTAGGATCGCAGACAGTATGCAACGAAGTGATTTGCTGAAAACGTTACAACACCGTCTAATCTGGAAAAGTAATCACCTATCAGCAGTCAATAGTTAATACATCTTCTAATTTCGGAGTGCATATTTCTATTCTGAATACAATCTTAAATATTTCGGGTGTCCTGAGTTCTTACTCGAACAATCAAACCTTCGCTATCAAAATGTTTTTCTCCCCATGCGTCAATTTTGTTACCGCACATCTTATTTTTACATAATCCCTGTATCTTTAAACTGTAGAAGCGTTCGTCTTCAGAGAGCTGTACGTCCGCTCGCTTAAATACAAAGGCGGAAGGAAGTTTCTGTTGACGCCAAAGAGCGATAGCAATGGTGTTGGTCCACACCCATGGGGTTCAGACGTATTTTACACGATTCCCATAGCAAACTGTACCTTTTGGCTTGATCGTATCCCATTCTTCCTGATTCAGGGTCAAATCAAATTCTATCAATTCTCCAGAACACGTGTTGTTCGCGTCGTCAGCCGAATCAGTTGTTGCATTTTTAGTCTTATATTTATCCATAAAACTTGAATCATTAGAGTCCTTGATATCGTGATAATCCTTGAGCCCTACATCCATGGCTACAATACCCAAATCAGCCCGTGCAGTGCTTAGAATGCCTCGTTGATCTTCACGAAAGGCAATATAAACATCGTGTGCAGACCATTTACCTCCAAGTGCTGTACTCATGTCCATCCATACATTTGATGTATATGGTGGGAATGTGTTTGTGGTAAAATATTGGATGTATTCGTTAATAACACCGATGCCATCTATTACGGATACTCCAGATGGCCGCGGCATATTGCGTTCAACCGCAACAAATCCTGTAAAAAATGAGTTGATGAATAAAACAAAGTTTCTTGCGTACTGTGGGTTTGCAAAAATCTGCAAAAACATCGAAATACGGCACAGGAAAAGGAAGTGCGGGCGGAGATTTGTTGACTAAATAGCCGTCAAGACGTACCAAGTACACCTGAACGAGATCAAAGCCATTTGATCTTGGTGGCATAAGAAACTTTTTGGCAGACTCTGTGCCTATAGAAGGTGTAATCACATACAACCAAATCATATTTGAATTACACAAATTGCTAGTTCATATTTATTTAAGTTTCAGAATATGTAATGACATGCCAGTTAAAATCTATTTTGAAATGGTGGATTTTAAAATTTCACTTCAGTCTCCCCTTTGGAAGTAATATATGTATAACTCGACAGACAGATAGAGATAAGTGATGGAGAGTTTATAAAGTATGTCTCATAGGGTACATTATGGACTAGCTTAAGGAGGTCACCTAAAAATCGTGAAAGGGCAACTCTAATGCAACTGCGCAAGTGACATCCTGGAACTTTTTTAAAAAATCCAATTAACGATTATTATAACGAAAGATGACCATAAATGAAATAATTTTTTTTTAAGCCAACTAATGCAAATGTTATTCCAATATTAACTTCATACATACAAACATCACAACAGCAATGAACCAAATTGGCTTCGTAGGGTGTCATTCTCTTTCTGAGAAGGTTCTTCTGGGTTTGAATAATATGGGCATATCCATTTAAAACTCTTGCACTGATGTAACAGAGCTTTTTTAAATAAAATGTCCCTGCATTAAGAAAAGTGTACTACAAACGTAAGTGTCTGCGCAAGACCTTCAAATAAAAATTCCTCACAACAGACTAGGAAAAATCTGCTTACAAAAAGAACCATGCTAAGTTGTTTTGGTTCATCAATGCTGTCTGTATCTTACAAGACGTTGAAAGGGAACAATAATACATACACTGATGACTGTGGTGCAAAAAAAATTATTCCAATTATGAGAATGTTTCAAAATGTTGGTGTTCTCCGAGTACTGTTTTTTTACGGCGTTCCAAGATTTCGTATACGCAGTTTTAATCCTATGATTATTAAGTGATTCCGCTACTTTAAAAAAAGTACTGTGATTCAATTTTTGATTACTTCTGTGGAAACTACACGAATTTACAATACACTGTTACATGACGTTATTTTTGTTTTAATCACACTTGCCTTTGGTCCAACAAATTTGAATTATTCGTTTGTTTGGATAAGAATTTGATATATTTTTTATTTTTATTATTATATTTTGATTAATTCAGTATTAACACGTGTTGAGGAAGTAATTCGCTACGTACTCGTATTTCGTAAATCAAAAGGTTACGGCCACGCATCAAAAACACAATACAGTAGGATGTCGCGTTCAAAATTCTATAAGAATATATAGGGATATTCTATATATAGGGATATTTTGGCATAATTATTGTAGCACGCGTTGCCCTATGTATGAATATGAAAATATAATAATTCTCATCAATAGTGATTTTCTGCTTAATTTGAATGTGCGATCTTAACTTCAATCGATTTCATTGCGGTGTATGAAATACTGATGTAATCACTGCGAGTGCAAAAATAATGTTGTCGTTACTGACTTCCCTCTTTATTCAGAAACAGTTAAAATTTTCGGATAATCAAAATAGTAGCAAATACGAAATCTCAAAATATCAATGTGAAAAAGGCGAAATTTCGCTGATCGCGAATAACACCCCTTTTCGTCGAAATCTCAATATTTCTATGAGAAAAAGGCGAAAAACGAAAAAAATCACTTTTTGGACGATTTTCAATGAAATTTCTAGTTTCTCAAGGAAACTGGTACTGAATCAGTAATCAGCGAGTCAAAATACATCGATATAGCGTCCTAAACAAAAATTTAAAGAATTCAACATTGTTTTGCATTTCGGCGTAAAGAAGTGTCTTCACTAAAATCGCTGTAACGTTGCTTCCCGATGGAGTTGGAACCCCACTCTGTGCTCATTCTTTTCGTGATCGAAACCCCTTTAAAATGGCGCTTGAATCATTGTGCTATCATTATTTTTCGATTTTTCACAGATTTTTAAAGTCGGACCATCGATTTTTCGAGGATTTCTCCATACATACCCCTTCTCATTTTTTTCGCCGATTTTCATCCTGCTCTCACGGCTACAATAATTGAGATATCGGGACGATCCAAAATCCATTCTCTAAGTCTACTCGAGACGTTTTGAAAACGCACGTCAAAACCCAAAATCGATGAAACGGGAGCCAAGTTATGACCATTTGAAATTTCGAGATTTTTAGGTTTTCGAAAAGGTGGGCAAAAAATTAAAATTTTTTTTTTCTCTTTTTTCAATGTTTCGAAACCCCATTCGATCGGAAATTTCCCGCTGATTGCGAATAACACCGAGTTTTAGTCGAAATCTCAAAATATCAATGTGAAAAAGGCGAAATTACGCTGATCACGAATAACACCCCTTTTCGTCGAAATCTCAATATTTCTATGAGAAAAAGGCGAAAAACGAAAAAAATCACTTTTTGGACGATTTTAAATAAAATTTCAAGTTTTTCAAGGAAACCGGTACTGAATCAGTAATCAGCGAGTCAAAATACATCGATATAGCGTCCTAAACAAAAATTTAAAGAATTCAATATTGTTTTGCATTTCGGCGTAAAGAAGGGTCTTCACTAAAATCGCTGTAACGTTGCTTCCCGATGGAGTTGGAACCCCACTCTGTGCTCATTCTTTTCGTGATCGAAACCCCTTTAAAATGGCGCTTGAATCATTGTGCTATCATTATTTTTCGATTTTTCACAGATTTTTAAAGTCGGACCATCGATTTTTCGCGGATTTCTCCATACATACCCCTTCTCATTTTTTTCGCCGATTTTCATTCTGCTCTCACGGCTACAATAATTGAGATATCGGGACGATCCAAAATGCATTCTCTAAGTCTACTCGAGACTTTTTGAAAACGCACGTCAAAACCCAAAATCGATGAAACGGGAGCCAAGTTATGACCATTTGAAATTTCGAGAATTTTAGGTTTTCGAAAAGGTGGGCAAAAAATTAAAATTTTTTTTTTTCTCTTTTTTCAATGTTTCGAAACCCCATTCGATCGGAAATTTCCCGCTGATTGCGAATAACACCGAGTTTTAGTCGAAATCTCAAAATATCAATGTGAAAAAGGCGAAATTACGCTGATCACGAATAACACCCCTTTTCGTCGAAATCTCAATATTTCTATGAGAAAAAGGCGAAAAACGAAAAAAATCACTTTTTGGACGATTTTAAATAAAATTTCAAGTTTTTCAAGGAAACCGGCACTGAATCAGTAATCAGCGAGTCAAAATACATCGATATAGCGTCCTAAACAAAAATTTAAAGAATTCAATATTGTTTTGCATTTCGGCGTAAAGAAGGGTCTTCACTAAAATCGCTGTAACGTTGCTTCCCGATGGAGTTGGAACCCCACTCTGTGCTCATTCTTTTCGTGATCGAAACCCCTTTAAAATGGCGCTTGAATCATTGTGCTATCATTATTTTTCGATTTTTCACAGATTTTTAAAGTCGGACCATCGATTTTTCGCGGATTTCTCCATACATACCCCTTCTCATTTTTTTCGCCGATTTTCATCCTGCTCTCACGGCTACAATAATTGAGATATCGGGACGATCCAAAATGCATTCTCTAAGTCTACTCGAGACGTTTTGAAAACGCACGTCAAAACCCAAAATCGATGAAACGGGAGCCAAGTTATGACCATTTGAAATTTCGAGATTTTTAGGTTTTCGAAAAGGTGGGCAAAAAATTAAAATTTTTTTTTTCTCTTTTTTCAATGTTTCGAAACCCCATTCGATCGGAAATTTCCCGCTGATTGCGAATAACACCGAGTTTTAGTCGAAATCTCAAAATATCAATGTGAAAAAGGCGAAATTACGCTGATCACGAATAACACCCCTTTTCGTCGAAATCTCAATATTTCTATGAGAAAAAGGCGAAAAACGAAAAAAATCACTTTTTGGACGATTTTAAATAAAATTTCAAGTTTTTCAAGGAAACCGGTACTGAATCAGTAATCAGCGAGTCAAAATACATCGATATAGCGTCCTAAACAAAAATTTAAAGAATTCAATATTGTTTTGCATTTCGGCGTAAAGAAGGGTCTTCACTAAAATCGCTGTAACGTTGCTTCCCGATGGAGTTGGAACCCCACTCTGTGCTCATTCTTTTCGTGATCGAAACCCCTTTAAAATGGCGCTTGAATCATTGTGCTATCATTATTTTTCGATTTTTCACAGATTTTTAAAGTCGGACCATCGATTTTTCG
Source organism: Oxytorus armatus (assembly GCA_958009045.1). Classification (NCBI taxonomy): domain Eukaryota; kingdom Metazoa; phylum Arthropoda; class Insecta; order Hymenoptera; family Ichneumonidae; genus Oxytorus; species Oxytorus armatus. The sequence goes on from OY253748.1 coordinate 17,150,647, forward strand.
CGGATTTCTCCATACATACCCCTTCTCATTTTTTTCGCCGATTTTCATTCTGCTCTCACGGCTACAATAATTGAGATATCGGGACGATCCAAAATGCATTCTCTAAGTCTACTCGAGACTTTTTGAAAACGCACGTCAAAACCCAAAATCGATGAAACGGGAGCCAAGTTATGACCATTTGAAATTTCGAGATTTTTAGGTTTTCGAAAAGGTGGGCAAAAAATTAAAATTTTTTTTTTTCTCTTTTTTCAATGTTTCGAAACCCCATTCGATCGGAAATTTCCCGCTGATTGCGAATAACACCGAGTTTTAGTCGAAATCTCAAAATATCAATGTGAAAAAGGCGAAATTACGCTGATCACGAATAACACCCCTTTTCGTCGAAATCTCAATATTTCTATGAGAAAAAGGCGAAAAACGAAAAAAATCACTTTTTGGACGATTTTAAATAAAATTTCAAGTTTTTCAAGGAAACCGGTACTGAATCAGTAATCAGCGAGTCAAAATACATCGATATAGCGTCCTAAACAAAAATTTAAAGAATTCAATATTGTTTTGCATTTCGGCGTAAAGAAGGGTCTTCACTAAAATCGCTGTAACGTTGCTTCCCGATGGAGTTGGAACCCCACTCTGTGCTCATTCTTTTCGTGATCGAAACCCCTTTAAAATGGCGCTTGAATCATTGTGCTATCATTATTTTTCGATTTTTCACAGATTTTTAAAGTCGGACCATCGATTTTTCGCGGATTTCTCCATACATACCCCTTCTCATTTTTTTCGCCGATTTTCATCCTGCTCTCACGGCTACAATAATTGAGATATCGGGACGATCCAAAATTCATTCTCTAAGTCTACTCGAGACGTTATGAACACGCACGTCAAAACCCAAAATCGATGAAACGGGGGCCAAGTTATGACCATTTGAAATTTCGAGATTTTTAGGTTTTCGAAAAGGTGGGCAAAAAATTAAAATTTTTTTTTTCTCTTTTTTCAATGTTTCGAAACCCCATTCGATCGGAAATTTCCCGCTGATTGCGAATAACACCGAGTTTTAGTCGAAATCTCAATATATCAATGTGAAAAAGGCGAAATTTCGCTGATCACGAATAACACCCCTTTTCGGCGAAATCTCAATATTTCTATGAGAAAAAGGCGAAAAACGAAAAAAATCACTTTTTGGACGATTTTCAATGAAATTTCTAGTTTCTCAAGGAAACTGGTACTGAATCAGTAATCAGCGAGTCAAAATACATCGATATAGCGTCCTAAACAAAAATTTAAAGAATTCAACATTGTTTTGCATTTCGGCGTAAAGAAGTGTCTTCACTAAACTCGCTGTAACGTTGCTTCCCGATGGAGTTGGAACCCCACTCTGTGCTCATTCTTTTCGTGATCGAAACCCCTGTAAAATGGCGCTTGAATCATTGTGCTATCACTATTTTTCGATTTTTCACAGATTTTTAAAGTCGGACCTTCGATTTTTCGCGGATTTCTCCATACATACCCCTTCTCATTTTTTTCGCCGATTTTCATCCTGCTCTCACGGCTACAATAATTGAGATATCGGGAGTATCCAAAATGCATTCTCTAAGTCTACTCGAGACGTTTTGAAAACGCACGTCAAAACCGAAAATCGATGAAACGGGAGCCAAGTTATGACCATTTGAAATTTCGAGATTTTTTTTCTCTTTTTTCAATGTTTCGAAACCCCATTCGATCGGAAATTTCCCGCTGATTGCGAATAACACCGAGTTTTAGTCGAAATCTCAAAATATCAATGTGAAAAAGGCGAAATTTCGCTGATCACGAATAACACCCCTTTTCGGCGAAATCTCAATATTTCTATGAGAAAAAGGCGAAAAACGAAAAAAATCACTTTTTGGACGATTTTCAATGAAATTTCTAGTTTCTCAAGGAAACTGGTACTGAATCAGTAATCAGCGAGTCAAAATACATCGATATAACGTCCTAAACGAAATCTCAATATTTCTATGAGAAAAAGGCGAAAAACGAAAAAAATCACTTTTTGGACGATTTTCAATGAAATTTCTAGTTTCTCAAGGAAACTGGTACTGAATCAGTAATCAGCGAGTCAAAATACATCGATATAGTGTCCTAAACAAAAATTTAAAGGATTCAACATTGTTTTGCATTTCGGCGTAAAGAAGTGTCTTCACTAAAATCGCTGTAACGTTGCTTCCCGATGTAGTTGGAACCCCACTCTGTGCTCATTCTTTTCGTGATCGAAACCCCTTTAAAATGGCGCTTGAATCATTGTGCTATCATTATTTTTCGATTTTTCACAGATTTTTAAAGTCGGACCATCGATTTTTCGCGGATTTCTCCATACATACCCCTTCTCATTTTTTTCGCCGATTTTCATCCTGCTCTCACGGCTACAATAATTGAGATATCGGGACGATCCAAAATTCATTCTCTAAGTCTACTCGAGACGTTATGAACACGCACGTCAAAACCCAAAATCGATGAAACGGGGGCCAAGTTATGACCATTTGAAATTTCGAGATTTTTAGGTTTTCGAAAAGGTGGGCAAAAAATTAAAATTTTTTTTTTTCTCTTTTTTCAATGTTTCGAAACCCCATTCGATCGGAAATTTCCCGCTGATTGCGAATAACACCGAGTTTTAGTCGAAATCTCAAAATATCGATGTGAAAAAGGCGAAATTTCGCTGATCACGAATAACACCCCTTTTCGTCGAAATCTTAATATTTCTATGAGAAAAAGGCGAAAAACGAAAAAAATCACTTTTTGGACGATTTTCAATGAAATTCCTAGTTTCTCAAGGAAACTGGTACTGAATCAGTAATCAGCGAGTCAAAATACATCGATATAGCGTCCTAAACAAAAATTTAAAGAATTCAATATTGTTTTGCATTTCGGCGTAAAGAAGGGTCTTCACTAAAATCGCTGTAACGTTGCTTCCCGATGGAGTTGGAACCCCACTCTGTGCTCATTCTTTTCGTGATCGAAACCCCTTTAAAATGGCGCTTGAATCATTGTGCTATCATTATTTTTCGATTTTTCACAGATTTTTAAAGTCGGACCATCGATTTTTCGCGGATTTCTCCATACATACCCCTTCTCATTTTTTTCGCCGATTTTCATTCTGCTCTCACGGCTACAATAATTGAGATATCGGGACGATCCAAAATGCATTCTCTAAGTCTACTCGAGACTTTTTGAAAACGCACGTCAAAACCCAAAATCGATGAAACGGGAGCCAAGTTATGACCATTTGAAATTTCGAGATTTTTAGGTTTTCGAAAAGGTGGGCAAAAAATTAAAATTTTTTTTTTTCTCTTTTTTCAATGTTTCGAAACCCCATTCGATCGGAAATTTCCCGCTGATTGCGAATAACACCGAGTTTTAGTCGAAATCTCAAAATATCAATGTGAAAAAGGCGAAATTACGCTGATCACGAATGACACCCCTTTTCGTCGAAATCTCAATATTTCTATGAGAAAAAGGCGAAAAACGAAAAAAATCACTTTTTGGACGATTTTAAATAAAATTTCAAGTTTTTCAAGGAAACCGGTACTGAATCAGTAATCAGCGAGTCAAAATACATCGATATAGCGTCCTAAACAAAAATTTAAAGAATTCAACATTGTTTTGCATTTCGGCGTAAAGAAGTGTCTTCACTAAACTCGCTGTAACGTTGCTTCCCGATGGAGTTGGAACCCCACTCTGTGCTCATTCTTTTCGTGATCGAAACCCCTGTAAAATGGCGCTTGAATCATTGTGCTATCACTATTTTTCGATTTTTCACAGATTTTTAAAGTCGGACCTTCGATTTTTCGCGGATTTCTCCATACATACCCCTTCTCATTTTTTTCGCCGATTTTCATCCTGCTCTCACGGCTACAATAATTGAGATATCGGGAGTATCCAAAATGCATTCTCTAAGTCTACTCGAGACGTTTTGAAAACGCACGTCAAAACCGAAAATCGATGAAACGGGAGCCAAGTTATGACCATTTGAAATTTCGAGATTTTTTTTCTCTTTTTTCAATGTTTCGAAACCCCATTCGATCGGAAATTTCCCGCTGATTGCGAATAACACCGAGTTTTAGTCGAAATCTCAAAATATCAATGTGAAAAAGGCGAAATTTCGCTGATCACGAATAACACCCCTTTTCGGCGAAATCTCAATATTTCTATGAGAAAAAGGCGAAAAACGAAAAAAATCACTTTTTGGACGATTTTCAATGAAATTTCTAGTTTCTCAAGGAAACTGGTACTGAATCAGTAATCAGCGAGTCAAAATACATCGATATAACGTCCTAAACGAAATCTCAATATTTCTATGAGAAAAAGGCGAAAAACGAAAAAAATCAATTTATGGACGATTTTCAATGAAATTTCTAGTTTCTCAAGGAAACTGGTACTGAATCAGTAATCAGCGAGTCAAAATACATCGATATAGTGTCCTAAACAAAAATTTAAAGGATTCAACATTGTTTTGCATTTCGGCGTAAAGAAGTGTCTTCACTAAAATCGCTGTAACGTTGCTTCTCGATGTAGTTGGAACCCCACTCTGTGCTCATTCTTTTCGTGATCGAAACCCCTTTAAAATGGCGCTTGAATCATTGTGCTATCATTATTTTTCGATTTTTCACAGATTTTTAAAGTCGGACCATCGATTTTTCGCGGATTTCTCCATACATACCCCTTCTCATTTTTTTTGCCGATTTTCATCCTGCTCTCACGGCTACAATAATTGAGATATCGGGACGATCCAAAATTCATTCTCTAAGTCTACTCGAGACGTTATGAACACGCACGTCAAAACCCAAAATCGATGAAACGGGAGCCAAGTTATGACCATTTGAAATTTCGAGATTTTTAGGTTTTCGAAAAGGTGGGCAAAAAATTAAAATTTTTTTTTTCTCTTTTTTCAATGTTTCGAAACCCCATTCGATCGGAAATTTCCCGCTGATTGCGAATAACACCGAGTTTAAGTCGAAATCTCAAAATATCAATGTGAAAAAGGCGAAATTTCGCTGATCACGAATAACACCCCTTTTCGTCGAAATCTTAATATTTCTATGAGAAAAAGGCGAAAAACGAAAAAAATCACTTTTTGGACGATTTTCAATGAAATTTCTAGTTTCTCAAGGATACTGGTACTGAATCAGTAATCAGCGAGTCAAAATACATCGATATAACGACCTAAACGAAATCTCAATATTTCTATGAGAAAAAGGCGAAAAACGAAAAAAATCACTTTTTGGACGATTTTCAATGAAATTTCTAGTTTCTCAAGGAAACTGGTACTGAATCAGTAATCAGCGAGTCAAAATACATCGATATAACGTCCTAAACGAAATCTCAATATTTCTATGAGAAAAAGGCGAAAAACGAAAAAAATCACTTTTTGGACGATTTTCAATGAAATTTCTAGTTTCTCAAGGAAACTGGTACTGAATCAGTAATCAGCGAGGCAAAATACATCGATATAGCGTCCTAAACAAAAATTTAAAGAATTCAACATTGTTTTGCATTTCGGCGTAAAGAAGTGTCTTCACTAAAATCGCTGTAACGTTGCTTCCCGATGGAGTTGGAACCCCACTCTGTGCTCATTCTTTTCGTGATCGAAACCCCTGTAAAATGGCGCTTGAATCATTGTGCCAAGTTATGACCATTTGAAATTTCGAGATTTTTAGGTTTTCGAAAAGGTGGGCAAAAAATTAAAATTTTTTTTTTCTCTTTTTTCAATGTTTCGAAACCCCATTCGATCGGAAATTTCCCGCTGATTGCGAATAACACCGAGTTTTAGTCGAAATCTCAAAATATCAATGTGAAAAAGGCGAAATTACGCTGATCACGAATAACACCCCTTTTCGTCGAAATCTCAATATTTCTATGAGAAAAAGGCGAAAAACGAAAAAAATCACTTTTTGGACGATTTTAAATAAAATTTCAAGTTTTTCAAGGAAACCGGTACTGAATCAGTAATCAGCGAGTCAAAATACATCGATATAGCGTCCTAAACAAAAATTTAAAGAATTCAATATTGTTTTGCATTTCGGCGTAAAGAAGGGTCTTCACTAAAATCGCTGTAACGTTGCTTCCCGATGGAGTTGGAACCCCACTCTGTGCTCATTCTTTTCGTGATCGAAACCCCTTTAAAATGGCGCTTGAATCATTGTGCTATCATTATTTTTCGATTTTTCACAGATTTTTAAAGTCGGACCATCGATTTTTCGCGGATTTCTCCATACATACCCCTTCTCATTTTTTTCGCCGATTTTCATTCTGCTCTCACGGCTACAATAATTGAGATATCGGGACGATCCAAAATGCATTCTCTAAGTCTACTCGAGACTTTTTGAAAACGCACGTCAAAACCCAAAATCGATGAAACGGGAGCCAAGTTATGACCATTTGAAATTTCGAGATTTTTAGGTTTTCGAAAAGGTGGGCAAAAAATTAAAATTTTTTTTTTTCTCTTTTTTCAATGTTTCGAAACCCCATTCGATCGGAAATTTCCCGCTGATTGCGAATAACACCGAGTTTTAGTCGAAATCTCAAAATATCAATGTGAAAAAGGCGAAATTACGCTGATCACGAATAACACCCCTTTTCGTCGAAATCTCAATATTTCTATGAGAAAAAGGCGAAAAACGAAAAAAATCACTTTTTGGACGATTTTAAATAAAATTTCAAGTTTTTCAAGGAAACCGGTACTGAATCAGTAATCAGCGAGTCAAAATACATCGATATAGCGTCCTAAACAAAAATTTAAAGAATTCAATATTGTTTTGCATTTCGGCGTAAAGAAGGGTCTTCACTAAAATCGCTGTAACGTTGCTTCCCGATGGAGTTGGAACCCCACTCTGTGCTCATTCTTTTCGTGATCGAAACCCCTTTAAAATGGCGCTTGAATCATTGTGCTATCATTATTTTTCGATTTTTCACAGATTTTTAAAGTCGGACCATCGATTTTTCGCGGATTTCTCCATACATACCCCTTCTCATTTTTTTCGCCGATTTTCATCCTGCTCTCACGGCTACAATAATTGAGATATCGGGAGTATCCAAAATGCATTCTCTAAGTCTACTCGAGACTTTTTGAAAACGCACGTCAAAACCCAAAATCGATGAAACGGGAGCCAAGTTATGACCATTTGAAATTTCGAGATTTTTAGGTTTTCGAAAAGGTGGGCAAAAAATTAAAATTTTTTTTTTTCTCTTTTTTCAATGTTTCGAAACCCCATTCGATCGGAAATTTCCCGCTGATTGCGAATAACACCGAGTTTTAGTCGAAATCTCAAAATATCAATGTGAAAAAGGCGAAATTACGCTGATCACGAATAACACCCCTTTTCGTCGAAATCTCAATATTTCTATGAGAAAAAGGCGAAAAACGAAAAAAATCACTTTTTGGACGATTTTAAATAAAATTTCAAGTTTTTCAAGGAAACCGGCACTGAATCAGTAATCAGCGAGTCAAAATACATCGATATAGCGTCCTAAACAAAAATTTAAAGAATTCAATATTGTTTTGCATTTCGGCGTAAAGAAGGGTCTTCACTAAAATCGCTGTAACGTTGCTTCCCGATGGAGTTGGAACCCCACTCTGTGCTCATTCTTTTCGTGATCGAAACCCCTTTAAAATGGCGCTTGAATCATTGTGCTATCATTATTTTTCGATTTTTCACAGATTTTTAAAGTCGGACCATCGATTTTTCGCGGATTTCTCCATACATACCCCTTCTCATTTTTTTCGCCGATTTTCATTCTGCTCTCACGGCTACAATAATTGAGATATCGGGACGATCCAAAATGCATTCTCTAAGTCTACTCGAGACTTTTTGAAAACGCACGTCAAAACCGAAAATCGATGAAACGGGAGCCAAGTTATGACCATTTGAAATTTCGAGATTTTTAGGTTTTCGAAAAGGTGGGCAAAAAATTAAAATTTTTTTTTTCTCTTTTTTCAATGTTTCGAAACCCCATTCGATCGGAAATTTCCCGCTGATTGCGAATAACACCGAGTTTTAGTCGAAATCTCAATATATCAATGTGAAAAAGGCGAAATTTCGCTGATCACGAATAACACCCCTTTTCGGCGAAATCTCAATATTTCTATGAGAAAAAGGCGAAAAACGAAAAAAATCACTTTTTGGACGATTTTCAATGAAATTTCTAGTTTCTCAAGGAAACTGGTACTGAATCAGTAATCAGCGAGTCAAAATACATCGATATAGCGTCCTAAACAAAAATTTAAAGAATTCAACATTGTTTTGCATTTCGGCGTAAAGAAGTGTCTTCACTAAAATCGCTGTAACGTTGCTTCCCGATGGAGTTGGAACCCCACTCTGTGCTCATTCTTTTCGTGATCGAAACCCCTTTAAAATGGCGCTTGAATCATTGTGCTATCATTATTTTTCGATTTTTCACAGATTTTTAAAGTCGGACCATCGATTTTTCGCGGATTTCTCCATACATACCCCTTCTCATTTTTTTCGCCGATTTTCATCCTGCTCTCACGGCTACAATAATTGAGATATCGGGACGATCCAAAATGCATTCTCTAAGTCTACTCGAGACTTTTTGAAAACGCACGTCAAAACCCAAAATCGATGAAACGGGAGCCAAGTTATGACCATTTGAAATTTCGAGATTTTTAGGTTTTCGAAAAGGTGGGCAAAAAATTAAAATTTTTTTTTTTCTCTTTTTTCAATGTTTCGAAACCCCATTCGATCGGAAATTTCCCGCTGATTGCGAATAACACCGAGTTTTAGTCGAAATCTCAAAATATCAATGTGAAAAAGGCGAAATTTCGCTGATCACGAATAACACCCCTTTTCGTCGAAATCTTAATATTTCTATGAGAAAAAGGCGAAAAACGAAAAAAATCACTTTTTGGACGATTTTCAATGAAATTTCTAGTTTCTCAAGGATACTGGTACTGAATCAGTAATCAGCGAGTCAAAATACATCGATATAACGACCTAAACGAAATCTCAATATTTCTATGAGAAAAAGGCGAAAAACGAAAAAAATCACTTTTTGGACGATTTTCAATGAAATTTCTAGTTTCTCAAGGAAACTGGTACTGAATCAGTAATCAGCGAGTCAAAATACATCGATATAACGTCCTAAACGAAATCTCAATATTTCTATGAGAAAAAGGCGAAAAACGAAAAAAATCACTTTTTGGACGATTTTCAATGAAATTTCTAGTTTCTCAAGGAAACTGGTACTGAATCAGTAATCAGCGAGGCAAAATACATCGATATAGCGTCCTAAACAAAAATTTAAAGAATTCAACATTGTTTTGCATTTCGGCGTAAAGAAGTGTCTTCACTAAAATCGCTGTAACGTTGCTTCCCGATGGAGTTGGAACCCCACTCTGTGCTCATTCTTTTCGTGATCGAAACCCCTGTAAAATGGCGCTTGAATCATTGTGCTATCATTATTTTTCGATTTTTCACAGATTTTTAAAGTCGGACCATCGATTTTTCGCGGATTTCTCCAAACATACCCCTTCTCATTTTTTTCGCCGATTTTCATCCTGCTCTCACGGCTACAATAATTGAGATATCGGGACGATCCAAAATGCATTCTCTAAGTCTACTCGAGACTTTTTGAAAACGCACGTCAAAACCCAAAATCGATGAAACGGGAGCCAAGTTATGACCATTTGAAATTTCGAGATTTTTAGGTTTTCGAAAAGGTGGGCAAAAAATTAAAATTTTTTTTTTTCTCTTTTTTCAATGTTTCGAAACCCCATTCGATCGGAAATTTCCCGCTGATTGCGAATAACACCGAGTTTTAGTCGAAATCTCAAAATATCAATGTGAAAAAGGCGAATTTACGCTGATCACGAATAACACCCCTTTTCGTCGAAATCTCAATATTTCTATGAGAAAAAGGCGAAAAACGAAAAAAATCACTTTTTGGACGATTTTAAATAAAATTTCAAGTTTTTCAAGGAAACCGGCACTGAATCAGTAATCAGCGAGTCAAAATACATCGATATAGCGTCCTAAACAAAAATTTAAAGAATTCAATATTGTTTTGCATTTCGGCGTAAAGAAGGGTCTTCACTAAAATCGCTGTAACGTTGCTTCCCGATGGAGTTGGAACCCCACTCTGTGCTCATTCTTTTCGTGATCGAAACCCCTTTAAAATGGCGCTTGAATCATTGTGCTATCATTATTTTTCGATTTTTCACAGATTTTTAAAGTCGGACCATCGATTTTTCGCGGATTTCTCCATACATACCCCTTCTCATTTTTTTCGCCGATTTTCATCCTGCTCTCACGGCTACAATAATTGAGATATCGGGACGATCCAAAATGCATTCTCTAAGTCTACTCGAGACTTTTTGAAAACGCACGTCAAAACCCAAAATCGATGAAACGGGAGCCAAGTTATGACCATTTGAAATTTCGAGATTTTTAGGTTTTCGAAAAGGTGGGCAAAAAATTAAAATTTTTTTTTTTCTCTTTTTTCAATGTTTCGAAACCCCATTCGATCGGAAATTTCCCGCTGATTGCGAATAACACCGAGTTTTAGTCGAAATCTCAAAATATCAATGTGAAAAAGGCGAAATTACGCTGATCACGAATAACACCCCTTTTCGTCGAAATCTCAATATTTCTATGAGAAAAAGGCGAAAAACGAAAAAAATCACTTTTTGGACGATTTTAAATAAAATTTCAAGTTTTTCAAGGAAACCGGTACTGAATCAGTAATCAGCGAGTCAAAATACATCGATATAGCGTCCTAAACAAAAATTTAAAGAATTCAATATTGTTTTGCATTTCGGCGTAAAGAAGGGTCTTCACTAAAATCGCTGTAACGTTGCTTCCCGATGGAGTTGGAACCCCACTCTGTGCTCATTCTTTTCGTGATCGAAACCCCTTTAAAATGGCGCTTGAATCATTGTGCTATCATTATTTTTCGATTTTTCACAGATTTTTAAAGTCGGACCATCGATTTTTCGCGGATTTCTCCATACATACCCCTTCTCATTTTTTTCGCCGATTTTCATTCTGCTCTCACGGCTACAATAATTGAGATATCGGGACGATCCAAAATGCATTCTCTAAGTCTACTCGAGACTTTTTGAAAACGCACGTCAAAACCGAAAATCGATGAAACGGGAGCCAAGTTATGACCATTTGAAATTTCGAGATTTTTAGGTTTTCGAAAAGGTGGGCAAAAAATTAAAATTTTTTTTTTCTCTTTTTTCAATGTTTCGAAACCCCATTCGATCGGAAATTTCCCGCTGATTGCGAATAACACCGAGTTTTAGTCGAAATCTCAATATATCAATGTGAAAAAGGCGAAATTTCGCTGATCACGAATAACACCCCTTTTCGGCGAAATCTCAATATTTCTATGAGAAAAAGGCGAAAAACGAAAAAAATCACTTTTTGGACGATTTTCAATGAAATTTCTAGTTTCTCAAGGAAACTGGTACTGAATCAGTAATCAGCGAGTCAAAATACATCGATATAGCGTCCTAAACAAAAATTTAAAGAATTCAACATTGTTTTGCATTTCGGCGTAAAGAAGTGTCTTCACTAAACTCGCTGTAACGTTGCTTCCCGATGGAGTTGGAACCCCACTCTGTGCTCATTCTTTTCGTGATCGAAACCCCTGTAAAATGGCGCTTGAATCATTGTGCTATCACTATTTTTCGATTTTTCACAGATTTTTAAAGTCGGACCTTCGATTTTTCGCGGATTTCTCCATACATACCCCTTCTCATTTTTTTCGCCGATTTTCATCCTGCTCTCACGGCTACAATAATTGAGATATCGGGAGTATCCAAAATGCATTCTCTAAGTCTACTCGAGACGTTTTGAAAACGCACGTCAAAACCGAAAATCGATGAAACGGGAGCCAAGTTATGACCATTTGAAATTTCGAGATTTTTTTTCTCTTTTTTCAATGTTTCGAAACCCCATTCGATCGGAAATTTCCCGCTGATTGCGAATAACACCGAGTTTTAGTCGAAATCTCAAAATATCAATGTGAAAAAGGCGAAATTTCGCTGATCACGAATAACACCCCTTTTCGGCGAAATCTCAATATTTCTATGAGAAAAAGGCGAAAAACGAAAAAAATCACTTTTTGGACGATTTTCAATGAAATTTCTAGTTTCTCAAGGAAACTGGTACTGAATCAGTAATCAGCGAGTCAAAATACATCGATATAACGTCCTAAACGAAATCTCAATATTTCTATGAGAAAAAGGCGAAAAACGAAAAAAATCACTTTTTGGACGATTTTCAATGAAATTTCTAGTTTCTCAAGGAAACTGGTACTGAATCAGTAATCAGCGAGGCAAAATACATCGATATAGCGTCCTAAACAAAAATTTAAAGAATTCAACATTGTTTTGCATTTCGGCGTAAAGAAGTGTCTTCACTAAAATCGCTGTAACGTTGCTTCCCGATGGAGTTGGAACCCCACTCTGTGCTCATTCTTTTCGTGATCGAAACCCCTGTAAAATGGCGCTTGAATCATTGTGCTATCATTATTTTTCGATTTTTCACAGATTTTTAAAGTCGGACCATCGATTTTTCGCGGATTTCTCCAAACATACCCCTTCTCATTTTTTTCGCCGATTTTCATCCTGCTCTCACGGCTACAATAATTGAGATATCGGGACGATCCAAAATGCATTCTCTAAGTCTACTCGAGACGTTTTGAAAACGCACGTCAAAACCCAAAATCGATGAAACGGGAGCCATGTTATGACCATTTGAAATTTCGAGATTTTTAGGTTTTCGAAAAGGTGGGCAAAAAATTAAAATTTTTTTTTTCTCTTTTTTCAATGTTTCGAAACCCCATTCGATCGGAAATTTCCCGCTGATTGCGAATAACACCGAGTTTTAGTCGAAATCTCAAAATATCAATGTGAAAAAGGCGAAATTACGCTGATCACGAATAACACCCCTTTTCGTCGAAATCTCAATATTTCTATGAGAAAAAGGCGAAAAACGAAAAAAATCACTTTTTGGACGATTTTAAATAAAATTTCAAGTTTTTCAAGGAAACCGGTACTGAATCAGTAATCAGCGAGTCAAAATACATCGATATAGCGTCCTAAACAAAAATTTAAAGAATTCAATATTGTTTTGCATTTCGGCGTAAAGAAGGGTCTTCACTAAAATCGCTGTAACGTTGCTTCCCGATGGAGTTGGAACCCCACTCTGTGCTCATTCTTTTCGTGATCGAAACCCCTTTAAAATGGCGCTTGAATCATTGTGCTATCATTATTTTTCGATTTTTCACAGATTTTTAAAGTCGGACCATCGATTTTTCGCGGATTTCTCCATACATACCCCTTCTCATTTTTTTCGCCGATTTTCATTCTGCTCTCACGGCTACAATAATTGAGATATCGGGACGATCCAAAATGCATTCTCTAAGTCTACTCGAGACTTTTTGAAAACGCACGTCAAAACCGAAAATCGATGAAACGGGAGCCAAGTTATGACCATTTGAAATTTCGAGATTTTTAGGTTTTCGAAAAGGTGGGCAAAAAATTAAAATTTTTTTTTTCTCTTTTTTCAATGTTTCGAAACCCCATTCGATCGGAAATTTCCCGCTGATTGCGAATAACACCGAGTTTTAGTCGAAATCTCAATATATCAATGTGAAAAAGGCGAAATTTCGCTGATCACGAATAACACCCCTTTTCGGCGAAATCTCAATATTTCTATGAGAAAAAGGCGAAAAACGAAAAAAATCACTTTTTGGACGATTTTCAATGAAATTTCTAGTTTCTCAAGGAAACTGGTACTGAATCAGTAATCAGCGAGTCAAAATACATCGATATAGCGTCCTAAACAAAAATTTAAAGAATTCAACATTGTTTTGCATTTCGGCGTAAAGAAGTGTCTTCACTAAAATCGCTGTAACGTTGCTTCCCGATGGAGTTGGAACCCCACTCTGTGCTCATTCTTTTCGTGATCGAAACCCCTTTAAAATGGCGCTTGAATCATTGTGCTATCATTATTTTTCGATTTTTCACAGATTTTTAAAGTCGGACCATCGATTTTTCGCGGATTTCTCCATACATACCCCTTCTCATTTTTTTCGCCGATTTTCATCCTGCTCTCACGGCTACAATAATTGAGATATCGGGACGATCCAAAATGCATTCTCTAAGTCTACTCGAGACTTTTTGAAAACGCACGTCAAAACCCAAAATCGATGAAACGGGAGCCAAGTTATGACCATTTGAAATTTCGAGATTTTTAGGTTTTCGAAAAGGTGGGCAAAAAATTAAAATTTTTTTTTTTCTCTTTTTTCAATGTTTCGAAACCCCATTCGATCGGAAATTTCCCGCTGATTGCGAATAACACCGAGTTTTAGTCGAAATCTCAAAATATCAATGTGAAAAAGGCGAAATTTCGCTGATCACGAATAACACCCCTTTTCGTCGAAATCTTAATATTTCTATGAGAAAAAGGCGAAAAACGAAAAAAATCACTTTTTGGACGATTTTCAATGAAATTTCTAGTTTCTCAAGGATACTGGTACTGAATCAGTAATCAGCGAGTCAAAATACATCGATATAACGACCTAAACGAAATCTCAATATTTCTATGAGAAAAAGGCGAAAAACGAAAAAAATCACTTTTTGGACGATTTTCAATGAAATTTCTAGTTTCTCAAGGAAACTGGTACTGAATCAGTAATCAGCGAGTCAAAATACATCGATATAACGTCCTAAACGAAATCTCAATATTTCTATGAGAAAAAGGCGAAAAACGAAAAAAATCACTTTTTGGACGATTTTCAATGAAATTTCTAGTTTCTCAAGGAAACTGGTACTGAATCAGTAATCAGCGAGGCAAAATACATCGATATAGCGTCCTAAACAAAAATTTAAAGAATTCAACATTGTTTTGCATTTCGGCGTAAAGAAGTGTCTTCACTAAAATCGCTGTAACGTTGCTTCCCGATGGAGTTGGAACCCCACTCTGTGCTCATTCTTTTCGTGATCGAAACCCCTGTAAAATGGCGCTTGAATCATTGTGCTATCATTATTTTTCGATTTTTCACAGATTTTTAAAGTCGGACCATCGATTTTTCGCGGATTTCTCCAAACATACCCCTTCTCATTTTTTTCGCCGATTTTCATCCTGCTCTCACGGCTACAATAATTGAGATATCGGGACGATCCAAAATGCATTCTCTAAGTCTACTCGAGACTTTTTGAAAACGCACGTCAAAACCCAAAATCGATGAAACGGGAGCCAAGTTATGACCATTTGAAATTTCGAGATTTTTAGGTTTTCGAAAAGGTGGGCAAAAAATTAAAATTTTTTTTTTTCTCTTTTTTCAATGTTTCGAAACCCCATTCGATCGGAAATTTCCCGCTGATTGCGAATAACACCGAGTTTTAGTCGAAATCTCAAAATATCAATGTGAAAAAGGCGAAATTACGCTGATCACGAATAACACCCCTTTTCGTCGAAATCTCAATATTTCTATGAGAAAAAGGCGAAAAACGAAAAAAATCACTTTTTGGACGATTTTAAATAAAATTTCAAGTTTTTCAAGGAAACCGGCACTGAATCAGTAATCAGCGAGTCAAAATACATCGATATAGCGTCCTAAACAAAAATTTAAAGAATTCAATATTGTTTTGCATTTCGGCGTAAAGAAGGGTCTTCACTAAAATCGCTGTAACGTTGCTTCCCGATGGAGTTGGAACCCCACTCTGTGCTCATTCTTTTCGTGATCGAAACCCCTTTAAAATGGCGCTTGAATCATTGTGCTATCATTATTTTTCGATTTTTCACAGATTTTTAAAGTCGGACCATCGATTTTTCGCGGATTTCTCCATACATACCCCTTCTCATTTTTTTCGCCGATTTTCATCCTGCTCTCACGGCTACAATAATTGAGATATCGGGACGATCCAAAATGCATTCTCTAAGTCTACTCGAGACTTTTTGAAAACGCACGTCAAAACCCAAAATCGATGAAACGGGAGCCAAGTTATGACCATTTGAAATTTCGAGATTTTTAGGTTTTCGAAAAGGTGGGCAAAAAATTAAAATTTTTTTTTTTCTCTTTTTTCAATGTTTCGAAACCCCATTCGATCGGAAATTTCCCGCTGATTGCGAATAACACCGAGTTTTAGTCGAAATCTCAAAATATCAATGTGAAAAAGGCGAAATTACGCTGATCACGAATAACACCCCTTTTCGTCGAAATCTCAATATTTCTATGAGAAAAAGGCGAAAAACGAAAAAAATCACTTTTTGGACGATTTTAAATAAAATTTCAAGTTTTTCAAGGAAACCGGCACTGAATCAGTAATCAGCGAGTCAAAATACATCGATATAGCGTCCTAAACAAAAATTTAAAGAATTCAATATTGTTTTGCATTTCGGCGTAAAGAAGGGTCTTCACTAAAATCGCTGTAACGTTGCTTCCCGATGGAGTTGGAACCCCACTCTGTGCTCATTCTTTTCGTGATCGAAACCCCTTTAAAATGGCGCTTGAATCATTGTGCTATCATTATTTTTCGATTTTTCACAGATTTTTAAAGTCGGACCATCGATTTTTCGCGGATTTCTCCATACATACCCCTTCTCATTTTTTTCGCCGATTTTCATCCTGCTCTCACGGCTACGATAATTGAGATATCGGGACGATCCAAAATGCATTCTCTAAGTCTACTCGAGACGTTTTGAAAACGCACGTCAAAACCCAAAATCGATGAAACGGGAGCCAAGTTATGACCATTTGAAATTTCGAGATTTTTAGGTTTTCGAAAAGGTGGGCAAAAAATTAAAATTTTTTTTTTCTCTTTTTTCAATGTTTCGAAACCCCATTCGATCGGAAATTTCCCGCTGATTGCGAATAACACCGAGTTTTAGTCGAAATCTCAAAATATCAATGTGAAAAAGGCGAAATTACGCTGATCACGAATAACACCCCTTTTCGTCGAAATCTCAATATTTCTATGAGAAAAAGGCGAAAAACGAAAAAAATCACTTTTTGGACGATTTTAAATAAAATTTCAAGTTTTTCAAGGAAACCGGTACTGAATCAGTAATCAGCGAGTCAAAATACATCGATATAGCGTCCTAAACAAAAATTTAAAGAATTCAATATTGTTTTGCATTTCGGCGTAAAGAAGGGTCTTCACTAAAATCGCTGTAACGTTGCTTCCCGATGGAGTTGGAACCCCACTCTGTGCTCATTCTTTTCGTGATCGAAACCCCTTTAAAATGGCGCTTGAATCATTGTGCTATCATTATTTTTCGATTTTTCACAGATTTTTAAAGTCGGACCATCGATTTTTCGCGGATTTCTCCATACATACCCCTTCTCATTTTTTTCGCCGATTTTCATTCTGCTCTCACGGCTACAATAATTGAGATATCGGGACGATCCAAAATGCATTCTCTAAGTCTACTCGAGACTTTTTGAAAACGCACGTCAAAACCCAAAATCGATGAAACGGGAGCCAAGTTATGACCATTTGAAATTTCGAGATTTTTAGGTTTTCGAAAAGGTGGGCAAAAAATTAAAATTTTTTTTTTTCTCTTTTTTCAATGTTTCGAAACCCCATTCGATCGGAAATTTCCCGCTGATTGCGAATAACACCGAGTTTTAGTCGAAATCTCAAAATATCAATGTGAAAAAGGCGAAATTACGCTGATCACGAATAACACCCCTTTTCGTCGAAATCTCAATATTTCTATGAGAAAAAGGCGAAAAACGAAAAAAATCACTTTTTGGACGATTTTAAATAAAATTTCAAGTTTTTCAAGGAAACCGGTACTGAATCAGTAATCAGCGAGTCAAAATACATCGATATAGCGTCCTAAACAAAAATTTAAAGAATTCAATATTGTTTTGCATTTCGGCGTAAAGAAGGGTCTTCACTAAAATCGCTGTAACGTTGCTTCCCGATGGAGTTGGAACCCCACTCTGTGCTCATTCTTTTCGTGATCGAAACCCCTTTAAAATGGCGCTTGAATCATTGTGCTATCATTATTTGTCGATTTTTCACAGATTTTTAAAGTCGGACCATCGATTTTTCGCGGATTTCTCCATACATACCCCTTCTCATTTTTTTCGCCGATTTTCATCCTGCTCTCACGGCTACAATAATTGAGATATCGGGACGATCCAAAATTCATTCTCTAAGTCTACTCGAGACGTTATGAACACGCACGTCAAAACCCAAAATCGATGAAACGGGGGCCAAGTTATGACCATTTGAAATTTCGAGATTTTTAGGTTTTCGAAAAGGTGGGCAAAAAATTAAAATTTTTTTTTTCTCTTTTTTCAATGTTTCGAAACCCCATTCGATCGGAAATTTCCCGCTGATTGCGAATAACACCGAGTTTTAGTCGAAATCTCAATATATCAATGTGAAAAAGGCGAAATTTCGCTGATCACGAATAACACCCCTTTTCGGCGAAATCTCAATATTTCTATGAGAAAAAGGCGAAAAACGAAAAAAATCACTTTTTGGACGATTTTCAATGAAATTTCTAGTTTCTCAAGGAAACTGGTACTGAATCAGTAATCAGCGAGTCAAAATACATCGATATAGCGTCCTAAACAAAAATTTAAAGAATTCAACATTGTTTTGCATTTCGGCGTAAAGAAGTGTCTTCACTAAACTCGCTGTAACGTTGCTTCCCGATGGAGTTGGAACCCCACTCTGTGCTCATTCTTTTCGTGATCGAAACCCCTGTAAAATGGCGCTTGAATCATTGTGCTATCACTATTTTTCGATTTTTCACAGATTTTTAAAGTCGGACCTTCGATTTTTCGCGGATTTCTCCATACATACCCCTTCTCATTTTTTTCGCCGATTTTCATCCTGCTCTCACGGCTACAATAATTGAGATATCGGGAGTATCCAAAATGCATTCTCTAAGTCTACTCGAGACGTTTTGAAAACGCACGTCAAAACCGAAAATCGATGAAACGGGAGCCAAGTTATGACCATTTGAAATTTCGAGATTTTTTTTCTCTTTTTTCAATGTTTCGAAACCCCATTCGATCGGAAATTTCCCGCTGATTGCGAATAACACCGAGTTTTAGTCGAAATCTCAAAATATCAATGTGAAAAAGGCGAAATTTCGCTGATCACGAATAACACCCCTTTTCGGCGAAATCTCAATATTTCTATGAGAAAAAGGCGAAAAACGAAAAAAATCACTTTTTGGACGATTTTCAATGAAATTTCTAGTTTCTCAAGGAAACTGGTACTGAATCAGTAATCAGCGAGTCAAAATACATCGATATAACGTCCTAAACGAAATCTCAATATTTCTATGAGAAAAAGGCGAAAAACGAAAAAAACCACTTTTTGGACGATTTTCAATGAAATTTCTAGTTTCTCAAGGAAACTGGTACTGAATCAGTAATCAGCGAGTCAAAATACATCGATATAGTGTCCTAAACAAAAATTTAAAGGATTCAACATTGTTTTGCATTTCGGCGTAAAGAAGTGTCTTCACTAAAATCGCTGTAACGTTGCTTCCCGATGTAGTTGGAACCCCACTCTGTGCTCATTCTTTTCGTGATCGAAACCCCTTTAAAATGGCGCTTGAATCATTGTGCTATCATTATTTTTCGATTTTTCACAGATTTTTAAAGTCGGACCATCGATTTTTCGCGGATTTCTCCATACATACCCCTTCTCATTTTTTTCGCCGATTTTCATCCTGCTCTCACGGCTACAATAATTGAGATATCGGGACGATCCAAAATTCATTCTCTAAGTCTACTCGAGACGTTATGAACACGCACGTCAAAACCCAAAATCGATGAAACGGGGGCCAAGTTATGACCATTTGAAATTTCGAGATTTTTAGGTTTTCGAAAAGGTGGGCAAAAAATTAAAATTTTTTTTTTTCTCTTTTTTCAATGTTTCGAAACCCCATTCGATCGGAAATTTCCCGCTGATTGCGAATAACACCGAGTTTTAGTCGAAATCTCAAAATATCGATGTGAAAAAGGCGAAATTTCGCTGATCACGAATAACACCCCTTTTCGTCGAAATCTTAATATTTCTATGAGAAAAAGGCGAAAAACGAAAAAAATCACTTTTTGGACGATTTTCAATGAAATTCCTAGTTTCTCAAGGAAACTGGTACTGAATCAGTAATCAGCGAGTCAAAATACATCGATATAGCGTCCTAAACAAAAATTTAAAGAATTCAATATTGTTTTGCATTTCGGCGTAAAGAAGGGTCTTCACTAAAATCGCTGTAACGTTGCTTCCCGATGGAGTTGGAACCCCACTCTGTGCTCATTCTTTTCGTGATCGAAACCCCTTTAAAATGGCGCTTGAATCATTGTGCTATCATTATTTTTCGATTTTTCACAGATTTTTAAAGTCGGACCATCGATTTTTCGCGGATTTCTCCATACATACCCCTTCTCATTTTTTTCGCCGATTTTCATTCTGCTCTCACGGCTACAATAATTGAGATATCGGGACGATCCAAAATGCATTCTCTAAGTCTACTCGAGACTTTTTGAAAACGCACGTCAAAACCCAAAATCGATGAAACGGGAGCCAAGTTATGACCATTTGAAATTTCGAGATTTTTAGGTTTTCGAAAAGGTGGGCAAAAAATTAAAATTTTTTTTTTTCTCTTTTTTCAATGTTTCGAAACCCCATTCGATCGGAAATTTCCCGCTGATTGCGAATAACACCGAGTTTTAGTCGAAATCTCAAAATATCAATGTGAAAAAGGCGAAATTACGCTGATCACGAATGACACCCCTTTTCGTCGAAATCTCAATATTTCTATGAGAAAAAGGCGAAAAACGAAAAAAATCACTTTTTGGACGATTTTAAATAAAATTTCAAGTTTTTCAAGGAAACCGGTACTGAATCAGTAATCAGCGAGTCAAAATACATCGATATAGCGTCCTAAACAAAAATTTAAAGAATTCAATATTGTTTTGCATTTCGGCGTAAAGAAGGGTCTTCACTAAAATCGCTGTAACGTTGCTTCCCGATGGAGTTGGAACCCCACTCTGTGCTCATTCTTTTCGTGATCGAAACCCCTGTAAAATGGCGCTTGAATCATTGTGCTATCATTATTTTTCGATTTTTCACAGATTTTTAAAGTCGGACCTTCGATTTTTCGCGGATTTCTCCATACATACCCCTTCTCATTTTTTTCGCCGATTTTCATCCTGCTCTCACGGCTACAATAATTGAGATATCGGGAGTATCCAAAATGCATTCTCTAAGTCTACTCGAGACGTTTTGAAAACGCACGTCAAAACCGAAAATCGATGAAACGGGAGCCAAGTTATGACCATTTGAAATTTCGAGATTTTTTTTCTCTTTTTTCAATGTTTCGAAACCCCATTCGATCGGAAATTTCCCGCTGATTGCGAATAACACCGAGTTTTAGTCGAAATCTCAAAATATCAATGTGAAAAAGGCGAAATTTCGCTGATCACGAATAACACCCCTTTTCGGCGAAATCTCAATATTTCTATGAGAAAAAGGCGAAAAACGAAAAAAATCACTTTTTGGACGATTTTCAATGAAATTTCTAGTTTCTCAAGGAAACTGGTACTGAATCAGTAATCAGCGAGTCAAAATACATCGATATAACGTCCTAAACGAAATCTCAATATTTCTATGAGAAAAAGGCGAAAAACGAAAAAAATCAATTTATGGACGATTTTCAATGAAATTTCTAGTTTCTCAAGGAAACTGGTACTGAATCAGTAATCAGCGAGTCAAAATACATCGATATAGTGTCCTAAACAAAAATTTAAAGGATTCAACATTGTTTTGCATTTCGGCGTAAAGAAGTGTCTTCACTAAAATCGCTGTAACGTTGCTTCTCGATGTAGTTGGAACCCCACTCTGTGCTCATTCTTTTCGTGATCGAAACCCCTTTAAAATGGCGCTTGAATCATTGTGCTATCATTATTTTTCGATTTTTCACAGATTTTTAAAGTCGGACCATCGATTTTTCGCGGATTTCTCCATACATACCCCTTCTCATTTTTTTTGCCGATTTTCATCCTGCTCTCACGGCTACAATAATTGAGATATCGGGACGATCCAAAATTCATTCTCTAAGTCTACTCGAGACGTTATGAACACGCACGTCAAAACCCAAAATCGATGAAACGGGAGCCAAGTTATGACCATTTGAAATTTCGAGATTTTTAGGTTTTCGAAAAGGTGGGCAAAAAATTAAAATTTTTTTTTTCTCTTTTTTCAATGTTTCGAAACCCCATTCGATCGGAAATTTCCCGCTGATTGCGAATAACACCGAGTTTTAGTCGAAATCTCAAAATATCAATGTGAAAAAGGCGAAATTTCGCTGATCACGAATAACACCCCTTTTCGTCGAAATCTTAATATTTCTATGAGAAAAAGGCGAAAAACGAAAAAAATCACTTTTTGGACGATTTTCAATGAAATTTCTAGTTTCTCAAGGATACTGGTACTGAATCAGTAATCAGCGAGTCAAAATACATCGATATAACGACCTAAACGAAATCTCAATATTTCTATGAGAAAAAGGCGAAAAACGAAAAAAATCACTTTTTGGACGATTTTCAATGAAATTTCTAGTTTCTCAAGGAAACTGGTACTGAATCAGTAATCAGCGAGTCAAAATACATCGATATAACGTCCTAAACGAAATCTCAATATTTCTATGAGAAAAAGGCGAAAAACGAAAAAAATCACTTTTTGGACGATTTTCAATGAAATTTCTAGTTTCTCAAGGAAACTGGTACTGAATCAGTAATCAGCGAGGCAAAATACATCGATATAGCGTCCTAAACAAAAATTTAAAGAATTCAACATTGTTTTGCATTTCGGCGTAAAGAAGTGTCTTCACTAAAATCGCTGTAACGTTGCTTCCCGATGGAGTTGGAACCCCACTCTGTGCTCATTCTTTTCGTGATCGAAACCCCTGTAAAATGGCGCTTGAATCATTGTGCTATCATTATTTTTCGATTTTTCACAGATTTTTAAAGTCGGACCATCGATTTTTCGCGGATTTCTCCAAACATACCCCTTCTCATTTTTTTCGCCGATTTTCATCCTGCTCTCACGGCTACAATAATTGAGATATCGGGACGATCCAAAATGCATTCTCTAAGTCTACTCGAGACGTTTTGAAAACGCACGTCAAAACCCAAAATCGATGAAACGGGAGCCAAGTTATGACCATTTGAAATTTCGAGATTTTTAGGTTTTCGAAAAGGTGGGCAAAAAATTAAAATTTTTTTTTTCTCTTTTTTCAATGTTTCGAAACCCCATTCGATCGGAAATTTCCCGCTGATTGCGAATAACACCGAGTTTTAGTCGAAATCTCAAAATATCAATGTGAAAAAGGCGAAATTACGCTGATCACGAATAACACCCCTTTTCGTCGAAATCTCAATATTTCTATGAGAAAAAGGCGAAAAACGAAAAAAATCACTTTTTGGACGATTTTAAATAAAATTTCAAGTTTTTCAAGGAAACCGGTACTGAATCAGTAATCAGCGAGTCAAAATACATCGATATAGCGTCCTAAACAAAAATTTAAAGAATTCAATATTGTTTTGCATTTCGGCGTAAAGAAGGGTCTTCACTAAAATCGCTGTAACGTTGCTTCCCGATGGAGTTGGAACCCCACTCTGTGCTCATTCTTTTCGTGATCGAAACCCCTTTAAAATGGCGCTTGAATCATTGTGCTATCATTATTTTTCGATTTTTCACAGATTTTTAAAGTCGGACCATCGATTTTTCGCGGATTTCTCCATACATACCCCTTCTCATTTTTTTCGCCGATTTTCATTCTGCTCTCACGGCTACAATAATTGAGATATCGGGACGATCCAAAATGCATTCTCTAAGTCTACTCGAGACTTTTTGAAAACGCACGTCAAAACCCAAAATCGATGAAACGGGAGCCAAGTTATGACCATTTGAAATTTCGAGATTTTTAGGTTTTCGAAAAGGTGGGCAAAAAATTAAAATTTTTTTTTTTCTCTTTTTTCAATGTTTCGAAACCCCATTCGATCGGAAATTTCCCGCTGATTGCGAATAACACCGAGTTTTAGTCGAAATCTCAAAATATCAATGTGAAAAAGGCGAAATTACGCTGATCACGAATAACACCCCTTTTCGTCGAAATCTCAATATTTCTATGAGAAAAAGGCGAAAAACGAAAAAAATCACTTTTTGGACGATTTTAAATAAAATTTCAAGTTTTTCAAGGAAACCGGTACTGAATCAGTAATCAGCGAGTCAAAATACATCGATATAGCGTCCTAAACAAAAATTTAAAGAATTCAATATTGTTTTGCATTTCGGCGTAAAGAAGGGTCTTCACTAAAATCGCTGTAACGTTGCTTCCCGATGGAGTTGGAACCCCACTCTGTGCTCATTCTTTTCGTGATCGAAACCCCTTTAAAATGGCGCTTGAATCATTGTGCTATCATTATTTTTCGATTTTTCACAGATTTTTAAAGTCGGACCATCGATTTTTCGCGGATTTCTCCATACATACCCCTTCTCATTTTTTTCGCCGATTTTCATCCTGCTCTCACGGCTACAATAATTGAGATATCGGGACGATCCAAAATGCATTCTCTAAGTCTACTCGAGACTTTTTGAAAACGCACGTCAAAACCCAAAATCGATGAAACGGGAGCCAAGTTATGACCATTTGAAATTTCGAGATTTTTAGGTTTTCGAAAAGGTGGGCAAAAAATTAAAATTTTTTTTTTTCTCTTTTTTCAATGTTTCGAAACCCCATTCGATCGGAAATTTCCCGCTGATTGCGAATAACACCGAGTTTTAGTCGAAATCTCAAAATATCAATGTGAAAAAGGCGAAATTACGCTGATCACGAATAACACCCCTTTTCGTCGAAATCTCAATATTTCTATGAGAAAAAGGCGAAAAACGAAAAAAATCACTTTTTGGACGATTTTAAATAAAATTTCAAGTTTTTCAAGGAAACCGGTACTGAATCAGTAATCAGCGAGTCAAAATACATCGATATAGCGTCCTAAACAAAAATTTAAAGAATTCAATATTGTTTTGCATTTCGGCGTAAAGAAGGGTCTTCACTAAAATCGCTGTAACGTTGCTTCCCGATGGAGTTGGAACCCCACTCTGTGCTCATTCTTTTCGTGATCGAAACCCCTTTAAAATGGCGCTTGAATCATTGTGCTATCATTATTTTTCGATTTTTCACAGATTTTTAAAGTCGGACCATCGATTTTTCGCGGATTTCTCCATACATACCCCTTCTCATTTTTTTCGCCGATTTTCATCCTGCTCTCACGGCTACAATAATTGAGATATCGGGACGATCCAAAATGCATTCTCTAAGTCTACTCGAGACTTTTTGAAAACGCACGTCAAAACCGAAAATCGATGAAACGGGAGCCAAGTTATGACCATTTGAAATTTCGAGATTTTTAGGTTTTCGAAAAGGTGGGCAAAAAATTAAAATTTTTTTTTTCTCTTTTTTCAATGTTTCGAAACCCCATTCGATCGGAAATTTCCCGCTGATTGCGAATAACACCGAGTTTTAGTCGAAATCTCAATATATCAATGTGAAAAAGGCGAAATTTCGCTGATCACGAATAACACCCCTTTTCGGCGAAATCTCAATATTTCTATGAGAAAAAGGCGAAAAACGAAAAAAATCACTTTTTGGACGATTTTCAATGAAATTTCTAGTTTCTCAAGGAAACTGGTACTGAATCAGTAATCAGCGAGTCAAAATACATCGATATAGCGTCCTAAACAAAAATTTAAAGAATTCAACATTGTTTTGCATTTCGGCGTAAAGAAGTGTCTTCACTAAAATCGCTGTAACGTTGCTTCCCGATGGAGTTGGAACCCCACTCTGTGCTCATTCTTTTCGTGATCGAAACCCCTTTAAAATGGCGCTTGAATCATTGTGCTATCATTATTTTTCGATTTTTCACAGATTTTTAAAGTCGGACCATCGATTTTTCGCGGATTTCTCCATACATACCCCTTCTCATTTTTTTCGCCGATTTTCATCCTGCTCTCACGGCTACAATAATTGAGATATCGGGAGTATCCAAAATGCATTCTCTAAGTCTACTCGAGACTTTTTGAAAACGCACGTCAAAACCCAAAATCGATGAAACGGGAGCCAAGTTATGACCATTTGAAATTTCGAGATTTTTAGGTTTTCGAAAAGGTGGGCAAAAAATTAAAATTTTTTTTTTTCTCTTTTTTCAATGTTTCGAAACCCCATTCGATCGGAAATTTCCCGCTGATTGCGAATAACACCGAGTTTTAGTCGAAATCTCAAAATATCAATGTGAAAAAGGCGAAATTACGCTGATCACGAATAACACCCCTTTTCGTCGAAATCTCAATATTTCTATGAGAAAAAGGCGAAAAACGAAAAAAATCACTTTTTGGACGATTTTAAATAAAATTTCAAGTTTTTCAAGGAAACCGGCACTGAATCAGTAATCAGCGAGTCAAAATACATCGATATAGCGTCCTAAACAAAAATTTAAAGAATTCAATATTGTTTTGCATTTCGGCGTAAAGAAGGGTCTTCACTAAAATCGCTGTAACGTTGCTTCCCGATGGAGTTGGAACCCCACTCTGTGCTCATTCTTTTCGTGATCGAAACCCCTTTAAAATGGCGCTTGAATCATTGTGCTATCATTATTTTTCGATTTTTCACAGATTTTTAAAGTCGGACCATCGATTTTTCGCGGATTTCTCCATACATACCCCTTCTCATTTTTTTCGCCGATTTTCATTCTGCTCTCACGGCTACAATAATTGAGATATCGGGACGATCCAAAATGCATTCTCTAAGTCTACTCGAGACTTTTTGAAAACGCACGTCAAAACCGAAAATCGATGAAACGGGAGCCAAGTTATGACCATTTGAAATTTCGAGATTTTTAGGTTTTCGAAAAGGTGGGCAAAAAATTAAAATTTTTTTTTTCTCTTTTTTCAATGTTTCGAAACCCCATTCGATCGGAAATTTCCCGCTGATTGCGAATAACACCGAGTTTTAGTCGAAATCTCAATATATCAATGTGAAAAAGGCGAAATTTCGCTGATCACGAATAACACCCCTTTTCGGCGAAATCTCAATATTTCTATGAGAAAAAGGCGAAAAACGAAAAAAATCACTTTTTGGACGATTTTCAATGAAATTTCTAGTTTCTCAAGGAAACTGGTACTGAATCAGTAATCAGCGAGTCAAAATACATCGATATAGCGTCCTAAACAAAAATTTAAAGAATTCAACATTGTTTTGCATTTCGGCGTAAAGAAGTGTCTTCACTAAAATCGCTGTAACGTTGCTTCCCGATGGAGTTGGAACCCCACTCTGTGCTCATTCTTTTCGTGATCGAAACCCCTTTAAAATGGCGCTTGAATCATTGTGCTATCATTATTTTTCGATTTTTCACAGATTTTTAAAGTCGGACCATCGATTTTTCGCGGATTTCTCCATACATACCCCTTCTCATTTTTTTCGCCGATTTTCATCCTGCTCTCACGGCTACAATAATTGAGATATCGGGACGATCCAAAATGCATTCTCTAAGTCTACTCGAGACTTTTTGAAAACGCACGTCAAAACCCAAAATCGATGAAACGGGAGCCAAGTTATGACCATTTGAAATTTCGAGATTTTTAGGTTTTCGAAAAGGTGGGCAAAAAATTAAAATTTTTTTTTTTCTCTTTTTTCAATGTTTCGAAACCCCATTCGATCGGAAATTTCCCGCTGATTGCGAATAACACCGAGTTTTAGTCGAAATCTCAAAATATCAATGTGAAAAAGGCGAAATTTCGCTGATCACGAATAACACCCCTTTTCGTCGAAATCTTAATATTTCTATGAGAAAAAGGCGAAAAACGAAAAAAATCACTTTTTGGACGATTTTCAATGAAATTTCTAGTTTCTCAAGGATACTGGTACTGAATCAGTAATCAGCGAGTCAAAATACATCGATATAACGACCTAAACGAAATCTCAATATTTCTATGAGAAAAAGGCGAAAAACGAAAAAAATCACTTTTTGGACGATTTTCAATGAAATTTCTAGTTTCTCAAGGAAACTGGTACTGAATCAGTAATCAGCGAGTCAAAATACATCGATATAACGTCCTAAACGAAATCTCAATATTTCTATGAGAAAAAGGCGAAAAACGAAAAAAATCACTTTTTGGACGATTTTCAATGAAATTTCTAGTTTCTCAAGGAAACTGGTACTGAATCAGTAATCAGCGAGGCAAAATACATCGATATAGCGTCCTAAACAAAAATTTAAAGAATTCAACATTGTTTTGCATTTCGGCGTAAAGAAGTGTCTTCACTAAAATCGCTGTAACGTTGCTTCCCGATGGAGTTGGAACCCCACTCTGTGCTCATTCTTTTCGTGATCGAAACCCCTGTAAAATGGCGCTTGAATCATTGTGCTATCATTATTTTTCGATTTTTCACAGATTTTTAAAGTCGGACCATCGATTTTTCGCGGATTTCTCCAAACATACCCCTTCTCATTTTTTTCGCCGATTTTCATCCTGCTCTCACGGCTACAATAATTGAGATATCGGGACGATCCAAAATGCATTCTCTAAGTCTACTCGAGACTTTTTGAAAACGCACGTCAAAACCCAAAATCGATGAAACGGGAGCCAAGTTATGACCATTTGAAATTTCGAGATTTTTAGGTTTTCGAAAAGGTGGGCAAAAAATTAAAATTTTTTTTTTTCTCTTTTTTCAATGTTTCGAAACCCCATTCGATCGGAAATTTCCCGCTGATTGCGAATAACACCGAGTTTTAGTCGAAATCTCAAAATATCAATGTGAAAAAGGCGAATTTACGCTGATCACGAATAACACCCCTTTTCGTCGAAATCTCAATATTTCTATGAGAAAAAGGCGAAAAACGAAAAAAATCACTTTTTGGACGATTTTAAATAAAATTTCAAGTTTTTCAAGGAAACCGGCACTGAATCAGTAATCAGCGAGTCAAAATACATCGATATAGCGTCCTAAACAAAAATTTAAAGAATTCAATATTGTTTTGCATTTCGGCGTAAAGAAGGGTCTTCACTAAAATCGCTGTAACGTTGCTTCCCGATGGAGTTGGAACCCCACTCTGTGCTCATTCTTTTCGTGATCGAAACCCCTTTAAAATGGCGCTTGAATCATTGTGCTATCATTATTTTTCGATTTTTCACAGATTTTTAAAGTCGGACCATCGATTTTTCGCGGATTTCTCCATACATACCCCTTCTCATTTTTTTCGCCGATTTTCATCCTGCTCTCACGGCTACAATAATTGAGATATCGGGACGATCCAAAATGCATTCTCTAAGTCTACTCGAGACTTTTTGAAAACGCACGTCAAAACCCAAAATCGATGAAACGGGAGCCAAGTTATGACCATTTGAAATTTCGAGATTTTTAGGTTTTCGAAAAGGTGGGCAAAAAATTAAAATTTTTTTTTTTCTCTTTTTTCAATGTTTCGAAACCCCATTCGATCGGAAATTTCCCGCTGATTGCGAATAACACCGAGTTTTAGTCGAAATCTCAAAATATCAATGTGAAAAAGGCGAAATTACGCTGATCACGAATAACACCCCTTTTCGTCGAAATCTCAATATTTCTATGAGAAAAAGGCGAAAAACGAAAAAAATCACTTTTTGGACGATTTTAAATAAAATTTCAAGTTTTTCAAGGAAACCGGTACTGAATCAGTAATCAGCGAGTCAAAATACATCGATATAGCGTCCTAAACAAAAATTTAAAGAATTCAATATTGTTTTGCATTTCGGCGTAAAGAAGGGTCTTCACTAAAATCGCTGTAACGTTGCTTCCCGATGGAGTTGGAACCCCACTCTGTGCTCATTCTTTTCGTGATCGAAACCCCTTTAAAATGGCGCTTGAATCATTGTGCTATCATTATTTTTCGATTTTTCACAGATTTTTAAAGTCGGACCATCGATTTTTCGCGGATTTCTCCATACATACCCCTTCTCATTTTTTTCGCCGATTTTCATTCTGCTCTCACGGCTACAATAATTGAGATATCGGGACGATCCAAAATGCATTCTCTAAGTCTACTCGAGACTTTTTGAAAACGCACGTCAAAACCGAAAATCGATGAAACGGGAGCCAAGTTATGACCATTTGAAATTTCGAGATTTTTAGGTTTTCGAAAAGGTGGGCAAAAAATTAAAATTTTTTTTTTCTCTTTTTTCAATGTTTCGAAACCCCATTCGATCGGAAATTTCCCGCTGATTGCGAATAACACCGAGTTTTAGTCGAAATCTCAATATATCAATGTGAAAAAGGCGAAATTTCGCTGATCACGAATAACACCCCTTTTCGGCGAAATCTCAATATTTCTATGAGAAAAAGGCGAAAAACGAAAAAAATCACTTTTTGGACGATTTTCAATGAAATTTCTAGTTTCTCAAGGAAACTGGTACTGAATCAGTAATCAGCGAGTCAAAATACATCGATATAGCGTCCTAAACAAAAATTTAAAGAATTCAACATTGTTTTGCATTTCGGCGTAAAGAAGTGTCTTCACTAAACTCGCTGTAACGTTGCTTCCCGATGGAGTTGGAACCCCACTCTGTGCTCATTCTTTTCGTGATCGAAACCCCTGTAAAATGGCGCTTGAATCATTGTGCTATCACTATTTTTCGATTTTTCACAGATTTTTAAAGTCGGACCTTCGATTTTTCGCGGATTTCTCCATACATACCCCTTCTCATTTTTTTCGCCGATTTTCATCCTGCTCTCACGGCTACAATAATTGAGATATCGGGAGTATCCAAAATGCATTCTCTAAGTCTACTCGAGACGTTTTGAAAACGCACGTCAAAACCGAAAATCGATGAAACGGGAGCCAAGTTATGACCATTTGAAATTTCGAGATTTTTTTTCTCTTTTTTCAATGTTTCGAAACCCCATTCGATCGGAAATTTCCCGCTGATTGCGAATAACACCGAGTTTTAGTCGAAATCTCAAAATATCAATGTGAAAAAGGCGAAATTTCGCTGATCACGAATAACACCCCTTTTCGGCGAAATCTCAATATTTCTATGAGAAAAAGGCGAAAAACGAAAAAAATCACTTTTTGGACGATTTTCAATGAAATTTCTAGTTTCTCAAGGAAACTGGTACTGAATCAGTAATCAGCGAGTCAAAATACATCGATATAACGTCCTAAACGAAATCTCAATATTTCTATGAGAAAAAGGCGAAAAACGAAAAAAATCACTTTTTGGACGATTTTCAATGAAATTTCTAGTTTCTCAAGGAAACTGGTACTGAATCAGTAATCAGCGAGGCAAAATACATCGATATAGCGTCCTAAACAAAAATTTAAAGAATTCAACATTGTTTTGCATTTCGGCGTAAAGAAGTGTCTTCACTAAAATCGCTGTAACGTTGCTTCCCGATGGAGTTGGAACCCCACTCTGTGCTCATTCTTTTCGTGATCGAAACCCCTGTAAAATGGCGCTTGAATCATTGTGCTATCATTATTTTTCGATTTTTCACAGATTTTTAAAGTCGGACCATCGATTTTTCGCGGATTTCTCCAAACATACCCCTTCTCATTTTTTTCGCCGATTTTCATCCTGCTCTCACGGCTACAATAATTGAGATATCGGGACGATCCAAAATGCATTCTCTAAGTCTACTCGAGACGTTTTGAAAACGCACGTCAAAACCCAAAATCGATGAAACGGGAGCCAAGTTATGACCATTTGAAATTTCGAGATTTTTAGGTTTTCGAAAAGGTGGGCAAAAAATTAAAATTTTTTTTTTCTCTTTTTTCAATGTTTCGAAACCCCATTCGATCGGAAATTTCCCGCTGATTGCGAATAACACCGAGTTTTAGTCGAAATCTCAAAATATCAATGTGAAAAAGGCGAAATTACGCTGATCACGAATAACACCCCTTTTCGTCGAAATCTCAATATTTCTATGAGAAAAAGGCGAAAAACGAAAAAAATCACTTTTTGGACGATTTTAAATAAAATTTCAAGTTTTTCAAGGAAACCGGTACTGAATCAGTAATCAGCGAGTCAAAATACATCGATATAGCGTCCTAAACAAAAATTTAAAGAATTCAATATTGTTTTGCATTTCGGCGTAAAGAAGGGTCTTCACTAAAATCGCTGTAACGTTGCTTCCCGATGGAGTTGGAACCCCACTCTGTGCTCATTCTTTTCGTGATCGAAACCCCTTTAAAATGGCGCTTGAATCATTGTGCTATCATTATTTTTCGATTTTTCACAGATTTTTAAAGTCGGACCATCGATTTTTCGCGGATTTCTCCATACATACCCCTTCTCATTTTTTTCGCCGATTTTCATCCTGCTCTCACGGCTACAATAATTGAGATATCGGGACGATCCAAAATGCATTCTCTAAGTCTACTCGAGACTTTTTGAAAACGCACGTCAAAACCGAAAATCGATGAAACGGGAGCCAAGTTATGACCATTTGAAATTTCGAGATTTTTAGGTTTTCGAAAAGGTGGGCAAAAAATTAAAATTTTTTTTTTCTCTTTTTTCAATGTTTCGAAACCCCATTCGATCGGAAATTTCCCGCTGATTGCGAATAACACCGAGTTTTAGTCGAAATCTCAATATATCAATGTGAAAAAGGCGAAATTTCGCTGATCACGAATAACACCCCTTTTCGGCGAAATCTCAATATTTCTATGAGAAAAAGGCGAAAAACGAAAAAAATCACTTTTTGGACGATTTTCAATGAAATTTCTAGTTTCTCAAGGAAACTGGTACTGAATCAGTAATCAGCGAGTCAAAATACATCGATATAGCGTCCTAAACAAAAATTTAAAGAATTCAACATTGTTTTGCATTTCGGCGTAAAGAAGTGTCTTCACTAAAATCGCTGTAACGTTGCTTCCCGATGGAGTTGGAACCCCACTCTGTGCTCATTCTTTTCGTGATCGAAACCCCTTTAAAATGGCGCTTGAATCATTGTGCTATCATTATTTTTCGATTTTTCACAGATTTTTAAAGTCGGACCATCGATTTTTCGCGGATTTCTCCATACATACCCCTTCTCATTTTTTTCGCCGATTTTCATCCTGCTCTCACGGCTACAATAATTGAGATATCGGGAGTATCCAAAATGCATTCTCTAAGTCTACTCGAGACTTTTTGAAAACGCACGTCAAAACCCAAAATCGATGAAACGGGAGCCAAGTTATGACCATTTGAAATTTCGAGATTTTTAGGTTTTCGAAAAGGTGGGCAAAAAATTAAAATTTTTTTTTTTCTCTTTTTTCAATGTTTCGAAACCCCATTCGATCGGAAATTTCCCGCTGATTGCGAATAACACCGAGTTTTAGTCGAAATCTCAAAATATCAATGTGAAAAAGGCGAAATTACGCTGATCACGAATAACACCCCTTTTCGTCGAAATCTCAATATTTCTATGAGAAAAAGGCGAAAAACGAAAAAAATCACTTTTTGGACGATTTTAAATAAAATTTCAAGTTTTTCAAGGAAACCGGCACTGAATCAGTAATCAGCGAGTCAAAATACATCGATATAGCGTCCTAAACAAAAATTTAAAGAATTCAATATTGTTTTGCATTTCGGCGTAAAGAAGGGTCTTCACTAAAATCGCTGTAACGTTGCTTCCCGATGGAGTTGGAACCCCACTCTGTGCTCATTCTTTTCGTGATCGAAACCCCTTTAAAATGGCGCTTGAATCATTGTGCTATCATTATTTTTCGATTTTTCACAGATTTTTAAAGTCGGACCATCGATTTTTCGCGGATTTCTCCATACATACCCCTTCTCATTTTTTTCGCCGATTTTCATCCTGCTCTCACGGCTACAATAATTGAGATATCGGGACGATCCAAAATTCATTCTCTAAGTCTACTCGAGACGTTATGAACACGCACGTCAAAACCCAAAATCGATGAAACGGGGGCCAAGTTATGACCATTTGAAATTTCGAGATTTTTAGGTTTTCGAAAAGGTGGGCAAAAAATTAAAATTTTTTTTTTTCTCTTTTTTCAATGTTTCGAAACCCCATTCGATCGGAAATTTCCCGCTGATTGCGAATAACACCGAGTTTTAGTCGAAATCTCAAAATATCGATGTGAAAAAGGCGAAATTTCGCTGATCACGAATAACACCCCTTTTCGTCGAAATCTTAATATTTCCATGAGAAAAAGGCGAAAAACGAAAAAAATCACTTTTTGGACGATTTTCAATGAAATTCCTAGTTTCTCAAGGAAACTGGTACTGAATCAGTAATCAGCGAGTCAAAATACATCGATATAGCGTCCTAAACAAAAATTTAAAGAATTCAATATTGTTTTGCATTTCGGCGTAAAGAAGGGTCTTCACTAAAATCGCTGTAACGTTGCTTACCGATGGAGTTGGAACCCCACTCTGTGCTCATTCTTTTCGTGATCGAAACCCCTTTAAAATGGCGCTTGAATCATTGTGCTATCATTATTTTTCGATTTTTCACAGATTTTTAAAGTCGGACCATCGATTTTTCGCGGATTTCTCCATACATACCCCTTCTCATTTTTTTCGCCGATTTTCATTCTGCTCTCACGGCTACAATAATTGAGATATCGGGACGATCCAAAATGCATTCTCTAAGTCTACTCGAGACTTTTTGAAAACGCACGTCAAAACCCAAAATCGATGAAACGGGAGCCAAGTTATGACCATTTGAAATTTCGAGATTTTTAGGTTTTCGAAAAGGTGGGCAAAAAATTAAAATTTTTTTTTTTCTCTTTTTTCAATGTTTCGAAACCCCATTCGATCGGAAATTTCCCGCTGATTGCGAATAACACCGAGTTTTAGTCGAAATCTCAAAATATCAATGTGAAAAAGGCGAAATTACGCTGATCACGAATGACACCCCTTTTCGTCGAAATCTCAATATTTCTATGAGAAAAAGGCGAAAAACGAAAAAAATCACTTTTTGGACGATTTTAAATAAAATTTCAAGT
This sequence comes from Oxytorus armatus, assembly GCA_958009045.1. Classification (NCBI taxonomy): domain Eukaryota; kingdom Metazoa; phylum Arthropoda; class Insecta; order Hymenoptera; family Ichneumonidae; genus Oxytorus; species Oxytorus armatus. The sequence continues at coordinate 17,185,678 of OY253748.1, forward strand.
TTTTCAAGGAAACCGGTACTGAATCAGTAATCAGCGAGTCAAAATACATCGATATAGCGTCCTAAACAAAAATTTAAAGAATTCAATATTGTTTTGCATTTCGGCGTAAAGAAGGGTCTTCACTAAAATCGCTGTAACGTTGCTTCCCGATGGAGTTGGAACCCCACTCTGTGCTCATTCTTTTCGTGATCGAAACCCCTGTAAAATGGCGCTTGAATCATTGTGCTATCATTATTTTTCGATTTTTCACAGATTTTTAAAGTCGGACCTTCGATTTTTCGCGGATTTCTCCATACATACCCCTTCTCATTTTTTTCGCCGATTTTCATCCTGCTCTCACGGCTACAATAATTGAGATATCGGGAGTATCCAAAATGCATTCTCTAAGTCTACTCGAGACGTTTTGAAAACGCACGTCAAAACCGAAAATCGATGAAACGGGAGCCAAGTTATGACCATTTGAAATTTCGAGATTTTTTTTCTCTTTTTTCAATGTTTCGAAACCCCATTCGATCGGAAATTTCCCGCTGATTGCGAATAACACCGAGTTTTAGTCGAAATCTCAAAATATCAATGTGAAAAAGGCGAAATTTCGCTGATCACGAATAACACCCCTTTTCGGCGAAATCTCAATATTTCTATGAGAAAAAGGCGAAAAACGAAAAAAATCACTTTTTGGACGATTTTCAATGAAATTTCTAGTTTCTCAAGGAAACTGGTACTGAATCAGTAATCAGCGAGTCAAAATACATCGATATAACGTCCTAAACGAAATCTCAATATTTCTATGAGAAAAAGGCGAAAAACGAAAAAAATCAATTTATGGACGATTTTCAATGAAATTTCTAGTTTCTCAAGGAAACTGGTACTGAATCAGTAATCAGCGAGTCAAAATACATCGATATAGTGTCCTAAACAAAAATTTAAAGGATTCAACATTGTTTTGCATTTCGGCGTAAAGAAGTGTCTTCACTAAAATCGCTGTAACGTTGCTTCTCGATGTAGTTGGAACCCCACTCTGTGCTCATTCTTTTCGTGATCGAAACCCCTTTAAAATGGCGCTTGAATCATTGTGCTATCATTATTTTTCGATTTTTCACAGATTTTTAAAGTCGGACCATCGATTTTTCGCGGATTTCTCCATACATACCCCTTCTCATTTTTTTTGCCGATTTTCATCCTGCTCTCACGGCTACAATAATTGAGATATCGGGACGATCCAAAATTCATTCTCTAAGTCTACTCGAGACGTTATGAACACGCACGTCAAAACCCAAAATCGATGAAACGGGAGCCAAGTTATGACCATTTGAAATTTCGAGATTTTTAGGTTTTCGAAAAGGTGGGCAAAAAATTAAAATTTTTTTTTTTCTCTTTTTTCAATGTTTCGAAACCCCATTCGATCGGAAATTTCCCGCTGATTGCGAATAACACCGAGTTTTAGTCGAAATCTCAAAATATCAATGTGAAAAAGGCGAAATTTCGCTGATCACGAATAACACCCCTTTTCGTCGAAATCTTAATATTTCTATGAGAAAAAGGCGAAAAACGAAAAAAATCACTTTTTGGACGATTTTCAATGAAATTTCTAGTTTCTCAAGGATACTGGTACTGAATCAGTAATCAGCGAGTCAAAATACATCGATATAACGACCTAAACGAAATCTCAATATTTCTATGAGAAAAAGGCGAAAAACGAAAAAAATCACTTTTTGGACGATTTTCAATGAAATTTCTAGTTTCTCAAGGAAACTGGTACTGAATCAGTAATCAGCGAGTCAAAATACATCGATATAACGTCCTAAACGAAATCTCAATATTTCTATGAGAAAAAGGCGAAAAACGAAAAAAATCAATTTATGGACGATTTTCAATGAAATTTCTAGTTTCTCAAGGAAACTGGTACTGAATCAGTAATCAGCGAGTCAAAATACATCGATATAGTGTCCTAAACAAAAATTTAAAGGATTCAACATTGTTTTGCATTTCGGCGTAAAGAAGTGTCTTCACTAAAATCGCTGTAACGTTTCTTCTCGATGTAGTTGGAACCCCACTCTGTGCTCATTCTTTTCGTGATCGAAACCCCTTTAAAATGGCGCTTGAATCATTGTGCTATCATTATTTTTCGATTTTTCACAGATTTTTAAAGTCGGACCATCGATTTTTCGCGGATTTCTCCATACATACCCCTTCTCATTTTTTTTGCCGATTTTCATCCTGCTCTCACGGCTACAATAATTGAGATATCGGGACGATCCAAAATTCATTCTCTAAGTCTACTCGAGACGTTATGAACACGCACGTCAAAACCCAAAATCGATGAAACGGGAGCCAAGTTATGACCATTTGAAATTTCGAGATTTTTAGGTTTTCGAAAAGGTGGGCAAAAAATTAAAATTTTTTTTTTTCTCTTTTTTCAATGTTTCGAAACCCCATTCGATCGGAAATTTCCCGCTGATTGCGAATAACACCGAGTTTTAGTCGAAATCTCAAAATATCAATGTGAAAAAGGCGAAATTTCGCTGATCACGAATAACACCCCTTTTCGTCGAAATCTTAATATTTCTATGAGAAAAAGGCGAAAAACGAAAAAAATCACTTTTTGGACGATTTTCAATGAAATTTCTAGTTTCTCAAGGATACTGGTACTGAATCAGTAATCAGCGAGTCAAAATACATCGATATAACGACCTAAACGAAATCTCAATATTTCTATGAGAAAAAGGCGAAAAACGAAAAAAATCACTTTTTGGACGATTTTCAATGAAATTTCTAGTTTCTCAAGGAAACTGGTACTGAATCAGTAATCAGCGAGTCAAAATACATCGATATAACGTCCTAAACGAAATCTCAATATTTCTATGAGAAAAAGGCGAAAAACGAAAAAAATCACTTTTTGGACGATTTTCAATGAAATTTCTAGTTTCTCAAGGAAACTGGTACTGAATCAGTAATCAGCGAGTCAAAATACATCGATATAACGTCCTAAACGAAATCTCAATATTTCTATGAGAAAAAGGCGAAAAACGAAAAAAATCAATTTATGGACGATTTTCAATGAAATTTCTAGTTTCTCAAGGAAACTGGTACTGAATCAGTAATCAGCGAGTCAAAATACATCGATATAGCGTCCTAAACAAAAATTTAAAGAATTCAACATTGTTTTGCATTTCGGTGTAAAGAAGTGTCTTCACTAAAATCGCTGTAACGTTGCTTCCCGATGGAGTTGGAACCCCACTCTGTGCTCATTCGTTTCGTGATCGAAACCACTTTAAAATGGCGCTTGAATCATTGTGCTATCATTATTTTTCGATTTTTCACAGATTTTTAAAGTCGGACCATCGATTTTTCGCGGATTTCTCCATACATACCCCTTCTCATTTTTTTCGCCGATTTTCATTCTGCTCTCACGGCTACAATAATTGAGATATCGGGACGATCCAAAATGCATTCTCTAAGTCTACTCGAGACTTTTTGAAAACGCACGTCAAAACCCAAAATCGATGAAACGGGAGCCAAGTTATGACCATTTGAAATTTCGAGATTTTTAGGTTTTCGAAAAGGTGGGCAAAAAATTAAAATTTTTTTTTTTCTCTTTTTTCAATGTTTCGAAACCCCATTCGATCGGAAATTTCCCGCTGATTGCGAATAACACCGAGTTTTAGTCGAAATCTCAAAATATCAATGTGAAAAAGGCGAAATTACGCTGATCACGAATAACACCCCTTTTCGTCGAAATCTCAATATTTCTATGAGAAAAAGGCGAAAAACGAAAAAAATCAGTTTTTGGACGATTTTAAATAAAATTTCAAGTTTTTCAAGGAAACCGGTACTGAATCAGTAATCAGCGAGTCAAAATACATCGATATAGCGTCCTAAACAAAAATTTAAAAAATTCAATATTGTTTTGCATTTCGGCGTAAAGAAGTGTCTTCACTAAAATCGCTGTAACGTTGCTTCCCGATAGAGTTGGATCCCCACTCTATGCTCATTCTTTTCGTGATCGAAACCCCTTTAAAATGGCGCTTGAATCATTGTGCTATCATTATTTTTCGATTTTTCACAGATTTTTAAAGTCGGACCATCGATTTTTCGCGGATTTCTCCATACCCCTTCTCGATTTTTTCGCGGATTTTCATCCTGCTCTCACGGCTACAATAATTGAGATATCGGGACGATCCAAAATGCATTCTCTAAGTCTAATCGAGACGTTTTGAAAACGCACGTCAAACCCCAAAATAGATGAAACGGGAGCCAAGTTATGATCATTTGAAATTTCGAGATTTTTAGGTTTTCGAAAAGGTGGGCAAAAAAATAAAAATTTTTTTTTCTCTTTTTTCAATGTTTCGAAACCCCATTCGATCGGAAATTTCCCGCTGATTGCGAATAACACCGAGTTTTAGTCGAAATCTCAAAATATCAATGTGAAAAAGGCGAAATTTCGCTGATCACGAATAACACCCCTTTTCGTCGAAATCTCAATATTTCTATGAGAAAAAGGCGAAAAACGAAAAAAATCACTTTTTGGACGATTTTCAATGAAATTTCTAGTTTCTCAAGGAAACTGGTACTGAATCAGTAATCAGCGAGTCAAAATACATCGATATAGCGTCCTAAACAAAAATTTAAAGAATTCAACATTGTTTTGCATTTCGGCGTAAAGAAGTGTCTTCACTAAAATCGCTGTAACGTTGCTTCCCGATGGAGTTGGAACCCCACTCTGTGCTCATTCTTTTCGTGATCGAAACCCCTTCAAAATGGCGCTTGAATCATTGTGCTATCATTATTTTTCGATTTTTCACAGATTTTTAAAGTCGGACCATCGATTTTTCGCGGATTTCTCCATACATACCCCTTCTCATTTTTTTCGCCGATTTTCATTCTGCTCTCACGGCTACAATAATTGAGATATCGGGACGATCCAAAATGCATTCTCTAAGTCTACTCGAGACTTTTTGAAAACGCACGTCAAAACCCAAAATCGATGAAACGGGAGCCAAGTTATGACCATTTGAAATTTCGAGATTTTTAGGTTTTCGAAAAGGTGGGCAAAAAATAAAAATTTTTTTTTTTCTCTTTTTTCAATGTTTCGAAACCCCATTCGATCGGAAATTTCCCGCTGATTGCGAATAACACCGAGTTTTAGTCGAAATCTCAAAATATCAATGTGAAAAAGGCGAAATTACGCTGATCACGAATAACACCCCTTTTCGTCGAAATCTCAATATTTCTATGAGAAAAAGGCGAAAAACGAAAAAAATCAGTTTTTGGACGATTTTAAATAAAATTTCAAGTTTTTCAAGGAAACCGGTACTGAATCAGTAATCAGCGAGTCAAAATACATCGATATAGCGTCCTAAACAAAAATTTAAAAAATTCAATATTGTTTTGCATTTCGGCGTAAAGAAGTGTCTTCACTAAAATCGCTGTAACGTTGCTTCCCGATAGAGTTGGATCCCCACTCTATGCTCATTCTTTTCGTGATCGAAACCCCTTTAAAATGGCGCTTGAATCATTGTGCTATCATTATTTTTCGATTTTTCACAGATTTTTAAAGTCGGACCATCGATTTTTCGCGGATTTCTCCATACCCCTTCTCGATTTTTTCGCGGATTTTCATCCTGCTCTCACGGCTACAATAATTGAGATATCGGGACGATCCAAAATGCATTCTCTAAGTCTAATCGAGACGTTTTGAAAACGCACGTCAAACCCCAAAATAGATGAAACGGGAGCCAAGTTATGATCATTTGAAATTTCGAGATTTTTAGGTTTTCGAAAAGGTGGGCAAAAAAATAAAAATTTTTTTTTCTCTTTTTTCAATGTTTCGAAACCCCATTCGATCGGAAATTTCCCGCTGATTGCGAATAACACCGAGTTTTAGTCGAAATCTCAAAATATCAATGTGAAAAAGGCGAAATTTCGCTGATCACGAATAACACCCCTTTTCGTCGAAATCTCAATATTTCTATGAGAAAAAGGCGAAAAACGAAAAAAATCACTTTTTGGACGATTTTCAATGAAATTTCTAGTTTCTCAAGGAAACTGGTACTGAATCAGTAATCAGCGAGTCAAAATACATCGATATAGCGTCCTAAACAAAAATTTAAAGAATTCAACATTGTTTTGCATTTCGGCGTAAAGAAGTGTCTTCACTAAAATCGCTGTAACGTTGCTTCCCGATGGAGTTGGAACCCCACTCTGTGCTCATTCTTTTCGTGATCGAAACCCCTTCAAAATGGCGCTTGAATCATTGTGCTATCATTATTTTTCGATTTTTCACAGATTTTTAAAGTCGGACCATCGATTTTTCGCGGATTTCTCCATACATACCCCTTCTCATTTTTTTCGCCGATTTTCATTCTGCTCTCACGGCTACAATAATTGAGATATCGGGACGATCCAAAATGCATTCTCTAAGTCTACTCGAGACTTTTTGAAAACGCACGTCAAAACCCAAAATCGATGAAACGGGAGCCAAGTTATGACCATTTGAAATTTCGAGATTTTTAGGTTTTCGAAAAGGTGGGCAAAAAATAAAAATTTTTTTTTTTCTCTTTTTTCAATGTTTCGAAACCCCATTCGATCGGAAATTTCCCGCTGATTGCGAATAACACCGAGTTTTAGTCGAAATCTCAAAATATCAATGTGAAAAAGGCGAAATTACGCTGATCACGAATAACACCCCTTTTCGTCGAAATCTCAATATTTCTATGAGAAAAAGGCGAAAAACGAAAAAAATCAGTTTTTGGACGATTTTAAATAAAATTTCAAGTTTTTCAAGGAAACCGGTACTGAATCAGTAATCAGCGAGTCAAAATACATCGATATAGCGTCCTAAACAAAAATTTAAAAAATTCAATATTGTTTTGCATTTCGGCGTAAAGAAGTGTCTTCACTAAAATCGCTGTAACGTTGCTTCCCGATAGAGTTGGATCCCCACTCTATGCTCATTCTTTTCGTGATCGAAACCCCTTTAAAATGGCGCTTGAATCATTGTGCTATCATTATTTTTCGATTTTTCACAGATTTTTAAAGTCGGACCATCGATTTTTCGCGGATTTCTCCATACCCCTTCTCGATTTTTTCGCGGATTTTCATCCTGCTCTCACGGCTACAATAATTGAGATATCGGGACGATCCAAAATGCATTCTCTAAGTCTAATCGAGACGTTTTGAAAACGCACGTCAAACCCCAAAATAGATGAAACGGGAGCCAAGTTATGATCATTTGAAATTTCGAGATTTTTAGGTTTTCGAAAAGGTGGGCAAAAAAATAAAAATTTTTTTTTCTCTTTTTTCAATGTTTCGAAACCCCATTCGATCGGAAATTTCCCGCTGATTGCGAATAACACCGAGTTTTAGTCGAAATCTCAAAATATCAATGTGAAAAAGGCGAAATTTCGCTGATCACGAATAACACCCCTTTTCGTCGAAATCTCAATATTTCTATGAGAAAAAGGCGAAAAACGAAAAAAATCACTTTTTGGACGATTTTCAATGAAATTTCTAGTTTCTCAAGGAAACTGGTACTGAATCAGTAATCAGCGAGTCAAAATACATCGATATAGCGTCCTAAACAAAAATTTAAAGAATTCAACATTGTTTTGCATTTCGGCGTAAAGAAGTGTCTTCACTAAAATCGCTGTAACGTTGCTTCCCGATGGAGTTGGAACCCCACTCTGTGCTCATTCTTTTCGTGATCGAAACCCCTTTAAAATGGCGCTTGAATCATTGTGCTATCATTATTTTTCGATTTTTCACAGATTTTTAAAGTCGGACCATCGATTTTTCGCGGATTTCTCCATACATACCCCTTCTCATTTTTTTCGCCGATTTTCATTCTGCTCTCACGGCTACAATAATTGAGATATCGGGACGATCCAAAATGCATTCTCTAAGTCTACTCGAGACTTTTTGAAAACGCACGTCAAAACCCAAAATCGATGAAACGGGAGCCAAGTTATGACCATTTGAAATTTCGAGATTTTTAGGTTTTCGAAAAGGTGGGCAAAAAATTAAAATTTTTTTTTTTCTCTTTTTTCAATGTTTCGAAACCCCATTCGATCGGAAATTTCCCGCTGATTGCGAATAACACCGAGTTTTAGTCGAAATCTCAAAATATCAATGTGAAAAAGGCAAAATTACGCTGATCACGAATAACACCCCTTTTCGTCGAAATCTCAATATTTCTATGAGAAAAAGGCGAAAAACGAAAAAAATCACTTTTTGGACGATTTTCAATGAAATTTCTAGTTTCTCAAGGAAACTGGTACTGAATCAGTAATCAGCGAGTCAAAATACATCGATATAGCGTCCTAAACAAAAATTTAAAGAATTCAACATTGTTTTGCATTTCGGCGTAAAGAAGTGTCTTCACTAAAATCGCTGTAACGTTGCTTCCCGATGGAGTTGGAACCCCACTCTGTGCTCATTCTTTTCGTGATCGAAACCCCTTTAAAATGGCGCTTGAATCATTGTGCTATCATTATTTTTCGATTTTTCACAGATTTTTAAAGTCGGACCATCGATTTTTCGCGGATTTCTCCATACATACCCCTTCTCATTTTTTTCGCCGATTTTCATTCTGCTCTCACGGCTACAATAATTGAGATATCGGGACGATCCAAAATGCATTCTCTAAGTCTACTCGAGACTTTTTGAAAACGCACGTCAAAACCCAAAATCGATGAAACGGGAGCCAAGTTATGACCATTTGAAATTTCGAGTTTTTTAGGTTTTCGAAAAGGTGGGCAAAAAATTAAAATTTTTTTTTTTCTCTTTTTTCAATGTTTCGAAACCCCATTCGATCGGAAATTTCCCGCTGATTGCGAATAACACCGAGTTTTAGTCGAAATCTCAAAATATCAATGTGAAAAAGGCGAAATTACGCTGATCACGAATAACACCCCTTTTCGTCGAAATCTCAATATTTCTATGAGAAAAAGGCGAAAAACGAAAAAAATCACTTTTTGGACGATTTTAAATAAAATTTCAAGTTTTTCAAGGAAACCGGTACTGAATCAGTAATCAGCGAGTCAAAATACATCGATATAGCGTCCTAAACAAAAATTTAAAGAATTCAATATTGTTTTGCATTTCGGCGTAAAGAAGGGTCTTCACTAAAATCGCTGTAACGTTGCTTCCCGATGGAGTTGGAACCCCACTCTGTGCTCATTCTTTTCGTGATCGAAACCCCTTTAAAATGGCGCTTGAATCATTGTGCTATCATTATTTTTCGATTTTTCACAGATTTTTAAAGTCGGACCATCGATTTTTCGCGGATTTCTCCATACATACCCCTTCTCATTTTTTTCGCCGATTTTCATTCTGCTCTCACGGCTACAATAATTGAGATATCGGGACGATCCAAAATGCATTCTCTAAGTCTACTCGAGACTTTTTGAAAACGCACGTCAAAACCCAAAATCGATGAAACGGGAGCCAAGTTATGACCATTTGAAATTTCGAGATTTTTAGGTTTTCGAAAAGGTGGGCAAAAAATTAAAATTTTTTTTTTTCTCTTTTTTCAATGTTTCGAAACCCCATTCGATCGGAAATTTCCCGCTGATTGCGAATAACACCGAGTTTTAGTCGAAATCTCAAAATATCAATGTGAAAAAGGCAAAATTACGCTGATCACGAATAACACCCCTTTTCGTCGAAATCTCAATATTTCTATGAGAAAAAGGCGAAAAACGAAAAAAATCACTTTTTGGACGATTTTCAATGAAATTTCTAGTTTCTCAAGGAAACTGATACTGAATCAGTAATCAGCGAGTCAAAATACATCGATATAGCGTCCTAAACAAAAATTTAAAGAATTCAACATTGTTTTGCATTTCGGTGTAAAGAAGTGTCTTCACTAAAATCGCTGTAACGTTGCTTCCCGATGGAGTTGGAACCCCACTCTGTGCTCATTCTTTTCGTGATCGAAACCCCTTTAAAATGGCGCTTGAATCATTGTGCTATCATTATTTTTCGATTTTTCACAGATTTTTAAAGTCGGACCATCGATTTTTCGCGGATTTCTCCATACATACCCCTTCTCATTTTTTTCGCCGATTTTCATTCTGCTCTCACGGCTACAATAATTGAGATATCGGGACGATCCAAAATGCATTCTCTAAGTCTACTCGAGACTTTTTGAAAACGCACGTCAAAACCCAAAATCGATGAAACGGGAGCCAAGTTATGACCATTTGAAATTTCGAGTTTTTTAGGTTTTCGAAAAGGTGGGCAAAAAACTAAAATTTTTTTTTTTCTCTTTTTTCAATGTTTCGAAACCCCATTCGATCGGAAATTTCCCGCTGATTGCGAATAACACCGAGTTTTAGTCGAAATCTCAAAATATCAATGTGAAAAAGGCGAAATTACGCTGATCACGAATAACACCCCTTTTCGTCGAAATCTCAATATTTCTATGAGAAAAAGGCGAAAAACGAAAAAAATCACTTTTTGGACGATTTTAAATAAAATTTCAAGTTTTTCAAGGAAACCGGTACTGAATCAGTAATCAGCGAGTCAAAATACATCGATATAGCGTCCTAAACAAAAATTTAAAGAATTCAATATTGTTTTGCATTTCGGCGTAAAGAAGGGTCTTCACTAAAATCGCTGTAACGTTGCTTCCCGATGGAGTTGGAACCCCACTCTGTGCTCATTCTTTTCGTGATCGAAACCCCTTTAAAATGGCGCTTGAATCATTGTGCTATCATTATTTTTCGATTTTTCACAGATTTTTAAAGTCGGACCATCGATTTTTCGCGGATTTCTCCATACATACCCCTTCTCATTTTTTTCGCCGATTTTCATTCTGCTCTCACGGCTACAATAATTGAGATATCGGGACGATCCAAAATGCATTCTCTAAGTCTACTCGAGACTTTTTGAAAACGCACGTCAAAACCCAAAATCGATGAAACGGGAGCCAAGTTATGACCATTTGAAATTTCGAGATTTTTAGGTTTTCGAAAAGGTGGGCAAAAAATTAAAATTTTTTTTTTTCTCTTTTTTCAATGTTTCGAAACCCCATTCGATCGGAAATTTCCCGCTGATTGCGAATAACACCGAGTTTTAGTCGAAATCTCAAAATATCAATGTGAAAAAGGCGAAATTACGCTGATCACGAATAACACCCCTTTTCGTCGAAATCTCAATATTTCTATGAGAAAAAGGCGAAAAACGAAAAAAATCAGTTTTTGGACGATTTTAAATAAAATTTCAAGTTTTTCAAGGAAACCGGTACTGAATCAGTAATCAGCGAGTCAAAATACATCGATATAGCGTCCTAAACAAAAATTTAAAAAATTCAATATTGTTTTGCATTTCGGCGTAAAGAAGTGTCTTCACTAAAATCGCTGTAACGTTGCTTCCCGATAGAGTTGGATCCCCACTCTATGCTCATTCTTTTCGTGATCGAAACCCCTTTAAAATGGCGCTTGAATCATTGTGCTATCATTATTTTTCGATTTTTCACAGATTTTTAAAGTCGGACCATCGATTTTTCGCGGATTTCTCCATACATACCCCTTCTCATTTTTTTCGCCGATTTTCATTCTGCTCTCACGGCTACAATAATTGAGATATCGGGACGATCCAAAATGCATTCTCTAAGTCTACTCGAGACTTTTTGAAAACGCACGTCAAAACCCAAAATCGATGAAACGGGAGCCAAGTTATGACCATTTGAAATTTCGAGATTTTTAGGTTTTCGAAAAGGTGGGCAAAAAATTAAAATTTTTTTTTTTCTCTTTTTTCAATGTTTCGAAACCCCATTCGATCGGAAATTTCCCGCTGATTGCGAATAACACCGAGTTTTAGTCGAAATCTCAAAATATCAATGTGAAAAAGGCAAAATTACGCTGATCACGAATAACACCCCTTTTCGTCGAAATCTCAATATTTCTATGAGAAAAAGGCGAAAAACGAAAAAAATCACTTTTTGGACGATTTTCAATGAAATTTCTAGTTTCTCAAGGAAACTGGTACTGAATCAGTAATCAGCGAGTCAAAATACATCGATATAGCGTCCTAAACAAAAATTTAAAGAATTCAACATTGTTTTGCATTTCGGCGTAAAGAAGTGTCTTCACTAAAATCGCTGTAACGTTGCTTCCCGATGGAGTTGGAACCCCACTCTGTGCTCATTCTTTTCGTGATCGAAACCCCTTTAAAATGGCGCTTGAATCATTGTGCTATCATTATTTTTCGATTTTTCACAGATTTTTAAAGTCGGACCATCGATTTTTCGCGGATTTCTCCATACATACCCCTTCTCATTTTTTTCGCCGATTTTCATTCTGCTCTCACGGCTACAATAATTGAGATATCGGGACGATCCAAAATGCATTCTCTAAGTCTACTCGAGACTTTTTGAAAACGCACGTCAAAACCCAAAATCGATGAAACGGGAGCCAAGTTATGACCATTTGAAATTTCGAGTTTTTTAGGTTTTCGAAAAGGTGGGCAAAAAATTAAAATTTTTTTTTTTCTCTTTTTTCAATGTTTCGAAACCCCATTCGATCGGAAATTTCCCGCTGATTGCGAATAACACCGAGTTTTAGTCGAAATCTCAAAATATCAATGTGAAAAAGGCGAAATTACGCTGATCACGAATAACACCCCTTTTCGTCGAAATCTCAATATTTCTATGAGAAAAAGGCGAAAAACGAAAAAAATCACTTTTTGGACGATTTTAAATAAAATTTCAAGTTTTTCAAGGAAACCGGTACTGAATCAGTAATCAGCGAGTCAAAATACATCGATATAGCGTCCTAAACAAAAATTTAAAGAATTCAATATTGTTTTGCATTTCGGCGTAAAGAAGGGTCTTCACTAAAATCGCTGTAACGTTGCTTCCCGATGGAGTTGGAACCCCACTCTGTGCTCATTCTTTTCGTGATCGAAACCCCTTTAAAATGGCGCTTGAATCATTGTGCTATCATTATTTTTCGATTTTTCACAGATTTTTAAAGTCGGACCATCGATTTTTCGCGGATTTCTCCATACATACCCCTTCTCATTTTTTTCGCCGATTTTCATTCTGCTCTCACGGCTACAATAATTGAGATATCGGGACGATCCAAAATGCATTCTCTAAGTCTACTCGAGACTTTTTGAAAACGCACGTCAAAACCCAAAATCGATGAAACGGGAGCCAAGTTATGACCATTTGAAATTTCGAGATTTTTAGGTTTTCGAAAAGGTGGGCAAAAAATTAAAATTTTTTTTTTTCTCTTTTTTCAATGTTTCGAAACCCCATTCGATCGGAAATTTCCCGCTGATTGCGAATAACACCGAGTTTTAGTCGAAATCTCAAAATATCAATGTGAAAAAGGCAAAATTACGCTGATCACGAATAACACCCCTTTTCGTCGAAATCTCAATATTTCTATGAGAAAAAGGCGAAAAACGAAAAAAATCACTTTTTGGACGATTTTCAATGAAATTTCTAGTTTCTCAAGGAAACTGGTACTGAATCAGTAATCAGCGAGTCAAAATACATCGATATAGCGTCCTAAACAAAAATTTAAAGAATTCAACATTGTTTTGCATTTCGGTGTAAAGAAGTGTCTTCACTAAAATCGCTGTAACGTTGCTTCCCGATGGAGTTGGAACCCCACTCTGTGCTCATTCTTTTCGTGATCGAAACCCCTTTAAAATGGCGCTTGAATCATTGTGCTATCATTATTTTTCGATTTTTCACAGATTTTTAAAGTCGGACCATCGATTTTTCGCGGATTTCTCCATACATACCCCTTCTCATTTTTTTCGCCGATTTTCATTCTGCTCTCACGGCTACAATAATTGAGATATCGGGACGATCCAAAATGCATTCTCTAAGTCTACTCGAGACTTTTTGAAAACGCACGTCAAAACCCAAAATCGATGAAACGGGAGCCAAGTTATGACCATTTGAAATTTCGAGATTTTTAGGTTTTCGAAAAGGTGGGCAAAAAATTAAAATTTTTTTTTTTCTCTTTTTTCAATGTTTCGAAACCCCATTCGATCGGAAATTTCCCGCTGATTGCGAATAACACCGAGTTTTAGTCGAAATCTCAAAATATCAATGTGAAAAAGGCAAAATTACGCTGATCACGAATAACACCCCTTTTCGTCGAAATCTCAATATTTCTATGAGAAAAAGGCGAAAAACGAAAAAAATCACTTTTTGGACGATTTTCAATGAAATTTCTAGTTTCTCAAGGAAACTGGTACTGAATCAGTAATCAGCGAGTCAAAATACATCGATATAGCGTCCTAAACAAAAATTTAAAGAATTCAACATTGTTTTGCATTTCGGTGTAAAGAAGTGTCTTCACTAAAATCGCTGTAACGTTGCTTCCCGATGGAGTTGGAACCCCACTCTGTGCTCATTCTTTTCGTGATCGAAACCCCTTTAAAATGGCGCTTGAATCATTGTGCTATCATTATTTTTCGATTTTTCACAGATTTTTAAAGTCGGACCATCGATTTTTCGCGGATTTCTCCATACATACCCCTTCTCATTTTTTTCGCCGATTTTCATTCTGCTCTCACGGCTACAATAATTGAGATATCGGGACGATCCAAAATGCATTCTCTAAGTCTACTCGAGACTTTTTGAAAACGCACGTCAAAACCCAAAATCGATGAAACGGGAGCCAAGTTATGACCATTTGAAATTTCGAGTTTTTTAGGTTTTCGAAAAGGTGGGCAAAAAATTAAAATTTTTTTTTTTCTCTTTTTTCAATGTTTCGAAACCCCATTCGATCGGAAATTTCCCGCTGATTGCGAATAACACCGAGTTTTAGTCGAAATCTCAAAATATCAATGTGAAAAAGGCGAAATTACGCTGATCACGAATAACACCCCTTTTCGTCGAAATCTCAATATTTCTATGAGAAAAAGGCGAAAAACGAAAAAAATCACTTTTTGGACGATTTTAAATAAAATTTCAAGTTTTTCAAGGAAACCGGTACTGAATCAGTAATCAGCGAGTCAAAATACATCGATATAGCGTCCTAAACAAAAATTTAAAGAATTCAATATTGTTTTGCATTTCGGCGTAAAGAAGGGTCTTCACTAAAATCGCTGTAACGTTGCTTCCCGATGGAGTTGGAACCCCACTCTGTGCTCATTCTTTTCGTGATCGAAACCCCTTTAAAATGGCGCTTGAATCATTGTGCTATCATTATTTTTCGATTTTTCACAGATTTTTAAAGTCGGACCATCGATTTTTCGCGGATTTCTCCATACATACCCCTTCTCATTTTTTTCGCCGATTTTCATTCTGCTCTCACGGCTACAATAATTGAGATATCGGGACGATCCAAAATGCATTCTCTAAGTCTACTCGAGACTTTTTGAAAACGCACGTCAAAACCCAAAATCGATGAAACGGGAGCCAAGTTATGACCATTTGAAATTTCGAGATTTTTAGGTTTTCGAAAAGGTGGGCAAAAAATTAAAATTTTTTTTTTTCTCTTTTTTCAATGTTTCGAAACCCCATTCGATCGGAAATTTCCCGCTGATTGCGAATAACACCGAGTTTTAGTCGAAATCTCAAAATATCAATGTGAAAAAGGCGAAATTACGCTGATCACGAATAACACCCCTTTTCGTCGAAATCTCAATATTTCTATGAGAAAAAGGCGAAAAACGAAAAAAATCAGTTTTTGGACGATTTTAAATAAAATTTCAAGTTTTTCAAGGAAACCGGTACTGAATCAGTAATCAGCGAGTCAAAATACATCGATATAGCGTCCTAAACAAAAATTTAAAAAATTCAATATTGTTTTGCATTTCGGCGTAAAGAAGTGTCTTCACTAAAATCGCTGTAACGTTGCTTCCCGATAGAGTTGGATCCCCACTCTATGCTCATTCTTTTCGTGATCGAAACCCCTTTAAAATGGCGCTTGAATCATTGTGCTATCATTATTTTTCGATTTTTCACAGATTTTTAAAGTCGGACCATCGATTTTTCGCGGATTTCTCCATACCCCTTCTCGATTTTTTCGCGGATTTTCATCCTGCTCTCACGGCTACAATAATTGAGATATCGGGACGATCCAAAATGCATTCTCTAAGTCTAATCGAGACGTTTTGAAAACGCACGTCAAACCCCAAAATAGATGAAACGGGAGCCAAGTTATGATCATTTGAAATTTCGAGATTTTTAGGTTTTCGAAAAGGTGGGCAAAAAAATAAAAATTTTTTTTTCTCTTTTTTCAATGTTTCGAAACCCCATTCGATCGGAAATTTCCCGCTGATTGCGAATAACACCGAGTTTTAGTCGAAATCTCAAAATATCAATGTGAAAAAGGCGAAATTTCGCTGATCACGAATAACACCCCTTTTCGTCGAAATCTCAATATTTCTATGAGAAAAAGGCGAAAAACGAAAAAAATCACTTTTTGGACGATTTTCAATGAAATTTCTAGTTTCTCAAGGAAACTGGTACTGAATCAGTAATCAGCGAGTCAAAATACATCGATATAGCGTCCTAAACAAAAATTTAAAGAATTCAACATTGTTTTGCATTTCGGCGTAAAGAAGTGTCTTCACTAAAATCGCTGTAACGTTGCTTCCCGATGGAGTTGGAACCCCACTCTGTGCTCATTCTTTTCGTGATCGAAACCCCTTTAAAATGGCGCTTGAATCATTGTGCTATCATTATTTTTCGATTTTTCACAGATTTTTAAAGTCGGACCATCGATTTTTCGCGGATTTCTCCATACATACCCCTTCTCATTTTTTTCGCCGATTTTCATTCTGCTCTCACGGCTACAATAATTGAGATATCGGGACGATCCAAAATGCATTCTCTAAGTCTACTCGAGACTTTTTGAAAACGCACGTCAAAACCCAAAATCGATGAAACGGGAGCCAAGTTATGACCATTTGAAATTTCGAGTTTTTTAGGTTTTCGAAAAGGTGGGCAAAAAATTAAAATTTTTTTTTTTCTCTTTTTTCAATGTTTCGAAACCCCATTCAATCGGAAATTTCCCGCTGATTGCGAATAACACCGAGTTTTAGTCGAAATCTCAAAATATCAATGTGAAAAAGGCGAAATTACGCTGATCACGAATAACACCCCTTTTCGTCGAAATCTCAATATTTCTATGAGAAAAAGGCGAAAAACGAAAAAAATCACTTTTTGGACGATTTTAAATAAAATTTCAAGTTTTTCAAGGAAACCGGTACTGAATCAGTAATCAGCGAGTCAAAATACATCGATATAGCGTCCTAAACAAAAATTTAAAGAATTCAATATTGTTTTGCATTTCGGCGTAAAGAAGGGTCTTCACTAAAATCGCTGTAACGTTGCTTCCCGATGGAGTTGGAACCCCACTCTGTGCTCATTCTTTTCGTGATCGAAACCCCTTTAAAATGGCGCTTGAATCATTGTGCTATCATTATTTTTCGATTTTTCACAGATTTTTAAAGTCGGACCATCGATTTTTCGCGGATTTCTCCATACATACCCCTTCTCATTTTTTTCGCCGATTTTCATTCTGCTCTCACGGCTACAATAATTGAGATATCGGGACGATCCAAAATGCATTCTCTAAGTCTACTCGAGACTTTTTGAAAACGCACGTCAAAACCCAAAATCGATGAAACGGGAGCCAAGTTATGACCATTTGAAATTTCGAGATTTTTAGGTTTTCGAAAAGGTGGGCAAAAAATAAAAATTTTTTTTTTTCTCTTTTTTCAATGTTTCGAAACCCCATTCGATCGGAAATTTCCCGCTGATTGCGAATAACACCGAGTTTTAGTCGAAATCTCAAAATATCAATGTGAAAAAGGCAAAATTACGCTGATCACGAATAACACCCCTTTTCGTCGAAATCTCAATATTTCTATGAGAAAAAGGCGAAAAACGAAAAAAATCACTTTTTGGACGATTTTCAATGAAATTTCTAGTTTCTCAAGGAAACTGGTACTGAATCAGTAATCAGCGAGTCAAAATACATCGATATAGCGTCCTAAACAAAAATTTAAAGAATTCAACATTGTTTTGCATTTCGGTGTAAAGAAGTGTCTTCACTAAAATCGCTGTAACGTTGCTTCCCGATGGAGTTGGAACCCCACTCTGTGCTCATTCTTTTCGTGATCGAAACCACTTTAAAATGGCGCTTGAATCATTGTGCTATCATTATTTTTCGATTTTTCACAGATTTTTAAAGTCGGACCATCGATTTTTCGCGGATTTCTCCATACATACCCCTTCTCATTTTTTTCGCCGATTTTCATTCTGCTCTCACGGCTACAATAATTGAGATATCGGGACGATCCAAAATGCATTCTCTAAGTCTATTCGAGACTTTTTGAAAACGCACGTCAAAACCCAAAATCGATGAAACGGGAGCCAAGTTATGACCATTTGAAATTTCGAGATTTTTAGGTTTTCGAAAAGGTGGGCAAAAAATTAAAATTTTTTTTTTTCTCTTTTTTCAATGTTTCGAAACCCCATTCGATCGGAAATTTCCCGCTGATTGCGAATAACACCGAGTTTTAGTCGAAATCTCAAAATATCAATGTGAAAAAGGCGAAATTACGCTGATCACGAATAACACCCCTTTTCGTCGAAATCTCAATATTTCTATGAGAAAAAGGCGAAAAACGAAAAAAATCAGTTTTTGGACGATTTTAAATAAAATTTCAAGTTTTTCAAGGAAACCGGTACTGAATCAGTAATCAGCGAGTCAAAATACATCGATATAGCGTCCTAAACAAAAATTTAAAAAATTCAATATTGTTTTGCATTTCGGCGTAAAGAAGTGTCTTCACTAAAATCGCTGTAACGTTGCTTCCCGATAGAGTTGGATCCCCACTCTATGCTCATTCTTTTCGTGATCGAAACCCCTTTAAAATGGCGCTTGAATCATTGTGCTATCATTATTTTTCGATTTTTCACAGATTTTTAAAGTCGGACCATCGATTTTTCGCGGATTTCTCCATACCCCTTCTCGATTTTTTCGCGGATTTTCATCCTGCTCTCACGGCTACAATAATTGAGATATCGGGACGATCCAAAATGCATTCTCTAAGTCTAATCGAGACGTTTTGAAAACGCACGTCAAACCCCAAAATAGATGAAACGGGAGCCAAGTTATGATCATTTGAAATTTCGAGATTTTTAGGTTTTCGAAAAGGTGGGCAAAAAAATAAAAATTTTTTTTTCTCTTTTTTCAATGTTTCGAAACCCCATTCGATCGGAAATTTCCCGCTGATTGCGAATAACACCGAGTTTTAGTCGAAATCTCAAAATATCAATGTGAAAAAGGCGAAATTTCGCTGATCACGAATAACACCCCTTTTCGTCGAAATCTCAATATTTCTATGAGAAAAAGGCGAAAAACGAAAAAAATCACTTTTTGGACGATTTTCAATGAAATTTCTAGTTTCTCAAGGAAACTGGTACTGAATCAGTAATCAGCGAGTCAAAATACATCGATATAGCGTCCTAAACAAAAATTTAAAGAATTCAACATTGTTTTGCATTTCGGCGTAAAGAAGTGTCTTCACTAAAATCGCTGTAACGTTGCTTCCCGATGGAGTTGGAACCCCACTCTGTGCTCATTCTTTTCGTGATCGAAACCCCTTTAAAATGGCGCTTGAATCATTGTGCTATCATTATTTTTCGATTTTTCACAGATTTTTAAAGTCGGACCATCGATTTTTCGCGGATTTCTCCATACATACCCCTTCTCATTTTTTTCGCCGATTTTCATTCTGCTCTCACGGCTACAATAATTGAGATATCGGGACGATCCAAAATGCATTCTCTAAGTCTACTCGAGACTTTTTGAAAACGCACGTCAAAACCCAAAATCGATGAAACGGGAGCCAAGTTATGACCATTTGAAATTTCGAGTTTTTTAGGTTTTCGAAAAGGTGGGCAAAAAATTAAAATTTTTTTTTTTCTCTTTTTTCAATGTTTCGAAACCCCATTCGATCGGAAATTTCCCGCTGATTGCGAATAACACCGAGTTTTAGTCGAAATCTCAAAATATCAATGTGAAAAAGGCGAAATTACGCTGATCACGAATAACACCCCTTTTCGTCGAAATCTCAATATTTCTATGAGAAAAAGGCGAAAAACGAAAAAAATCACATTTTGGACGATTTTAAATAAAATTTCAAGTTTTTCAAGGAAACCGGTACTGAATCAGTAATCAGCGAGTCAAAATACATCGATATAGCGTCCTAAACAAAAATTTAAAGAATTCAATATTGTTTTGCATTTCGGCGTAAAGAAGGGTCTTCACTAAAATCGCTGTAACGTTGCTTCCCGATGGAGTTGGAACCCCACTCTGTGCTCTTTCTTTTCGTGATCGAAACCCCTTTAAAATGGCGCTTGAATCATTGTGCTATCATTATTTTTCGATTTTTCACAGATTTTTAAAGTCGGACCATCGATTTTTCGCGGATTTCTCCATACATACCCCTTCTCATTTTTTTCGCCGATTTTCATTCTGCTCTCACGGCTACAATAATTGAGATATCGGGACGATCCAAAATGCATTCTCTAAGTCTACTCGAGACTTTTTGAAAACGCACGTCAAAACCCAAAATCGATGAAACGGGAGCCAAGTTATGACCATTTGAAATTTCGAGATTTTTAGGTTTTCGAAAAGGTGGGCAAAAAATTAAAATTTTTTTTTTTCTCTTTTTTCAATGTTTCGAAACCCCATTCGATCGGAAATTTCCCGCTGATTGCGAATAACACCGAGTTTTAGTCGAAATCTCAAAATATCAATGTGAAAAAGGCAAAATTACGCTGATCACGAATAACACCCCTTTTCGTCGAAATCTCAATATTTCTATGAGAAAAAGGCGAAAAACGAAAAAAATCACTTTTTGGACGATTTTCAATGAAATTTCTAGTTTCTCAAGGAAACTGGTACTGAATCAGTAATCAGCGAGTCAAAATACATCGATATAGCGTCCTAAACAAAAATTTAAAGAATTCAACATTGTTTTGCATTTCGGTGTAAAGAAGTGTCTTCACTAAAATCGCTGTAACGTTGCTTCCCGATGGAGTTGGAACCCCACTCTGTGCTCATTCTTTTCGTGATCGAAACCACTTTAAAATGGCGCTTGAATCATTGTGCTATCATTATTTTTCGATTTTTCACAGATTTTTAAAGTCGGACCATCGATTTTTCGCGGATTTCTCCATACATACCCCTTCTCATTTTTTTCGCCGATTTTCATTCTGCTCTCACGGCTACAATAATTGAGATATCGGGACGATCCAAAATGCATTCTCTAAGTCTACTCGAGACTTTTTGAAAACGCACGTCAAAACCCAAAATCGATGAAACGGGAGCCAAGTTATGACCATTTGAAATTTCGAGACTTTTAGGTTTTCGAAAAGGTGGGCAAAAAATTAAAATTTTTTTTTTTCTCTTTTTTCAATGTTTCGAAACCCCATTCGATCGGAAATTTCCCGCTGATTGCGAATAACACCGAGTTTTAGTCGAAATCTCAAAATATCAATGTGAAAAAGGCGAAATTACGCTGATCACGAATAACACCCCTTTTCGTCGAAATCTCAATATTTCTATGAGAAAAAGGCGAAAAACGAAAAAAATCACTTTTTGGACGATTTTAAATAAAATTTCAAGTTTTTCAAGGAAACCGGTACTGAATCAGTAATCAGCGAGTCAAAATACATCGATATAGCGTCCTAAACAAAAATTTAAAGAATTCAATATTGTTTTGCATTTCGGCGTAAAGAAGGGTCTTCACTAAAATCGCTGTAACGTTGCTTCCCGATGGAGTTGGAACCCCACTCTGTGCTCATTCTTTTCGTGATCGAAACCCCTTTAAAATGGCGCTTGAATCATTGTGCTATCATTATTTTTCGATTTTTCACAGATTTTTAAAGTCGGACCATCGATTTTTCGCGGATTTCTCCATACATACCCCTTCTCATTTTTTTCGCCGATTTTCATTCTGCTCTCACGGCTACAATAATTGAGATATCGGGACGATCCAAAATGCATTCTCTAAGTCTACTCGAGACTTTTTGAAAACGCACGTCAAAACCCAAAATCGATGAAACGGGAGCCAAGTTATGACCATTTGAAATTTCGAGATTTTTAGGTTTTCGAAAAGGTGGGCAAAAAATTAAAATTTTTTTTTTTCTCTTTTTTCAATGTTTCGAAACCCCATTCGATCGGAAATTTCCCGCTGATTGCGAATAACACCGAGTTTTAGTCGAAATCTCAAAATATCAATGTGAAAAAGGCGAAATTACGCTGATCACGAATAACACCCCTTTTCGTCGAAATCTCAATATTTCTATGAGAAAAAGGCGAAAAACGAAAAAAATCACTTTTTGGACGATTTTCAATGAAATTTCTAGTTTCTCAAGGAAACTGGTACTGAATCAGTAATCAGCGAGTCAAAATACATCGATATAGCGTCCTAAACAAAAATTTAAAGAATTCAACATTGTTTTGCATTTCGGCGTAAAGAAGTGTCTTCACTAAAATCGCTGTAACGTTGCTTCCCGATGGAGTTGGAACCCCACTCTGTGCTCATTCTTTTCGTGATCGAAACCACTTTAAAATGGCGCTTGAATCATTGTGCTATCATTATTTTTCGATTTTTCACAGATTTTTAAAGTCGGACCATCGATTTTTCGCGGATTTCTCCATACATACCCCTTCTCATTTTTTTCGCCGATTTTCATCCTGCTCTCACGGCTACAATAATTGAGATATCGGGACGATCCAAAATGTATTCTCTAAGTCTACTCGAGACGTTTTGAAAACGCACGTCAAAACCCAAAATCGATGAAACGGGAGCCAAGTTATGACCATTTGAAATTTCGAGATTTTTAGGTTTTCGAAAAGGTGGGCAAAAAATTAAGATTTTTTTTTTCTCTTTTTTCAATGTTTCGAAACCCCATTCGATCGGAAATTTCCCGCTGATTGCGAATAACACCGAGTTTTAGTCGAAATCTCAAAATATCAATGTGAAAAAGGCGAAATTACGCTGATCACGAATAACACCCCTTTTCGTCGAAATCTCAATATTTCTATGAGAAAAAGGCGAAAAACGAAAAAAATCACTTTTTGGACGATTTTAAATAAAATTTCAAGTTTTTCAAGGAAACCGGTACTGAATCAGTAATCAGCGAGTCAAAATACATCGATATAGCGTCCTAAACAAAAATTTAAAGAATTCAATATTGTTTTGCATTTCGGCGTAAAGAAGGGTCTTCACTAAAATCGCTGTAACGTTGCTTCCCGATGGAGTTGGAACCCCACTCTGTGCTCATTCTTTTCGTGATCGAAACCCCTTTAAAATGGCGCTTGAATCATTGTGCTATCGTTATTTTTCGATTTTTCACAGATTTTTAAAGTCGGACCTTCGATTTTTCGCGGATTTCTCCATACATACCCCTTCTCATTTCTTTCGCCGATTTTCATCCTGCTCTCACGGCTACAATAATTGAGATATCGGGAGTATCCAAAATGCATTCTCTAAGTCTACTCGAGACGTTATGAAAACGCACGTCAAAACCCAAAATCGATGAAACGGGAGCCAAGTTATGACCATTTGAAATTTCGAGATTTTTAGGTTTTCGAAAAGGTGGGCAAAAAATTAAAATTTTTTTTTTTCTCTTTTTTCAATGTTTCGAAACCCCATTCGATCGGAAATTTCCCGCTGATTGCGAATAACACCGAGTTTTAGTCGAAATCTCAAAATATCAATGTGAAAAAGGCGAAATTTCGCTGATCACGAATAACACCCCTTTTCGTCGAAATCTTAATATTTCTATGAGAAAAAGGCGAAAAACGAAAAAAATCACTTTTTGGACGATTTTCAATGAAATTTCTAGTTTCTCAAGGAAACTGGTACTGAATCAGTAATCAGCGAGTCAAAATACATCGATATAACGTCCTAAACGAAATCACAATATTTCTATGAGAAAAAGGCGAAAAACGAGAAAAATCACTTTTTGGACGATTTTCAATGAAATTTCTAGTTTCTCAAGGAAACTGGTACTGAATCAGTAATCAGCGAGGCAAAATACATCGATATAGCGTCCTAAACAAAAATTTAAAGAATTCAACATTGTTTTGCATTTCGGCGTAAAGAAGTGTCTTCACTAAAATCGCTGTAACGTTGCTTCCCGATGGAGTTGGAACCCCACTCTGTGCTCATTCTTTTCGTGATCGAAACCCCTTTAAAATGGCGCTTGAATCATTGTGCTATCATTATTTTTCGATTTTTCACAGATTTTTAAAGTCGGACCATCGATTTTTCGCGGATTTCTTCATACATACCCCTTCTCATTTTTTTCGCCGATTTTCATTCTGCTCTCACGGCTACAATAATTGAGATATCGGGACGATCCAAAATGCATTCTCTAAGTCTACTCGAGACGTTTTGAAAACGCACGTCAAAACCCAAAATCGATGAAACGGGAGCCAAGTTATGATCATTTGCAATTTCGAGATTTTTAGGTTTTCGAAAAGGTGGGCAAAAAATTAAAATTTTTTTTTTTCTCTTTTTTCAATGTTTCGAAACCCCATTCGATCGGAAATTTCCCGCTGATTGCGAATAACACCGAGTTTTAGTCGAAATCTCAAAATATCAATGTGAAAAAGGCGAAATTTCGCTGATCACGAATAACACCCCTTTTCGTCGAAATCTCAATATTTCTATGAGAAAAAGGCGAAAAACGAAAAAAATCACTTTTTGGACGATTTTCAATGAAATTTCTAGTTTCTCAAGGAAACTGGTACTGAATCAGTAATCAGCGAGTCAAAATACATCGATATAGCGTCCTAAACAAAAATTTAAAGAATTCAACATTGTTTTGCATTTCGGCGTAAAGAAGTGTCTTCACTAAAATCGCTGTAACGTTGCTTCCCGATGGAGTTGGAACCCCACTCTGTGCTCATTCTTTTCGTGATCGAAACCCCTTTAAAATGGCGCTTGAATCATTGTGCTATCATTATTTTTCGATTTTTCACAGATTTTTAAAGTCGGACCATCGATTTTTCGCGGATTTCTCCATACATACCCCTTCTCATTTTTTTCGCCGATTTTCATCCTGCTCTCACGGCTACAATAATTGAGATATCGGGACGATCCAAAATTCATTCTCTAAGTCTACTCGAGACGTTATGAACACGCACGTCAAAACCCAAAATCGATGAAACGGGGGCCAAGTTATGACCATTTGAAATTTCGAGATTTTTAGGTTTTCGAAAAGGTGGGCAAAAAATTAAAATTTTTTTTTTCTCTTTTTTCAATGTTTCGAAACCCCATTCGATCGGAAATTTCCCGCTGATTGCGAATAACACCGAGTTTTAGTCGAAATCTCAATATATCAATGTGAAAAAGGCGAAATTTCGCTGATCACGAATAACACCCCTTTTCGGCGAAATCTCAATATTTCTATGAGAAAAAGGCGAAAAACGAAAAAAATCACTTTTTGGACGATTTTCAATGAAATTTCTAGTTTCTCAAGGAAACTGGTACTGAATCAGTAATCAGCGAGTCAAAATACATCGATATAGCGTCCTAAACAAAAATTTAAAGAATTCAACATTGTTTTGCATTTCGGCGTAAAGAAGTGTCTTCACTAAACTCGCTGTAACGTTGCTTCCCGATGGAGTTGGAACCCCACTCTGTGCTCATTCTTTTCGTGATCGAAACCCCTGTAAAATGGCGCTTGAATCATTGTGCTATCACTATTTTTCGATTTTTCACAGATTTTTAAAGTCGGACCTTCGATTTTTCGCGGATTTCTCCATACATACCCCTTCTCATTTTTTTCGCCGATTTTCATCCTGCTCTCACGGCTACAATAATTGAGATATCGGGAGTATCCAAAATGCATTCTCTAAGTCTACTCGAGACGTTTTGAAAACGCACGTCAAAACCGAAAATCGATGAAACGGGAGCCAAGTTATGACCATTTGAAATTTCGAGATTTTTTTTCTCTTTTTTCAATGTTTCGAAACCCCATTCGATCGGAAATTTCCCGCTGATTGCGAATAACACCGAGTTTTAGTCGAAATCTCAAAATATCAATGTGAAAAAGGCGAAATTTCGCTGATCACGAATAACACCCCTTTTCGGCGAAATCTCAATATTTCTATGAGAAAAAGGCGAAAAACGAAAAAAATCACTTTTTGGACGATTTTCAATGAAATTTCTAGTTTCTCAAGGAAACTGGTACTGAATCAGTAATCAGCGAGTCAAAATACATCGATATAACGTCCTAAACGAAATCTCAATATTTCTATGAGAAAAAGGCGAAAAACGAAAAAAATCACTTTTTGGACGATTTTCAATGAAATTTCTAGTTTCTCAAGGAAACTGGTACTGAATCAGTAATCAGCGAGTCAAAATACATCGATATAGTGTCCTAAACAAAAATTTAAAGGATTCAACATTGTTTTGCATTTCGGCGTAAAGAAGTGTCTTCACTAAAATCGCTGTAACGTTGCTTCCCGATGTAGTTGGAACCCCACTCTGTGCTCATTCTTTTCGTGATCGAAACCCCTTTAAAATGGCGCTTGAATCATTGTGCTATCATTATTTTTCGATTTTTCACAGATTTTTAAAGTCGGACCATCGATTTTTCGCGGATTTCTCCATACATACCCCTTCTCATTTTTTTCGCCGATTTTCATCCTGCTCTCACGGCTACAATAATTGAGATATCGGGACGATCCAAAATTCATTCTCTAAGTCTACTCGAGACGTTATGAACACGCACGTCAAAACCCAAAATCGATGAAACGGGGGCCAAGTTATGACCATTTGAAATTTCGAGATTTTTAGGTTTTCGAAAAGGTGGGCAAAAAATTAAAATTTTTTTTTTTCTCTTTTTTCAATGTTTCGAAACCCCATTCGATCGGAAATTTCCCGCTGATTGCGAATAACACCGAGTTTTAGTCGAAATCTCAAAATATCAATGTGAAAAAGGCGAAATTACGCTGATCACGAATGACACCCCTTTTCGTCGAAATCTCAATATTTCTATGAGAAAAAGGCGAAAAACGAAAAAAATCACTTTTTGGACGATTTTAAATAAAATTTCAAGTTTTTCAAGGAAACCGGTACTGAATCAGTAATCAGCGAGTCAAAATACATCGATGTAGCGTCCTAAACAAAAATTTAAAGAATTCAATATTGTTTTGCATTTCGGCGTAAAGAAGGGTCTTCACTAAAATCGCTGTAACGTTGCTTCCCGATGGAGTTGGAACCCCACTCTGTGCTCATTCTTTTCGTGATCGAAACCCCTGTAAAATGGCGCTTGAATCATTGTGCTATCATTATTTTTCGATTTTTCACAGATTTTTAAAGTCGGACCTTCGATTTTTCGCGGATTTCTCCATACATACCCCTTCTCATTTTTTTCGCCGATTTTCATCCTGCTCTCACGGCTACAATAATTGAGATATCGGGAGTATCCAAAATGCATTCTCTAAGTCTACTCGAGACGTTTTGAAAACGCACGTCAAAACCGAAAATCGATGAAACGGGAGCCAAGTTATGACCATTTGAAATTTCGAGATTTTTTTTCTCTTTTTTCAATGTTTCGAAACCCCATTCGATCGGAAATTTCCCGCTGATTGCGAATAACACCGAGTTTTAGTCGAAATCTCAAAATATCAATGTGAAAAAGGCGAAATTTCGCTGATCACGAATAACACCCCTTTTCGGCGAAATCTCAATATTTCTATGAGAAAAAGGCGAAAAACGAAAAAAATCACTTTTTGGACGATTTTCAATGAAATTTCTAGTTTCTCAAGGAAACTGGTACTGAATCAGTAATCAGCGAGTCAAAATACATCGATATAACGTCCTAAACGAAATCTCAATATTTCTATGAGAAAAAGGCGAAAAACGAAAAAAATCAATTTATGGACGATTTTCAATGAAATTTCTAGTTTCTCAAGGAAACTGGTACTGAATCAGTAATCAGCGAGTCAAAATACATCGATATAGTGTCCTAAACAAAAATTTAAAGGATTCAACATTGTTTTGCATTTCGGCGTAAAGAAGTGTCTTCACTAAAATCGCTGTAACGTTGCTTCTCGATGTAGTTGGAACCCCACTCTGTGCTCATTCTTTTCGTGATCGAAACCCCTTTAAAATGGCGCTTGAATCATTGTGCTATCATTATTTTTCGATTTTTCACAGATTTTTAAAGTCGGACCATCGATTTTTCGCGGATTTCTCCATACATACCCCTTCTCATTTTTTTTGCCGATTTTCATCCTGCTCTCACGGCTACAATAATTGAGATATCGGGACGATCCAAAATTCATTCTCTAAGTCTACTCGAGACGTTATGAACACGCACGTCAAAACCCAAAATCGATGAAACGGGAGCCAAGTTATGACCATTTGAAATTTCGAGATTTTTAGGTTTTCGAAAAGGTGGGCAAAAAATTAAAATTTTTTTTTTTCTCTTTTTTCAATGTTTCGAAACCCCATTCGATCGGAAATTTCCCGCTGATTGCGAATAACACCGAGTTTTAGTCGAAATCTCAAAATATCAATGTGAAAAAGGCGAAATTACGCTGATCACGAATAACACCCCTTTTCGTCGAAATCTCAATATTTCTATGAGAAAAAGGCGAAAAACGAAAAAAATCACTTTTTGGACGATTTTAAATAAAATTTCAAGTTTTTCAAGGAAACCGGCACTGAATCAGTAATCAGCGAGTCAAAATACATCGATATAGCGTCCTAAACAAAAATTTAAAGAATTCAATATTGTTTTGCATTTCGGCGTAAAGAAGGGTCTTCACTAAAATCGCTGTAACGTTGCTTCCCGATGGAGTTGGAACCCCACTCTGTGCTCATTCTTTTCGTGATCGAAACCCCTTTAAAATGGCGCTTGAATCATTGTGCTATCATTATTTTTCGATTTTTCACAGATTTTTAAAGTCGGACCATCGATTTTTCGCGGATTTCTCCATACATACCCCTTCTCATTTTTTTCGCCGATTTTCATTCTGCTCTCACGGCTACAATAATTGAGATATCGGGACGATCCAAAATGCATTCTCTAAGTCTACTCGAGACTTTTTGAAAACGCACGTCAAAACCCAAAATCGATGAAACGGGAGCCAAGTTATGACCATTTGAAATTTCGAGATTTTTAGGTTTTCGAAAAGGTGGGCAAAAAATTAAAATTTTTTTTTTTCTCTTTTTTCAATGTTTCGAAACCCCATTCGATCGGAAATTTCCCGCTGATTGCGAATAACACCGAGTTTTAGTCGAAATCTCAAAATATCAATGTGAAAAAGGCGAAATTTCGCTGATCACGAATAACACCCCTTTTCGTCGAAATCTTAATATTTCTATGAGAAAAAGGCGAAAAACGAAAAAAATCACTTTTTGGACGATTTTCAATGAAATTTCTAGTTTCTCAAGGATACTGGTACTGAATCAGTAATCAGCGAGTCAAAATACATCGATATAACGACCTAAACGAAATCTCAATATTTCTATGAGAAAAAGGCGAAAAACGAAAAAAATCACTTTTTGGACGATTTTCAATGAAA
Source organism: Oxytorus armatus (assembly GCA_958009045.1). Classification (NCBI taxonomy): domain Eukaryota; kingdom Metazoa; phylum Arthropoda; class Insecta; order Hymenoptera; family Ichneumonidae; genus Oxytorus; species Oxytorus armatus. The sequence continues at coordinate 17,215,227 of OY253748.1, forward strand.
TTTCTAGTTTCTCAAGGAAACTGGTACTGAATCAGTAATCAGCGAGTCAAAATACATCGATATAACGTCCTAAACGAAATCTCAATATTTCTATGAGAAAAAGGCGAAAAACGAAAAAAATCACTTTTTGGACGATTTTCAATGAAATTTCTAGTTTCTCAAGGAAACTGGTACTGAATCAGTAATCAGCGAGGCAAAATACATCGATATAGCGTCCTAAACAAAAATTTAAAGAATTCAACATTGTTTTGCATTTCGGCGTAAAGAAGTGTCTTCACTAAAATCGCTGTAACGTTGCTTCCCGATGGAGTTGGAACCCCACTCTGTGCTCATTCTTTTCGTGATCGAAACCCCTGTAAAATGGCGCTTGAATCATTGTGCTATCATTATTTTTCGATTTTTCACAGATTTTTAAAGTCGGACCATCGATTTTTCGCGGATTTCTCCAAACATACCCCTTCTCATTTTTTTCGCCGATTTTCATCCTGCTCTCACGGCTACAATAATTGAGATATCGGAACGATCCAAAATGCATTCTCTAAGTCTACTCGAGACTTTTTGAAAACGCACGTCAAAACCCAAAATCGATGAAACGGGAGCCAAGTTATGACCATTTGAAATTTCGAGATTTTTAGGTTTTCGAAAAGGTGGGCAAAAAATTAAAATTTTTTTTTTTCTCTTTTTTCAATGTTTCGAAACCCCATTCGATCGGAAATTTCCCGCTGATTGCGAATAACACCGAGTTTTAGTCGAAATCTCAAAATATCAATGTGAAAAAGGCGAAATTACGCTGATCACGAATAACACCCCTTTTCGTCGAAATCTCAATATTTCTATGAGAAAAAGGCGAAAAACGAAAAAAATCACTTTTTGGACGATTTTAAATAAAATTTCAAGTTTTTCAAGGAAACCGGCACTGAATCAGTAATCAGCGAGTCAAAATACATCGATATAGCGTCCTAAACAAAAATTTAAAGCATTCAATATTGTTTTGCATTTCGGCGTAAAGAAGGGTCTTCACTAAAATCGCTGTAACGTTGCTTCCCGATGGAGTTGGAACCCCACTCTGTGCTCATTCTTTTCGTGATCGAAACCCCTTTAAAATGGCGCTTGAATCATTGTGCTATCATTATTTTTCGATTTTTCACAGATTTTTAAAGTCGGACCATCGATTTTTCGCGGATTTCTCCATACATACCCCTTCTCATTTTTTTCGCCGATTTTCATCCTGCTCTCACGGCTACAATAATTGAGATATCGGGACGATCCAAAATGCATTCTCTAAGTCTACTCGAGACTTTTTGAAAACGCACGTCAAAACCCAAAATCGATGAAACGGGAGCCAAGTTATGACCATTTGAAATTTCGAGATTTTTAGGTTTTCGAAAAGGTGGGCAAAAAATTAAAATTTTTTTTTTTCTCTTTTTTCAATGTTTCGAAACCCCATTCGATCGGAAATTTCCCGCTGATTGCGAATAACACCGAGTTTTAGTCGAAATCTCAAAATATCGATGTGAAAAAGGCGAAATTTCGCTGATCACGAATAACACCCCTTTTCGTCGAAATCTTAATATTTCTATGAGAAAAAGGCGAAAAACGAAAAAAATCACTTTTTGGACGATTTTCAATGAAATTCCTAGTTTCTCAAGGAAACTGGTACTGAATCAGTAATCAGCGAGTCAAAATACATCGATATAGCGTCCTAAACAAAAATTTAAAGAATTCAATATTGTTTTGCATTTCGGCGTAAAGAAGGGTCTTCACTAAAATCGCTGTAACGTTGCTTCCCGATGGAGTTGGAACCCCACTCTGTGCTCATTCTTTTCGTGATCGAAACCCCTGTAAAATGGCGCTTGAATCATTGTGCTATCATTATTTTTCGATTTTTCACAGATTTTTAAAGTCGGACCATCGATTTTTCGCGGATTTCTCCATACATACCCCTTCTCATTTTTTTCGCCGATTTTCATTCTGCTCTCACGGCTACAATAATTGAGATATCGGGACGATCCAAAATGCATTCTCTAAGTCTACTCGAGACTTTTTGAAAACGCACGTCAAAACCCAAAATCGATGAAACGGGAGCCAAGTTATGACCATTTGAAATTTCGAGATTTTTAGGTTTTCGAAAAGGTGGGCAAAAAATTAAAATTTTTTTTTTTCTCTTTTTTCAATGTTTCGAAACCCCATTCGATCGGAAATTTCCCGCTGATTGCGAATAACACCGAGTTTTAGTCGAAATCTCAAAATATCAATGTGAAAAAGGCGAAATTACGCTGATCACTAATGACACCCCTTTTCGTCGAAATCTCAATATTTCTATGAGAAAAAGGCGAAAAACGAAAAAAATCACTTTTTGGACGATTTTAAATAAAATTTCAAGTTTTTCAAGGAAACCGGTACTGAATCAGTAATCAGCGAGTCAAAATACATCGATATAGCGTCCTAAACAAAAATTTAAAGAATTCAATATTGTTTTGCATTTCGGCGTAAAGAAGGGTCTTCACTAAAATCGCTGTAACGTTGCTTCCCGATGGAGTTGGAACCCCACTCTGTGCTCATTCTTTTCGTGATCGAAACCCCTGTAAAATGGCGCTTGAATCATTGTGCTATCATTATTTTTCGATTTTTCACAGATTTTTAAAGTCGGACCTTCGATTTTTCGCGGATTTCTCCATACATACCCCTTCTCATTTTTTTCGCCGATTTTCATCCTGCTCTCACGGCTACAATAATTGAGATATCGGGAGTATCCAAAATGCATTCTCTAAGTCTACTCGAGACGTTTTGAAAACGCACGTCAAAACCGAAAATCGATGAAACGGGAGCCAAGTTATGACCATTTGAAATTTCGAGATTTTTTTTCTCTTTTTTCAATGTTTCGAAACCCCATTCGATCGGAAATTTCCCGCTGATTGCGAATAACACCGAGTTTTAGTCGAAATCTCAAAATATCAATGTGAAAAAGGCGAAATTTCGCTGATCACGAATAACACCCCTTTTCGTCGAAATCTTAATATTTCTATGAGAAAAAGGCGAAAAACGAAAAAAATCACTTTTTGGACGATTTTCAATGAAATTTCTAGTTTCTCAAGGATACTGGTACTGAATCAGTAATCAGCGAGTCAAAATACATCGATATAACGACCTAAACGAAATCTCAATATTTCTATGAGAAAAAGGCGAAAAACGAAAAAAATCACTTTTTGGACGATTTTCAATGAAATTTCTAGTTTCTCAAGGAAACTGGTACTGAATCAGTAATCAGCGAGTCAAAATACATCCATATAACGTCCTAAACGAAATCTCAATATTTCTATGAGAAAAAGGCGAAAAACGAAAAAAATCACTTTTTGGACGATTTTCAATGAAATTTCTAGTTTCTCAAGGAAACTGGTACTGAATCAGTAATCAGCGAGGCAAAATACATCGATATAGCGTCCTAAACAAAAATTCAAAGAATTCAACATTGTTTTGCATTTCGGCGTAAAGAAGTGTCTTCACTAAAATCGCTGTAACGTTGCTTCCCGATGGAGTTGGAACCCCACTCTGTGCTCATTCTTTTCGTGATCGAAACCCCTGTAAAATGGCGCTTGAATCATTGTGCTATCATTATTTTTCGATTTTTCACAGATTTTTAAAGTCGGACCATCGATTTTTCGCGGCTTTCTCCATACATACCCCTTCTCATTTTTTTCGCCGATTTTCATCCTGCTCTCACGGCTACAATAATTGAGATATCGGGACGATCCAAAATGCATTCTCTAAGTCTACTCGAGACGTTTTGAAAACGCACGTCAAAACCCAAAATCGATGAAACGGGAGCCAAGTTATGACCATTTGCAATTTCGAGATTTTTAGGTTTTCGAAAAGGTGGGCAAAAAATTAAAATTTTTTTTTTCCTCTTTTTTCAATGTTTCGAAACCCCATTCGATCGGAAATTTCCCGCTGATTGCGAATAACACCGAGTTTTAGTCGAAATCTCAAAATATCAATGTGAAAAAGGCGAAATTTCGCTGATCACGAATAACACCCCTTTTCGTCGAAATCTCAATATTTCTATGAGAAAAAGGCGAAAAACGAAAAAAATCACTTTTTGGACGATTTTAAATAAAATTTCAAGTTTTTCAAGGAAACCGGCACTGAATCAGTAATCAGCGAGTCAAAATACATCGATATAGCGTCCTAAACAAAAATTTAAAGAATTCAATATTGTTTTGCATTTCGGCGTAAAGAAGGGTCTTCACTAAAATCGCTGTAACGTTGCTTCCCGATGGAGTTGGAACCCCACTCTGTGCTCATTCTTTTCGTGATCGAAACCCCTTTAAAATGGCGCTTGAATCATTGTGCTATCATTATTTTTCGATTTTTCACAGATTTTTAAAGTCGGACCATCGATTTTTCGCGGATTTCTCCATACATACCCCTTCTCATTTTTTTCGCCGATTTTCATTCTGCTCTCACGGCTACAATAATTGAGATATCGGGACGATCCAAAATGCATTCTCTAAGTCTACTCGAGACTTTTTGAAAACGCACGTCAAAACCGAAAATCGATGAAACGGGAGCCAAGTTATGACCATTTGAAATTTCGAGATTTTTAGGTTTTCGAAAAGGTGGGCAAAAAATTAAAATTTTTTTTTTCTCTTTTTTCAATGTTTCGAAACCCCATTCGATCGGAAATTTCCCGCTGATTGCGAATAACACCGAGCTTTAGTCGAAATCTCAATATATCAATGTGAAAAAGGCGAAATTTCGCTGATCACGAATAACACCCCTTTTCGTCGAAATCTCAATATTTCTATGAGAAAAAGGCGAAAAACGAAAAAAATCACTTTTTGGACGATTTTCAATGAAATTTCTAGTTTCTCACGGAAACTGGTACTGAATCAGTAATCAGCGAGTCAAAATACATCGATATAGCGTCCTAAACAAAAATGTAAACAATTCAACATTGTTTTGCATTTCGGCGTAAAGAAGTGTCTTCACTAAAATCGCTGTAACGTTGCTTCCCGATGGAGTTGGAACCCCACTCTGTGCTCATTCTTTTCGTGATCGAAACCCCTGTAAAATGGCGCTTGAATCATTGTGCTATCATTATTTTTCGATTTTTCACAGATTTTTAAAGTCGGACCATCGATTTTTCGCGGCTTTCTCCATACATACCCCTTCTCATTTTTTTCGCCGATTTTCATCCTGCTCTCACGGCTACAATAATTGAGATATCGGGACGATCCAAAATGCATTCTCTAAGTCTACTCGAGACGTTTTGAAAACGCACGTCAAAACCCAAAATCGATGAAACGGGAGCCAAGTTATGACCATTTGCAATTTCGAGATTTTTAGGTTTTCGAAAAGGTGGGCAAAAAATTAAAATTTTTTTTTTTCTCTTTTTTCAATGTTTCGAAACCCCATTCGATCGGAAATTTCCCGCTGATTGCGAATAACACCGAGTTTTAGTCGAAATCTCAAAATATCAATGTGAAAAAGGCGAAATTACGCTGATCACGAATAACACCCCTTTTCGTCGAAATCTCAATATTTCTATGAGAAAAAGGCGAAAAACGAAAAAAATCAGTTTTTGGACGATTTTAAATAAAATTTCAAGTTTTTCAAGGAAACCGGTACTGAATCAGTAATCAGCGAGTCAAAATACATCGATATAGCGTCCTAAACAAAAATTTAAAAAATTCAATATTGTTTTGCATTTCGGCGTAAAGAAGTGTCTTCACTAAAATCGCTGTAACGTTGCTTCCCGATAGAGTTGGATCCCCACTCTATGCTCATTCTTTTCGTGATCGAAACCCCTTTAAAATGGCGCTTGAATCATTGTGCTATCATTATTTTTCGATTTTTCACAGATTTTTAAAGTCGGACCATCGATTTTTCGCGGATTTCTCCATACCCCTTCTCGATTTTTTCGCGGATTTTCATCCTGCTCTCACGGCTACAATAATTGAGATATCGGGACGATCCAAAATGCATTCTCTAAGTCTAATCGAGACGTTTTGAAAACGCACGTCAAACCCCAAAATAGATGAAACGGGAGCCAAGTTATGATCATTTGAAATTTCGAGATTTTTAGGTTTTCGAAAAGGTGGGCAAAAAAATAAAAATTTTTTTTTCTCTTTTTTCAATGTTTCGAAACCCCATTCGATCGGAAATTTCCCGCTGATTGCGAATAACACCGAGTTTTAGTCGAAATCTCAAAATATCAATGTGAAAAAGGCGAAATTTCGCTGATCACGAATAACACCCCTTTTCGTCGAAATCTCAATATTTCTATGAGAAAAAGGCGAAAAACGAAAAAAATCACTTTTTGGACGATTTTCAATGAAATTTCTAGTTTCTCAAGGAAACTGGTACTGAATCAGTAATCAGCGAGTCAAAATACATCGATATAGCGTCCTAAACAAAAATTTAAAGAATTCAACATTGTTTTGCATTTCGGCGTAAAGAAGTGTCTTCACTAAAATCGCTGTAACGTTGCTTCCCGATGGAGTTGGAACCCCACTCTGTGCTCATTCTTTTCGTGATCGAAACCCCTTTAAAATGGCGCTTGAATCATTGTGCTATCATTATTTTTCGATTTTTCACAGATTTTTAAAGTCGGACCATCGATTTTTCGCGGATTTCTCCATACATACCCCTTCTCATTTTTTTCGCCGATTTTCATTCTGCTCTCACGGCTACAATAATTGAGATATCGGGACGATCCAAAATGCATTCTCTAAGTCTACTCGAGACTTTTTGAAAACGCACGTCAAAACCCAAAATCGATGAAACGGGAGCCAAGTTATGACCATTTGAAATTTCGAGATTTTTAGGTTTTCGAAAAGGTGGGCAAAAAATTAAAATTTTTTTTTTTCTCTTTTTTCAATGTTTCGAAACCCCATTCGATCGGAAATTTCCCGCTGATTGCGAATAACACCGAGTTTTAGTCGAAATCTCAAAATATCGATGTGAAAAAGGCGAAATTTCGCTGATCACGAATAACACCCCTTTTCGTCGAAATCTTAATATTTCTATGAGAAAAAGGCGAAAAACGAAAAAAATCACTTTTTGGACGATTTTCAATGAAATTCCTAGTTTCTCAAGGAAACTGGTACTGAATCAGTAATCAGCGAGTCAAAATACATCGATATAGCGTCCTAAACAAAAATTTAAAGAATTCAATATTGTTTTGCATTTCGGCGTAAAGAAGGGTCTTCACTAAAATCGCTGTAACGTTGCTTCCCGATGGAGTTGGAACCCCACTCTGTGCTCATTCTTTTCGTGATCGAAACCCCTTTAAAATGGCGCTTGAATCATTGTGCTATCATTATTTTTCGATTTTTCACAGATTTTTAAAGTCGGACCATCGATTTTTCGCGGATTTCTCCATACATACCCCTTCTCATTTTTTTCGCCGATTTTCATTCTGCTCTCACGGCTACAATAATTGAGATATCGGGACGATCCAAAATGCATTCTCTAAGTCTACTCGAGACTTTTTGAAAACGCACGTCAAAACCCAAAATCGATGAAACGGGAGCCAAGTTATGACCATTTGAAATTTCGAGATTTTTAGGTTTTCGAAAAGGTGGGCAAAAAATTAAAATTTTTTTTTTTCTCTTTTTTCAATGTTTCGAAACCCCATTCGATCGGAAATTTCCCGCTGATTGCGAATAACACCGAGTTTTAGTCGAAATCTCAAAATATCAATGTGAAAAAGGCGAAATTACGCTGATCACGAATGACACCCCTTTTCGTCGAAATCTCAATATTTCTATGAGAAAAAGGCGAAAAACGAAAAAAATCACTTTTTGGACGATTTTAAATAAAATTTCAAGTTTTTCAAGGAAACCGGTACTGAATCAGTAATCAGCGAGTCAAAATACATCGATATAGCGTCCTAAACAAAAATTTAAAGAATTCAATATTGTTTTGCATTTCGGCGTAAAGAAGGGTCTTCACTAAAATCGCTGTAACGTTGCTTCCCGATGGAGTTGGAACCCCACTCTGTGCTCATTCTTTTCGTGATCGAAACCCCTGTAAAATGGCGCTTGAATCATTGTGCTATCATTATTTTTCGATTTTTCACAGATTTTTAAAGTCGGACCTTCGATTTTTCGCGGATTTCTCCATACATACCCCTTCTCATTTTTTTCGCCGATTTTCATCCTGCTCTCACGGCTACAATAATTGAGATATCGGGAGTATCCAAAATGCATTCTCTAAGTCTACTCGAGACGTTTTGAAAACGCACGTCAAAACCGAAAATCGATGAAACGGGAGCCAAGTTATGACCATTTGAAATTTCGAGATTTTTTTTCTCTTTTTTCAATGTTTCGAAACCCCATTCGATCGGAAATTTCCCGCTGATTGCGAATAACACCGAGTTTTAGTCGAAATCTCAAAATATCAATGTGAAAAAGGCGAAATTTCGCTGATCACGAATAACACCCCTTTTCGGCGAAATCTCAATATTTCTATGAGAAAAAGGCGAAAAACGAAAAAAATCACTTTTTGGACGATTTTCAATGAAATTTCTAGTTTCTCAAGGAAACTGGTACTGAATCAGTAATCAGCGAGTCAAAATACATCGATATAACGTCCTAAACGAAATCTCAATATTTCTATGAGAAAAAGGCGAAAAACGAAAAAAATCAATTTATGGACGATTTTCAATGAAATTTCTAGTTTCTCAAGGAAACTGGTACTGAATCAGTAATCAGCGAGTCAAAATACATCGATATAGTGTCCTAAACAAAAATTTAAAGGATTCAACATTGTTTTGCATTTCGGCGTAAAGAAGTGTCTTCACTAAAATCGCTGTAACGTTGCTTCTCGATGTAGTTGGAACCCCACTCTGTGCTCATTCTTTTCGTGATCGAAACCCCTTTAAAATGGCGCTTGAATCATTGTGCTATCATTATTTTTCGATTTTTCACAGATTTTTAAAGTCGGACCATCGATTTTTCGCGGATTTCTCCATACATACCCCTTCTCATTTTTTTTGCCGATTTTCATCCTGCTCTCACGGCTACAATAATTGAGATATCGGGACGATCCAAAATTCATTCTCTAAGTCTACTCGAGACGTTATGAACACGCACGTCAAAACCCAAAATCGATGAAACGGGAGCCAAGTTATGACCATTTGAAATTTCGAGATTTTTAGGTTTTCGAAAAGGTGGGCAAAAAATTAAAATTTTTTTTTTTCTCTTTTTTCAATGTTTCGAAACCCCATTCGATCGGAAATTTCCCGCTGATTGCGAATAACACCGAGTTTTAGTCGAAATCTCAAAATATCAATGTGAAAAAGGCGAAATTTCGCTGATCACGAATAACACCCCTTTTCGTCGAAATCTTAATATTTCTATGAGAAAAAGGCGAAAAACGAAAAAAATCACTTTTTGGACGATTTTCAATGAAATTTCTAGTTTCTCAAGGATACTGGTACTGAATCAGTAATCAGCGAGTCAAAATACATCGATATAACGACCTAAACGAAATCTCAATATTTCTATGAGAAAAAGGCGAAAAACGAAAAAAATCACTTTTTGGACGATTTTCAATGAAATTTCTAGTTTCTCAAGGAAACTGGTACTGAATCAGTAATCAGCGAGTCAAAATACATCGATATAACGTCCTAAACGAAATCTCAATATTTCTATGAGAAAAAGGCGAAAAACGAAAAAAATCACTTTTTGGACGATTTTCAATGAAATTTCTAGTTTCTCAAGGAAACTGGTACTGAATCAGTAATCAGCGAGGCAAAATACATCGATATAGCGTCCTAAACAAAAATTCAAAGAATTCAACATTGTTTTGCATTTCGGCGTAAAGAAGTGTCTTCACTAAAATCGCTGTAACGTTGCTTCCCGATGGAGTTGGAACCCCACTCTGTGCTCATTCTTTTCGTGATCGAAACCCCTGTAAAATGGCGCTTGAATCATTGTGCTATCATTATTTTTCGATTTTTCACAGATTTTTAAAGTCGGACCATCGATTTTTCGCGGCTTTCTCCATCATACCCCTTCTCATTTTTTTCGCCGATTTTCATTCTGCTCTCACGGCTACAATAATTGAGATATCGGGACGATCCAAAATGCATTCTCTAAGTCTACTCGAGACTTTTTGAAAACGCACGTCAAAACCGAAAACCGATGAAACGGGAGCCAAGTTATGACCATTTGAAATTTCGAGATTTTTAGGTTTTCGAAAAGGTGGGCAAAAAATTAAAATTTTTTTTTTCTCTTTTTTCAATGTTTCGAAACCCCATTCGATCGGAAATTTCCCGCTGATTGCGAATAACACCGAGTTTTAGTCGAAATCTCAATATATCAATGTGAAAAAGGCGAAATTTCGCTGATCACGAATAACACCCCTTTTCGTCGAAATCTCAATATTTCTATGAGAAAAAGGCGAAAAACGAAAAAAATCACTTTTTGGACGATTTTCAATGAAATTTCTAGTTTCTCACGGAAACTGGTACTGAATCAGTAATCAGCGAGTCAAAATACATCGATATAGCGTCCTAAACAAAAATGTAAACAATTCAACATTGTTTTGCATTTCGGCGTAAAGAAGTGTCTTCACTAAAATCGCTGTAACGTTGCTTCCCGATGGAGTTGGAACCCCACTCTGTGCTCATTCTTTTCGTGATCGAAACCCCTGTAAAATGGCGCTTGAATCATTGTGCTATCATTATTTTTCGATTTTTCACAGATTTTTAAAGTCGGACCATCGATTTTTCGCGGCTTTCTCCATACATACCCCTTCTCATTTTTTTCGCCGATTTTCATCCTGCTCTCACGGCTACAATAATTGAGATATCGGGACGATCCAAAATGCATTCTCTAAGTCTACTCGAGACGTTTTGAAAACGCACGTCAAAACCCAAAATCGATGAAACGGGAGCCAAGTTATGACCATTTGCAATTTCGAGATTTTTAGGTTTTCGAAAAGGTGGGCAAAAAATTAAAATTTTTTTTTTTCTCTTTTTTCAATGTTTCGAAACCCCATTCGATCGGAAATTTCCCGCTGATTGCGAATAACACCGAGTTTTAGTCGAAATCTCAAAATATCAATGTGAAAAAGGCGAAATTACGCTGATCACGAATAACACCCCTTTTCGTCGAAATCTCAATATTTCTATGAGAAAAAGGCGAAAAACGAAAAAAATCAGTTTTTGGACGATTTTAAATAAAATTTCAAGTTTTTCAAGGAAACCGGTACTGAATCAGTAATCAGCGAGTCAAAATACATCGATATAGCGTCCTAAACAAAAATTTAAAAAATTCAATATTGTTTTGCATTTCGGCGTAAAGAAGTGTCTTCACTAAAATCGCTGTAACGTTGCTTCCCGATAGAGTTGGATCCCCACTCTATGCTCATTCTTTTCGTGATCGAAACCCCTTTAAAATGGCGCTTGAATCATTGTGCTATCATTATTTTTCGATTTTTCACAGATTTTTAAAGTCGGACCATCGATTTTTCGCGGATTTCTCCATACCCCTTCTCGATTTTTTCGCGGATTTTCATCCTGCTCTCACGGCTACAATAATTGAGATATCGGGACGATCCAAAATGCATTCTCTAAGTCTAATCGAGACGTTTTGAAAACGCACGTCAAACCCCAAAATAGATGAAACGGGAGCCAAGTTATGATCATTTGAAATTTCGAGATTTTTAGGTTTTCGAAAAGGTGGGCAAAAAAATAAAAATTTTTTTTTCTCTTTTTTCAATGTTTCGAAACCCCATTCGATCGGAAATTTCCCGCTGATTGCGAATAACACCGAGTTTTAGTCGAAATCTCAAAATATCAATGTGAAAAAGGCGAAATTTCGCTGATCACGAATAACACCCCTTTTCGTCGAAATCTCAATATTTCTATGAGAAAAAGGCGAAAAACGAAAAAAATCACTTTTTGGACGATTTTCAATGAAATTTCTAGTTTCTCAAGGAAACTGGTACTGAATCAGTAATCAGCGAGTCAAAATACATCGATATAGCGTCCTAAACAAAAATTTAAAGAATTCAACATTGTTTTGCATTTCGGCGTAAAGAAGTGTCTTCACTAAAATCGCTGTAACGTTGCTTCCCGATGGAGTTGGAACCCCACTCTGTGCTCATTCTTTTCGTGATCGAAACCCCTTTAAAATGGCGCTTGAATCATTGTGCTATCATTATTTTTCGATTTTTCACAGATTTTTAAAGTCGGACCATCGATTTTTCGCGGATTTCTCCATACATACCCCTTCTCATTTTTTTCGCCGATTTTCATTCTGCTCTCACGGCTACAATAATTGAGATATCGGGACGATCCAAAATGCATTCTCTAAGTCTACTCGAGACTTTTTGAAAACGCACGTCAAAACCGAAAACCGATGAAACGGGAGCCAAGTTATGACCATTTGAAATTTCGAGATTTTTAGGTTTTCGAAAAGGTGGGCAAAAAATTAAAATTTTTTTTTTCTCTTTTTTCAATGTTTCGAAACCCCATTCGATCGGAAATTTCCCGCTGATTGCGAATAACACCGAGTTTTAGTCGAAATCTCAATATATCAATGTGAAAAAGGCGAAATTTCGCTGATCACGAATAACACCCCTTTTCGTCGAAATCTCAATATTTCTATGAGAAAAAGGCGAAAAACGAAAAAAATCACTTTTTGGACGATTTTCAATGAAATTTCTAGTTTCTCACGGAAACTGGTACTGAATCAGTAATCAGCGAGTCAAAATACATCGATATAGCGTCCTAAACAAAAATGTAAACAATTCAACATTGTTTTGCATTTCGGCGTAAAGAAGTGTCTTCACTAAAATCGCTGTAACGTTGCTTCCCGATGGAGTTGGAACCCCACTCTGTGCTCATTCTTTTCGTGATCGAAACCCCTGTAAAATGGCGCTTGAATCATTGTGCTATCATTATTTTTCGATTTTTCACAGATTTTTAAAGTCGGACCATCGATTTTTCGCGGCTTTCTCCATACATACCCCTTCTCATTTTTTTCGCCGATTTTCATCCTGCTCTCACGGCTACAATAATTGAGATATCGGGACGATCCAAAATGCATTCTCTAAGTCTACTCGAGACGTTTTGAAAACGCACGTCAAAACCCAAAATCGATGAAACGGGAGCCAAGTTATGACCATTTGCAATTTCGAGATTTTTAGGTTTTCGAAAAGGTGGGCAAAAAATTAAAATTTTTTTTTTTCTCTTTTTTCAATGTTTCGAAACCCCATTCGATCGGAAATTTCCCGCTGATTGCGAATAACACCGAGTTTTAGTCGAAATCTCAAAATATCAATGTGAAAAAGGCGAAATTACGCTGATCACGAATAACACCCCTTTTCGTCGAAATCTCAATATTTCTATGAGAAAAAGGCGAAAAACGAAAAAAATCAGTTTTTGGACGATTTTAAATAAAATTTCAAGTTTTTCAAGGAAACCGGTACTGAATCAGTAATCAGCGAGTCAAAATACATCGATATAGCGTCCTAAACAAAAATTTAAAAAATTCAATATTGTTTTGCATTTCGGCGTAAAGAAGTGTCTTCACTAAAATCGCTGTAACGTTGCTTCCCGATAGAGTTGGATCCCCACTCTATGCTCATTCTTTTCGTGATCGAAACCCCTTTAAAATGGCGCTTGAATCATTGTGCTATCATTATTTTTCGATTTTTCACAGATTTTTAAAGTCGGACCATCGATTTTTCGCGGATTTCTCCATACCCCTTCTCGATTTTTTCGCGGATTTTCATCCTGCTCTCACGGCTACAATAATTGAGATATCGGGACGATCCAAAATGCATTCTCTAAGTCTAATCGAGACGTTTTGAAAACGCACGTCAAACCCCAAAATAGATGAAACGGGAGCCAAGTTATGATCATTTGAAATTTCGAGATTTTTAGGTTTTCGAAAAGGTGGGCAAAAAAATAAAAATTTTTTTTTCTCTTTTTTCAATGTTTCGAAACCCCATTCGATCGGAAATTTCCCGCTGATTGCGAATAACACCGAGTTTTAGTCGAAATCTCAAAATATCAATGTGAAAAAGGCGAAATTTCGCTGATCACGAATAACACCCCTTTTCGTCGAAATCTCAATATTTCTATGAGAAAAAGGCGAAAAACGAAAAAAATCACTTTTTGGACGATTTTCAATGAAATTTCTAGTTTCTCAAGGAAACTGGTACTGAATCAGTAATCAGCGAGTCAAAATACATCGATATAGCGTCCTAAACAAAAATTTAAAGAATTCAACATTGTTTTGCATTTCGGCGTAAAGAAGTGTCTTCACTAAAATCGCTGTAACGTTGCTTCCCGATGGAGTTGGAACCCCACTCTGTGCTCATTCTTTTCGTGATCGAAACCCCTTTAAAATGGCGCTTGAATCATTGTGCTATCATTATTTTTCGATTTTTCACAGATTTTTAAAGTCGGACCATCGATTTTTCGCGGATTTCTCCATACATACCCCTTCTCATTTTTTTCGCCGATTTTCATTCTGCTCTCACGGCTACAATAATTGAGATATCGGGACGATCCAAAATGCATTCTCTAAGTCTACTCGAGACTTTTTGAAAACGCACGTCAAAACCCAAAATCGATGAAACGGGAGCCAAGTTATGACCATTTGAAATTTCGAGATTTTTAGGTTTTCGAAAAGGTGGGCAAAAAATAAAAATTTTTTTTTTTCTCTTTTTTCAATGTTTCAAAACCCCATTCGATCGGAAATTTCCCGCTGATTGCGAATAACACCGAGTTTTAGTCGAAATCTCAAAATATCAATGTGAAAAAGGCGAAATTTCGCTGATCACGAATAACACCCCTTTTCGTCGAAATCTCAATATTTCTATGAGAAAAAGGCGAAAAACGAAAAAAATCACTTTTTGGACGATTTTCAATGAAATTTCTAGTTTCTCAAGGAAACTGGTACTGAATCAGTAATCAGCGAGTCAAAATACATCGATATAGCGTCCTAAACAAAAATTTAAAGAATTCAACATTGTTTTGCATTTCGGCGTAAAGAAGTGTCTTCACTAAAATCGCTGTAACGTTGCTTCCCGATGGAGTTGGAACCCCACTCTGTGCTCATTCTTTTCGTGATCGAAACCCCTTTAAAATGGCGCTTGAATCATTGTGCTATCATTATTTTTCGATTTTTCACAGATTTTTAAAGTCGGACCATCGATTTTTCGCGGATTTCTCCATACATACCCCTTCTCATTTTTTTCGCCGATTTTCATCCTGCTCTCACGGCTACAATAATTGAGATATCGGGACGATCCAAAATTCATTCTCTAAGTCTACTCGAGACGTTATGAACACGCACGTCAAAACCCAAAATCGATGAAACGGGGGCCAAGTTATGACCATTTGAAATTTCGAGATTTTTAGGTTTTCGAAAAGGTGGGCAAAAAATTAAAATTTTTTTTTTCTCTTTTTTCAATGTTTCGAAACCCCATTCGATCGGAAATTTCCCGCTGATTGCGAATAACACCGAGTTTTAGTCGAAATCTCAATATATCAATGTGAAAAAGGCGAAATTTCGCTGATCACGAATAACACCCCTTTTCGGCGAAATCTCAATATTTCTATGAGAAAAAGGCGAAAAACGAAAAAAATCACTTTTTGGACGATTTTCAATGAAATTTCTAGTTTCTCAAGGAAACTGGTACTGAATCAGTAATCAGCGAGTCAAAATACATCGATATAGCGTCCTAAACAAAAATTTAAAGAATTCAACATTGTTTTGCATTTCGGCGTAAAGAAGTGTCTTCACTAAACTCGCTGTAACGTTGCTTCCCGATGGAGTTGGAACCCCACTCTGTGCTCATTCTTTTCGTGATCGAAACCCCTGTAAAATGGCGCTTGAATCATTGTGCTATCACTATTTTTCGATTTTTCACAGATTTTTAAAGTCGGACCTTCGATTTTTCGCGGATTTCTCCATACATACCCCTTCTCATTTTTTTCGCCGATTTTCATCCTGCTCTCACGGCTACAATAATTGAGATATCGGGAGTATCCAAAATGCATTCTCTAAGTCTACTCGAGACGTTTTGAAAACGCACGTCAAAACCGAAAATCGATGAAACGGGAGCCAAGTTATGACCATTTGAAATTTCGAGATTTTTTTTCTCTTTTTTCAATGTTTCGAAACCCCATTCGATCGGAAATTTCCCGCTGATTGCGAATAACACCGAGTTTTAGTCGAAATCTCAAAATATCAATGTGAAAAAGGCGAAATTTCGCTGATCACGAATAACACCCCTTTTCGGCGAAATCTCAATATTTCTATGAGAAAAAGGCGAAAAACGAAAAAAATCACTTTTTGGACGATTTTCAATGAAATTTCTAGTTTCTCAAGGAAACTGGTACTGAATCAGTAATCAGCGAGTCAAAATACATCGATATAACGTCCTAAACGAAATCTCAATATTTCTATGAGAAAAAGGCGAAAAACGAAAAAAATCACTTTTTGGACGATTTTCAATGAAATTTCTAGTTTCTCAAGGAAACTGGTACTGAATCAGTAATCAGCGAGTCAAAATACATCGATATAGTGTCCTAAACAAAAATTTAAAGGATTCAACATTGTTTTGCATTTCGGCGTAAAGAAGTGTCTTCACTAAAATCGCTGTAACGTTGCTTCCCGATGTAGTTGGAACCCCACTCTGTGCTCATTCTTTTCGTGATCGAAACCCCTTTAAAATGGCGCTTGAATCATTGTGCTATCATTATTTTTCGATTTTTCACAGATTTTTAAAGTCGGACCATCGATTTTTCGCGGATTTCTCCATACATACCCCTTCTCATTTTTTTCGCCGATTTTCATCCTGCTCTCACGGCTACAATAATTGAGATATCGGGACGATCCAAAATTCATTCTCTAAGTCTACTCGAGACGTTATGAACACGCACGTCAAAACCCAAAATCGATGAAACGGGGGCCAAGTTATGACCATTTGAAATTTCGAGATTTTTAGGTTTTCGAAAAGGTGGGCAAAAAATTAAAATTTTTTTTTTTCTCTTTTTTCAATGTTTCGAAACCCCATTCGATCGGAAATTTCCCGCTGATTGCGAATAACACCGAGTTTTAGTCGAAATCTCAAAATATCGATGTGAAAAAGGCGAAATTTCGCTGATCACGAATAACACCCCTTTTCGTCGAAATCTTAATATTTCTATGAGAAAAAGGCGAAAAACGAAAAAAATCACTTTTTGGACGATTTTCAATGAAATTCCTAGTTTCTCAAGGAAACTGGTACTGAATCAGTAATCAGCGAGTCAAAATACATCGATATAGCGTCCTAAACAAAAATTTAAAGAATTCAATATTGTTTTGCATTTCGGCGTAAAGAAGGGTCTTCACTAAAATCGCTGTAACGTTGCTTCCCGATGGAGTTGGAACCCCACTCTGTGCTCATTCTTTTCGTGATCGAAACCCCTTTAAAATGGCGCTTGAATCATTGTGCTATCATTATTTTTCGATTTTTCACAGATTTTTAAAGTCGGACCATCGATTTTTCGCGGATTTCTCCATACATACCCCTTCTCATTTTTTTCGCCGATTTTCATTCTGCTCTCACGGCTACAATAATTGAGATATCGGGACGATCCAAAATGCATTCTCTAAGTCTACTCGAGACTTTTTGAAAACGCACGTCAAAACCCAAAATCGATGAAACGGGAGCCAAGTTATGACCATTTGAAATTTCGAGATTTTTAGGTTTTCGAAAAGGTGGGCAAAAAATTAAAATTTTTTTTTTTCTCTTTTTTCAATGTTTCGAAACCCCATTCGATCGGAAATTTCCCGCTGATTGCGAATAACACCGAGTTTTAGTCGAAATCTCAAAATATCAATGTGAAAAAGGCGAAATTACGCTGATCACGAATGACACCCCTTTTCGTCGAAATCTCAATATTTCTATGAGAAAAAGGCGAAAAACGAAAAAAATCACTTTTTGGACGATTTTAAATAAAATTTCAAGTTTTTCAAGGAAACCGGTACTGAATCAGTAATCAGCGAGTCAAAATACATCGATGTAGCGTCCTAAACAAAAATTTAAAGAATTCAATATTGTTTTGCATTTCGGCGTAAAGAAGGGTCTTCACTAAAATCGCTGTAACGTTGCTTCCCGATGGAGTTGGAACCCCACTCTGTGCTCATTCTTTTCGTGATCGAAACCCCTGTAAAATGGCGCTTGAATCATTGTGCTATCATTATTTTTCGATTTTTCACAGATTTTTAAAGTCGGACCTTCGATTTTTCGCGGATTTCTCCATACATACCCCTTCTCATTTTTTTCGCCGATTTTCATCCTGCTCTCACGGCTACAATAATTGAGATATCGGGAGTATCCAAAATGCATTCTCTAAGTCTACTCGAGACGTTTTGAAAACGCACGTCAAAACCGAAAATCGATGAAACGGGAGCCAAGTTATGACCATTTGAAATTTCGAGATTTTTTTTCTCTTTTTTCAATGTTTCGAAACCCCATTCGATCGGAAATTTCCCGCTGATTGCGAATAACACCGAGTTTTAGTCGAAATCTCAAAATATCAATGTGAAAAAGGCGAAATTTCGCTGATCACGAATAACACCCCTTTTCGGCGAAATCTCAATATTTCTATGAGAAAAAGGCGAAAAACGAAAAAAATCACTTTTTGGACGATTTTCAATGAAATTTCTAGTTTCTCAAGGAAACTGGTACTGAATCAGTAATCAGCGAGTCAAAATACATCGATATAACGTCCTAAACGAAATCTCAATATTTCTATGAGAAAAAGGCGAAAAACGAAAAAAATCAATTTATGGACGATTTTCAATGAAATTTCTAGTTTCTCAAGGAAACTGGTACTGAATCAGTAATCAGCGAGTCAAAATACATCGATATAGTGTCCTAAACAAAAATTTAAAGGATTCAACATTGTTTTGCATTTCGGCGTAAAGAAGTGTCTTCACTAAAATCGCTGTAACGTTGCTTCTCGATGTAGTTGGAACCCCACTCTGTGCTCATTCTTTTCGTGATCGAAACCCCTTTAAAATGGCGCTTGA
Source organism: Oxytorus armatus (assembly GCA_958009045.1). Lineage (NCBI taxonomy): Eukaryota > Metazoa > Arthropoda > Insecta > Hymenoptera > Ichneumonidae > Oxytorus > Oxytorus armatus. The sequence continues at coordinate 17,234,279 of OY253748.1, forward strand.
ATCATTGTGCTATCATTATTTTTCGATTTTTCACAGATTTTTAAAGTCGGACCATCGATTTTTCGCGGATTTCTCCATACATACCCCTTCTCATTTTTTTTGCCGATTTTCATCCTGCTCTCACGGCTACAATAATTGAGATATCGGGACGATCCAAAATTCATTCTCTAAGTCTACTCGAGACGTTATGAACACGCACGTCAAAACCCAAAATCGATGAAACGGGAGCCAAGTTATGACCATTTGAAATTTCGAGATTTTTAGGTTTTCGAAAAGGTGGGCAAAAAATTAAAATTTTTTTTTTTCTCTTTTTTCAATGTTTCGAAACCCCATTCGATCGGAAATTTCCCGCTGATTGCGAATAACACCGAGTTTTAGTCGAAATCTCAAAATATCAATGTGAAAAAGGCGAAATTTCGCTGATCACGAATAACACCCCTTTTCGTCGAAATCTTAATATTTCTATGAGAAAAAGGCGAAAAACGAAAAAAATCACTTTTTGGACGATTTTCAATGAAATTTCTAGTTTCTCAAGGATACTGGTACTGAATCAGTAATCAGCGAGTCAAAATACATCGATATAACGACCTAAACGAAATCTCAATATTTCTATGAGAAAAAGGCGAAAAACGAAAAAAATCACTTTTTGGACGATTTTCAATGAAATTTCTAGTTTCTCAAGGAAACTGGTACTGAATCAGTAATCAGCGAGTCAAAATACATCGATATAACGTCCTAAACGAAATCTCAATATTTCTATGAGAAAAAGGCGAAAAACGAAAAAAATCACTTTTTGGACGATTTTCAATGAAATTTCTAGTTTCTCAAGGAAACTGGTACTGAATCAGTAATCAGCGAGGCAAAATACATCGATATAGCGTCCTAAACAAAAATTTAAAGAATTCAACATTGTTTTGCATTTCGGCGTAAAGAAGTGTCTTCACTAAAATCGCTGTAACGTTGCTTCCCGATGGAGTTGGAACCCCACTCTGTGCTCATTCTTTTCGTGATCGAAACCCCTGTAAAATGGCGCTTGAATCATTGTGCTATCATTATTTTTCGATTTTTCACAGATTTTTAAAGTCGGACCATCGATTTTTCGCGGATTTCTCCAAACATACCCCTTCTCATTTTTTTCGCCGATTTTCATCCTGCTCTCACGGCTACAATAATTGAGATATCGGGACGATCCAAAATGCATTCTCTAAGTCTACTCGAGACGTTTTGAAAACGCACGTCAAAACCCAAAATCTATGAAACGGGAGCCAAGTTATGACCATTTGAAATTTCGAGATTTTTAGGTTTTCGAAAAGGTGGGCAAAAAATTAAAATTTTTTTTTTCTCTTTTTTCAATGTTTCGAAACCCCATTCGATCGGAAATTTCCCGCTGATTGCGAATAACACCGAGTTTTAGTCGAAATCTCAAAATATCAATGTGAAAAAGGCGAAATTACGCTGATCACGAATAACACCCCTTTTCGTCGAAATCTCAATATTTCTATGAGAAAAAGGCGAAAAACGAAAAAAATCACTTTTTGGACGATTTTAAATAAAATTTCAAGTTTTTCAAGGAAACCGGTACTGAATCAGTAATCAGCGAGTCAAAATACATCGATATAGCGTCCTAAACAAAAATTTAAAGAATTCAATATTGTTTTGCATTTCGGCGTAAAGAAGGGTCTTCACTAAAATCGCTGTAACGTTGCTTCCCGATGGAGTTGGAACCCCACTCTGTGCTCATTCTTTTCGTGATCGAAACCCCTTTAAAATGGCGCTTGAATCATTGTGCTATCATTATTTTTCGATTTTTCACAGATTTTTAAAGTCGGACCATCGATTTTTCGCGGATTTCTCCATACATACCCCTTCTCATTTTTTTCGCCGATTTTCATTCTGCTCTCACGGCTACAATAATTGAGATATCGGGACGATCCAAAATGCATTCTCTAAGTCTACTCGAGACTTTTTGAAAACGCACGTCAAAACCGAAAATCGATGAAACGGGAGCCAAGTTATGACCATTTGAAATTTCGAGATTTTTAGGTTTTCGAAAAGGTGGGCAAAAAATTAAAATTTTTTTTTTCTCTTTTTTCAATGTTTCGAAACCCCATTCGATCGGAAATTTCCCGCTGATTGCGAATAACACCGAGTTTTAGTCGAAATCTCAATATATCAATGTGAAAAAGGCGAAATTTCGCTGATCACGAATAACACCCCTTTTCGTCGAAATCTCAATATTTCTATGAGAAAAAGGCGAAAAACGAAAAAAATCACTTTTTGGACGATTTTCAATGAAATTTCTAGTTTCTCACGGAAACTGGTACTGAATCAGTAATCAGCGAGTCAAAATACATCGATATAGCGTCCTAAACAAAAATGTAAACAATTCAACATTGTTTTGCATTTCGGCGTAAAGAAGTGTCTTCACTAAAATCGCTGTAACGTTGCTTCCCGATGGAGTTGGAACCCCACTCTGTGCTCATTCTTTTCGTGATCGAAACCCCTGTAAAATGGCGCTTGAATCATTGTGCTATCATTATTTTTCGATTTTTCACAGATTTTTAAAGTCGGACCATCGATTTTTCGCGGCTTTCTCCATACATACCCCTTCTCATTTTTTTCGCCGATTTTCATCCTGCTCTCACGGCTACAATAATTGAGATATCGGGACGATCCAAAATGCATTCTCTAAGTCTACTCGAGACGTTTTGAAAACGCACGTCAAAACCCAAAATCGATGAAACGGGAGCCAAGTTATGACCATTTGAAATTTCGAGATTTTTAGGTTTTCGAAAAGGTGGGCAAAAAATTAAAATTTTTTTTTTTCTCTTTTTTCAATGTTTCGAAACCCCATTCGATCGGAAATTTCCCGCTGATTGCGAATAACACCGAGTTTTAGTCGAAATCTCAAAATATCAATGTGAAAAAGGCGAAATTTCGCTGATCACGAATAACACCCCTTTTCGTCGAAATCTCAATATTTCTATGAGAAAAAGGCGAAAAACGAAAAAAATCACTTTTTGGACGATTTTCAATGAAATTTCTAGTTTCTCACGGAAACTGGTACTGAATCAGTAATCAGCGAGTCAAAATACATCGATATAGCGTCCTAAACAAAAATGTAAACAATTCAACATTGTTTTGCATTTCGGCGTAAAGAAGTGTCTTCACTAAAATCGCTGTAACGTTGCTTCCCGATGGAGTTGGAACCCCACTCTGTGCTCATTCTTTTCGTGATCGAAACCCCTGTAAAATGGCGCTTGAATCATTGTGCTATCATTATTTTTCGATTTTTCACAGATTTTTAAAGTCGGACCATCGATTTTTCGCGGCTTTCTCCATACATACCCCTTCTCATTTTTTTCGCCGATTTTCATCCTGCTCTCACGGCTACAATAATTGAGATATCGGGACGATCCAAAATGCATTCTCTAAGTCTACTCGAGACGTTTTGAAAACGCACGTCAAAACCCAAAATCGATGAAACGGGAGCCAAGTTATGACCATTTGCAATTTCGAGATTTTTAGGTATTCGAAAAGGTGGGCAAAAAATTAAAATTTTTTTTTTTCTCTTTTTTCAATGTTTCGAAACCCCATTCGATCGGAAATTTCCCGCTGATTGCGAATAACACCGAGTTTTAGTCGAAATCTCAAAATATCAATGTGAAAAAGGCGAAATTACGCTGATCACGAATAACACCCCTTTTCGTCGAAATCTCAATATTTCTATGAGAAAAAGGCGAAAAACGAAAAAAATCAGTTTTTGGACGATTTTAAATAAAATTTCAAGTTTTTCAAGGAAACCGGTACTGAATCAGTAATCAGCGAGTCAAAATACATCGATATAGCGTCCTAAACAAAAATTTAAAAAATTCAATATTGTTTTGCATTTCGGCGTAAAGAAGTGTCTTCACTAAAATCGCTGTAACGTTGCTTCCCGATAGAGTTGGATCCCCACTCTATGCTCATTCTTTTCGTGATCGAAACCCCTTTAAAATGGCGCTTGAATCATTGTGCTATCATTATTTTTCGATTTTTCACAGATTTTTAAAGTCGGACCATCGATTTTTCGCGGATTTCTCCATACCCCTTCTCGATTTTTTCGCGGATTTTCATCCTGCTCTCACGGCTACAATAATTGAGATATCGGGACGATCCAAAATGCATTCTCTAAGTCTAATCGAGACGTTTTGAAAACGCACGTCAAACCCCAAAATAGATGAAACGGGAGCCAAGTTATGATCATTTGAAATTTCGAGATTTTTAGGTTTTCGAAAAGGTGGGCAAAAAAATAAAAATTTTTTTTTCTCTTTTTTCAATGTTTCGAAACCCCATTCGATCGGAAATTTCCCGCTGATTGCGAATAACACCGAGTTTTAGTCGAAATCTCAAAATATCAATGTGAAAAAGGCGAAATTTCGCTGATCACGAATAACACCCCTTTTCGTCGAAATCTCAATATTTCTATGAGAAAAAGGCGAAAAACGAAAAAAATCACTTTTTGGACGATTTTCAATGAAATTTCTAGTTTCTCAAGGAAACTGGTACTGAATCAGTAATCAGCGAGTCAAAATACATCGATATAGCGTCCTAAACAAAAATTTAAAGAATTCAACATTGTTTTGCATTTCGGCGTAAAGAAGTGTCTTCACTAAAATCGCTGTAACGTTGCTTCCCGATGGAGTTGGAACCCCACTCTGTGCTCATTCTTTTCGTGATCGAAACCCCTTTAAAATGGCGCTTGAATCATTGTGCTATCATTATTTTTCGATTTTTCACAGATTTTTAAAGTCGGACCATCGATTTTTCGCGGATTTCTCCATACATACCCCTTCTCATTTTTTTCGCCGATTTTCATTCTGCTCTCACGGCTACAATAATTGAGATATCGGGACGATCCAAAATGCATTCTCTAAGTCTACTCGAGACTTTTTGAAAACGCACGTCAAAACCCAAAATCGATGAAACGGGAGCCAAGTTATGACCATTTGAAATTTCGAGATTTTTAGGTTTTCGAAAAGGTGGGCAAAAAATTAAAATTTTTTTTTTTCTCTTTTTTCAATGTTTCGAAACCCCATTCGATCGGAAATTTCCCGCTGATTGCGAATAACACCGAGTTTTAGTCGAAATCTCAAAATATCGATGTGAAAAAGGCGAAATTTCGCTGATCACGAATAACACCCCTTTTCGTCGAAATCTTAATATTTCTATGAGAAAAAGGCGAAAAACGAAAAAAATCACTTTTTGGACGATTTTCAATGAAATTCCTAGTTTCTCAAGGAAACTGGTACTGAATCAGTAATCAGCGAGTCAAAATACATCGATATAGCGTCCTAAACAAAAATTTAAAGAATTCAATATTGTTTTGCATTTCGGCGTAAAGAAGGGTCTTCACTAAAATCGCTGTAACGTTGCTTCCCGATGGAGTTGGAACCCCACTCTGTGCTCATTCTTTTCGTGATCGAAACCCCTTTAAAATGGCGCTTGAATCATTGTGCTATCATTATTTTTCGATTTTTCACAGATTTTTAAAGTCGGACCATCGATTTTTCGCGGATTTCTCCATACATACCCCTTCTCATTTTTTTCGCCGATTTTCATTCTGCTCTCACGGCTACAATAATTGAGATATCGGGACGATCCAAAATGCATTCTCTAAGTCTACTCGAGACTTTTTGAAAACGCACGTCAAAACCCAAAATCGATGAAACGGGAGCCAAGTTATGACCATTTGAAATTTCGAGATTTTTAGGTTTTCGAAAAGGTGGGCAAAAAATTAAAATTTTTTTTTTTCTCTTTTTTCAATGTTTCGAAACCCCATTCGATCGGAAATTTCCCGCTGATTGCGAATAACACCGAGTTTTAGTCGAAATCTCAAAATATCAATGTGAAAAAGGCGAAATTACGCTGATCACGAATGACACCCCTTTTCGTCGAAATCTCAATATTTCTATGAGAAAAAGGCGAAAAACGAAAAAAATCACTTTTTGGACGATTTTAAATAAAATTTCAAGTTTTTCAAGGAAACCGGTACTGAATCAGTAATCAGCGAGTCAAAATACATCGATATAGCGTCCTAAACAAAAATTTAAAGAATTCAATATTGTTTTGCATTTCGGCGTAAAGAAGGGTCTTCACTAAAATCGCTGTAACGTTGCTTCCCGATGGAGTTGGAACCCCACTCTGTGCTCATTCTTTTCGTGATCGAAACCCCTGTAAAATGGGGCTTGAATCATTGTGCTATCATTATTTTTCGATTTTTCACAGATTTTTAAAGTCGGACCTTCGATTTTTCGCGGATTTCTCCATACATACCCCTTCTCATTTTTTTCGCCGATTTTCATCCTGCTCTCACGGCTACAATAATTGAGATATCGGGAGTATCCAAAATGCATTCTCTAAGTCTACTCGAGACGTTTTGAAAACGCACGTCAAAACCGAAAATCGATGAAACGGGAGCCAAGTTATGACCATTTGAAATTTCGAGATTTTTTTTCTCTTTGTTCAATGTTTCGAAACCCCATTCGATCGGAAATTTCCCGCTGATTGCGAATAACACCGAGTTTTAGTCGAAATCTCAAAATATCAATGTGAAAAAGGCGAAATTTCGCTGATCACGAATAACACCCCTTTTCGGCGAAATCTCAATATTTCTATGAGAAAAAGGCGAAAAACGAAAAAAATCACTTTTTGGACGATTTTCAATGAAATTTCTAGTTTCTCAAGGAAACTGGTACTGAATCAGTAATCAGCGAGTCAAAATACATCGATATAACGTCCTAAACGAAATCTCAATATTTCTATGAGAAAAAGGCGAAAAACGAAAAAAATCAATTTATGGACGATTTTCAATGAAATTTCTAGTTTCTCAAGGAAACTGGTACTGAATCAGTAATCAGCGAGTCAAAATACATCGATATAGTGTCCTAAACAAAAATTTAAAGGATTCAACATTGTTTTGCATTTCGGCGTAAAGAAGTGTCTTCACTAAAATCGCTGTAACGTTGCTTCTCGATGTAGTTGGAACCCCACTCTGTGCTCATTCTTTTCGTGATCGAAACCCCTTTAAAATGGCGCTTGAATCATTGTGCTATCATTATTTTTCGATTTTTCACAGATTTTTAAAGTCGGACCATCGATTTTTCGCGGATTTCTCCATACATACCCCTTCTCATTTTTTTTGCCGATTTTCATCCTGCTCTCACGGCTACAATAATTGAGATATCGGGACGATCCAAAATTCATTCTCTAAGTCTACTCGAGACGTTATGAACACGCACGTCAAAACCCAAAATCGATGAAACGGGAGCCAAGTTATGACCATTTGAAATTTCGAGATTTTTAGGTTTTCGAAAAGGTGGGCAAAAAATTAAAATTTTTTTTTTTCTCTTTTTTCAATGTTTCGAAACCCCATTCGATCGGAAATTTCCCGCTGATTGCGAATAACACCGAGTTTTAGTCGAAATCTCAAAATATCAATGTGAAAAAGGCGAAATTTCGCTGATCACGAATAACACCCCTTTTCGTCGAAATCTTAATATTTCTATGAGAAAAAGGCGAAAAACGAAAAAAATCACTTTTTGGACGATTTTCAATGAAATTTCTAGTTTCTCAAGGATACTGGTACTGAATCAGTAATCAGCGAGTCAAAATACATCGATATAACGACCTAAACGAAATCTCAATATTTCTATGAGAAAAAGGCGAAAAACGAAAAAAATCACTTTTTGGACGATTTTCAATGAAATTTCTAGTTTCTCAAGGAAACTGGTACTGAATCAGTAATCAGCGAGTCAAAATACATCGATATAACGTCCTAAACGAAATCTCAATATTTCTATGAGAAAAAGGCGAAAAACGAAAAAAATCACTTTTTGGACGATTTTCAATGAAATTTCTAGTTTCTCAAGGAAACTGGTACTGAATCAGTAATCAGCGAGGCAAAATACATCGATATAGCGTCCTAAACAAAAATTCAAAGAATTCAACATTGTTTTGCATTTCGGCGTAAAGAAGTGTCTTCACTAAAATCGCTGTAACGTTGCTTCCCGATGGAGTTGGAACCCCACTCTGTGCTCATTCTTTTCGTGATCGAAACCCCTGTAAAATGGCGCTTGAATCATTGTGCTATCATTATTTTTCGATTTTTCACAGATTTTTAAAGTCGGACCATCGATTTTTCGCGGCTTTCTCCATCATACCCCTTCTCATTTTTTTCGCCGATTTTCATTCTGCTCTCACGGCTACAATAATTGAGATATCGGGACGATCCAAAATGCATTCTCTAAGTCTACTCGAGACTTTTTGAAAACGCACGTCAAAACCGAAAACCGATGAAACGGGAGCCAAGTTATGACCATTTGAAATTTCGAGATTTTTAGGTTTTCGAAAAGGTGGGCAAAAAATTAAAATTTTTTTTTTCTCTTTTTTCAATGTTTCGAAACCCCATTCGATCGGAAATTTCCCGCTGATTGCGAATAACACCGAGTTTTAGTCGAAATCTCAATATATCAATGTGAAAAAGGCGAAATTTCGCTGATCACGAATAACACCCCTTTTCGTCGAAATCTCAATATTTCTATGAGAAAAAGGCGAAAAACGAAAAAAATCACTTTTTGGACGATTTTCAATGAAATTTCTAGTTTCTCACGGAAACTGGTACTGAATCAGTAATCAGCGAGTCAAAATACATCGATATAGCGTCCTAAACAAAAATGTAAACAATTCAACATTGTTTTGCATTTCGGCGTAAAGAAGTGTCTTCACTAAAATCGCTGTAACGTTGCTTCCCGATGGAGTTGGAACCCCACTCTGTGCTCATTCTTTTCGTGATCGAAACCCCTGTAAAATGGCGCTTGAATCATTGTGCTATCATTATTTTTCGATTTTTCACAGATTTTTAAAGTCGGACCATCGATTTTTCGCGGCTTTCTCCATACATACCCCTTCTCATTTTTTTCGCCGATTTTCATCCTGCTCTCACGGCTACAATAATTGAGATATCGGGACGATCCAAAATGCATTCTCTAAGTCTACTCGAGACGTTTTGAAAACGCACGTCAAAACCCAAAATCGATGAAACGGGAGCCAAGTTATGACCATTTGCAATTTCGAGATTTTTAGGTTTTCGAAAAGGTGGGCAAAAAATTAAAATTTTTTTTTTTCTCTTTTTTCAATGTTTCGAAACCCCATTCGATCGGAAATTTCCCGCTGATTGCGAATAACACCGAGTTTTAGTCGAAATCTCAAAATATCAATGTGAAAAAGGCGAAATTACGCTGATCACGAATAACACCCCTTTTCGTCGAAATCTCAATATTTCTATGAGAAAAAGGCGAAAAACGAAAAAAATCAGTTTTTGGACGATTTTAAATAAAATTTCAAGTTTTTCAAGGAAACCGGTACTGAATCAGTAATCAGCGAGTCAAAATACATCGATATAGCGTCCTAAACAAAAATTTAAAAAATTCAATATTGTTTTGCATTTCGGCGTAAAGAAGTGTCTTCACTAAAATCGCTGTAACGTTGCTTCCCGATAGAGTTGGATCCCCACTCTATGCTCATTCTTTTCGTGATCGAAACCCCTTTAAAATGGCGCTTGAATCATTGTGCTATCATTATTTTTCGATTTTTCACAGATTTTTAAAGTCGGACCATCGATTTTTCGCGGATTTCTCCATACCCCTTCTCGATTTTTTCGCGGATTTTCATCCTGCTCTCACGGCTACAATAATTGAGATATCGGGACGATCCAAAATGCATTCTCTAAGTCTAATCGAGACGTTTTGAAAACGCACGTCAAACCCCAAAATAGATGAAACGGGAGCCAAGTTATGATCATTTGAAATTTCGAGATTTTTAGGTTTTCGAAAAGGTGGGCAAAAAAATAAAAATTTTTTTTTCTCTTTTTTCAATGTTTCGAAACCCCATTCGATCGGAAATTTCCCGCTGATTGCGAATAACACCGAGTTTTAGTCGAAATCTCAAAATATCAATGTGAAAAAGGCGAAATTTCGCTGATCACGAATAACACCCCTTTTCGTCGAAATCTCAATATTTCTATGAGAAAAAGGCGAAAAACGAAAAAAATCACTTTTTGGACGATTTTCAATGAAATTTCTAGTTTCTCAAGGAAACTGGTACTGAATCAGTAATCAGCGAGTCAAAATACATCGATATAGCGTCCTAAACAAAAATTTAAAGAATTCAACATTGTTTTGCATTTCGGCGTAAAGAAGTGTCTTCACTAAAATCGCTGTAACGTTGCTTCCCGATGGAGTTGGAACCCCACTCTGTGCTCATTCTTTTCGTGATCGAAACCCCTTTAAAATGGCGCTTGAATCATTGTGCTATCATTATTTTTCGATTTTTCACAGATTTTTAAAGTCGGACCATCGATTTTTCGCGGATTTCTCCATACATACCCCTTCTCATTTTTTTCGCCGATTTTCATTCTGCTCTCACGGCTACAATAATTGAGATATCGGGACGATCCAAAATGCATTCTCTAAGTCTACTCGAGACTTTTTGAAAACGCACGTCAAAACCCAAAATCGATGAAACGGGAGCCAAGTTATGACCATTTGAAATTTCGAGATTTTTAGGTTTTCGAAAAGGTGGGCAAAAAATAAAAATTTTTTTTTTTCTCTTTTTTCAATGTTTCAAAACCCCATTCGATCGGAAATTTCCCGCTGATTGCGAATAACACCGAGTTTTAGTCGAAATCTCAAAATATCAATGTGAAAAAGGCGAAATTTCGCTGATCACGAATAACACCCCTTTTCGTCGAAATCTCAATATTTCTATGAGAAAAAGGCGAAAAACGAAAAAAATCACTTTTTGGACGATTTTCAATGAAATTTCTAGTTTCTCAAGGAAACTGGTACTGAATCAGTAATCAGCGAGTCAAAATACATCGATATAGCGTCCTAAACAAAAATTTAAAGAATTCAACATTGTTTTGCATTTCGGCGTAAAGAAGTGTCTTCACTAAAATCGCTGTAACGTTGCTTCCCGATGGAGTTGGAACCCCACTCTGTGCTCATTCTTTTCGTGATCGAAACCCCTTTAAAATGGCGCTTGAATCATTGTGCTATCATTATTTTTCGATTTTTCACAGATTTTTAAAGTCGGACCATCGATTTTTCGCGGATTTCTCCATACATACCCCTTCTCATTTTTTTCGCCGATTTTCATCCTGCTCTCACGGCTACAATAATTGAGATATCGGGACGATCCAAAATTCATTCTCTAAGTCTACTCGAGACGTTATGAACACGCACGTCAAAACCCAAAATCGATGAAACGGGGGCCAAGTTATGACCATTTGAAATTTCGAGATTTTTAGGTTTTCGAAAAGGTGGGCAAAAAATTAAAATTTTTTTTTTCTCTTTTTTCAATGTTTCGAAACCCCATTCGATCGGAAATTTCCCGCTGATTGCGAATAACACCGAGTTTTAGTCGAAATCTCAATATATCAATGTGAAAAAGGCGAAATTTCGCTGATCACGAATAACACCCCTTTTCGGCGAAATCTCAATATTTCTATGAGAAAAAGGCGAAAAACGAAAAAAATCACTTTTTGGACGATTTTCAATGAAATTTCTAGTTTCTCAAGGAAACTGGTACTGAATCAGTAATCAGCGAGTCAAAATACATCGATATAGCGTCCTAAACAAAAATTTAAAGAATTCAACATTGTTTTGCATTTCGGCGTAAAGAAGTGTCTTCACTAAACTCGCTGTAACGTTGCTTCCCGATGGAGTTGGAACCCCACTCTGTGCTCATTCTTTTCGTGATCGAAACCCCTGTAAAATGGCGCTTGAATCATTGTGCTATCACTATTTTTCGATTTTTCACAGATTTTTAAAGTCGGACCTTCGATTTTTCGCGGATTTCTCCATACATACCCCTTCTCATTTTTTTCGCCGATTTTCATCCTGCTCTCACGGCTACAATAATTGAGATATCGGGAGTATCCAAAATGCATTCTCTAAGTCTACTCGAGACGTTTTGAAAACGCACGTCAAAACCGAAAATCGATGAAACGGGAGCCAAGTTATGACCATTTGAAATTTCGAGATTTTTTTTCTCTTTTTTCAATGTTTCGAAACCCCATTCGATCGGAAATTTCCCGCTGATTGCGAATAACACCGAGTTTTAGTCGAAATCTCAAAATATCAATGTGAAAAAGGCGAAATTTCGCTGATCACGAATAACACCCCTTTTCGGCGAAATCTCAATATTTCTATGAGAAAAAGGCGAAAAACGAAAAAAATCACTTTTTGGACGATTTTCAATGAAATTTCTAGTTTCTCAAGGAAACTGGTACTGAATCAGTAATCAGCGAGTCAAAATACATCGATATAACGTCCTAAACGAAATCTCAATATTTCTATGAGAAAAAGGCGAAAAACGAAAAAAATCACTTTTTGGACGATTTTCAATGAAATTTCTAGTTTCTCAAGGAAACTGGTACTGAATCAGTAATCAGCGAGTCAAAATACATCGATATAGTGTCCTAAACAAAAATTTAAAGGATTCAACATTGTTTTGCATTTCGGCGTAAAGAAGTGTCTTCACTAAAATCGCTGTAACGTTGCTTCCCGATGGAGTTGGAACCCCACTCTGTGCTCATTCTTTTCGTGATCGAAACCCCTTTAAAATGGCGCTTGAATCATTGTGCTATCATTATTTTTCGATTTTTCACAGATTTTTAAAGTCGGACCATCGATTTTTCGCGGATTTCTCCATACATACCCCTTCTCATTTTTTTCGCCGATTTTCATCCTGCTCTCACGGCTACAATAATTGAGATATCGGGAGTATCCAAAATGCATTCTCTAAGTCTACTCGAGACTTTTTGAAAACGCACGTCAAAACCCAAAATCGATGAAACGGGAGCCAAGTTATGACCATTTGAAATTTCGAGATTTTTAGGTTTTCGAAAAGGTGGGCAAAAAATTAAAATTTTTTTTTTTCTCTTTTTTCAATGTTTCGAAACCCCATTCGATCGGAAATTTCCCGCTGATTGCGAATAACACCGAGTTTTAGTCGAAATCTCAAAATATCAATGTGAAAAAGGCGAAATTACGCTGATCACGAATAACACCCCTTTTCGTCGAAATCTCAATATTTCTATGAGAAAAAGGCGAAAAACGAAAAAAATCACTTTTTGGACGATTTTAAATAAAATTTCAAGTTTTTCAAGGAAACCGGCACTGAATCAGTAATCAGCGAGTCAAAATACATCGATATAGCGTCCTAAACAAAAATTTAAAGAATTCAATATTGTTTTGCATTTCGGCGTAAAGAAGGGTCTTCACTAAAATCGCTGTAACGTTGCTTCCCGATGGAGTTGGAACCCCACTCTGTGCTCATTCTTTTCGTGATCGAAACCCCTTTAAAATGGCGCTTGAATCATTGTGCTATCATTATTTTTCGATTTTTCACAGATTTTTAAAGTCGGACCATCGATTTTTCGCGGATTTCTCCATACATACCCCTTCTCATTTTTTTCGCCGATTTTCATTCTGCTCTCACGGCTACAATAATTGAGATATCGGGACGATCCAAAATGCATTCTCTAAGTCTACTCGAGACTTTTTGAAAACGCACGTCAAAACCCAAAATCGATGAAACGGGAGCCAAGTTATGACCATTTGAAATTTCGAGATTTTTAGGTTTTCGAAAAGGTGGGCAAAAAATTAAAATTTTTTTTTTTCTCTTTTTTCAATGTTTCGAAACCCCATTCGATCGGAAATTTCCCGCTGATTGCGAATAACACCGAGTTTTAGTCGAAATCTCAAAATATCAATGTGAAAAAGGCGAAATTTCGCTGATCACGAATAACACCCCTTTTCGTCGAAATCTTAATATTTCTATGAGAAAAAGGCGAAAAACGAAAAAAATCACTTTTTGGACGATTTTCAATGAAATTTCTAGTTTCTCAAGGATACTGGTACTGAATCAGTAATCAGCGAGTCAAAATACATCGATATAACGACCTAAACGAAATCTCAATATTTCTATGAGAAAAAGGCGAAAAACGAAAAAAATCACTTTTTGGACGATTTTCAATGAAATTTCTAGTTTCTCAAGGAAACTGGTACTGAATCAGTAATCAGCGAGTCAAAATACATCGATATAACGTCCTAAACGAAATCTCAATATTTCTATGAGAAAAAGGCGAAAAACGAAAAAAATCACTTTTTGGACGATTTTCAATGAAATTTCTAGTTTCTCAAGGAAACTGGTACTGAATCAGTAATCAGCGAGGCAAAATACATCGATATAGCGTCCTAAACAAAAATTTAAAGAATTCAACATTGTTTTGCATTTCGGCGTAAAGAAGTGTCTTCACTAAAATCGCTGTAACGTTGCTTCCCGATGGAGTTGGAACCCCACTCTGTGCTCATTCTTTTCGTGATCGAAACCCCTGTAAAATGGCGCTTGAATCATTGTGCTATCATTATTTTTCGATTTTTCACAGATTTTTAAAGTCGGACCATCGATTTTTCGCGGATTTCTCCAAACATACCCCTTCTCATTTTTTTCGCCGATTTTCATCCTGCTCTCACGGCTACAATAATTGAGATATCGGGACGATCCAAAATGCATTCTCTAAGTCTACTCGAGACTTTTTGAAAACGCACGTCAAAACCCAAAATCGATGAAACGGGAGCCAAGTTATGACCATTTGAAATTTCGAGATTTTTAGGTTTTCGAAAAGGTGGGCAAAAAATTAAAATTTTTTTTTTTCTCTTTTTTCAATGTTTCGAAACCCCATTCGATCGGAAATTTCCCGCTGATTGCGAATAACACCGAGTTTTAGTCGAAATCTCAAAATATCAATGTGAAAAAGGCGAAATTACGCTGATCACGAATAACACCCCTTTTCGTCGAAATCTCAATATTTCTATGAGAAAAAGGCGAAAAACGAAAAAAATCACTTTTTGGACGATTTTAAATAAAATTTCAAGTTTTTCAAGGAAACCGGCACTGAATCAGTAATCAGCGAGTCAAAATACATCGATATAGCGTCCTAAACAAAAATTTAAAGCATTCAATATTGTTTTGCATTTCGGCGTAAAGAAGGGTCTTCACTAAAATCGCTGTAACGTTGCTTCCCGATGGAGTTGGAACCCCACTCTGTGCTCATTCTTTTCGTGATCGAAACCCCTTTAAAATGGCGCTTGAATCATTGTGCTATCATTATTTTTCGATTTTTCACAGATTTTTAAAGTCGGACCATCGATTTTTCGCGGATTTCTCCATACATACCCCTTCTCATTTTTTTCGCCGATTTTCATCCTGCTCTCACGGCTACAATAATTGAGATATCGGGACGATCCAAAATGCATTCTCTAAGTCTACTCGAGACTTTTTGAAAACGCACGTCAAAACCCAAAATCGATGAAACGGGAGCCAAGTTATGACCATTTGAAATTTCGAGATTTTTAGGTTTTCGAAAAGGTGGGCAAAAAATTAAAATTTTTTTTTTTCTCTTTTTTCAATGTTTCGAAACCCCATTCGATCGGAAATTTCCCGCTGATTGCGAATAACACCGAGTTTTAGTCGAAATCTCAAAATATCGATGTGAAAAAGGCGAAATTTCGCTGATCACGAATAACACCCCTTTTCGTCGAAATCTTAATATTTCTATGAGAAAAAGGCGAAAAACGAAAAAAATCACTTTTTGGACGATTTTCAATGAAATTCCTAGTTTCTCAAGGAAACTGGTACTGAATCAGTAATCAGCGAGTCAAAATACATCGATATAGCGTCCTAAACAAAAATTTAAAGAATTCAATATTGTTTTGCATTTCGGCGTAAAGAAGGGTCTTCACTAAAATCGCTGTAACGTTGCTTCCCGATGGAGTTGGAACCCCACTCTGTGCTCATTCTTTTCGTGATCGAAACCCCTTTAAAATGGCGCTTGAATCATTGTGCTATCATTATTTTTCGATTTTTCACAGATTTTTAAAGTCGGACCATCGATTTTTCGCGGATTTCTCCATACATACCCCTTCTCATTTTTTTCGCCGATTTTCATTCTGCTCTCACGGCTACAATAATTGAGATATCGGGACGATGCAAAATGCATTCTCTAAGTCTACTCGAGACTTTTTGAAAACGCACGTCAAAACCCAAAATCGATGAAACGGGAGCCAAGTTATGACCATTTGAAATTTCGAGATTTTTAGGTTTTCGAAAAGGTGGGCAAAAAATTAAAATTTTTTTTTTTCTCTTTTTTCAATGTTTCGAAACCCCATTCGATCGGAAATTTCCCGCTGATTGCGAATAACACCGAGTTTTAGTCGAAATCTCAAAATATCAATGTGAAAAAGGCGAAATTACGCTGATCACGAATGACACCCCTTTTCGTCGAAATCTCAATATTTCTATGAGAAAAAGGCGAAAAACGAAAAAAATCACTTTTTGGACGATTTTAAATAAAATTTCAAGTTTTTCAAGGAAACCGGTACTGAATCAGTAATCAGCGAGTCAAAATACATCGATATAGCGTCCTAAACAAAAATTTAAAGAATTCAATATTGTTTTGCATTTCGGCGTAAAGAAGGGTCTTCACTAAAATCGCTGTAACGTTGCTTCCCGATGGAGTTGGAACCCCACTCTGTGCTCATTCTTTTCGTGATCGAAACCCCTGTAAAATGGCGCTTGAATCATTGTGCTATCATTATTTTTCGATTTTTCACAGATTTTTAAAGTCGGACCTTCGATTTTTCGCGGATTTCTCCATACATACCCCTTCTCATTTTTTTCGCCGATTTTCATCCTGCTCTCACGGCTACAATAATTGAGATATCGGGAGTATCCAAAATGCATTCTCTAAGTCTACTCGAGACGTTTTGAAAACGCACGTCAAAACCGAAAATCGATGAAACGGGAGCCAAGTTATGACCATTTGAAATTTCGAGATTTTTTTTCTCTTTTTTCAATGTTTCGAAACCCCATTCGATCGGAAATTTCCCGCTGATTGCGAATAACACCGAGTTTTAGTCGAAATCTCAAAATATCAATGTGAAAAAGGCGAAATTTCGCTGATCACGAATAACACCCCTTTTCGGCGAAATCTCAATATTTCTATGAGAAAAAGGCGAAAAACGAAAAAAATCACTTTTTGGACGATTTTCAATGAAATTTCTAGTTTCTCAAGGAAACTGGTACTGAATCAGTAATCAGCGAGTCAAAATACATCGATATAACGTCCTAAACGAAATCTCAATATTTCTATGAGAAAAAGGCGAAAAACGAAAAAAATCAATTTATGGACGATTTTCAATGAAATTTCTAGTTTCTCAAGGAAACTGGTACTGAATCAGTAATCAGCGAGTCAAAATACATCGATATAGTGTCCTAAACAAAAATTTAAAGGATTCAACATTGTTTTGCATTTCGGCGTAAAGAAGTGTCTTCACTAAAATCGCTGTAACGTTGCTTCTCGATGTAGTTGGAACCCCACTCTGTGCTCATTCTTTTCGTGATCGAAACCCCTTTAAAATGGCGCTTGAATCATTGTGCTATCATTATTTTTCGATTTTTCACAGATTTTTAAAGTCGGACCATCGATTTTTCGCGGATTTCTCCATACATACCCCTTCTCATTTTTTTTGCCGATTTTCATCCTGCTCTCACGGCTACAATAATTGAGATATCGGGACGATCCAAAATTCATTCTCTAAGTCTACTCGAGACGTTATGAACACGCACGTCAAAACCCAAAATCGATGAAACGGGAGCCAAGTTATGACCATTTGAAATTTCGAGATTTTTAGGTTTTCGAAAAGGTGGGCAAAAAATTAAAATTTTTTTTTTTCTCTTTTTTCAATGTTTCGAAACCCCATTCGATCGGAAATTTCCCGCTGATTGCGAATAACACCGAGTTTTAGTCGAAATCTCAAAATATCAATGTGAAAAAGGCGAAATTTCGCTGATCACGAATAACACCCCTTTTCGTCGAAATCTTAATATTTCTATGAGAAAAAGGCGAAAAACGAAAAAAATCACTTTTTGGACGATTTTCAATGAAATTTCTAGTTTCTCAAGGATACTGGTACTGAATCAGTAATCAGCGAGTCAAAATACATCGATATAACGACCTAAACGAAATCTCAATATTTCTATGAGAAAAAGGCGAAAAACGAAAAAAATCACTTTTTGGACGATTTTCAATGAAATTTCTAGTTTCTCAAGGAAACTGGTACTGAATCAGTAATCAGCGAGTCAAAATACATCGATATAACGTCCTAAACGAAATCTCAATATTTCTATGAGAAAAAGGCGAAAAACGAAAAAAATCACTTTTTGGACGATTTTCAATGAAATTTCTAGTTTCTCAAGGAAACTGGTACTGAATCAGTAATCAGCGAGGCAAAATACATCGATATAGCGTCCTAAACAAAAATTCAAAGAATTCAACATTGTTTTGCATTTCGGCGTAAAGAAGTGTCTTCACTAAAATCGCTGTAACGTTGCTTCCCGATGGAGTTGGAACCCCACTCTGTGCTCATTCTTTTCGTGATCGAAACCCCTGTAAAATGGCGCTTGAATCATTGTGCTATCATTATTTTTCGATTTTTCACAGATTTTTAAAGTCGGACCATCGATTTTTCGCGGCTTTCTCCATACATACCCCTTCTCATTTTTTTCGCCGATTTTCATCCTGCTCTCACGGCTACAATAATTGAGATATCGGGACGATCCAAAATGCATTCTCTAAGTCTACTCGAGACGTTTTGAAAACGCACGTCAAAACCCAAAATCGATGAAACGGGAGCCAAGTTATGACCATTTGCAATTTCGAGATTTTTAGGTTTTCGAAAAGGTGGGCAAAAAATTAAAATTTTTTTTTTTCTCTTTTTTCAATGTTTCGAAACCCCATTCGATCGGAAATTTCCCGCTGATTGCGAATAACACCGAGTTTTAGTCGAAATCTCAAAATATCAATGTGAAAAAGGCGAAATTTCGCTGATCACGAATAACACCCCTTTTCGTCGAAATCTCAATATTTCTATGAGAAAAAGGCGAAAAACGAAAAAAATCACTTTTTGGACGATTTTCAATGAAATTTCTAGTTTCTCACGGAAACTGGTACTGAATCAGTAATCAGCGAGTCAAAATACATCGATATAGCGTCCTAAACAAAAATGTAAACAATTCAACATTGTTTTGCATTTCGGCGTAAAGAAGTGTCTTCACTAAAATCGCTGTAACGTTGCTTCCCGATGGAGTTGGAACCCCACTCTGTGCTCATTCTTTTCGTGATCGAAACCCCTGTAAAATGGCGCTTGAATCATTGTGCTATCATTATTTTTCGATTTTTCACAGATTTTTAAAGTCGGACCATCGATTTTTCGCGGCTTTCTCCATACATACCCCTTCTCATTTTTTTCGCCGATTTTCATCCTGCTCTCACGGCTACAATAATTGAGATATCGGGACGATCCAAAATGCATTCTCTAAGTCTACTCGAGACGTTTTGAAAACGCACGTCAAAACCCAAAATCGATGAAACGGGAGCCAAGTTATGACCATTTGCAATTTCGAGATTTTTAGGTTTTCGAAAAGGTGGGCAAAAAATTAAAATTTTTTTTTTTCTCTTTTTTCAATGTTTCGAAACCCCATTCGATCGGAAATTTCCCGCTGATTGCGAATAACACCGAGTTTTAGTCGAAATCTCAAAATATCAATGTGAAAAAGGCGAAATTTCGCTGATCACGAATAACACCCCTTTTCGTCGAAATCTCAATATTTCTATGAGAAAAAGGCGAAAAACGAAAAAAATCACTTTTTGGACGATTTTAAATAAAATTTCAAGTTTTTCAAGGAAACCGGCACTGAATCAGTAATCAGCGAGTCAAAATACATCGATATAGCGTCCTAAACAAAAATTTAAAGAATTCAATATTGTTTTGCATTTCGGCGTAAAGAAGGGTCTTCACTAAAATCGCTGTAACGTTGCTTCCCGATGGAGTTGGAACCCCACTCTGTGCTCATTCTTTTCGTGATCGAAACCCCTTTAAAATGGCGCTTGAATCATTGTGCTATCATTATTTTTCGATTTTTCACAGATTTTTAAAGTCGGACCATCGATTTTTCGCGGATTTCTCCATACATACCCCTTCTCATTTTTTTTGCCGATTTTCATCCTGCTCTCACGGCTACAATAATTGAGATATCGGGACGATCCAAAATTCATTCTCTAAGTCTACTCGAGACGTTATGAACACGCACGTCAAAACCCAAAATCGATGAAACGGGAGCCAAGTTATGACCATTTGAAATTTCGAGATTTTTAGGTTTTCGAAAAGGTGGGCAAAAAATTAAAATTTTTTTTTTTCTCTTTTTTCAATGTTTCGAAACCCCATTCGATCGGAAATTTCCCGCTGATTGCGAATAACACCGAGTTTTAGTCGAAATCTCAAAATATCAATGTGAAAAAGGCGAAATTTCGCTGATCACGAATAACACCCCTTTTCGTCGAAATCTTAATATTTCTATGAGAAAAAGGCGAAAAACGAAAAAAATCACTTTTTGGACGATTTTCAATGAAATTTCTAGTTTCTCAAGGATACTGGTACTGAATCAGTAATCAGCGAGTCAAAATACATCGATATAACGACCTAAACGAAATCTCAATATTTCTATGAGAAAAAGGCGAAAAACGAAAAAAATCACTTTTTGGACGATTTTCAATGAAATTTCTAGTTTCTCAAGGAAACTGGTACTGAATCAGTAATCAGCGAGTCAAAATACATCGATATAACGTCCTAAACGAAATCTCAATATTTCTATGAGAAAAAGGCGAAAAACGAAAAAAATCACTTTTTGGACGATTTTCAATGAAATTTCTAGTTTCTCAAGGAAACTGGTACTGAATCAGTAATCAGCGAGGCAAAATACATCGATATAGCGTCCTAAACAAAAATTCAAAGAATTCAACATTGTTTTGCATTTCGGCGTAAAGAAGTGTCTTCACTAAAATCGCTGTAACGTTGCTTCCCGATGGAGTTGGAACCCCACTCTGTGCTCATTCTTTTCGTGATCGAAACCCCTGTAAAATGGCGCTTGAATCATTGTGCTATCATTATTTTTCGATTTTTCACAGATTTTTAAAGTCGGACCATCGATTTTTCGCGGCTTTCTCCATACATACCCCTTCTCATTTTTTTCGCCGATTTTCATCCTGCTCTCACGGCTACAATAATTGAGATATCGGGACGATCCAAAATGCATTCTCTAAGTCTACTCGAGACGTTTTGAAAACGCACGTCAAAACCCAAAATCGATGAAACGGGAGCCAAGTTATGACCATTTGCAATTTCGAGATTTTTAGGTTTTCGAAAAGGTGGGCAAAAAATTAAAATTTTTTTTTTTCTCTTTTTTCAATGTTTCGAAACCCCATTCGATCGGAAATTTCCCGCTGATTGCGAATAACACCGAGTTTTAGTCGAAATCTCAAAATATCAATGTGAAAAAGGCGAAATTTCGCTGATCACGAATAACACCCCTTTTCGTCGAAATCTCAATATTTCTATGAGAAAAAGGCGAAAAACGAAAAAAATCACTTTTTGGACGATTTTCAATGAAATTTCTAGTTTCTCACGGAAACTGGTACTGAATCAGTAATCAGCGAGTCAAAATACATCGATATAGCGTCCTAAACAAAAATGTAAACAATTCAACATTGTTTTGCATTTCGGCGTAAAGAAGTGTCTTCACTAAAATCGCTGTAACGTTGCTTCCCGATGGAGTTGGAACCCCACTCTGTGCTCATTCTTTTCGTGATCGAAACCCCTGTAAAATGGCGCTTGAATCATTGTGCTATCATTATTTTTCGATTTTTCACAGATTTTTAAAGTCGGACCATCGATTTTTCGCGGCTTTCTCCATACATACCCCTTCTCATTTTTTTCGCCGATTTTCATCCTGCTCTCACGGCTACAATAATTGAGATATCGGGACGATCCAAAATGCATTCTCTAAGTCTACTCGAGACGTTTTGAAAACGCACGTCAAAACCCAAAATCGATGAAACGGGAGCCAAGTTATGACCATTTGCAATTTCGAGATTTTTAGGTTTTCGAAAAGGTGGGCAAAAAATTAAAATTTTTTTTTTTCTCTTTTTTCAATGTTTCGAAACCCCATTCGATCGGAAATTTCCCGCTGATTGCGAATAACACCGAGTTTTAGTCGAAATCTCAAAATATCAATGTGAAAAAGGCGAAATTTCGCTGATCACGAATAACACCCCTTTTCGTCGAAATCTCAATATTTCTATGAGAAAAAGGCGAAAAACGAAAAAAATCACTTTTTGGACGATTTTAAATAAAATTTCAAGTTTTTCAAGGAAACCGGCACTGAATCAGTAATCAGCGAGTCAAAATACATCGATATAGCGTCCTAAACAAAAATTTAAAGAATTCAATATTGTTTTGCATTTCGGCGTAAAGAAGGGTCTTCACTAAAATCGCTGTAACGTTGCTTCCCGATGGAGTTGGAACCCCACTCTGTGCTCATTCTTTTCGTGATCGAAACCCCTTTAAAATGGCGCTTGAATCATTGTGCTATCATTATTTTTCGATTTTTCACAGATTTTTAAAGTCGGACCATCGATTTTTCGCGGATTTCTCCATACATACCCCTTCTCATTTTTTTCGCCGATTTTCATTCTGCTCTCACGGCTACAATAATTGAGATATCGGGACGATCCAAAATGCATTCTCTAAGTCTACTCGAGACTTTTTGAAAACGCACGTCAAAACCGAAAATCGATGAAACGGGAGCCAAGTTATGACCATTTGAAATTTCGAGATTTTTAGGTTTTCGAAAAGGTGGGCAAAAAATTAAAATTTTTTTTTTCTCTTTTTTCAATGTTTCGAAACCCCATTCGATCGGAAATTTCCCGCTGATTGCGAATAACACCGAGTTTTAGTCGAAATCTCAATATATCAATGTGAAAAAGGCGAAATTTCGCTGATCACGAATAACACCCCTTTTCGTCGAAATCTCAATATTTCTATGAGAAAAAGGCGAAAAACGAAAAAAATCACTTTTTGGACGATTTTCAATGAAATTTCTAGTTTCTCACGGAAACTGGTACTGAATCAGTAATCAGCGAGTCAAAATACATCGATATAGCGTCCTAAACAAAAATGTAAACAATTCAACATTGTTTTGCATTTCGGCGTAAAGAAGTGTCTTCACTAAAATCGCTGTAACGTTGCTTCCCGATGGAGTTGGAACCCCACTCTGTGCTCATTCTTTTCGTGATCGAAACCCTTGTAAAATGGCGCTTGAATCATTGTGCTATCATTATTTTTCGATTTTTCACAGATTTTTAAAGTCGGACCATCGATTTTTCGCGGCTTTCTCCATACATACCCCTTCTCATTTTTTTCGCCGATTTTCATCCTGCTCTCACGGCTACAATAATTGAGATATCGGGACGATCCAAAATGCATTCTCTAAGTCTACTCGAGACGTTTTGAAAACGCACGTCAAAACCCAAAATCGATGAAACGGGAGCCAAGTTATGACCATTTGCAATTTCGAGATTTTTAGGTTTTCGAAAAGGTGGGCAAAAAATTAAAATTTTTTTTTTTCTCTTTTTTCAATGTTTCGAAACCCCATTCGATCGGAAATTTCCCGCTGATTGCGAATAACACCGAGTTTTAGTCGAAATCTCAAAATATCAATGTGAAAAAGGCGAAATTACGCTGATCACGAATAACACCCCTTTTCGTCGAAATCTCAATATTTCTATGAGAAAAAGGCGAAAAACGAAAAAAATCAGTTTTTGGACGATTTTCAATGAAATTTCTAGTTTCTCACGGAAACTGGTACTGAATCAGTAATCAGCGAGTCAAAATACATCGATATAGCGTCCTAAACAAAAATGTAAACAATTCAACATTGTTTTGCATTTCGGCGTAAAGAAGTGTCTTCACTAAAATCGCTGTAACGTTGCTTCCCGATGGAGTTGGAACCCCACTCTGTGCTCATTCTTTTCGTGATCGAAACCCCTTTAAAATGGCGCTTGAATCATTGTGCTATCATTATTTTTCGATTTTTCACAGATTTTTAAAGTCGGACCATCGATTTTTCGCGGATTTCTCCATACATACCCCTTCTCATTTTTTTCGCCGATTTTCATTCTGCTCTCACGGCTACAATAATTGAGATATCGGGACGATCCAAAATGCATTCTCTAAGTCTACTCGAGACTTTTTGAAAACGCACGTCAAAACCCAAAATCGATGAAACGGGAGCCAAGTTATGACCATTTGAAATTTCGAGATTTTTAGGTTTTCGAAAAGGTGGGCAAAAAATTAAAATTTTTTTTTTTCTCTTTTTTCAATGTTTCGAAACCCCATTCGATCGGAAATTTCCCGCTGATTGCGAATAACACCGAGTTTTAGTCGAAATCTCAAAATATCAATGTGAAAAAGGCAAAATTACGCTGATCACGAATAACACCCCTTTTCGTCGAAATCTCAATATTTCTATGAGAAAAAGGCGAAAAACGAAAAAAATCACTTTTTGGACGATTTTCAATGAAATTTCTAGTTTCTCAAGGAAACTGGTACTGAATCAGTAATCAGCGAGTCAAAATACATCGATATAGCGTCCTAAACAAAAATTTAAAGAATTCAACATTGTTTTGCATTTCGGTGTAAAGAAGTGTCTTCACTAAAATCGCTGTAACGTTGCTTCCCGATGGAGTTGGAACCCCACTCTGTGCTCATTCTTTTCGTGATCGAAACCCCTTTAAAATGGCGCTTGAATCATTGTGCTATCATTATTTTTCGATTTTTCACAGATTTTTAAAGTCGGACCATCGATTTTTCGCGGATTTCTCCATACATACCCCTTCTCATTTTTTTCGCCGATTTTCATTCTGCTCTCACGGCTACAATAATTGAGATATCGGGACGATCCAAAATGCATTCTCTAAGTCTACTCGAGACTTTTTGAAAACGCACGTCAAAACCCAAAATCGATGAAACGGGAGCCAAGTTATGACCATTTGAAATTTCGAGTTTTTTAGGTTTTCGAAAAGGTGGGCAAAAAATTAAAATTTTTTTTTTTCTCTTTTTTCAATGTTTCGAAACCCCATTCGATCGGAAATTTCCCGCTGATTGCGAATAACACCGAGTTTTAGTCGAAATCTCAAAATATCAATGTGAAAAAGGCGAAATTACGCTGATCACGAATAACACCCCTTTTCGTCGAAATCTCAATATTTCTATGAGAAAAAGGCGAAAAACGAAAAAAATCACTTTTTGGACGATTTTAAATAAAATTTCAAGTTTTTCAAGGAAACCGGTACTGAATCAGTAATCAGCGAGTCAAAATACATCGATATAGCGTCCTAAACAAAAATTTAAAGAATTCAATATTGTTTTGCATTTCGGCGTAAAGAAGGGTCTTCACTAAAATCGCTGTAACGTTGCTTCCCGATGGAGTTGGAACCCCACTCTGTGCTCATTCTTTTCGTGATCGAAACCCCTTTAAAATGGCGCTTGAATCATTGTGCTATCATTATTTTTCGATTTTTCACAGATTTTTAAAGTCGGACCATCGATTTTTCGCGGATTTCTCCATACATACCCCTTCTCATTTTTTTCGCCGATTTTCATTCTGCTCTCACGGCTACAATAATTGAGATATCGGGACGATCCAAAATGCATTCTCTAAGTCTACTCGAGACTTTTTGAAAACGCACGTCAAAACCCAAAATCGATGAAACGGGAGCCAAGTTATGACCATTTGAAATTTCGAGATTTTTAGGTTTTCGAAAAGGTGGGCAAAAAATTAAAATTTTTTTTTTTCTCTTTTTTCAATGTTTCGAAACCCCATTCGATCGGAAATTTCCCGCTGATTGCGAATAACACCGAGTTTTAGTCGAAATCTCAAAATATCAATGTGAAAAAGGCGAAATTACGCTGATCACGAATAACACCCCTTTTCGTCGAAATCTTAATATTTCTATGAGAAAAAGGCGAAAAACGAAATAAATCAGTTTTTGGACGATTTTAAATAAAATTTCAAGTTTTTCAAGGAAACCGGTACTGAATCAGTAATCAGCGAGTCAAAATACATCGATATAGCGTCCTAAACAAAAATTTAAAAAATTCAATATTGTTTTGCATTTCGGCGTAAAGAAGTGTCTTCACTAAAATCGCTGTAACGTTGCTTCCCGATAGAGTTGGATCCCCACTCTATGCTCATTCTTTTCGTGATCGAAACCCCTTTAAAATGGCGCTTGAATCATTGTGCTATCATTATTTTTCGATTTTTCACAGATTTTTAAAGTCGGACCATCGATTTTTCGCGGATTTCTCCATACCCCTTCTCGATTTTTTCGCGGATTTTCATCCTGCTCTCACGGCTACAATAATTGAGATATCGGGACGATCCAAAATGCATTCTCTAAGTCTAATCGAGACGTTTTGAAAACGCACGTCAAACCCCAAAATAGATGAAACGGGAGCCAAGTTATGATCATTTGAAATTTCGAGATTTTTAGGTTTTCGAAAAGGTGGGCAAAAAAATAAAAATTTTTTTTTCTCTTTTTTCAATGTTTCGAAACCCCATTCGATCGGAAATTTCCCGCTGATTGCGAATAACACCGAGTTTTAGTCGAAATCTCAAAATATCAATGTGAAAAAGGCGAAATTTCGCTGATCACGAATAACACCCCTTTTCGTCGAAATCTCAATATTTCTATGAGAAAAAGGCGAAAAACGAAAAAAATCACTTTTTGGACGATTTTCAATGAAATTTCTAGTTTCTCAAGGAAACTGGTACTGAATCAGTAATCAGCGAGTCAAAATACATCGATATAGCGTCCTAAACAAAAATTTAAAGAATTCAACATTGTTTTGCATTTCGGCGTAAAGAAGTGTCTTCACTAAAATCGCTGTAACGTTGCTTCCCGATGGAGTTGGAACCCCACTCTGTGCTCATTCTTTTCGTGATCGAAACCCCTTTAAAATGGCGCTTGAATCATTGTGCTATCATTATTTTTCGATTTTTCACAGATTTTTAAAGTCGGACCATCGATTTTTCGCGGATTTCTCCATACATACCCCTTCTCATTTTTTTCGCCGATTTTCATTCTGCTCTCACGGCTACAATAATTGAGATATCGGGACGATCCAAAATGCATTCTCTAAGTCTACTCGAGACTTTTTGAAAACGCACGTCAAAACCCAAAATCGATGAAACGGGAGCCAAGTTATGACCATTTGAAATTTCGAGTTTTTTAGGTTTTCGAAAAGGTGGGCAAAAAATTAAAATTTTTTTTTTTCTCTTTTTTCAATGTTTCGAAACCCCATTCGATCGGAAATTTCCCGCTGATTGCGAATAACACCGAGTTTTAGTCGAAATCTCAAAATATCAATGTGAAAAAGGCGAAATTACGCTGATCACGAATAACACCCCTTTTCGTCGAAATCTCAATATTTCTATGAGAAAAAGGCGAAAAACGAAAAAAATCACTTTTTGGACGATTTTAAATAAAATTTCAAGTTTTTCAAGGAAACCGGTACTGAATCAGTAATCAGCGAGTCAAAATACATCGATATAGCGTCCTAAACAAAAATTTAAAGAATTCAATATTGTTTTGCATTTCGGCGTAAAGAAGGGTCTTCACTAAAATCGCTGTAACGTTGCTTCCCGATGGAGTTGGAACCCCACTCTGTGCTCATTCTTTTCGTGATCGAAACCCCTTTAAAATGGCGCTTGAATCATTGTGCTATCATTATTTTTCGATTTTTCACAGATTTTTAAAGTCGGACCATCGATTTTTCGCGGATTTCTCCATACATACCCCTTCTCATTTTTTTCGCCGATTTTCATTCTGCTCTCACGGCTACAATAATTGAGATATCGGGACGATCCAAAATGCATTCTCTAAGTCTACTCGAGACTTTTTGAAAACGCACGTCAAAACCCAAAATCGATGAAACGGGAGCCAAGTTATGACCATTTGAAATTTCGAGATTTTTAGGTTTTCGAAAAGGTGGGCAAAAAATTAAAATTTTTTTTTTTCTCTTTTTTCAATGTTTCGAAACCCCATTCGATCGGAAATTTCCCGCTGATTGCGAATAACACCGAGTTTTAGTCGAAATCTCAAAATATCAATGTGAAAAAGGCGAAATTACGCTGATCACGAATGACACCCCTTTTCGTCGAAATCTCAATATTTCTATGAGAAAAAGGCGAAAAACGAAAAAAATCACTTTTTGGACGATTTTAAATAAAATTTCAAGTTTTTCAAGGAAACCGGTACTGAATCAGTAATCAGCGAGTCAAAATACATCGATATAGCGTCCTAAACAAAAATTTAAAGAATTCAATATTGTTTTGCATTTCGGCGTAAAGAAGGGTCTTCACTAAAATCGCTGTAACGTTGCTTCCCGATGGAGTTGGAACCCCACTCTGTGCTCATTCTTTTCGTGATCGAAACCCCTGTAAAATGGCGCTTGAATCATTGTGCTATCATTATTTTTCGATTTTTCACAGATTTTTAAAGTCGGACCTTCGATTTTTCGCGGATTTCTCCATACATACCCCTTCTCATTTTTTTCGCCGATTTTCATCCTGCTCTCACGGCTACAATAATTGAGATATCGGGAGTATCCAAAATGCATTCTCTAAGTCTACTCGAGACGTTTTGAAAACGCACGTCAAAACCGAAAATCGATGAAACGGGAGCCAAGTTATGACCATTTGAAATTTCGAGATTTTTTTTCTCTTTTTTCAATGTTTCGAAACCCCATTCGATCGGAAATTTCCCGCTGATTGCGAATAACACCGAGTTTTAGTCGAAATCTCAAAATATCAATGTGAAAAAGGCGAAATTTCGCTGATCACGAATAACACCCCTTTTCGGCGAAATCTCAATATTTCTATGAGAAAAAGGCGAAAAACGAAAAAAATCACTTTTTGGACGATTTTCAATCAAATTTCTAGTTTCTCAAGGAAACTGGTACTGAATCAGTAATCAGCGAGTCAAAATACATCGATATAACGTCCTAAACGAAATCTCAATATTTCTATGAGAAAAAGGCGAAAAACGAAAAAAATCAATTTATGGACGATTTTCAATGAAATTTCTAGTTTCTCAAGGAAACTGGTACTGAATCAGTAATCAGCGAGTCAAAATACATCGATATAGTGTCCTAAACAAAAATTTAAAGGATTCAACATTGTTTTGCATTTCGGCGTAAAGAAGTGTCTTCACTAAAATCGCTGTAACGTTGCTTCTCGATGTAGTTGGAACCCCACTCTGTGCTCATTCTTTTCGTGATCGAAACCCCTTTAAAATGGCGCTTGAATCATTGTGCTATCATTATTTTTCGATTTTTCACAGATTTTTAAAGTCGGACCATCGATTTTTCGCGGATTTCTCCATACATACCCCTTCTCATTTTTTTTGCCGATTTTCATCCTGCTCTCACGGCTACAATAATTGAGATATCGGGACGATCCAAAATTCATTCTCTAAGTCTACTCGAGACGTTATGAACACGCACGTCAAAACCCAAAATCGATGAAACGGGAGCCAAGTTATGACCATTTGAAATTTCGAGATTTTTAGGTTTTCGAAAAGGTGGGCAAAAAATTAAAATTTTTTTTTTCTCTTTTTTCAATGTTTCGAAACCCCATTCGATCGGAAATTTCCCGCTGATTGCGAATAACACCGAGTTTTAGTCGAAATCTCAAAATATCAATGTGAAAAAGGCGAAATTTCGCTGATCACGAATAACACCCCTTTTCGTCGAAATCTTAATATTTCTATGAGAAAAAGGCGAAAAACGAAAAAAATCACTTTTTGGACGATTTTCAATGAAATTTCTAGTTTCTCAAGGATACTGGTACTGAATCAGTAATCAGCGAGTCAAAATACATCGATATAACGACCTAAACGAAATCTCAATATTTCTATGAGAAAAAGGCGAAAAACGAAAAAAATCACTTTTTGGACGATTTTCAATGAAATTTCTAGTTTCTCAAGGAAACTGGTACTGAATCAGTAATCAGCGAGTCAAAATACATCGATATAACGTCCTAAACGAAATCTCAATATTTCTATGAGAAAAAGGCGAAAAACGAAAAAAATCACTTTTTGGACGATTTTCAATGAAATTTCTAGTTTCTCAAGGAAACTGGTACTGAATCAGTAATCAGCGAGGCAAAATACATCGATATAGCGTCCTAAACAAAAATTCAAAGAATTCAACATTGTTTTGCATTTCGGCGTAAAGAAGTGTCTTCACTAAAATCGCTGTAACGTTGCTTCCCGATGGAGTTGGAACCCCACTCTGTGCTCATTCTTTTCGTGATCGAAACCCCTGTAAAATGGCGCTTGAATCATTGTGCTATCATTATTTTTCGATTTTTCACAGATTTTTAAAGTCGGACCATCGATTTTTCGCGGCTTTCTCCATACATACCCCTTCTCATTTTTTTCGCCGATTTTCATCCTGCTCTCACGGCTACAATAATTGAGATATCGGGACGATCCAAAATGCATTCTCTAAGTCTACTCGAGACGTTTTGAAAACGCACGTCAAAACCCAAAATCGATGAAACGGGAGCCAAGTTATGACCATTTGCAATTTCGAGATTTTTAGGTTTTCGAAAAGGTGGGCAAAAAATTAAAATTTTTTTTTTTCTCTTTTTTCAATGTTTCGAAACCCCATTCGATCGGAAATTTCCCGCTGATTGCGAATAACACCGAGTTTTAGTCGAAATCTCAAAATATCAATGTGAAAAAGGCGAAATTTCGCTGATCACGAATAACACCCCTTTTCGTCGAAATCTCAATATTTCTATGAGAAAAAGGCGAAAAACGAAAAAAATCACTTTTTGGACGATTTTAAATAAAATTTCAAGTTTTTCAAGGAAACCGGCACTGAATCAGTAATCAGCGAGTCAAAATACATCGATATAGCGTCCTAAACAAAAATTTAAAGAATTCAATATTGTTTTGCATTTCGGCGTAAAGAAGGGTCTTCACTAAAATCGCTGTAACGTTGCTTCCCGATGGAGTTGGAACCCCACTCTGTGCTCATTCTTTTCGTGATCGAAACCCCTTTAAAATGGCGCTTGAATCATTGTGCTATCATTATTTTTCGATTTTTCACAGATTTTTAAAGTCGGACCATCGATTTTTCGCGGATTTCTCCATACATACCCCTTCTCATTTTTTTCGCCGATTTTCATTCTGCTCTCACGGCTACAATAATTGAGATATCGGGACGATCCAAAATGCATTCTCTAAGTCTACTCGAGACTTTTTGAAAACGCACGTCAAAACCGAAAATCGATGAAACGGGAGCCAAGTTATGACCATTTGAAATTTCGAGATTTTTAGGTTTTCGAAAAGGTGGGCAAAAAATTAAAATTTTTTTTTTCTCTTTTTTCAATGTTTCGAAACCCCATTCGATCGGAAATTTCCCGCTGATTGCGAATAACACCGAGTTTTAGTCGAAATCTCAATATATCAATGTGAAAAAGGCGAAATTTCGCTGATCACGAATAACACCCCTTTTCGTCGAAATCTCAATATTTCTATGAGAAAAAGGCGAAAAACGAAAAAAATCACTTTTTGGACGATTTTCAATGAAATTTCTAGTTTCTCACGGAAACTGGTACTGAATCAGTAATCAGCGAGTCAAAATACATCGATATAGCGTCCTAAACAAAAATGTAAACAATTCAACATTGTTTTGCATTTCGGCGTAAAGAAGTGTCTTCACTAAAATCGCTGTAACGTTGCTTCCCGATGGAGTTGGAACCCCACTCTGTGCTCATTCTTTTCGTGATCGAAACCCCTGTAAAATGGCGCTTGAATCATTGTGCTATCATTATTTTTCGATTTTTCACAGATTTTTAAAGTCGGACCATCGATTTTTCGCGGCTTTCTCCATACATACCCCTTCTCATTTTTTTCGCCGATTTTCATCCTGCTCTCACGGCTACAATAATTGAGATATCGGGACGATCCAAAATGCATTCTCTAAGTCTACTCGAGACGTTTTGAAAACGCACGTCAAAACCCAAAATCGATGAAACGGGAGCCAAGTTATGACCATTTGCAATTTCGAGATTTTTAGGTTTTCGAAAAGGTGGGCAAAAAATTAAAATTTTTTTTTTTCTCTTTTTTCAATGTTTCGAAACCCCATTCGATCGGAAATTTCCCGCTGATTGCGAATAACACCGAGTTTTAGTCGAAATCTCAAAATATCAATGTGAAAAAGGCGAAATTACGCTGATCACGAATAACACCCCTTTTCGTCGAAATCTCAATATTTCTATGAGAAAAAGGCGAAAAACGAAAAAAATCAGTTTTTGGACGATTTTAAATAAAATTTCAAGTTTTTCAAGGAAACCGGTACTGAATCAGTAATCAGCGAGTCAAAATACATCGATATAGCGTCCTAAACAAAAATTTAAAAAATTCAATATTGTTTTGCATTTCGGCGTAAAGAAGTGTCTTCACTAAAATCGCTGTAACGTTGCTTCCCGATAGAGTTGGATCCCCACTCTATGCTCATTCTTTTCGTGATCGAAACCCCTTTAAAATGGCGCTTGAATCATTGTGCTATCATTATTTTTCGATTTTTCACAGATTTTTAAAGTCGGACCATCGATTTTTCGCGGATTTCTCCATACCCCTTCTCGATTTTTTCGCGGATTTTCATCCTGCTCTCACGGCTACAATAATTGAGATATCGGGACGATCCAAAATGCATTCTCTAAGTCTAATCGAGACGTTTTGAAAACGCACGTCAAACCCCAAAATAGATGAAACGGGAGCCAAGTTATGATCATTTGAAATTTCGAGATTTTTAGGTTTTCGAAAAGGTGGGCAAAAAAATAAAAATTTTTTTTTCTCTTTTTTCAATGTTTCGAAACCCCATTCGATCGGAAATTTCCCGCTGATTGCGAATAACACCGAGTTTTAGTCGAAATCTCAAAATATCAATGTGAAAAAGGCGAAATTTCGCTGATCACGAATAACACCCCTTTTCGTCGAAATCTCAATATTTCTATGAGAAAAAGGCGAAAAACGAAAAAAATCACTTTTTGGACGATTTTCAATGAAATTTCTAGTTTCTCAAGGAAACTGGTACTGAATCAGTAATCAGCGAGTCAAAATACATCGATATAGCGTCCTAAACAAAAATTTAAAGAATTCAACATTGTTTTGCATTTCGGCGTAAAGAAGTGTCTTCACTAAAATCGCTGTAACGTTGCTTCCCGATGGAGTTGGAACCCCACTCTGTGCTCATTCTTTTCGTGATCGAAACCCCTTTAAAATGGCGCTTGAATCATTGTGCTATCATTATTTTTCGATTTTTCACAGATTTTTAAAGTCGGACCATCGATTTTTCGCGGATTTCTCCATACATACCCCTTCTCATTTTTTTCGCCGATTTTCATTCTGCTCTCACGGCTACAATAATTGAGATATCGGGACGATCCAAAATGCATTCTCTAAGTCTACTCGAGACTTTTTGAAAACGCACGTCAAAACCCAAAATCGATGAAACGGGAGCCAAGTTATGACCATTTGAAATTTCGAGTTTTTTAGGTTTTCGAAAAGGTGGGCAAAAAATTAAAATTTTTTTTTTTCTCTTTTTTCAATGTTTCGAAACCCCATTCGATCGGAAATTTCCCGCTGATTGCGAATAACACCGAGTTTTAGTCGAAATCTCAAAATATCAATGTGAAAAAGGCGAAATTACGCTGATCACGAATAACACCCCTTTTCGTCGAAATCTCAATATTTCTATGAGAAAAAGGCGAAAAACGAAAAAAATCACTTTTTGGACGATTTTCAATGAAATTTCTAGTTTCTCAAGGAAACTGGTACTGAATCAGTAATCAGCGAGTCAAAATACATCGATATAGCGTCCTAAACAAAAATTTAAAGATTTCAACATTGTTTTGCATTTCGGTGTAAAGAAGTGTCTTCACTAAAATCGCTGTAACGTTGCTTCCCGATGGAGTTGGAACCCCACTCTGTGCTCATTCTTTTCGTGATCGAAACCACTTTAAAATGGCGCTTGAATCATTGTGCTATCATTATTTTTCGATTTTTCACAGATTTTTAAAGTCGGACCATCGATTTTTCGCGGATTTCTCCATACATACCCCTTCTCATTTTTTTCGCCGATTTTCATTCTGCTCTCACGGCTACAATAATTGAGATATCGGGACGATCCAAAATGCATTCTCTAAGTCTACTCGAGACTTTTTGAAAACGCACGTCAAAACCCAAAATCGATGAAACGGGAGCCAAGTTATGACCATTAGGAATTTCGAGATTTTTAGGTTTTCGAAAAGGTGGGCAAAAAATTAAAATTTTTTTTTTTCTCTTTTTTCAATGTTTCGAAACCCCATTCGATCGGAAATTTCCCGCTGATTGCGAATAACACCGAGTTTTAGTCGAAATCTCAAAATATCAATGTGAAAAAGGCGAAATTACGCTGATCACGAATAACACCCCTTTTCGTCGAAATCTCAATATTTCTATGAGAAAAAGGCGAAAAACGAAAAAAATCAGTTTTTGGACGATTTTAAATAAAATTTCAAGTTTTTCAAGGAAACCGGTACTGAATCAGTAATCAGCGAGTCAAAATACATCGATATAGCGTCCTAAACAAAAATTTAAAAAATTCAATATTGTTTTGCATTTCGGCGTAAAGAAGTGTCTTCACTAAAATCGCTGTAACGTTGCTTCCCGATAGAGTTGGATCCCCACTCTATGCTCATTCTTTTCGTGATCGAAACCCCTTTAAAATGGCGCTTGAATCATTGTGCTATCATTATTTTTCGATTTTTCACAGATTTTTAAAGTCGGACCATCGATTTTTCGCGGATTTCTCCATACCCCTTCTCGATTTTTTCGCGGATTTTCATCCTGCTCTCACGGCTACAATAATTGAGATATCGGGACGATCCAAAATGCATTCTCTAAGTCTAATCGAGACGTTTTGAAAACGCACGTCAAACCCCAAAATAGATGAAACGGGAGCCAAGTTATGATCATTTGAAATTTCGAGATTTTTAGGTTTTCGAAAAGGTGGGCAAAAAAATAAAAATTTTTTTTTCTCTTTTTTCAATGTTTCGAAACCCCATTCGATCGGAAATTTCCCGCTGATTGCGAATAACACCGAGTTTTAGTCGAAATCTCAAAATATCAATGTGAAAAAGGCGAAATTTCGCTGATCACGAATAACACCCCTTTTCGTCGAAATCTCAATATTTCTATGAGAAAAAGGCGAAAAACGAAAAAAATCACTTTTTGGACGATTTTCAATGAAATTTCTAGTTTCTCAAGGAAACTGGTACTGAATCAGTAATCAGCGAGTCAAAATACATCGATATAGCGTCCTAAACAAAAATTTAAAGAATTCAACATTGTTTTGCATTTCGGCGTAAAGAAGTGTCTTCACTAAAATCGCTGTAACGTTGCTTCCCGATGGAGTTGGAACCCCACTCTGTGCTCATTCTTTTCGTGATCGAAACCCCTTTAAAATGGCGCTTGAATCATTGTGCTATCATTATTTTTCGATTTTTCACAGATTTTTAAAGTCGGACCATCGATTTTTCGCGGATTTCTCCATACATACCCCTTCTCATTTTTTTCGCCGATTTTCATTCTGCTCTCACGGCTACAATAATTGAGATATCGGGACGATCCAAAATGCATTCTCTAAGTCTACTCGAGACTTTTTGAAAACGCACGTCAAAACCCAAAATCGATGAAACGGGAGCCAAGTTATGACCATTTGAAATTTCGAGTTTTTTAGGTTTTCGAAAAGGTGGGCAAAAAATTAAAATTTTTTTTTTTCTCTTTTTTCAATGTTTCGAAACCCCATTCGATCGGAAATTTCCCGCTGATTGCGAATAACACCGAGTTTTAGTCGAAATCTCAAAATATCAATGTGAAAAAGGCGAAATTACGCTGATCACGAATAACACCCCTTTTCGTCGAAATCTCAATATTTCTATGAGAAAAAGGCGAAAAACGAAAAAAATCACTTTTTGGACGATTTTAAATAAAATTTCAAGTTTTTCAAGGAAACCGGTACTGAATCAGTAATCAGCGAGTCAAAATACATCGATATAGCGTCCTAAACAAAAATTTAAAAAATTCAATATTGTTTTGCATTTCGGCGTAAAGAAGTGTCTTCACTAAAATCGCTGTAACGTTGCTTCCCGATAGAGTTGGATCCCCACTCTATGCTCATTCTTTTCGTGATCGAAACCCCTTTAAAATGGCGCTTGAATCATTGTGCTATAATTATTTTTCGATTTTTCACAGATTTTTAAAGTCGGACCATCGATTTTTCGCGGATTTCTCCATACCCCTTCTCGATTTTTTCGCGGATTTTCATCCTGCTCTCACGGCTACAATAATTGAGATATCGGGACGATCCAAAATGCATTCTCTAAGTCTAATCGAGACGTTTTGAAAACGCACGTCAAACCCCAAAATAGATGAAACGGGAGCCAAGTTATGATCATTTGAAATTTCGAGATTTTTAGGTTTTCGAAAAGGTGGGCAAAAAAATAAAAATTTTTTTTTCTCTTTTTTCAATGTTTCGAAACCCCATTCGATCGGAAATTTCCCGCTGATTGCGAATAACACCGAGTTTTAGTCGAAATCTCAAAATATCAATGTGAAAAAGGCGAAATTTCGCTGATCACGAATAACACCCCTTTTCGTCGAAATCTCAATATTTCTATGAGAAAAAGGCGAAAAACGAAAAAAATCACTTTTTGGACGATTTTCAATGAAATTTCTAGTTTCTCAAGGAAACTGGTACTGAATCAGTAATCAGCGAGTCAAAATACATCGATATAGCGTCCTAAACAAAAATTTAAAGAATTCAACATTGTTTTGCATTTCGGCGTAAAGAAGTGTCTTCACTAAAATCGCTGTAACGTTGCTTCCCGATGGAGTTGGAACCCCACTCTGTGCTCATTCTTTTCGTGATCGAAACCCCTTTAAAATGGCGCTTGAATCATTGTGCTATCATTATTTTTCGATTTTTCACAGATTTTTAAAGTCGGACCATCGATTTTTCGCGGATTTCTCCATACATACCCCTTCTCATTTTTTTCGCCGATTTTCATTCTGCTCTCACGGCTACAATAATTGAGATATCGGGACGATCCAAAATGCATTCTCTAAGTCTACTCGAGACTTTTTGAAAACGCACGTCAAAACCCAAAATCGATGAAACGGGAGCCAAGTTATGACCATTTGAAATTTCGAGTTTTTTAGGTTTTCGAAAAGGTGGGCAAAAAATTAAAATTTTTTTTTTTCTCTTTTTTCAATGTTTCGAAACCCCATTCGATCGGAAATTTCCCGCTGATTGCGAATAACACCGAGTTTTAGTCGAAATCTCAAAATATCAATGTGAAAAAGGCGAAATTACGCTGATCACGAATAACACCCCTTTTCGTCGAAATCTCAATATTTCTATGAGAAAAAGGCGAAAAACGAAAAAAATCACATTTTGGACGATTTTAAATAAAATTTCAAGTTTTTCAAGGAAACCGGTACTGAATCAGTAATCAGCGAGTCAAAATACATCGATATAGCGTCCTAAACAAAAATTTAAAGAATTCAATATTGTTTTGCATTTCGGCGTAAAGAAGGGTCTTCACTAAAATCGCTGTAACGTTGCTTCCCGATGGAGTTGGAACCCCACTCTGTGCTCATTCTTTTCGTGATCGAAACCCCTTTAAAATGGCGCTTGAATCATTGTGCTATCATTATTTTTCGATTTTTCACAGATTTTTAAAGTCGGACCATCGATTTTTCGCGGATTTCTCCATACATACCCCTTCTCATTTTTTTCGCCGATTTTCATTCTGCTCTCACGGCTACAATAATTGAGATATCGGGACGATCCAAAATGCATTCTCTAAGTCTACTCGAGACTTTTTGAAAACGCACGTCAAAACCCAAAATCGATGAAACGGGAGCCAAGTTATGACCATTTGAAATTTCGAGATTTTTAGGTTTTCGAAAAGGTGGGCAAAAAATTAAAATTTTTTTTTTTCTCTTTTTTCAATGTTTCGAAACCCCATTCGATCGGAAATTTCCCGCTGATTGCGAATAACACCGAGTTTTAGTCGAAATCTCAAAATATCAATGTGAAAAAGGCAAAATTACGCTGATCACGAATAACACCCCTTTTCGTCGAAATCTCAATATTTCTATGAGAAAAAGGCGAAAAACGAAAAAAATCACTTTTTGGACGATTTTCAATGAAATTTCTAGTTTCTCAAGGAAACTGGTACTGAATCAGTAATCAGCGAGTCAAAATACATCGATATAGCGTCCTAAACAAAAATTTAAAGAATTCAACATTGTTTTGCATTTCGGTGTAAAGAAGTGTCTTCACTAAAATCGCTGTAACGTTGCTTCCCGATGGAGTTGGAACCCCACTCTGTGCTCATTCTTTTCGTGATCGAAACCCCTTTAAAATGGCGCTTGAATCATTGTGCTATCATTATTTTTCGATTTTTCACAGATTTTTAAAGTCGGACCATCGATTTTTCGCGGATTTCTCCATACATACCCCTTCTCATTTTTTTCGCCGATTTTCATTCTGCTCTCACGGCTACAATAATTGAGATATCGGGACGATCCAAAATGCATTCTCTAAGTCTACTCGAGACTTTTTGAAAACGCACGTCAAAACCCAAAATCGATGAAACGGGAGCCAAGTTATGACCATTTGAAATTTCGAGTTTTTTAGGTTTTCGAAAAGGTGGGCAAAAAATTAAAATTTTTTTTTTTCTCTTTTTTCAATGTTTCGAAACCCCATTCGATCGGAAATTTCCCGCTGATTGCGAATAACACCGAGTTTTAGTCGAAATCTCAAAATATCAATGTGAAAAAGGCGAAATTACGCTGATCACGAATAACACCCCTTTTCGTCGAAATCTCAATATTTCTATGAGAAAAAGGCGAAAAACGAAAAAAATCACTTTTTGGACGATTTTAAATAAAATTTCAAGTTTTTCAAGGAAACCGGTACTGAATCAGTAATCAGCGAGTCAAAATACATCGATATAGCGTCCTAAACAAAAATTTAAAGAATTCAATATTGTTTTGCATTTCGGCGTAAAGAAGGGTCTTCACTAAAATCGCTGTAACGTTGCTTCCCGATGGAGTTGGAACCCCACTCTGTGCTCATTCTTTTCGTGATCGAAACCCCTTTAAAATGGCGCTTGAATCATTGTGCTATCATTATTTTTCGATTTTTCACAGATTTTTAAAGTCGGACCATCGATTTTTCGCGGATTTCTCCATACATACCCCTTCTCATTTTTTTCGCCGATTTTCATTCTGCTCTCACGGCTACAATAATTGAGATATCGGGACGATCCAAAATGCATTCTCTAAGTCTACTCGAGACTTTTTGAAAACGCACGTCAAAACCCAAAATCGATGAAACGGGAGCCAAGTTATGACCATTTGAAATTTCGAGATTTTTAGGTTTTCGAAAAGGTGGGCAAAAAATTAAAATTTTTTTTTTTCTCTTTTTTCAATGTTTCGAAACCCCATTCGATCGGAAATTTCCCGCTGATTGCGAATAACACCGAGTTTTAGTCGAAATCTCAAAATATCAATGTGAAAAAGGCGAAATTACGCTGATCACGAATAACACCCCTTTTCGTCGAAATCTTAATATTTCTATGAGAAAAAGGCGAAAAACGAAAAAAATCAGTTTTTGGACGATTTTAAATAAAATTTCAAGTTTTTCAAGGAAACCGGTACTGAATCAGTAATCAGCGAGTCAAAATACATCGATATAGCGTCCTAAACAAAAATTTAAAAAATTCAATATTGTTTTGCATTTCGGCGTAAAGAAGTGTCTTCACTAAAATCGCTGTAACGTTGCTTCCCGATAGAGTTGGATCCCCACTCTATGCTCATTCTTTTCGTGATCGAAACCCCTTTAAAATGGCGCTTGAATCATTGTGCTATCATTATTTTTCGATTTTTCACAGATTTTTAAAGTCGGACCATCGATTTTTCGCGGATTTCTCCATACCCCTTCTCGATTTTTTCGCGGATTTTCATCCTGCTCTCACGGCTACAATAATTGAGATATCGGGACGATCCAAAATGCATTCTCTAAGTCTAATCGAGACGTTTTGAAAACGCACGTCAAACCCCAAAATAGATGAAACGGGAGCCAAGTTATGATCATTTGAAATTTCGAGATTTTTAGGTTTTCGAAAAGGTGGGCAAAAAAATAAAAATTTTTTTTTCTCTTTTTTCAATGTTTCGAAACCCCATTCGATCGGAAATTTCCCGCTGATTGCGAATAACACCGAGTTTTAGTCGAAATCTCAAAATATCAATGTGAAAAAGGCGAAATTTCGCTGATCACGAATAACACCCCTTTTCGTCGAAATCTCAATATTTCTATGAGAAAAAGGCGAAAAACGAAAAAAATCACTTTTTGGACGATTTTCAATGAAATTTCTAGTTTCTCAAGGAAACTGGTACTGAATCAGTAATCAGCGAGTCAAAATACATCGATATAGCGTCCTAAACAAAAATTTAAAGAATTCAACATTGTTTTGCATTTCGGCGTAAAGAAGTGTCTTCACTAAAATCGCTGTAACGTTGCTTCCCGATGGAGTTGGAACCCCACTCTGTGCTCATTCTTTTCGTGATCGAAACCCCTTTAAAATGGCGCTTGAATCATTGTGCTATCATTATTTTTCGATTTTTCACAGATTTTTAAAGTCGGACCATCGATTTTTCGCGGATTTCTCCATACATACCCCTTCTCATTTTTTTCGCCGATTTTCATTCTGCTCTCACGGCTACAATAATTGAGATATCGGGACGATCCAAAATGCATTCTCTAAGTCTACTCGAGACTTTTTGAAAACGCACGTCAAAACCCAAAATCGATGAAACGGGAGCCAAGTTATGACCATTTGAAATTTCGAGTTTTTTAGGTTTTCGAAAAGGTGGGCAAAAAATTAAAATTTTTTTTTTTCTCTTTTTTCAATGTTTCGAAACCCCATTCGATCGGAAATTTCCCGCTGATTGCGAATAACACCGAGTTTTAGTCGAAATCTCAAAATATCAATGTGAAAAAGGCGAAATTACGCTGATCACGAATAACACCCCTTTTCGTCGAAATCTCAATATTTCTATGAGAAAAAGGCGAAAAACGAAAAAAATCACTTTTTGGACGATTTTAAATAAAATTTCAAGTTTTTCAAGGAAACCGGTACTGAATCAGTAATCAGCGAGTCAAAATACATCGATATAGCGTCCTAAACAAAAATTTAAAGAATTCAATATTGTTTTGCATTTCGGCGTAAAGAAGGGTCTTCACTAAAATCGCTGTAACGTTGCTTCCCGATGGAGTTGGAACCCCACTCTGTGCTCATTCTTTTCGTGATCGAAACCCCTTTAAAATGGCGCTTGAATCATTGTGCTATCATTATTTTTCGATTTTTCACAGATTTTTAAAGTCGGACCATCGATTTTTCGCGGATTTCTCCATACATACCCCTTCTCATTTTTTTCGCCGATTTTCATTCTGCTCTCACGGCTACAATAATTGAGATATCGGGACGATCCAAAATGCATTCTCTAAGTCTACTCGAGACTTTTTGAAAACGCACGTCAAAACCGAAAATCGATGAAACGGGAGCCAAGTTATGACCATTTGAAATTTCGAGATTTTTAGGTTTTCGAAAAGGTGGGCAAAAAATTAAAATTTTTTTTTTCTCTTTTTTCAATGTTTCGAAACCCCATTCGATCGGAAATTTCCCGCTGATTGCGAATAACACCGAGTTTTAGTCGAAATCTCAATATATCAATGTGAAAAAGGCGAAATTTCGCTGATCACGAATAACACCCCTTTTCGTCGAAATCTCAATATTTCTATGAGAAAAAGGCGAAAAACGAAAAAAATCACTTTTTGGACGATTTTCAATGAAATTTCTAGTTTCTCACGGAAACTGGTACTGAATCAGTAATCAGCGAGTCAAAATACATCGATATAGCGTCCTAAACAAAAATGTAAACAATTCAACATTGTTTTGCATTTCGGCGTAAAGAAGTGTCTTCACTAAAATCGCTGTAACGTTGCTTCCCGATGGAGTTGGAACCCCACTCTGTGCTCATTCTTTTCGTGATCGAAACCCCTGTAAAATGGCGCTTGAATCATTGTGCTATCATTATTTTTCGATTTTTCACAGATTTTTAAAGTCGGACCATCGATTTTTCGCGGCTTTCTCCATACATACCCCTTCTCATTTTTTTCGCCGATTTTCATCCTGCTCTCACGGCTACAATAATTGAGATATCGGGACGATCCAAAATGCATTCTCTAAGTCTACTCGAGACGTTTTGAAAACGCACGTCAAAACCCAAAATCGATGAAACGGGAGCCAAGTTATGACCATTTGCAATTTCGAGATTTTTAGGTTTTCGAAAAGGTGGGCAAAAAATTAAAATTTTTTTTTTTCTCTTTTTTCAATGTTTCGAAACCCCATTCGATCGGAAATTTCCCGCTGATTGCGAATAACACCGAGTTTTAGTCGAAATCTCAAAATATCAATGTGAAAAAGGCGAAATTACGCTGATCACGAATAACACCCCTTTTCGTCGAAATCTCAATATTTCTATGAGAAAAAGGCGAAAAACGAAAAAAATCAGTTTTTGGACGATTTTAAATAAAATTTCAAGTTTTTCAAGGAAACCGGTACTGAATCAGTAATCAGCGAGTCAAAATACATCGATATAGCGTCCTAAACAAAAATTTAAAAAATTCAATATTGTTTTGCATTTCGGCGTAAAGAAGTGTCTTCACTAAAATCGCTGTAACGTTGCTTCCCGATAGAGTTGGATCCCCACTCTATGCTCATTCTTTTCGTGATCGAAACCCCTTTAAAATGGCGCTTGAATCATTGTGCTATCATTATTTTTCGATTTTTCACAGATTTTTAAAGTCGGACCATCGATTTTTCGCGGATTTCTCCATACCCCTTCTCGATTTTTTCGCGGATTTTCATCCTGCTCTCACGGCTACAATAATTGAGATATCGGGACGATCCAAAATGCATTCTCTAAGTCTAATCGAGACGTTTTGAAAACGCACGTCAAACCCCAAAATAGATGAAACGGGAGCCAAGTTATGATCATTTGAAATTTCGAGATTTTTAGGTTTTCGAAAAGGTGGGCAAAAAAATAAAAATTTTTTTTTCTCTTTTTTCAATGTTTCGAAACCCCATTCGATCGGAAATTTCCCGCTGATTGCGAATAACACCGAGTTTTAGTCGAAATCTCAAAATATCAATGTGAAAAAGGCGAAATTTCGCTGATCACGAATAACACCCCTTTTCGTCGAAATCTCAATATTTCTATGAGAAAAAGGCGAAAAACGAAAAAAATCACTTTTTGGACGATTTTCAATGAAATTTCTAGTTTCTCAAGGAAACTGGTACTGAATCAGTAATCAGCGAGTCAAAATACATCGATATAGCGTCCTAAACAAAAATTTAAAGAATTCAACATTGTTTTGCATTTCGGCGTAAAGAAGTGTCTTCACTAAAATCGCTGTAACGTTGCTTCCCGATGGAGTTGGAACCCCACTCTGTGCTCATTCTTTTCGTGATCGAAACCCCTTTAAAATGGCGCTTGAATCATTGTGCTATCATTATTTTTCGATTTTTCACAGATTTTTAAAGTCGGACCATCGATTTTTCGCGGATTTCTCCATACATACCCCTTCTCATTTTTTTCGCCGATTTTCATTCTGCTCTCACGGCTACAATAATTGAGATATCGGGACGATCCAAAATGCATTCTCTAAGTCTACTCGAGACTTTTTGAAAACGCACGTCAAAACCCAAAATCGATGAAACGGGAGCCAAGTTATGACCATTTGAAATTTCGAGTTTTTTAGGTTTTCGAAAAGGTGGGCAAAAAATTAAAATTTTTTTTTTTCTCTTTTTTCAATGTTTCGAAACCCCATTCGATCGGAAATTTCCCGCTGATTGCGAATAACACCGAGTTTTAGTCGAAATCTCAAAATATCAATGTGAAAAAGGCGAAATTACGCTGATCACGAATAACACCCCTTTTCGTCGAAATCTCAATATTTCTATGAGAAAAAGGCGAAAAACGAAAAAAATCACTTTTTGGACGATTTTAAATAAAATTTCAAGTTTTTCAAGGAAACCGGTACTGAATCAGTAATCAGCGAGTCAAAATACATCGATATAGCGTCCTAAACAAAAATTTAAAGAATTCAATATTGTTTTGCATTTCGGCGTAAAGAAGGGTCTTCACTAAAATCGCTGTAACGTTGCTTCCCGATGGAGTTGGAACCCCACTCTGTGCTCATTCTTTTCGTGATCGAAACCCCTTTAAAATGGCGCTTGAATCATTGTGCTATCATTATTTTTCGATTTTTCACAGATTTTTAAAGTCGGACCATCGATTTTTCGCGGATTTCTCCATACATACCCCTTCTCATTTTTTTCGCCGATTTTCATTCTGCTCTCACGGCTACAATAATTGAGATATCGGGACGATCCAAAATGCA
Organism: Oxytorus armatus; assembly: GCA_958009045.1. Classification (NCBI taxonomy): domain Eukaryota; kingdom Metazoa; phylum Arthropoda; class Insecta; order Hymenoptera; family Ichneumonidae; genus Oxytorus; species Oxytorus armatus. The sequence goes on from OY253748.1 coordinate 17,278,936, forward strand.
TTCTCTAAGTCTACTCGAGACTTTTTGAAAACGCACGTCAAAACCCAAAATCGATGAAACGGGAGCCAAGTTATGACCATTTGAAATTTCGAGATTTTTAGGTTTTCGAAAAGGTGGGCAAAAAATTAAAATTTTTTTTTTTCTCTTTTTTCAATGTTTCGAAACCCCATTCGATCGGAAATTTCCCGCTGATTGCGAATAACACCGAGTTTTAGTCGAAATCTCAAAATATCAATGTGAAAAAGGCGAAATTACGCTGATCACGAATAACACCCCTTTTCGTCGAAATCTCAATATTTCTATGAGAAAAAGGCGAAAAACGAAAAAAATCAGTTTTTGGACGATTTTAAATAAAATTTCAAGTTTTTCAAGGAAACCGGTACTGAATCAGTAATCAGCGAGTCAAAATACATCGATATAGCGTCCTAAACAAAAATTTAAAAAATTCAATATTGTTTTGCATTTCGGCGTAAAGAAGTGTCTTCACTAAAATCGCTGTAACGTTGCTTCCCGATAGAGTTGGATCCCCACTCTATGCTCATTCTTTTCGTGATCGAAACCCCTTTAAAATGGCGCTTGAATCATTGTGCTATCATTATTTTTCGATTTTTCACAGATTTTTAAAGTCGGACCATCGATTTTTCGCGGATTTCTCCATACCCCTTCTCGATTTTTTCGCGGATTTTCATCCTGCTCTCACGGCTACAATAATTGAGATATCGGGACGATCCAAAATGCATTCTCTAAGTCTAATCGAGACGTTTTGAAAACGCACGTCAAACCCCAAAATAGATGAAACGGGAGCCAAGTTATGATCATTTGAAATTTCGAGATTTTTAGGTTTTCGAAAAGGTGGGCAAAAAAATAAAAATTTTTTTTTCTCTTTTTTCAATGTTTCGAAACCCCATTCGATCGGAAATTTCCCGCTGATTGCGAATAACACCGAGTTTTAGTCGAAATCTCAAAATATCAATGTGAAAAAGGCGAAATTTCGCTGATCACGAATAACACCCCTTTTCGTCGAAATCTCAATATTTCTATGAGAAAAAGGCGAAAAACGAAAAAAATCACTTTTTGGACGATTTTCAATGAAATTTCTAGTTTCTCAAGGAAACTGGTACTGAATCAGTAATCAGCGAGTCAAAATACATCGATATAGCGTCCTAAACAAAAATTTAAAGAATTCAACATTGTTTTGCATTTCGGCGTAAAGAAGTGTCTTCACTAAAATCGCTGTAACGTTGCTTCCCGATGGAGTTGGAACCCCACTCTGTGCTCATTCTTTTCGTGATCGAAACCCCTTTAAAATGGCGCTTGAATCATTGTGCTATCATTATTTTTCGATTTTTCACAGATTTTTAAAGTCGGACCATCGATTTTTCGCGGATTTCTCCATACATACCCCTTCTCATTTTTTTCGCCGATTTTCATTCTGCTCTCACGGCTACAATAATTGAGATATCGGGACGATCCAAAATGCATTCTCTAAGTCTACTCGAGACTTTTTGAAAACGCACGTCAAAACCCAAAATCGATGAAACGGGAGCCAAGTTATGACCATTTGAAATTTCGAGTTTTTTAGGTTTTCGAAAAGGTGGGCAAAAAATTAAAATTTTTTTTTTTCTCTTTTTTCAATGTTTCGAAACCCCATTCGATCGGAAATTTCCCGCTGATTGCGAATAACACCGAGTTTTAGTCGAAATCTCAAAATATCAATGTGAAAAAGGCGAAATTACGCTGATCACGAATAACACCCCTTTTCGTCGAAATCTCAATATTTCTATGAGAAAAAGGCGAAAAACGAAAAAAATCACTTTTTGGACGATTTTAAATAAAATTTCAAGTTTTTCAAGGAAACCGGTACTGAATCAGTAATCAGCGAGTCAAAATACATCGATATAGCGTCCTAAACAAAAATTTAAAGAATTCAATATTGTTTTGCATTTCGGCGTAAAGAAGGGTCTTCACTAAAATCGCTGTAACGTTGCTTCCCGATGGAGTTGGAACCCCACTCTGTGCTCATTCTTTTCGTGATCGAAACCCCTTTAAAATGGCGCTTGAATCATTGTGCTATCATTATTTTTCGATTTTTCACAGATTTTTAAAGTCGGACCATCGATTTTTCGCGGATTTCTCCATACATACCCCTTCTCATTTTTTTCGCCGATTTTCATTCTGCTCTCACGGCTACAATAATTGAGATATCGGGACGATCCAAAATGCATTCTCTAAGTCTACTCGAGACTTTTTGAAAACGCACGTCAAAACCCAAAATCGATGAAACGGGAGCCAAGTTATGACCATTTGAAATTTCGAGATTTTTAGGTTTTCGAAAAGGTGGGCAAAAAATTAAAATTTTTTTTTTTCTCTTTTTTCAATGTTTCGAAACCCCATTCGATCGGAAATTTCCCGCTGATTGCGAATAACACCGAGTTTTAGTCGAAATCTCAAAATATCAATGTGAAAAAGGCAAAATTACGCTGATCACGAATAACACCCCTTTTCGTCGAAATCTCAATATTTCTATGAGAAAAAGGCGAAAAACGAAAAAAATCACTTTTTGGACGATTTTCAATGAAATTTCTAGTTTCTCAAGGAAACTGGTACTGAATCAGTAATCAGCGAGTCAAAATACATCGATATAGCGTCCTAAACAAAAATTTAAAGAATTCAACATTGTTTTGCATTTCGGTGTAAAGAAGTGTCTTCACTAAAATCGCTGTAACGTTGCTTCCCGATGGAGTTGGAACCCCACTCTGTGCTCATTCTTTTCGTGATCGAAACCCCTTTAAAATGGCGCTTGAATCATTGTGCTATCATTATTTTTCGATTTTTCACAGATTTTTAAAGTCGGACCATCGATTTTTCGCGGATTTCTCCATACATACCCCTTCTCATTTTTTTCGCCGATTTTCATTCTGCTCTCACGGCTACAATAATTGAGATATCGGGACGATCCAAAATGCATTCTCTAAGTCTACTCGAGACTTTTTGAAAACGCACGTCAAAACCCAAAATCGATGAAACGGGAGCCAAGTTATGACCATTTGAAATTTCGAGTTTTTTAGGTTTTCGAAAAGGTGGGCAAAAAATTAAAATTTTTTTTTTTCTCTTTTTTCAATGTTTCGAAACCCCATTCGATCGGAAATTTCCCGCTGATTGCGAATAACACCGAGTTTTAGTCGAAATCTCAAAATATCAATGTGAAAAAGGCGAAATTACGCTGATCACGAATAACACCCCTTTTCGTCGAAATCTCAATATTTCTATGAGAAAAAGGCGAAAAACGAAAAAAATCACTTTTTGGACGATTTTCAATGAAATTTCTAGTTTCTCAAGGAAACTGGTACTGAATCAGTAATCAGCGAGTCAAAATACATCGATATAGCGTCCTAAACAAAAATTTAAAGATTTCAACATTGTTTTGCATTTCGGTGTAAAGAAGTGTCTTCACTAAAATCGCTGTAACGTTGCTTCCCGATGGAGTTGGAACCCCACTCTGTGCTCATTCTTTTCGTGATCGAAACCACTTTAAAATGGCGCTTGAATCATTGTGCTATCATTATTTTTCGATTTTTCACAGATTTTTAAAGTCGGACCATCGATTTTTCGCGGATTTCTCCATACATACCCCTTCTCATTTTTTTCGCCGATTTTCATTCTGCTCTCACGGCTACAATAATTGAGATATCGGGACGATCCAAAATGCATTCTCTAAGTCTACTCGAGACTTTTTGAAAACGCACGTCAAAACCCAAAATCGATGAAACGGGAGCCAAGTTATGACCATTAGGAATTTCGAGATTTTTAGGTTTTCGAAAAGGTGGGCAAAAAATTAAAATTTTTTTTTTTCTCTTTTTTCAATGTTTCGAAACCCCATTCGATCGGAAATTTCCCGCTGATTGCGAATAACACCGAGTTTTAGTCGAAATCTCAAAATATCAATGTGAAAAAGGCGAAATTACGCTGATCACGAATAACACCCCTTTTCGTCGAAATCTCAATATTTCTATGAGAAAAAGGCGAAAAACGAAAAAAATCAGTTTTTGGACGATTTTAAATAAAATTTCAAGTTTTTCAAGGAAACCGGTACTGAATCAGTAATCAGCGAGTCAAAATACATCGATATAGCGTCCTAAACAAAAATTTAAAAAATTCAATATTGTTTTGCATTTCGGCGTAAAGAAGTGTCTTCACTAAAATCGCTGTAACGTTGCTTCCCGATAGAGTTGGATCCCCACTCTATGCTCATTCTTTTCGTGATCGAAACCCCTTTAAAATGGCGCTTGAATCATTGTGCTATCATTATTTTTCGATTTTTCACAGATTTTTAAAGTCGGACCATCGATTTTTCGCGGATTTCTCCATACCCCTTCTCGATTTTTTCGCGGATTTTCATCCTGCTCTCACGGCTACAATAATTGAGATATCGGGACGATCCAAAATGCATTCTCTAAGTCTAATCGAGACGTTTTGAAAACGCACGTCAAACCCCAAAATAGATGAAACGGGAGCCAAGTTATGATCATTTGAAATTTCGAGATTTTTAGGTTTTCGAAAAGGTGGGCAAAAAAATAAAAATTTTTTTTTCTCTTTTTTCAATGTTTCGAAACCCCATTCGATCGGAAATTTCCCGCTGATTGCGAATAACACCGAGTTTTAGTCGAAATCTCAAAATATCAATGTGAAAAAGGCGAAATTTCGCTGATCACGAATAACACCCCTTTTCGTCGAAATCTCAATATTTCTATGAGAAAAAGGCGAAAAACGAAAAAAATCACTTTTTGGACGATTTTCAATGAAATTTCTAGTTTCTCAAGGAAACTGGTACTGAATCAGTAATCAGCGAGTCAAAATACATCGATATAGCGTCCTAAACAAAAATTTAAAGAATTCAACATTGTTTTGCATTTCGGCGTAAAGAAGTGTCTTCACTAAAATCGCTGTAACGTTGCTTCCCGATGGAGTTGGAACCCCACTCTGTGCTCATTCTTTTCGTGATCGAAACCCCTTTAAAATGGCGCTTGAATCATTGTGCTATCATTATTTTTCGATTTTTCACAGATTTTTAAAGTCGGACCATCGATTTTTCGCGGATTTCTCCATACATACCCCTTCTCATTTTTTTCGCCGATTTTCATTCTGCTCTCACGGCTACAATAATTGAGATATCGGGACGATCCAAAATGCATTCTCTAAGTCTACTCGAGACTTTTTGAAAACGCACGTCAAAACCCAAAATCGATGAAACGGGAGCCAAGTTATGACCATTTGAAATTTCGAGTTTTTTAGGTTTTCGAAAAGGTGGGCAAAAAATTAAAATTTTTTTTTTTCTCTTTTTTCAATGTTTCGAAACCCCATTCGATCGGAAATTTCCCGCTGATTGCGAATAACACCGAGTTTTAGTCGAAATCTCAAAATATCAATGTGAAAAAGGCGAAATTACGCTGATCACGAATAACACCCCTTTTCGTCGAAATCTCAATATTTCTATGAGAAAAAGGCGAAAAACGAAAAAAATCACTTTTTGGACGATTTTAAATAAAATTTCAAGTTTTTCAAGGAAACCGGTACTGAATCAGTAATCAGCGAGTCAAAATACATCGATATAGCGTCCTAAACAAAAATTTAAAGAATTCAATATTGTTTTGCATTTCGGCGTAAAGAAGGGTCTTCACTAAAATCGCTGTAACGTTGCTTCCCGATGGAGTTGGAACCCCACTCTGTGCTCATTCTTTTCGTGATCGAAACCACTTTAAAATGGCGCTTGAATCATTGTGCTATCATTATTTTTCGATTTTTCACAGATTTTTAAAGTCGGACCATCGATTTTTCGCGGATTTCTCCATACATACCCCTTCTCATTTTTTTCGCCGATTTTCATTCTGCTCTCACGGCTACAATAATTGAGATATCGGGACGATCCAAAATGCATTCTCTAAGTCTACTCGAGACTTTTTGAAAACGCACGTCAAAACCCAAAATCGATGAAACGGGAGCCAAGTTATGACCATTTGAAATTTCGAGATTTTTAGGTTTTCGAAAAGGTGGGCAAAAAATTAAAATTTTTTTTTTTCTCTTTTTTCAATGTTTCGAAACCCCATTCGATCGGAAATTTCCCGCTGATTGCGAATAACACCGAGTTTTAGTCGAAATCTCAAAATATCAATGTGAAAAAGGCGAAATTACGCTGATCACGAATAACACCCCTTTTCGTCGAAATCTCAATATTTCTATGAGAAAAAGGCGAAAAACGAAAAAAATCACTTTTTGGACGATTTTCAATGAAATTTCTAGTTTCTCAAGGAAACTGGTACTGAATCAGTAATCAGCGAGTCAAAATACATCGATATAGCGTCCTAAACAAAAATTTAAAGAATTCAACATTGTTTTGCATTTCGGTGTAAAGAAGTGTCTTCACTAAAATCGCTGTAACGTTGCTTCCCGATGGAGTTGGAACCCCACTCTGTGCTCATTCTTTTCGTGATCGAAACCACTTTAAAATGGCGCTTGAATCATTGTGCTATCATTATTTTTCGATTTTTCACAGATTTTTAAAGTCGGACCATCGATTTTTCGCGGATTTCTCCATACATACCCCTTCTCATTTTTTTCGCCGATTTTCATTCTGCTCTCACGGCTACAATAATTGAGATATCGGGACGATCCAAAATGCATTCTCTAAGTCTACTCGAGACTTTTTGAAAACGCACGTCAAAACCCAAAATCGATGAAACGGGAGCCAAGTTATGACCATTTGAAATTTCGAGATTTTTAGGTTTTCGAAAAGGTGGGCAAAAAATTAAAATTTTTTTTTTTCTCTTTTTTCAATGTTTCGAAACCCCATTCGATCGGAAATTTCCCGCTGATTGCGAATAACACCGAGTTTTAGTCGAAATCTCAAAATATCAATGTGAAAAAGGCGAAATTACGCTGATCACGAATAACACCCCTTTTCGTCGAAATCTCAATATTTCTATGAGAAAAAGGCGAAAAACGAAAAAAATCAGTTTTTGGACGATTTTAAATAAAATTTCAAGTTTTTCAAGGAAACCGGTACTGAATCAGTAATCAGCGAGTCAAAATACATCGATATAGCGTCCTAAACAAAAATTTAAAAAATTCAATATTGTTTTGCATTTCGGCGTAAAGAAGTGTCTTCACTAAAATCGCTGTAACGTTGCTTCCCGATAGAGTTGGATCCCCACTCTATGCTCATTCTTTTCGTGATCGAAACCCCTTTAAAATGGCGCTTGAATCATTGTGCTATCATTATTTTTCGATTTTTCACAGATTTTTAAAGTCGGACCATCGATTTTTCGCGGATTTCTTCATACATACCCCTTCTCATTTTTTTCGCCGATTTTCATTCTGCTCTCACGGCTACAATAATTGAGATATCGGGACGATCCAAAATGCATTCTCTAAGTCTACTCGAGACGTTTTGAAAACGCACGTCAAAACCCAAAATCGATGAAACGGGAGCCAAGTTATGATCATTTGCAATTTCGAGATTTTTAGGTTTTCGAAAAGGTGGGCAAAAAATTAAAATTTTTTTTTTTCTCTTTTTTCAATGTTTCGAAACCCCATTCGATCGGAAATTTCCCGCTGATTGCGAATAACACCGAGTTTTAGTCGAAATCTCAAAATATCAATGTGAAAAAGGCGAAATTTCGCTGATCACGAATAACACCCCTTTTCGTCGAAATCTCAATATTTCTATGAGAAAAAGGCGAAAAACGAAAAAAATCACTTTTTGGACGATTTTCAATGAAATTTCTAGTTTCTCAAGGAAACTGGTACTGAATCAGTAATCAGCGAGTCAAAATACATCGATATAGCGTCCTAAACAAAAATTTAAAGAATTCAACATTGTTTTGCATTTCGGCGTAAAGAAGTGTCTTCACTAAAATCGCTGTAACGTTGCTTCCCGATGGAGTTGGAACCCCACTCTGTGCTCATTCTTTTCGTGATCGAAACCACTTTAAAATGGTGCTTGAATCATTGTGCTATCATTATTTTTCGATTTTTCACAGATTTTTAAAGTCGGACCATCGATTTTTCGCGGATTTCTCCATACATACCCCTTCTCATTTTTTTCGCCGATTTTCATTCTGCTCTCACGGCTACAATAATTGAGATATCGGGACGATCCAAAATGCATTCTCTAAGTCTACTCGAGACTTTTTGAAAACGCACGTCAAAACCCAAAATCGATGAAACGGGAGCCAAGTTATGACCATTTGAAATTTCGAGTTTTTTAGGTTTTCGAAAAGGTGGGCAAAAAATTAAAATTTTTTTTTTTCTCTTTTTTCAATGTTTCGAAACCCCATTCGATCGGAAATTTCCCGCTGATTGCGAATAACACCGAGTTTTAGTCGAAATCTCAAAATATCAATGTGAAAAAGGCGAAATTACGCTGATCACGAATAACACCCCTTTTCGTCGAAATCTCAATATTTCTATGAGAAAAAGGCGAAAAACGAAAAAAATCACTTTTTGGACGATTTTAAATAAAATTTCAAGTTTTTCAAGGAAACCGGTACTGAATCAGTAATCAGCGAGTCAAAATACATCGATATAGCGTCCTAAACAAAAATTTAAAGAATTCAATATTGTTTTGCATTTCGGCGTAAAGAAGGGTCTTCACTAAAATCGCTGTAACGTTGCTTCCCGATGGAGTTGGAACCCCACTCTGTGCTCATTCTTTTCGTGATCGAAACCCCTTTAAAATGGCGCTTGAATCATTGTGCTATCATTATTTTTCGATTTTTCACAGATTTTTAAAGTCGGACCATCGATTTTTCGCGGATTTCTCCATACATACCCCTTCTCATTTTTTTCGCCGATTTTCATTCTGCTCTCACGGCTACAATAATTGAGATATCGGGACGATCCAAAATGCATTCTCTAAGTCTACTCGAGACTTTTTGAAAACGCACGTCAAAACCCAAAATCGATGAAACGGGAGCCAAGTTATGACCATTTGAAATTTCGAGATTTTTAGGTTTTCGAAAAGGTGGGCAAAAAATTAAAATTTTTTTTTTTCTCTTTTTTCAATGTTTCGAAACCCCATTCGATCGGAAATTTCCCGCTGATTGCGAATAACACCGAGTTTTAGTCGAAATCTCAAAATATCAATGTGAAAAAGGCAAAATTACGCTGATCACGAATAACACCCCTTTTCGTCGAAATCTCAATATTTCTATGAGAAAAAGGCGAAAAACGAAAAAAATCACTTTTTGGACGATTTTCAATGAAATTTCTAGTTTCTCAAGGAAACTGGTACTGAATCAGTAATCAGCGAGTCAAAATACATCGATATAGCGTCCTAAACAAAAATTTAAAGAATTCAACATTGTTTTGCATTTCGGTGTAAAGAAGTGTCTTCACTAAAATCGCTGTAACGTTGCTTCCCGATGGAGTTGGAACCCCACTCTGTGCTCATTCTTTTCGTGATCGAAACCACTTTAAAATGGCGCTTGAATCATTGTGCTATCATTATTTTTCGATTTTTCACAGATTTTTAAAGTCGGACCATCGATTTTTCGCGGATTTCTCCATACATACCCCTTCTCATTTTTTTCGCCGATTTTCATTCTGCTCTCACGGCTACAATAATTGAGATATCGGGACGATCCAAAATGCATTCTCTAAGTCTACTCGAGACTTTTTGAAAACGCACGTCAAAACCCAAAATCGATGAAACGGGAGCCAAGTTATGACCATTTGAAATTTCGAGATTTTTAGGTTTTCGAAAAGGTGGGCAAAAAATTAAGATTTTTTTTTTCTCTTTTTTCAATGTTTCGAAACCCCATTCGATCGGAAATTTCCCGCTGATTGCGAATAACACCGAGTTTTAGTCGAAATCTCAAAATATCAATGTGAAAAAGGCGAAATTACGCTGATCACGAATAACACCCCTTTTCGTCGAAATCTCAATATTTCTATGAGAAAAAGGCGAAAAACGAAAAAAATCACTTTTTGGACGATTTTAAATAAAATTTCAAGTTTTTCAAGGAAACCGGTACTGAATCAGTAATCAGCGAGTCAAAATACATCGATATAGCGTCCTAAACAAAAATTTAAACAATTCAATATTGTTTTGCATTTCGGCGTAAAGAAGGGTCTTCACTAAAATCGCTGTAACGTTGCTTCCCGATGGAGTTGGAACCCCACTCTGTGCTCATTCTTTTCGTGATCGAAACCCCTTTAAAATGGCGCTTGAATCATTGTGCTATCATTATTTTTCTATTTTTCACAGATTTTTAAAGTCGGACCATCGATTTTTCGCGGATTTCTCCATACATACCCCTTCTCATTTTTTTCGCCGATTTTCATTCTGCTCTCACGGCTACAATAATTGAGATATCGGGACGATCCAAAATGCATTCTCTAAGTCTACTCGAGACTTTTTGAAAACGCACGTCAAAACCCAAAATCGGTGAAACGGGAGCCAAGTTATGACCATTTGAAATTTCGAGATTTTTAGGTTTTCGAAAAGGTGGGCAAAAAATTAAAATTTTTTTTTTTCTCTTTTTTCAATGTTTCGAAACCCCATTCGATCGGAAATTTCCCGCTGATTGCGAATAACACCGAGTTTTAGTCGAAATCTCAAAATATCAATGTGAAAAAGGCGAAATTACGCTGATCACGAATAACACCCCTTTTCGTCGAAATCTCAATATTTCTATGAGAAAAAGGCGAAAAACGAAAAAAATCACTTTTTGGACGATTTTCAATGAAATTTCTAGTTTCTCAAGGAAACTGGTACTGAATCAGTAATCAGCGAGTCAAAATACATCGATATAGCGTCCTAAACAAAAATTTAAAGAATTCAACATTGTTTTGCATTTCGGCGTAAAGAAGTGTCTTCACTAAAATCGCTGTAACGTTGCTTCCCGATGGAGTTGGAACCCCACTCTGTGCTCATTCTTTTCGTGATCGAAACCACTTTAAAATGGCGCTTGAATCATTGTGCTATCATTATTTTTCGATTTTTCACAGATTTTTAAAGTCGGACCATCGATTTTTCGCGGATTTCTCCATACATACCCCTTCTCATTTTTTTCGCCGATTTTCATCCTGCTCTCACGGCTACAATAATTGAGATATCGGGACGATCCAAAATGTATTCTCTAAGTCTACTCGAGACGTTTTGAAAACGCACGTCAAAACCCAAAATCGATGAAACGGGAGCCAAGTTATGACCATTTGAAATTTCGAGATTTTTAGGTTTTCGAAAAGGTGGGCAAAAAATTAAGATTTTTTTTTTCTCTTTTTTCAATGTTTCGAAACCCCATTCGATCGGAAATTTCCCGCTGATTGCGAATAACACCGAGTTTTAGTCGAAATCTCAAAATATCAATGTGAAAAAGGCGAAATTACGCTGATCACGAATAACACCCCTTTTCGTCGAAATCTCAATATTTCTATGAGAAAAAGGCGAAAAACGAAAAAAATCACTTTTTGGACGATTTTAAATAAAATTTCAAGTTTTTCAAGGAAACCGGTACTGAATCAGTAATCAGCGAGTCAAAATACATCGATATAGCGTCCTAAACAAAAATTTAAAGAATTCAATATTGTTTTGCATTTCGGCGTAAAGAAGGGTCTTCACTAAAATCGCTGTAACGTTGCTTCCCGATGGAGTTGGAACCCCACTCTGTGCTCATTCTTTTCGTGATCGAAACCCCTTTAAAATGGCGCTTGAATCATTGTGCTATCGTTATTTTTCGATTTTTCACAGATTTTTAAAGTCGGACCTTCGATTTTTCGCGGATTTCTCCATACATACCCCTTCTCATTTCTTTCGCCGATTTTCATCCTGCTCTCACGGCTACAATAATTGAGATATCGGGAGTATCCAAAATGCATTCTCTAAGTCTACTCGAGACGTTTTGAAAACGCACGTCAAAACCGAAAATCGATGAAACGGGAGCCAAGTTATGACCATTTGAAATTTCGAGATTTTTAGGTTTTCGAAAAGGTGGGCAAAAAATTAAAATTTTTTTTTTCTCTTTTTTCAATGTTTCGAAACCCCATTCGATCGGAAATTTCCCGCTGATTGCGAATAACACCGAGTTTTAGTCGAAATCTCAATATATCAATGTGAAAAAGGCGAAATTTCGCTGATCACGAATAACACCCCTTTTCGGCGAAATCTCAATATTTCTATGAGAAAAAGGCGAAAAACGAAAAAAATCACTTTTTGAACGATTTTCAATGAAATTTCTAGTTTCTCAAGGAAACTGGTACTGAATCAGTAATCAGCGAGTCAAAATACATCGATATAACGACCTAAACGAAATCTCAATATTTCTATGAGAAAAAGGCGAAAAACGAAAAAAATCACTTTTTGGACGATTTTCAATGAAATTTCTAGTTTCTCAAGGAAACTGGTACTGAATCAGTAATCAGCGAGTCAAAATACATCGATATAACGTCCTAAACGAAATCTCAATATTTCTATGAGAAAAAGGCGAAAAACGAAAAAAATCACTTTTTGGACGATTTTCAATGAAATTTCTAGTTTCTCAAGGAAACTGGTACTGAATCAGTAATCAGCGAGTCAAAATACATCGATATAGCGTCCTAAACTAAAATTTAAAGAATTCAACATTGTTTTGCATTTCGGCGTAAAGAAGTGTCTTCACTAAAATCGCTGTAACGTTGCTTCCCGATAGAGTTGGATCCCCACTCTGTGCTCATTCTTTTCGTGATCGAAACCCCTTTAAAATGGCGCTTGAATCATTGTGCTATCATTATTTTTCGATTTTTCACAGATTTTTAAAGTCGGACCATCGATTTTTCGCGGATTTCTCCATACCCCTTCTCGATTTTTTCGCCGATTTTCATCCTGCTCTCACGGCAACAATAATTGAGATATCGGGACGATCCAAAATTCATTCTCTAAGTCTACTCGAGACGTTATGAAAACGCACGTCAAAACCCAAAATCGATGAAACGGGAGCCAAGTTATGACCATTTGAAATTTCGAGATTTTTAGGTTTTCGAAAAGGTGGGCAAAAAATTAAAATTTTTTTTTTTCTCTTTTTTCAATGTTTCGAAACCCCATTCGATCGGAAATTTCCCGCTGATTGCGAATAACACCGAGTTTTAGTCGAAATCTCAAAATATCAATGTGAAAAAGGCGAAATTTCGCTGATCACGAATAACACCCCTTTTCGTCGAAATCTTAATATTTCTATGAGAAAAAGGCGAAAAACGAAAAAAATCACTTTTTGGACGATTTTCAATGAAATTTCTAGTTTCTCAAGGAAACTGGTACTGAATCAGTAATCAGCGAGTCAAAATACATCGATATAACGTCCTAAACGAAATCTCAATATTTCTATGAGAAAAAGGCGAAAAACGAAAAAAATCACTTTTTGGACGATTTTCAATGAAATTTCTAGTTTCTCAAGGAAACTGGTACTGAATCAGTAATCAGCGAGTCAAAATACATCGATATAGCGTCCTAAACTAAAATTTAAAGAATTCAACATTGTTTTGCATTTCGGCGTAAAGAAGTGTCTTCACTAAAATCGCTGTAACGTTGCTTCCCGATGGAGTTGGAACCCCACTCTGTGCTCATTCTTTTCGTGATCGAAACCACTTTAAAATGGTGCTTGAATCATTGTGCTATCATTATTTTTCGATTTTTCACAGATTTTTAAAGTCGGACCATCGATTTTTCGCGGATTTCTCCATACATACCCCTTCTCATTTTTTTCGCCGATTTTCATCCTGCTCTCACTGCTACAATAATTGAGATATCGGGACGATCCAAAATGCATTCTCTAAGTCTACTCGAGACGTTTTGAAAACGCACGTCAAAATCCAAAATCGATGAAACGGGAGCCAAGTTATGACCATTTGAAATTTCGAGATTTTTAGGTTTTCGAAAAGGTGGGCAAAAAAATAAAAATTTTTTTTTCTCTTTTTTCAATGTTTCGAAACCCCATTCGATCGGAAATTTCCCGCTGATTGCGAATAACACCGAGTTTTAGTCGAAATCTCAAAATATCAATGTGAAAAAGGCGAAATTACGCTGATCACGAATAACACCCCTTTTCGTCGAAATCTCAATATTTCTATGAGAAAAAGCCGAAAAACGAAAAAAATCACTTTTTGGACGATTTTCAATGAAATTTCTAGTTTCTCAAGGAAACTGGTACTGAATCAGTAATCAGCGAGTCAAAATACATCGATATAACGTCCTAAACGAAATCTCAATATTTCTATGAGAAAAAGGCGAAAAACGAAAAAAATCACTTTTTGGACGATTTTCAATGAAATTTCTAGTTTCTCAAGGAAACTGGTACTGAATCAGTAATCAGCGAGTCAAAATACATCGATATAGCGTCCTAAACTAAAATTTAAAGAATTCAACATTGTTTTGCATTTCGGCGTAAAGAAGTGTCTTCACTAAAATCGCTGTAACGTTGCTTCCCGATGGAGTTGGAACCCCACTCTGTGCTCATTCTTTTCGTGATCGAAACCACTTTAAAATGGTGCTTGAATCATTGTGCTATCATTATTTTTCGATTTTTCACAGATTTTTAAAGTCGGACCATCGATTTTTCGCGGATTTCTCCATACATACCCCTTCTCATTTTTTTCGCCGATTTTCATCCTGCTCTCACTGCTACAATAATTGAGATATCGGGACGATCCAAAATGCATTCTCTAAGTCTACTCGAGACGTTTTGAAAACGCACGTCAAAACCCAAAATCGATGAAACGGGAGCCAAGTTATGACCATTTGAAATTTCGAGATTTTTAGGTTTTCGAAAAGGTGGGCAAAAAAATAAAAATTTTTTTTTCTCTTTTTTCAATGTTTCGAAACCCCATTCGATCGGAAATTTCCCGCTGATTGCGAATAACACCGAGTTTTAGTCGAAATCTCAAAATATCAATGTGAAAAAGGCGAAATTACGCTGATCACGAATAACACCCCTTTTCGTCGAAATCTCAATATTTCTATGAGAAAAAGCCGAAAAACGAAAAAAATCACTTTTTGGACGATTTTCAATGAAATTTCTAGTTTCTCAAGGAAACTGGTACTGAATCAGTAATCAGCGAGTCAAAATACATCGATATAGCGTCCTAAACAAAAATTTAAAGAATTCAACATTGTTTTGCATTTCGGCGTAAAGAAGTGTCTTCACTAAAATCGCTGTAACGTTGCTTCCCGATGGAGTTGGAACCCCACTCTGTGCTCATTCTTTTCGTGATCGAAACCCCTGTAAAATGGCGCTTGAATCATTGTGCTATCATTATTTTTCGATTTTTCACAGATTTTTAAAGTCGGACCATCGATTTTTCGCGGATTTCTCCATACCCCTTCTCGATTTTTTCGCCGATTTTCATCCTGCTCTCACGGCAACAATAATTGAGATATCGGGACGATCCAAAATTCATTCTCTAAGTCTACTCGAGACGTTATGAAAACGCACGTCAAAACCCAAAATCGATGAAACGGGAGCCAAGTTATGACCATTTGAAATTTCGAGATTTTTAGGTTTTCGAAAAGGTGGGCAAAAAATTAAAATTTTTTTTTTTCTCTTTTTTCAATGTTTCGAAACCCCATTCGATCGGAAATTTCCCGCTGATTGCGAATAACACCGAGTTTTAGTCGAAATCTCAAAATATCAATGTGAAAAAGGCGAAATTTCGCTGATCACGAATAACACCCCTTTTCGGCGAAATCTCAATATTTCTATGAGAAAAAGGCGAAAAACGAAAAAAATCACTTTTTGGACGATTTTCAATGAAATTTCTAGTTTCTCAAGGAAACTGGTACTGAATCAGTAATCAGCGAGTCAAAATACATCGATATAGCGTCCTAAACAAAAATTTAAAGAATTCAACATTGTTTTGCATTTCGGCGTAAAGAAGTGTCTTCACTAAAATCGCTGTAACGTTGCTTCCCGATGGAGTTGGAACCCCACTCTGTGCTCATTCTTTTCGTGATCGAAACCCCTGTAAAATGGCGCTTGAATCATTGTGCTATCATTATTTTTCGATTTTTCACAGATTTTTAAAGTCGGACCTTCGATTTTTCGCGGATTTCTCCATACATACCCCTTCTCATTTTTTTCGCCGATTTTCATCCTGCTCTCACGGCTACAATAATTGAGAAATCGGGAGTATCCAAAATGCATTCTCTAAGTCTACTCGAGACGTTTTGAAAACGCACGTCAAAACCGAAAATCGATGAAACGGGAGCCAAGTTATGACCATTTGAAATTTCGAGATTTTTAGGTTTTCGAAAAGGTGGGCAAAAAATTAAAATTTTTTTTTTCTCTTTTTTCAATGTTTCGAAACCCCATTCGATCGGAAATTTCCCGCTGATTGCGAATAACACCGAGTTTTAGTCGAAATCTCAAAATATCAATGTGAAAAAGGCGAAATTTCGCTGATCACGAATAACACCCCTTTTCGTCGAAATCTTAATATTTCTATGAGAAAAAGGCGAAAAACGAAAAAAATCAGTTTTTGGACGATTTTCAATGAAATTTCTAGTTTCTCAAGGAAACTGGTACTGAATCAGTAATCAGCGAGTCAAAATACATCGATATAACGTCCTAAACGAAATCTCAATATTTCTATGAGAAAAAGGCGAAAAACGAAAAAAATCACTTTTTGGACGATTTTCAATGAAATTTCTAGTTTCTCAAGGAAACTGGTACTGAATCAGTAATCAGCGAGTCAAAATACATCGATATAGCGTTCTAAAAAAAAATTTAAAGAATTCAACATTGTTTTGCATTTCGGCGTAAAGAAGTGTCTTCACTAAAATCGCTGTAACGTTGCTTCCCGATGGAGTTGGAACCCCACTCTGTGCTCATTCTTTTCGTGATCGAAACCACTTTAAAATGGCGCTTGAATCATTGTGCTATCATTATTTTTCGATTTTTCACAGATTTTTAAAGTCGGACCATCGATTTTTCGCGGATTTCTCCATACATACCCCTTCTCATTTTTTTCGCCGATTTTCATTCTGGTCTCACGGCTACAATAATTGAGATATCGGGACGATCCAAAATGCATTCTCTAAGTCTACTCGAGACTTTTTGAAAACGCACGTCAAAACCCAAAATCGATGAAACGGGAGCCAAGTTATGACCATTTGAAATTTCGAGATTTTTAGGTTTTCGAAAAGGTGGGCAAAAAATTAAAATTTTTTTTTTTCTCTTTTTTCAATGTTTCGAAACCCCATTCGATCGGAAATTTCCCGCTGATTGCGAATAACACCGAGTTTTAGTCGAAATCTCAAAATATCAATGTGAAAAAGGCGAAATTACGCTGATCACGAATAACACCCCTTTTCGTCGAAATCTCAATATTTCTATGAGAAAAAGGCGAAAAACGAAAAAAATCACTTTTTGGACGATTTCAAATAAAATTTCAAGTTTTTCAAGGAAACCGGTACTGAATCAGTAATCAGCGAGTCAAAATACATCGATATAGCGTCCTAAACAAAAATTTAAAGAATTCATTATTGTTTTGCATTTCGGCGTAAAGAAGGGTCTTCACTAAAATCGCTGTAACGTTGCTTCCCGATGGAGTTGGAACCCCACTCTGTGCTCATTCTTTTCGTGATCGAAACCCCTTTAAAATGGCGCTTGAATCATTGTGCTATCATTATTTTTCGATTTTTCACAGATTTTTAAAGTCGGACCATCGATTTTTCGCGGATTTCTCCATACATACCCCTTCTCATTTTTTTCGCCGATTTTCATTCTGCTCTCACGGCTACAATAATTGAGATATCGGGACGATCCAAAATGCATTCTCTAAGTCTACTCGAGACTTTTTGAAAACGCACGTCAAAACCCAAAATCGATGAAACGGGAGCCAAGTTATGACCATTTGAAATTTCGAGATTTTTAGGTTTTCGAAAAGGTGGGCAAAAAATTAAAATTTTTTTTTTTCTCTTTTTTCAATGTTTCGAAACCCCATTCGATCGGAAATTTCCCGCTGATTGCGAATAACACCGAGTTTTAGTCGAAATCTCAATATATCAATGTGAAAAAGGCGAAATTTCGCTGATCACGAATAACACCCCTTTTCGGCGAAATCTCAATATTTCTATGAGAAAAAGGCGAAAAACGAAAAAAATCACTTTTTGGACGATTTTAAATAAAATTTCAAGTTTTTCAAGGAAACCGGTACTGAATCAGTAATCAGCGAGTCAAAATACATCGATATAGCGTCCTAAACAAAAATTTAAAGAATTCAATATTGTTTTGCATTTCGGCGTAAAGAAGGGTCTTCACTAAAATCGCTGTAACGTTGCTTCCCGATGGAGTTGGAACCCCACTCTGTGCTCATTCTTTTCGTGATCGAAACCCCTTTAAAATGGCGCTTGAATCATTGTGCTATCGTTATTTTTCGATTTTTCACAGATTTTTAAAGTCGGACCTTCGATTTTTCGCGGATTTCTCCATACATACCCCTTCTCATTTCTTTCGCCGATTTTCATCCTGCTCTCACGGCTACAATAATTGAGATATCGGGAGTATCCAAAATGCATTCTCTAAGTCTACTCGAGACGTTTTGAAAACGCACGTCAAAACCGAAAATCGATGAAACGGGAGCCAAGTTATGACCATTTGAAATTTCGAGATTTTTAGGTTTTCGAAAAGGTGGGCAAAAAATTAAAATTTTTTTTTTCTCTTTTTTCAATGTTTCGAAACCCCATTCGATCGGAAATTTCCCGCTGATTGCGAATAACACCGAGTTTTAGTCGAAATCTCAAAATATCAATGTGAAAAAGGCGAAATTTCGC
The DNA here is from genome assembly GCA_958009045.1 of Oxytorus armatus. Classification (NCBI taxonomy): domain Eukaryota; kingdom Metazoa; phylum Arthropoda; class Insecta; order Hymenoptera; family Ichneumonidae; genus Oxytorus; species Oxytorus armatus. The sequence continues at coordinate 17,297,735 of OY253748.1, forward strand.
TGATCACGAATAACACCCCTTTTCGGCGAAATCTCAATATTTCTATGAGAAAAAGGCGAAAAACGAAAAAAATCACTTTTTGAACGATTTTCAATGAAATTTCTAGTTTCTCAAGGAAACTGGTACTGAATCAGTAATCAGCGAGTCAAAATACATCGATATAACGACCTAAACGAAATCTCAATATTTCTATGAGAAAAAGGCGAAAAACGAAAAAAATCACTTTTTGGACGATTTTCAATGAAATTTCTAGTTTCTCAAGGAAACTGGTACTGAATCAGTAATCAGCGAGTCAAAATACATCGATATAACGTCCTAAACGAAATCTCAATATTTCTATGAGAAAAAGGCGAAAAACGAAAAAAATCACTTTTTGGACGATTTTCAATGAAATTTCTAGTTTCTCAAGGAAACTGGTACTGAATCAGTAATCAGCGAGTCAAAATACATCGATATAGCGTCCTAAACTAAAATTTAAAGAATTCAACATTGTTTTGCATTTCGGCGTAAAGAAGTGTCTTCACTAAAATCGCTGTAACGTTGCTTCCCGATAGAGTTGGATCCCCACTCTGTGCTCATTCTTTTCGTGATCGAAACCCCTTTAAAATGGCGCTTGAATCATTGTGCTATCATTATTTTTCGATTTTTCACAGATTTTTAAAGTCGGACCATCGATTTTTCGCGGATTTCTCCATACCCCTTCTCGATTTTTTCGCCGATTTTCATCCTGCTCTCACGGCAACAATAATTGAGATATCGGGACGATCCAAAATTCATTCTCTAAGTCTACTCGAGACGTTATGAAAACGCACGTCAAAACCCAAAATCGATGAAACGGGAGCCAAGTTATGACCATTTGAAATTTCGAGATTATTAGGTTTTCGAAAAGGTGGGCAAAAAATTAAAATTTTTTTTTTTCTCTTTTTTCAATGTTTCGAAACCCCATTCGATCGGAAATTTCCCGCTGATTGCGAATAACACCGAGTTTTAGTCGAAATCTCAAAATATCAATGTGAAAAAGGCGAAATTTCGCTGATCACGAATAACACCCCTTTTCGTCGAAATCTTAATATTTCTATGAGAAAAAGGCGAAAAACGAAAAAAATCACTTTTTGGACGATTTTCAATGAAATTTCTAGTTTCTCAAGGAAACTGGTACTGAATCAGTAATCAGCGAGTCAAAATACATCGATATAACGTCCTAAACGAAATCTCAATATTTCTATGAGAAAAAGGCGAAAAACGAAAAAAATCACTTTTTGGACGATTTTCAATGAAATTTCTAGTTTCTCAAGGAAACTGGTACTGAATCAGTAATCAGCGAGTCAAAATACATCGATATAGCGTCCTAAACTAAAATTTAAAGAATTCAACATTGTTTTGCATTTCGGCGTAAAGAAGTGTCTTCACTAAAATCGCTGTAACGTTGCTTCCCGATGGAGTTGGAACCCCACTCTGTGCTCATTCTTTTCGTGATCGAAACCACTTTAAAATGGTGCTTGAATCATTGTGCTATCATTATTTTTCGATTTTTCACAGATTTTTAAAGTCGGACCATCGATTTTTCGCGGATTTCTCCATACATACCCCTTCTCATTTTTTTCGCCGATTTTCATCCTGCTCTCACTGCTACAATAATTGAGATATCGGGACGATCCAAAATGCATTCTCTAAGTCTACTCGAGACGTTTTGAAAACGCACGTCAAAACCCAAAATCGATGAAACGGGAGCCAAGTTATGACCATTTGAAATTTCGAGATTTTTAGGTTTTCGAAAAGGTGGGCAAAAAAATAAAAATTTTTTTTTCTCTTTTTTCAATGTTTCGAAACCCCATTCGATCGGAAATTTCCCGCTGATTGCGAATAACACCGAGTTTTAGTCGAAATCTCAAAATATCAATGTGAAAAAGGCGAAATTACGCTGATCACGAATAACACCCCTTTTCGTCGAAATCTCAATATTTCTATGAGAAAAAGCCGAAAAACGAAAAAAATCACTTTTTGGACGATTTTCAATGAAATTTCTAGTTTCTCAAGGAAACTGGTACTGAATCAGTAATCAGCGAGTCAAAATACATCGATATAACGTCCTAAACGAAATCTCAATATTTCTATGAGAAAAAGGCGAAAAACGAAAAAAATCACTTTTTGGACGATTTTCAATGAAATTTCTAGTTTCTCAAGGAAACTGGTACTGAATCAGTAATCAGCGAGTCAAAATACATCGATATAGCGTCCTAAACTAAAATTTAAAGAATTCAACATTGTTTTGCATTTCGGCGTAAAGAAGTGTCTTCACTAAAATCGCTGTAACGTTGCTTCCCGATGGAGTTGGAACCCCACTCTGTGCTCATTCTTTTCGTGATCGAAACCACTTTAAAATGGTGCTTGAATCATTGTGCTATCATTATTTTTCGATTTTTCACAGATTTTTAAAGTCGGACCATCGATTTTTCGCGGATTTCTCCATACATACCCCTTCTCATTTTTTTCGCCGATTTTCATCCTGCTCTCACTGCTACAATAATTGAGATATCGGGACGATCCAAAATGCATTCTCTAAGTCTACTCGAGACGTTTTGAAAACGCACGTCAAAACCCAAAATCGATGAAACGGGAGCCAAGTTATGACCATTTGAAATTTCGAGATTTTTAGGTTTTCGAAAAGGTGGGCAAAAAAATAAAAATTTTTTTTTCTCTTTTTTCAATGTTTCGAAACCCCATTCGATCGGAAATTTCCCGCTGATTGCGAATAACACCGAGTTTTAGTCGAAATCTCAAAATATCAATGTGAAAAAGGCGAAATTACGCTGATCACGAATAACACCCCTTTTCGTCGAAATCTCAATATTTCTATGAGAAAAAGCCGAAAAACGAAAAAAATCACTTTTTGGACGATTTTCAATGAAATTTCTAGTTTCTCAAGGAAACTGGTACTGAATCAGTAATCAGCGAGTCAAAATACATCGATATAGCGTCCTAAACAAAAATTTAAAGAATTCAACATTGTTTTGCATTTCGGCGTAAAGAAGTGTCTTCACTAAAATCGCTGTAACGTTGCTTCCCGATGGAGTTGGAACCCCACTCTGTGCTCATTCTTTTCGTGATCGAAACCCCTGTAAAATGGCGCTTGAATCATTGTGCTATCATTATTTTTCGATTTTTCACAGATTTTTAAAGTCGGACCATCGATTTTTCGCGGATTTCTCCATACCCCTTCTCGATTTTTTCGCCGATTTTCATCCTGCTCTCACGGCAACAATAATTGAGATATCGGGACGATCCAAAATTCATTCTCTAAGTCTACTCGAGACGTTATGAAAACGCACGTCAAAACCCAAAATCGATGAAACGGGAGCCAAGTTATGACCATTTGAAATTTCGAGATTTTTAGGTTTTCGAAAAGGTGGGCAAAAAATTAAAATTTTTTTTTTTCTCTTTTTTCAATGTTTCGAAACCCCATTCGATCGGAAATTTCCCGCTGATTGCGAATAACACCGAGTTTTAGTCGAAATCTCAAAATATCAATGTGAAAAAGGCGAAATTTCGCTGATCACGAATAACACCCCTTTTCGGCGAAATCTCAATATTTCTATGAGAAAAAGGCGAAAAACGAAAAAAATCACTTTTTGGACGATTTTCAATGAAATTTCTAGTTTCTCAAGGAAACTGGTACTGAATCAGTAATCAGCGAGTCAAAATACATCGATATAGCGTCCTAAACAAAAATTTAAAGAATTCAACATTGTTTTGCATTTCGGCGTAAAGAAGTGTCTTCACTAAAATCGCTGTAACGTTGCTTCCCGATGGAGTTGGAACCCCACTCTGTGCTCATTCTTTTCGTGATCGAAACCCCTGTAAAATGGCGCTTGAATCATTGTGCTATCATTATTTTTCGATTTTTCACAGATTTTTAAAGTCGGACCTTCGATTTTTCGCGGATTTCTCCATACATACCCCTTCTCATTTTTTTCGCCGATTTTCATCCTGCTCTCACGGCTACAATAATTGAGAAATCGGGAGTATCCAAAATGCATTCTCTAAGTCTACTCGAGACGTTTTGAAAACGCACGTCAAAACCGAAAATCGATGAAACGGGAGCCAAGTTATGACCATTTGAAATTTCGAGATTTTTAGGTTTTCGAAAAGGTGGGCAAAAAATTAAAATTTTTTTTTTCTCTTTTTTCAATGTTTCGAAACCCCATTCGATCGGAAATTTCCCGCTGATTGCGAATAACACCGAGTTTTAGTCGAAATCTCAAAATATCAATGTGAAAAAGGCGAAATTTCGCTGATCACGAATAACACCCCTTTTCGTCGAAATCTTAATATTTCTATGAGAAAAAGGCGAAAAACGAAAAAAATCAGTTTTTGGACGATTTTCAATGAAATTTCTAGTTTCTCAAGGAAACTGGTACTGAATCAGTAATCAGCGAGTCAAAATACATCGATATAACGTCCTAAACGAAATCTCAATATTTCTATGAGAAAAAGGCGAAAAACGAAAAAAATCACTTTTTGGACGATTTTCAATGAAATTTCTAGTTTCTCAAGGAAACTGGTACTGAATCAGTAATCAGCGAGTCAAAATACATCGATATAGCGTTCTAAAAAAAAATTTAAAGAATTCAACATTGTTTTGCATTTCGGCGTAAAGAAGTGTCTTCACTAAAATCGCTGTAACGTTGCTTCCCGATGGAGTTGGAACCCCACTCTGTGCTCATTCTTTTCGTGATCGAAACCACTTTAAAATGGCGCTTGAATCATTGTGCTATCATTATTTTTCGATTTTTCACAGATTTTTAAAGTCGGACCATCGATTTTTCGCGGATTTCTCCATACATACCCCTTCTCATTTTTTTCGCCGATTTTCATTCTGGTCTCACGGCTACAATAATTGAGATATCGGGACGATCCAAAATGCATTCTCTAAGTCTACTCGAGACTTTTTGAAAACGCACGTCAAAACCCAAAATCGATGAAACGGGAGCCAAGTTATGACCATTTGAAATTTCGAGATTTTTAGGTTTTCGAAAAGGTGGGCAAAAAATTAAAATTTTTTTTTTTCTCTTTTTTCAATGTTTCGAAACCCCATTCGATCGGAAATTTCCCGCTGATTGCGAATAACACCGAGTTTTAGTCGAAATCTCAAAATATCAATGTGAAAAAGGCGAAATTACGCTGATCACGAATAACACCCCTTTTCGTCGAAATCTCAATATTTCTATGAGAAAAAGGCGAAAAACGAAAAAAATCACTTTTTGGACGATTTCAAATAAAATTTCAAGTTTTTCAAGGAAACCGGTACTGAATCAGTAATCAGCGAGTCAAAATACATCGATATAGCGTCCTAAACAAAAATTTAAAGAATTCATTATTGTTTTGCATTTCGGCGTAAAGAAGGGTCTTCACTAAAATCGCTGTAACGTTGCTTCCCGATGGAGTTGGAACCCCACTCTGTGCTCATTCTTTTCGTGATCGAAACCCCTTTAAAATGGCGCTTGAATCATTGTGCTATCATTATTTTTCGATTTTTCACAGATTTTTAAAGTCGGACCATCGATTTTTCGCGGATTTCTCCATACATACCCCTTCTCATTTTTTTCGCCGATTTTCATTCTGCTCTCACGGCTACAATAATTGAGATATCGGGACGATCCAAAATGCATTCTCTAAGTCTACTCGAGACTTTTTGAAAACGCACGTCAAAACCGAAAATCGATGAAACGGGAGCCAAGTTATGACCATTTGAAATTTCGAGATTTTTAGGTTTTCGAAAAGGTGGGCAAAAAATTAAAATTTTTTTTTTCTCTTTTTTCAATGTTTCGAAACCCCATTCGATCGGAAATTTCCCGCTGATTGCGAATAACACCGAGTTTTAGTCGAAATCTCAATATATCAATGTGAAAAAGGCGAAATTTCGCTGATCACGAATAACACCCCTTTTCGGCGAAATCTGAATATTTCTATGAGAAAAAGGCGAAAAACGAAAAAAATCACTTTTTGGACGATTTTCAATGAAATTTCTACTTTCTCAAGGAAACTGGTACTGAATCAGTAATCAGCGAGTCAAAATACATCGATATAGCGTCCTAAACAAAAATTTAAAGAATTCAACATTGTTTTGCATTTCGGCGTAAAGAAGTGTCTTCACTAAAATCGCTGTAACGTTGCTCCCCGATGGAGTTGGAACCCCACTCTGTGCTCATTCTTTTCGTGATCGAAACCCCTGTAAAATGGCGCTTGAATCATTGTGCTATCACTATTTTTCGATTTTTCACAGATTTTTAAAGTCGGACCTTCGATTTTTCGCGGATTTCTCCATACATACCCCTTCTCATTTTTTTCGCCGATTTTCATCCTGCTCTCACGGCTACAATAATTAAGATATCGGGAGTATCCAAAATGCATTCTCTAAGTCTACTCGAGACGTTTTGAAAACGCACGTCAAAACCGAAAATCGATGAAACGGGAGCCAAGTTATGACCATTTGAAATTTCGAGATTTTTAGGTTTTCGAAAAGGTGGGCAAAAAATTAAAATTTTTTTTTTCTCTTTTTTCAATGTTTCGAAACCCCATTCGATCGGAAATTTCCCGCTGATTGCGAATAACACCGAGTTTTAGTCGAAATCTCAATATATCAATGTGAAAAAGGCGAAATTTCGCTGATCACGAATAACACCCCTTTTCGGCGAAATCTCAATATTTCTATGAGAAAAAGGCGAAAAACGAAAAAAATCACTTTTTGGACGATTTTCAATGAAATTTCTAGTTTCTCAAGGAAACTGGTACTGAATCAGTAATCAGCGAGTCAAAATACATCGATATAACGTCCTAAACGAAATCTCAATATTTCTATGAGAAAAAGGCGAAAAACGAAAAAAATCACTTTTTGGACGATTTTCAATGAAATTTCTAGTTTCTCAAGGAAACTGGTACTGAATCAGTAATCAGCGAGTCAAAATACATCGATATAGCGTCCTAAACTAAAATTTAAAGAATTCAACATTGTTTTGCATTTCGGCGTAAAGAAGTGTCTTCACTAAAATCGCTGTAACGTTGCTTCCCGATGGAGTTGGAACCCCACTCTGTGCTCATTCTTTTCGTGATCGAAACCACTTTAAAATGGCGCTTGAATCATTGTGCTATCATTATTTTTCGATTTTTCACAGATTTTTAAAGTCGGACCATCGATTTTTCGCGGATTTCTCCATACATACCCCTTCTCATTTTTTTCGCCGATTTTCATTCTGCTCTCACGGCTACAATAATTGAGATATCGGGACGATCCAAAATGCATTCTCTAAGTCTACTCGAGACGTTTTGAAAACGCACGTCAAAACCCAAAATCGATGAAACGGGAGCCAAGTTATGACCATTTGAAATTTCGAGATTTTTAGGTTTTCGAAAAGGTGGGCAAAAAAATAAAAATTTTTTTTTCTCTTTTTTCAATGTTTCGAAACCCCATTCGATCGGAAATTGCCCGCTGATTGCGAATAACACCGAGTTTTAGTCGAAATCTCAATATATCAATGTGAAAAAGGCGAAATTTCGCTGATCACGAATAACACCCCTTTTCGGCGAAATCTCAATATTTCTATGAGAAAAAGGCGAAAAACGAAAAAAATCACTTTTTGGACGATTTTCAATGAAATTTCTAGTTTCTCAAGGAAACTGGTACTGAATCAGTAATCAGCGAGTCAAAATACATCGATATAGCGTCCTAAACAAAAATTTAAAGAATTCAACATTGTTTTGCATTTCGGCGTAAAGAAGTGTCTTCACTAAAATCGCTGTAACGTTGCTCCCCGATGGAGTTGGAACCCCACTCTGTGCTCATTCTTTTCGTGATCGAAACCCCTGTAAAATGGCGCTTGAATCATTGTGCTATCACTATTTTTCGATTTTTCACAGATTTTTAAAGTCGGACCTTCGATTTTTCGCGGATTTCTCCATACATACCCCTTCTCATTTTTTTCGCCGATTTTCATCCTGCTCTCACGGCTACAATAATTAAGATATCGGGAGTATCCAAAATGCATTCTCTAAGTCTACTCGAGACGTTTTGAAAACGCACGTCAAAACCGAAAATCGATGAAACGGGAGCCAAGTTATGACCATTTGAAATTTCGAGATTTTTAGGTTTTCGAAAAGGTGGGCAAAAAATTAAAATTTTTTTTTTCTCTTTTTTCAATGTTTCGAAACCCCATTCGATCGGAAATTTCCCGCTGATTGCGAATAACACCGAGTTTTAGTCGAAATCTCAATATATCAATGTGAAAAAGGCGAAATTTCGCTGATCACGAATAACACCCCTTTTCGGCGAAATCTCAATATTTCTATGAGAAAAAGGCGAAAAACGAAAAAAATCACTTTTTGGACGATTTTCAATGAAATTCCTAGTTTCTCAAGGAAACTGGTACTGAATCAGTAATCAGCGAGTCAAAATACATCGATATAGTGTCCTAAACAAAAATTTAAAGGATTCAACATTGTTTTGCATTTCGGCGTAAAGAAGGGTCTTCACTAAAATCGCTGTAACGTTGCTTCCCGATGTAGTTGGAACCCCTCTCTGTGCTCATTCTTTTCGTGATCGAAACCCCTTTAAAATAGCGCTTGAATCATTGTGCTATCATTATTTTTCGATTTTTCACAGATTTTTAAAGTCGGACCATCGATTTTTCGCGGATTTCTCCATACATACCCCTTCTCATTTTTTTCGCCGATTTTCATTCTGCTCTCACGGCTACAATAATTGAGATATCGGGACGATCCAAAATGCATTCTCTAAGTCTACTCGAGACTTTTTGAAAACGCACGTCAAAACCCAAAATCGATGAAACGGGAGCCAAGTTATGACCATTTGAAATTTCGAGATTTTTAGGTTTTCGAAAAGGTGGGCAAAAAATTAAAATTTTTTTTTTTCTCTTTTTTCAATGTTTCGAAACCCCATTCGATCGGAAATTTCCCGCTGATTGCGAATAACACCGAGTTTTAGTCGAAATCTCAAAATATCAATGTGAAAAAGGCGAAATTACGCTGATCACGAATAACACCCCTTTTCGTCGAAATCTCAATATTTCTATGAGAAAAAGGCGAAAAACGAATAAAATCACTTTTTGGACGATTTTCAATGAAATTTCTAGTTTCTCAAGGAAACTGGTACTGAATCAGTAATCAGCGAGTCAAAATACATCGATATAGCGTCCTAAACAAAAATTTAAAGAATTCAACATTGTTTTGCATTTCGGCGTAAAGAAGTGTCTTCACTAAAATCGCTGTAACGTTGCTTCCCGATGGAGTTGGAACCCCACTCTGTGCTCATTCTTTTCGTGATCGAAACCACTTTAAAATGGCGCTTGAATCATTGTGCTATCATTATTTTTCGATTTTTCACAGATTTTTAAAGTCGGACCATCGATTTTTCGGGGATTTCTGCATACATACCCCTTCTCATTTTTTTCGCCGATTTTCATCCTGCTCTCACGGCTACAATAATTGAGATATCGGGAGTATCCAAAATGCATTCTCTAAGTCTACTCGAGACGTTTTGAAAACGCACGTCAAAACCGAAAATCGATGAAACGGGAGCCAAGTTATGACCATTTGAAATTTCGAGATTTTTAGGTTTTCGAAAAGGTGGGCAAAAAATTAAAATTTTTTTTTTCTCTTTTTTCAATGTTTCGAAACCCCATTCGATCGGAAATTTCCCGCTGATTGCGAATAACACCGAGTTTTAGTCGAAATCTCAATATATCAATGTGAAAAAGGCGAAATTTCGCTGATCACGAATAACACCCCTTTTCGGCGAAATCTCAATATTTCTATGAGAAAAAGGCGAAAAACGAAAAAAATCACTTTTTGGACGATTTTCAATGAAATTTCTAGTTTCTCAAGGAAACTGGTACTGAATCAGTAATTAGCGAGTCAAAATACATCGATATAGCGTCCTAAACAAAAATTTAAAGAATTCAACATTGTTTTGCATTTCGGCGTAAAGAAGTGTCTTCACTAAAATCGCTGTAACGTTGCTTCCCGATGGAGTTGGAACCCCACTCTGTGCTCATTCTTTTCGTGATCGAAACCCCTGTAAAATGGCGCTTGAATCATTGTGCTATCACTATTTTTCGATTTTTCACAGATTTTTAAAGTCGGACCTTCGATTTTTCGCGGATTTCTCCATACATACCCCTTCTCATTTTTTTCGCCGATTTTCATCCTGCTCTCACGGCTACAATAATTAAGATATCGGGAGTATCCAAAATGCATTCTCTAAGTCTACTCGAGACGTTTTGAAAACGCACGTCAAAACCGAAAATCGATGAAACGGGAGCCAAGTTATGACCATTTGAAATTTCGAGATTTTTAGGTTTTCGAAAAGGTGGGCAAAAAATTAAAATTTTTTTTTTCTCTTTTTTCAATGTTTCGAAACCCCATTCGATCGGAAATTTCCCGCTGATTGCGAATAACACCGAGTTTTAGTCGAAATCCCAATATATCAATGTGAAAAAGGCGAAATTTCGCTGATCACGAATAACACCCCTTTTCGGCGAAATCTCAATATTTCTATGAGAAAAAGGCGAAAAACGAAAAAAATCACTTTTTGGACGATTTTCAATGAAATTTCTAGTTTCTCAAGGAAACTGGTACTGAATCAGTAATCAGCGAGTCAAAATACATCGATATAGCGTCCTAAACAAAAATTTAAAGAATTCAACATTGTTTTGCATTTCGGCGTAAAGAAGTGTCTTCACTAAAATCGCTGTAACGTTGCTTCCCGATGGAGTTGGAACCCCACTCTGTGCTCATTCTTTTCGTGATCGAAACCCCTGTAAAATGGCGCTTGAATCATTGTGCTATCACTATTTTTCGATTTTTCACAGATTTTTAAAGTCGGACCTTCGATTTTTCGCGGATTTCTCCATACATACCCCTTCTCATTTTTTTCGCCGATTTTCATCCTGCTCTCACGGCTACAATAATTGAGATATCGGGAGTATCCAAAATGCATTCTCTAAGTCTACTCGAGACGTTTTGAAAACGCACGTCAAAACCGAAAATCGATGAAACGGGAGCCATGACCATTTGAAATTTCGAGATTTTTTTTCTCTTTTTTCAATGTTTCGAAACCCCATTCGATCGGAAATTTCCCGCTGATTGCGAATAACACCGAGTTTTAGTCGAAATCTCAAAATATCAATGTGAAAAAGGCGAAATTTCGCTGATCACGAATAACACCCCTTTTCGGCGAAATCTCAATATTTCTATGAGAAAAAGGCGAAAAACGAAAAAAATCACTTTTTGGACGATTTTCAATGAAATTTCTAGTTTCTCAAGGAAACTGGTACTGAATCAGTAATCAGCGAGTCAAAATACATCGATATAACGTCCTAAACGAAATCTCAATATTTCTATGAGAAAAAGGCGAAAAACGAAAAAAATCACTTTTTGGACGATTTTCAATGAAATTCCTAGTTTCTCAAGGAAACTGGTACTGAATCAGTAATCAGCGAGTCAAAATACATCGATATAGTGTCCTAAACAAAAATTTAAAGGATTCAACATTGTTTTGCATTTCGGCGTAAAGAAGGGTCTTCACTAAAATCGCTGTAACGTTGCTTCCCGATGTAGTTGGAACCCCACTCTGTGCTCATTCTTTTCGTGATCGAAACCCCTTTAAAATAGCGCTTGAATCATTGTGCTATCATTATTTTTCGATTTTTCACAGATTTTTAAAGTCGGACCATCGATTTTTCGCGGATTTCTCCATACATACCCCTTCTCATTTTTTTCGCCGATTTTCATTCTGCTCTCACGGCTACAATAATTGAGATATCGGGACGATCCAAAATGCATTCTCTAAGTCTACTCGAGACTTTTTGAAAACGCACGTCAAAACCCAAAATCGATGAAACGGGAGCCAAGTTATGACCATTTGAAATTTCGAGATTTTTAGGTTTTCGAAAAGGTGGGCAAAAAATTAAAATTTTTTTTTTTCTCTTTTTTCAATGTTTCGAAACCCCATTCGATCGGAAATTTCCCGCTGATTGCGAATAACACCGAGTTTTAGTCGAAATCTCAAAATATCAATGTGAAAAAGGCGAAATTACGCTGATCACGAATAACACCCCTTTTCGTCGAAATCTCAATATTTCTATGAGAAAAAGGCGAAAAACGAAAAAAATCACTTTTTGGACGATTTTAAATAAAATTTCAAGTTTTTCAAGGAAACCGGTACTGAATCAGTAATCAGCGAGTCAAAATACATCGATATAGCGTCCTAAACAAAAATTTAAAGAATTCAATATTGTTTTGCATTTCGGCGTAAAGAAGGGTCTTCACTAAAATCGCTGTAACGTTGCTTCCCGATGGAGTTGGAACCCCACTCTGTGCTCATTCTTTTCGTGATCGAAACCCCTTTAAAATGGCGCTTGAATCATTGTGCTATCATTATTTTTCGATTTTTCACAGATTTTTAAAGTCGGACCATCGATTTTTCGCGGATTTCTGCATACATACCCCTTCTCATTTTTTTCGCCGATTTTCATCCTGCTCTCACGGCTACAATAATTGAGATATCGGGACGATCCAAAATGCATTCTCTAAGTCTACTCGAGACGTTTTGAAAACGCACGTCAAAACCGAAAATCGATGAAACGGGAGCCAAGTTATGACCATTTGAAATTTCGAGATTTTTTTTCTCTTTTTTCAATGTTTCGAAACCCCATTCGATCGGAAATTTCCCGCTGATTGCGAATAACACCGAGTTTTAGTCGAAATCTCAAAATATCAATGTGAAAAAGGCGAAATTTCGCTGATCACGAATAACACCCCTTTTCGGCGAAATCTCAATATTTCTATGAGAAAAAGGCGAAAAACGAAAAAAATCACTTTTTGGACGATTTTCAATGAAATTTCTAGTTTCTCAAGGAAACTGGTACTGAATCAGTAATCAGCGAGTCAAAATACATCGATATAACGTCCTAAACGAAATCTCAATATTTCTATGAGAAAAAGGCGAAAAACGAAAAAAATCACTTTTTGGACGATTTTCAATGAAATTCCTAGTTTCTCAAGGAAACTGGTACTGAATCAGTAATCAGCGAGTCAAAATACATCGATATAGTGTCCTAAACAAAAATTTAAAGGATTCAACATTGTTTTGCATTTCGGCGTAAAGAAGGGTCTTCACTAAAATCGCTGTAACGTTGCTTCCCGATGTAGTTGGAACCCCACTCTGTGCTCATTCTTTTCGTGATCGAAACCCCTTTAAAATAGCGCTTGAATCATTGTGCTATCATTATTTTTCGATTTTTCACAGATTTTTAAAGTCGGACCATCGATTTTTCGCGGATTTCTCCATACATACCCCTTCTCATTTTTTTCGCCGATTTTCATTCTGCTCTCACGGCTACAATAATTGAGATATCGGGACGATCCAAAATGCATTCTCTAAGTCTACTCGAGACTTTTTGAAAACGCACGTCAAAACCCAAAATCGATGAAACGGGAGCCAAGTTATGACCATTTGAAATTTCGAGATTTTTAGGTTTTCGAAAAGGTGGGCAAAAAATTAAAATTTTTTTTTTTCTCTTTTTTCAATGTTTCGAAACCCCATTCGATCGGAAATTTCCCGCTGATTGCGAATAACACCGAGTTTTAGTCGAAATCTCAAAATATCAATGTGAAAAAGGCGAAATTACGCTGATCACGAATAACACCCCTTTTCGTCGAAATCTCAATATTTCTATGAGAAAAAGGCGAAAAACGAAAAAAATCACTTTTTGGACGATTTTAAATAAAATTTCAAGTTTTTCAAGGAAACCGGTACTGAATCAGTAATCAGCGAGTCAAAATACATCGATATAGCGTCCTAAACAAAAATTTAAAGAATTCAATATTGTTTTGCATTTCGGCGTAAAGAAGGGTCTTCACTAAAATCGCTGTAACGTTGCTTCCCGATGGAGTTGGAACCCCACTCTGTGCTCATTCTTTTCGTGATCGAAACCCCTTTAAAATGGCGCTTGAATCATTGTGCTATCATTATTTTTCGATTTTTCACAGATTTTTAAAGTCGGACCATCGATTTTTCGCGGATTTCTCCATACCCCTTCTCGATTTTTTCGCGGATTTTCATCCTGCTCTCACGGCTACAATAATTGAGATATCGGGACGATCCAAAATGCATTCTCTAAGTCTACTCGAGACGTTTTGAAAACGCACGTCAAAACCCAAAATCGATGAAACGGGAGCCAAGTTATGACCATTTGAAATTTCGAGATTTTTAGGTTTTCGAAAAGGTGGGCAAAAAATTAAAATTTTTTTTTTCTCTTTTTTCAATGTTTCGAAACCCCATTCGATCGGAAATTTCCCGCTGATTGCGAATAACACCGAGTTTTAGTCGAAATCTCAAAATATCAATGTGAAAAAGGCGAAATTACGCTGATCACGAATAACACCCCTTTTCGTCGAAATCTCAATATTTCTATGAGAAAAAGGCGAAAAACGAAAAAAATCAGTTTTTGGACGATTTTAAATAAAATTTCAAGTTTTTCAAGGAAACCGGTACTGAATCAGTAATCAGCGAGTCAAAATACATCGATATAGCGTCCTAAACAAAAATTTAAAGAATTCAATATTGTTTTGCATTTCGGCGTAAAGAAGGGTCTTCACTAAAATCGCTGTAACGTTGCTTCCCGATGGAGTTGGAACCCCACTCTGTGCTCATTCTTTTCGTGATCGAAACCCCTTTAAAATTGCGCTTGAATCATTGTGCTATCGTTATTTTTCGATTTTTCACAGATTTTTAAAGTCGGACCATCGATTTTTCGCGGATTTCTCCATACATACCCCTTCTCATTTTTTTCGCCGATTTTCATCCTGCTCTCACGGCTACAATAATTGAGATATCGGGAGTATCCAAAATGCATTCTCTAAGTCTACTCGAGACGTTTTGAAAACGCACGTCAAAACCGAAAATCGATGAAACGGGAGCCAAGTTATGACCATTTGAAATTTCGAGATTTTTAGGTTTTCGAAAAGGTGGGCAAAAAATTAAAATTTTTTTTTCTCTTTTTTCAATGTTTCGAAACCCCATTCGATCGGAAATTTCCCGCTGATTGCGAATAACACCGAGTTTTAGTCGAAATCTCAATATATCAATGTGAAAAAGGCGAAATTTCGCTGATCACGAATAACACCCCTTTTCGGCGAAATCTCAATATTTCTATGAGAAAAAGGCGAAAAACGAAAAAAATCACTTTTTGGACGATTTTCAATGAAATTTCTAGTTTCTCAAGGAAACTGGTACTGAATCAGTAATCAGCGAGTCAAAATACATCGATATAACGACCTAAACGAAATCTCAATATTTCTATGAGAAAAAGGCGAAAAACGAAAAAAATCACTTTTTGGACGATTTTCAATGAAATTTCTAGTTTCTCAAGGAAACTGGTACTGAATCAGTAATCAGCGAGTCAAAATACATCGATATAGTGTCCTAAACAAAAATTTAAAGGATTCAACATTGTTTTGCATTTCGGCGTAAAGAAGTGTCTTCACTAAAATCGCTGTAACGTTGCTTCCCGATGTAGTTGGAACCCCACTCTGTGCTCATTCTTTTCGTGATCGAAACCCCTTTAAAATGGCGCTTGCATCATTGTGCTATCATTATTTTTCGATTTTTCACAGATTTTTAAAGTCGGACCATCGATTTTTCGCGGATTTCTCCATACATACCCCTTCTCATTTTTTTCGCCGATTTTCATCCTGCTCTCACGGCTACAATAATTGAGATATCGGGACGATCCAAAATGCATTCTCTAAGTCTACTCGAGACGTTTTGAAAACGCACGTCAAAACCCAAAATCGATGAAACGGGAGCCAAGTTATGACCATTTGAAATTTCGAGATTTTTAGGTTTTCGAAAAGGTGGGCAAAAAATTAAAATTTTTTTTTTCTCTTTTTTCAATGTTTCGAAACCCCATTCGATCGGAAATTTCCCGCTGATTGCGAATAACACCGAGTTTTAGTCGAAATCTCAAAATATCAATGTGAAAAAGGCGAAATTACGCTGATCACGAATAACACCCCTTTTCGTCGAAATCTCAATATTTCTATGAGAAAAAGGCGAAAAACGAAAAAAATCAGTTTTTGGACGATTTTAAATAAAATTTCAAGTTTTTCAAGGAAACCGGTACTGAATCAGTAATCAGCGAGTCAAAATACATCGATATAGCGTCCTAAACAAAAATTTAAAGAATTCAATATTGTTTTGCATTTCGGCGTAAAGAAGGGTCTTCACTAAAATCGCTGTAACGTTGCTTCCCGATGGAGTTGGAACCCCACTCTGTGCTCATTCTTTTCGTGATCGAAACCCCTTTAAAATGGCGCTTGAATCATTGTGCTATCGTTATTTTTCGATTTTTCACAGATTTTTAAAGTCGGACCATCGATTTTTCGCGGATTTCTCCATACATACCCCTTCTCATTTTTTTCGCCGATTTTCATCCTGCTCTCACGGCTACAATAATTGAGATATCGGGAGTATCCAAAATGCATTCTCTAAGTCTACTCGAGACGTTTTGAAAACGCACGTCAAAACCGAAAATCGATGAAACGGGAGCCAAGTTATGACCATTTGAAATTTCGAGATTTTTAGGTTTTCGAAAAGGTGGGCAAAAAATTAAAATTTTTTTTTCTCTTTTTTCAATGTTTCGAAACCCCATTCGATCGGAAATTTCCCGCTGATTGCGAATAACACCGAGTTTTAGTCGAAATCTCAATATATCAATGTGAAAAAGGCGAAATTTCGCTGATCACGAATAACACCCCTTTTCGGCGAAATCTCAATATTTCTATGAGAAAAAGGCGAAAAACGAAAAAAATCACTTTTTGGACGATTTTCAATGAAATTTCTAGTTTCTCAAGGAAACTGGTACTGAATCAGTAATCAGCGAGTCAAAATACATCGATATAACGACCTAAACGAAATCTCAATATTTCTATGAGAAAAAGGCGAAAAACGAAAAAAATCACTTTTTGGACGATTTTCAATGAAATTTCTAGTTTCTCAAGGAAACTGGTACTGAATCAGTAATCAGCGAGTCAAAATACATCGATATAGTGTCCTAAACAAAAATTTAAAGGATTCAACATTGTTTTGCATTTCGGCGTAAAGAAGTGTCTTCACTAAAATCGCTGTAACGTTGCTTCCCGATGTAGTTGGAACCCCACTCTGTGCTCATTCTTTTCGTGATCGAAACCCCTTTAAAATGGCGCTTGCATCATTGTGCTATCATTATTTTTCGATTTTTCACAGATTTTTAAAGTCGGACCATCGATTTTTCGCGGATTTCTCCATACATACCCCTTCTCATTTTTTTCGCCGATTTTCATCCTGCTCTCACGGCTACAATAATTGAGATATCGGGACGATCCAAAATGCATTCTCTAAGTCTACTCGAGACGTTTTGAAAACGCACGTCAAAACCCAAAATCGATGAAACGGGAGCCAAGTTATGACCATTTGAAATTTCGAGATTTTTAGGTTTTCGAAAAGGTGGGCAAAAAAATAAAAATTTTTTTTTCTCTTTTTTCAATGTTTCGAAACCCCATTCGATCGGAAATTACCCGCTGATTGCGAATAACACCGAGTTTTAGTCGCAATCTCAAAATATCAATGTGAAAAAGGCGAAATTACGCTGATCACGAATAACACCCCTTTTCGTCGAAATCTCAATATTTCTATGAGAAAAAGGCGAAAAACGAAAAAAATCACTTTTTGGACGATTTTCAATGAAATTTCTAGTTTCTCAAGGAAACTGGTACTGAATCAGTAATCAGCGAGTCAAAATACATCGATATAGCGTCCTAAACAAAAATTTAAAGAATTCAACATTGTTTTGCATTTCGGCGTAAAGAAGTGTCTTCACTAAAATCGCTGTAACGTTGCTTCCCGATGGAGTTGGAACCCCACTCTGTGCTCATTCTTTTCGTGATCGAAACCCCTGTAAAATGGCGCTTGAATCATTGTGCTATCATTATTTTTCGATTTTTCACAGATTTTTAAAGTCGGACCTTCGATTTTTCGCGGATTTCTCCATACATACCCCTTCTCATTTTTTTCGCCGATTTTCATCCTGCTCTCACGGCTACAATAATTGAGATATCGGGAGTATCCAAAATGCATTCTCTAAGTCTACTCGAGACGTTTTGAAAACGCACGTCAAAACCGAAAATCGATGAAACGGGAGCCAAGTTATGACCATTTGAAATTTCGAGATTTTTAGGTTTTCGAAAAGGTGGGCAAAAAATTAAAATTTTTTTTTTCTCTTTTTTCAATGTTTCGAAACCCCATTCGATCGGAAATTTCCCGCTGATTGCGAATAACACCGAGTTTTAGTCGAAATCTCAATATATCAATGTGAAAAAGGCGAAATTTCGCTGATCACGAATAACACCCCTTTTCGGCGAAATCTCAATATTTCTATGAGAAAAAGGCGAAAAACGAAAAAAATCACTTTTTGGACGATTTTCAATGAAATTTCTAGTTTCTCAAGGAAACTGGTACTGAATCAGTAATCAGCGAGTCAAAATACATCGATATAACGTCCTAAACGAAATCTCAATATTTCTATGAGAAAAAGGCGAAAAACGAAAAAAATCACTTTTTGGACGATTTTCAATGAAATTTCTAGTTTCTCAAGGAAACTGGT
Organism: Oxytorus armatus; assembly: GCA_958009045.1. Lineage (NCBI taxonomy): Eukaryota > Metazoa > Arthropoda > Insecta > Hymenoptera > Ichneumonidae > Oxytorus > Oxytorus armatus. Next base: position 17,316,451 of record OY253748.1, read on the forward strand.
ACTGAATCAGTAATCAGCGAGTCAAAATACATCGATATAGTGTCCTAAACAAAAATTTAAAGGATTCAACATTGTTTTGCATTTCGGCGTAAAGAAGTGTCTTCACTAAAGTCGCTGTAACGTTGCTTCCCGATGTAGTTGGAACCCCACTCTGTGCTCATTCTTTTCGTGATCGAAACCCCTTTAAAATGGCGCTTGAATCATTGTGCTATCATTATTTTTCGATTTTTCACAGATTTTTAAAGTCGGACCATCGATTTTTCGCGGATTTCTCCATACCCCTTCTCGATTTTTTCGCGGATTTTCATCCTGCTCTCACGGCTACAATGATTGAGATATCGGGACGATCCAAAATGCATTCTCTAAGTCTAATCGAGACGTTCTGAAAACGCACGTCAAACCCCAAAATAGATGAAACGGGAGCCAAGTTACGATCATTTGAAATTTCGAGATTTTTAGGTTTTCGAAAAGGTGGGCAAAAAAATAAAAATTTTTTTTTCTCTTTTTTCAATGTTTCGAAACCCCATTCGATCGGAAATTTCCCGCTGATTGCGAATAACACCGAGTTTTAGTCGAAATCTCAAAATATCAATGTGAAAAAGGCGAAATTTCGCTGATCACGAATAACACCCCTTTTCGTCGAAATCTCAATATTTCTATGAGAAAAAGGCGAAAAACGAAAAAAATCACTTTTTGGACGATTTTAAATAAAATTTCAAATTTTTCAAGGAAACCGGTACTGAATCAGTAATCAGCGAGTCAAAATACATCGATATAGCGTCCTAAACAAAATCTTAAAGAATTCAATATTGTTTTGCATTTCGGCGTAAAGAAGGGTCTTCACTAAAATCGCTGTAACGTTGCTTCCCGATGGAGTTGGAACCCCACTCTGTGCTCATTCTTTTCGTGATCGAAACCCCTTTAAAATGGCGCTTGAATCATTGTGCTATCATTATTTTTCGATTTTTCACAGATTTTTAAAGTCGGACCATCGATTTTTCGCGGATTTCTTCATACATACCCCTTCTCATTTTTTTCGCCGATTTTCATTCTGCTCTCACGGCTACAATAATTGAGATATCGGGACGATCCAAAATGCATTCTCTAAGTCTACTCGAGACGTTTTGAAAACGCACGTCAAAACCCAAAATCGATGAAACGGGAGCCAAGTTATGACCATTTGCAATTTCGAGATTTTTAGGTTTTCGAAAAGGTGGGCAAAAAATTAAAATTTTTTTTTTTCTCTTTTTTCAATGTTTCGAAACCCCATTCGATCGGAAATTTCCCGCTGATTGCGAATAACACCGAGTTTTAGTCGAAATCTCAAAATATCAATGTGAAAAAGGCGAAATTTCGCTGATCACGAATAACACCCCTTTTCGTCGAAATCTCAATATTTCTATGAGAAAAAGGCGAAAAACGAAAAAAATCACTTTTTGGACGATTTTCAATGAAATTTCTAGTTTCTCAAGGAAACTGGTACTGAATCAGTAATGAGCGAGTCAAAATACATCGATATAGCGTCCTAAACAAAAATTTAAAGAATTCAACATTGTTTTGCATTTCGGCGTAAAGAAGTGTCTTCACTAAAATCGCTGTAACGTTGCTTCCCGATGGAGTTGGAACCCCACTCTGTGCTCATTCTTTTCGTGATCGAAACCCCTTTAAAATGGCGCTTGAATCATTGTGCTATCATTATTTTTCGATTTTTCACAGATTTTTAAAGTCGGACCATCGATTTTTCGCGGATTTCTCCATACCCCTTCTCGATTTTTTCGCGGATTTTCATCCTGCTCTCACGGCTACAATAATTGAGATATCGGGACGATCCAAAATGCATTCTCTAAGTCTACTCGAGACGTTTTGAAAACGCACGTCAAAACCCAAAATCGATGAAACGGGAGCCAAGTTATGACCATTTGAAATTTCGAGATTTTTAGGTTTTCGAAAAGGTGGGCAAAAAATTAAAATTTTTTTTTTCTCTTTTTTCAATGTTTCGAAACCCCATTCGATCGGAAATTTCCCGCTGATTGCGAATAACACCGAGTTTTAGTCGAAATCTCAAAATATCAATGTGAAAAAGGCGAAATTACGCTGATCACGAATAACACCCCTTTTCGTCGAAATCTCAATATTTCTATGAGAAAAAGGCGAAAAACGAAAAAAATCAGTTTTTGGACGATTTTAAATAAAATTTCAAGTTTTTCAAGGAAACCGGTACTGAATCAGTAATCAGCGAGTCAAAATACATCGATATAGCGTCCTAAACAAAAATTTAAAGAATTCAATATTGTTTTGCATTTCGGCGTAAAGAAGGGTCTTCACTAAAATCGCTGTAACGTTGCTTCCCGATGGAGTTGGAACCCCACTCTGTGCTCATTCTTTTCGTGATCGAAACCCCTTTAAAATGGCGCTTGAATCATTGTGCTATCGTTATTTTTCGATTTTTCACAGATTTTTAAAGTCGGACCATCGATTTTTCGCGGATTTCTCCATACATACCCCTTCTCATTTTTTTCGCCGATTTTCATCCTGCTCTCACGGCTACAATAATTGAGATATCGGGAGTATCCAAAATGCATTCTCTAAGTCTACTCGAGACGTTTTGAAAACGCACGTCAAAACCGAAAATCGATGAAACGGGAGCCAAGTTATGACCATTTGAAATTTCGAGATTTTTAGGTTTTCGAAAAGGTGGGCAAAAAATTAAAATTTTTTTTTCTCTTTTTTCAATGTTTCGAAACCCCATTCGATCGGAAATTTCCCGCTGATTGCGAATAACACCGAGTTTTAGTCGAAATCTCAATATATCAATGTGAAAAAGGCGAAATTTCGCTGATCACGAATAACACCCCTTTTCGGCGAAATCTCAATATTTCTATGAGAAAAAGGCGAAAAACGAAAAAAATCACTTTTTGGACGATTTTCAATGAAATTTCTAGTTTCTCAAGGAAACTGGTACTGAATCAGTAATCAGCGAGTCAAAATACATCGATATAACGACCTAAACGAAATCTCAATATTTCTATGAGAAAAAGGCGAAAAACGAAAAAAATCACTTTTTGGACGATTTTCAATGAAATTTCTAGTTTCTCAAGGAAACTGGTACTGAATCAGTAATCAGCGAGTCAAAATACATCGATATAGTGTCCTAAACAAAAATTTAAAGGATTCAACATTGTTTTGCATTTCGGCGTAAAGAAGTGTCTTCACTAAAATCGCTGTAACGTTGCTTCCCGATGTAGTTGGAACCCCACTCTGTGCTCATTCTTTTCGTGATCGAAACCCCTTTAAAATGGCGCTTGAATCATTGTGCTATCATTATTTTTCGATTTTTCACAGATTTTTAAAGTCGGACCATCGATTTTTCGCGGATTTCTCCAAACATACCCCTTCTCATTTTTTTCGCCGATTTTCATCCTGCTCTCACGGCTACAATAATTGAGATATCGGGACGATCCAAAATTCATTCTCTAAGTCTACTCGAGACGTTATGAAAACGCACGTCAAAACCCAAAATCGATGAAACGGGAGCCAAGTTATGACCATTTGAAATTTCGAGATTTTTAGGTTTTCGAAAAGGTGGGCAAAAAATTAAAATTTTTTTTTTTCTCTTTTTTCAATGTTTCGAAACCCCATTCGATCGGAAATTTCCCGCTGATTGCGAATAACACCGAGTTTTAGTCGATATCTCAAAATATCAATGTGAAAAAGGCGAAATTTCGCTGATCACGAATAACACCCCTTTTCGTCGAAATCTTAATATTTCTATGAGAAAAAGGCGAAAAACGAAAAAAATCACTTTTTGGACGATTTTCAATGAAATTTCTAGTTTCTCAAGGAAACTGGTACTGAATCAGTAATCAGCGAGTCAAAATACATCGATATAACGTCCTAAACGAAATCTCAATATTTCTATGAGAAAAAGGCGAAAAACGAAAAAAATCACTTTTTGGACGATTTTCAATGAAATTTCTAGTTTCTCAAGGAAACTGGTACTGAATCAGTAATCAGCGAGTCAAAATACATCGATATAGCGTCCTAAACTAAAATTTAAAGAATTCAACATTGTTTTGCATTTCGGCGTAAAGAAGTGTCTTCACTAAAATCGCTGTAACGTTGCTTCCCGATAGAGTTGGATCCCCACTCTGTGCTCATTCTTTTCGTGATCGAAACCCCTTTAAAATGGCGCTTGAATCATTGTGCTATCATTATTTTTCGATTTTTCACAGATTTTTAAAGTCGGACCATCGATTTTTCGCGGATTTCTCCATACATACCCCTTCTCATTTTTTTCGCCGATTTTCATCCTGCTCTCACGGCTACAATAATTGAGATATCGGGACGATCCAAAATGCATTCTCTAAGTCTACTCGAGACGTTTTGAAAACGCACGTCAAAACCCAAAATCGATGAAACGGGAGCCAAGTTATGACCATTTGAAATTTCGAGATTTTTAGGTTTTCGAAAAGGTGGGCAAAAAATTAAAATTTTTTTTTTCTCTTTTTTCAATGTTTCGAAACCCCATTCGATCGGAAATTTCCCGCTGATTGCGAATAACACCGAGTTTTAGTCGAAATCTCAAAATATCAATGTGAAAAAGGCGAAATTACGCTGATCACGAATAACACCCCTTTTCGTCGAAATCTCAATATTTCTATGAGAAAAAGGCGAAAAACGAAAAAAATCAGTTTTTGGACGATTTTAAATAAAATTTCAAGTTTTTCAAGGAAACCGGTACTGAATCAGTAATCAGCGAGTCAAAATACATCGATATAGCGTCCTAAACAAAAATTTAAAGAATTCAATATTGTTTTGCATTTCGGCGTAAAGAAGGGTCTTCACTAAAATCGCTGTAACGTTGCTTCCCGATGGAGTTGGAACCCCACTCTGTGCTCATTCTTTTCGTGATCGAAACCCCTTTAAAATGGCGCTTGAATCATTGTGCTATCGTTATTTTTCGATTTTTCACAGATTTTTAAAGTCGGACCATCGATTTTTCGCGGATTTCTCCATACATACCCCTTCTCATTTTTTTCGCCGATTTTCATCCTGCTCTCACGGCTACAATAATTGAGATATCGGGAGTATCCAAAATGCATTCTCTAAGTCTACTCGAGACGTTTTGAAAACGCACGTCAAAACCGAAAATCGATGAAACGGGAGCCAAGTTATGACCATTTGAAATTTCGAGATTTTTAGGTTTTCGAAAAGGTGGGCAAAAAATTAAAATTTTTTTTTCTCTTTTTTCAATGTTTCGAAACCCCATTCGATCGGAAATTTCCCGCTGATTGCGAATAACACCGAGTTTTAGTCGAAATCTCAATATATCAATGTGAAAAAGGCGAAATTTCGCTGATCACGAATAACACCCCTTTTCGGCGAAATCTCAATATTTCTATGAGAAAAAGGCGAAAAACGAAAAAAATCACTTTTTGGACGATTTTCAATGAAATTTCTAGTTTCTCAAGGAAACTGGTACTGAATCAGTAATCAGCGAGTCAAAATACATCGATATAACGACCTAAACGAAATCTCAATATTTCTATGAGAAAAAGGCGAAAAACGAAAAAAATCACTTTTTGGACGATTTTCAATGAAATTTCTAGTTTCTCAAGGAAACTGGTACTGAATCAGTAATCAGCGAGTCAAAATACATCGATATAGTGTCCTAAACAAAAATTTAAAGGATTCAACATTGTTTTGCATTTCGGCGTAAAGAAGTGTCTTCACTAAAATCGCTGTAACGTTGCTTCCCGATGTAGTTGGAACCCCACTCTGTGCTCATTCTTTTCGTGATCGAAACCCCTTTAAAATGGCGCTTGCATCATTGTGCTATCATTATTTTTCGATTTTTCACAGATTTTTAAAGTCGGACCATCGATTTTTCGCGGATTTCTCCATACATACCCCTTCTCATTTTTTTCGCCGATTTTCATCCTGCTCTCACGGCTACAATAATTGAGATATCGGGACGATCCAAAATGCATTCTCTAAGTCTACTCGAGACGTTTTGAAAACGCACGTCAAAACCCAAAATCGATGAAACGGGAGCCAAGTTATGACCATTTGAAATTTCGAGATTTTTAGGTTTTCGAAAAGGTGGGCAAAAAAATAAAAATTTTTTTTTCTCTTTTTTCAATGTTTCGAAACCCCATTCGATCGGAAATTACCCGCTGATTGCGAATAACACCGAGTTTTAGTCGCAATCTCAAAATATCAATGTGAAAAAGGCGAAATTACGCTGATCACGAATAACACCCCTTTTCGTCGAAATCTCAATATTTCTATGAGAAAAAGGCGAAAAACGAAAAAAATCACTTTTTGGACGATTTTCAATGAAATTTCTAGTTTCTCAAGGAAACTGGTACTGAATCAGTAATCAGCGAGTCAAAATACATCGATATAGCGTCCTAAACAAAAATTTAAAGAATTCAACATTGTTTTGCATTTCGGCGTAAAGAAGTGTCTTCACTAAAATCGCTGTAACGTTGCTTCCCGATGGAGTTGGAACCCCACTCTGTGCTCATTCTTTTCGTGATCGAAACCCCTGTAAAATGGCGCTTGAATCATTGTGCTATCATTATTTTTCGATTTTTCACAGATTTTTAAAGTCGGACCTTCGATTTTTCGCGGATTTCTCCATACATACCCCTTCTCATTTTTTTCGCCGATTTTCATCCTGCTCTCACGGCTACAATAATTGAGATATCGGGAGTATCCAAAATGCATTCTCTAAGTCTACTCGAGACGTTTTGAAAACGCACGTCAAAACCGAAAATCGATGAAACGGGAGCCAAGTTATGACCATTTGAAATTTCGAGATTTTTAGGTTTTCGAAAAGGTGGGCAAAAAATTAAAATTTTTTTTTTCTCTTTTTTCAATGTTTCGAAACCCCATTCGATCGGAAATTTCCCGCTGATTGCGAATAACACCGAGTTTTAGTCGAAATCTCAATATATCAATGTGAAAAAGGCGAAATTTCGCTGATCACGAATAACACCCCTTTTCGGCGAAATCTCAATATTTCTATGAGAAAAAGGCGAAAAACGAAAAAAATCACTTTTTGGACGATTTTCAATGAAATTTCTAGTTTCTCAAGGAAACTGGTACTGAATCAGTAATCAGCGAGTCAAAATACATCGATATAACGTCCTAAACGAAATCTCAATATTTCTATGAGAAAAAGGCGAAAAACGAAAAAAATCACTTTTTGGACGATTTTCAATGAAATTTCTAGTTTCTCAAGGAAACTGGTACTGAATCAGTAATCAGCGAGTCAAAATACATCGATATAGTGTCCTAAACAAAAATTTAAAGGATTCAACATTGTTTTGCATTTCGGCGTAAAGAAGTGTCTTCACTAAAGTCGCTGTAACGTTGCTTCCCGATGTAGTTGGAACCCCACTCTGTGCTCATTCTTTTCGTGATCGAAACCCCTTTAAAATGGCGCTTGAATCATTGTGCTATCATTATTTTTCGATTTTTCACAGATTTTTAAAGTCGGACCATCGATTTTTCGCGGATTTCTCCATACCCCTTCTCGATTTTTTCGCGGATTTTCATCCTGCTCTCACGGCTACAATAATTGAGATATCGGGACGATCCAAAATGCATTCTCTAAGTCTAATCGAGACGTTCTGAAAACGCACGTCAAACCCCAAAATAGATGAAACGGGAGCCAAGTTACGATCATATGAAATTTCGAGATTTTTAGGTTTTCGAAAAGGTGGGCAAAAAAATAAAAATTTTTTTTTCTCTTTTTTCAATGTTTCGAAACCCCATTCGATCGGAAATTTCCCGCTGATTGCGAATAACACCGAGTTTTAGTCGAAATCTCAAAATATCAATGTGAAAAAGGCGAAATTTCGCTGATCACGAATAACACCCCTTTTCGTCGAAATCTCAATATTTCTATGAGAAAAAGGCGAAAAACGAAAAAAATCACTTTTTGGACGATTTTAAATAAAATTTCAAATTTTTCAAGGAAACCGGTACTGAATCAGTAATCAGCGAGTCAAAATACATCGATATAGCGTCCTAAACAAAATCTTAAAGAATTCAATATTGTTTTGCATTTCGGCGTAAAGAAGGGTCTTCACTAAAATCGCTGTAACGTTGCTTCCCGATGGAGTTGGAACCCCACTCTGTGCTCATTCTTTTCGTGATCGAAACCCCTTTAAAATGGCGCTTGAATCATTGTGCTATCATTATTTTTCGATTTTTCACAGATTTTTAAAGTCGGACCATCGATTTTTCGCGGATTTCTTCATACATACCCCTTCTCATTTTTTTCGCCGATTTTCATTCTGCTCTCACGGCTACAATAATTGAGATATCGGGACGATCCAAAATGCATTCTCTAAGTCTACTCGAGACGTTTTGAAAACGCACGTCAAAACCCAAAATCGATGAAACGGGAGCCAAGTTATGACCATTTGCAATTTCGAGATTTTTAGGTTTTCGAAAAGGTGGGCAAAAAATTAAAATTTTTTTTTTTCTCTTTTTTCAATGTTTCGAAACCCCATTCGATCGGAAATTTCCCGCTGATTGCGAATAACACCGAGTTTTAGTCGAAATCTCAAAATATCAATGTGAAAAAGGCGAAATTTCGCTGATCACGAATAACACCCCTTTTCGTCGAAATCTCAATATTTCTATGAGAAAAAGGCGAAAAACGAAAAAAATCACTTTTTGGACGATTTTCAATGAAATTTCTAGTTTCTCAAGGAAACTGGTACTGAATCAGTAATGAGCGAGTCAAAATACATCGATATAGCGTCCTAAACAAAAATTTAAAGAATTCAACATTGTTTTGCATTTCGGCGTAAAGAAGTGTCTTCACTAAAATCGCTGTAACGTTGCTTCCCGATGGAGTTGGAACCCCACTCTGTGCTCATTCTTTTCGTGATCGAAACCCCTTTAAAATGGCGCTTGAATCATTGTGCTATCATTATTTTTCGATTTTTCACAGATTTTTAAAGTCGGACCATCGATTTTTCGCGGCTTTCTCCATACATACCCCTTCTCATTTTTTTCGCCGATTTTCATTCTGCTCTCACGGCTACAATAATTGGGATATCGGGACGATCCAAAATGCATTCTCTAAGTCTACTCGAGACTTTTTGAAAACGCACGTCAAAACCCAAAATCGATGAAACGGGAGCCAAGTTATGACCATTTGAAATTTCGAGATTTTTAGGTTTTCGAAAAGGTGGGCAAAAAATTAAAATTTTTTTTTTTCTCTTTTTTCAATGTTTCGAAACCCCATTCGATCGGAAATTTCCCGCTGATTGCGAATAACACCGAGTTTTAGTCGAAATCTCAAAATATCAATGTGGAAAAGGCGAAATTACGCTGATCACGAATTACACCCCTTTTCGTCGAAATCTCAATATTTCTATGAGAAAAAGGCGAAAAACGAAAAAAATCACTTTTTGGACGATTTTCAATGAAATTTCTAGTTTCTCAAGGAAACTGGTACTGAATCAGTAATGAGCGAGTCAAAATACATCGATATAGCGTCCTAAACAAAAATTTAAAGAATTCAACATTGTTTTGCATTTCGGCGTAAAGAAGTGTCTTCACTAAAATCGCTGTAACGTTGCTTCCCGATGGAGTTGGAACCCCACTCTGTGCTCATTCTTTTCGTGATCGAAACCCCTGTAAAATGGCGCTTGAATCATTGTGCTATCATTATTTTTCGATTTTTCACAGATTTTTAAAGTCGGACCTTCGATTTTTCGCGGATTTCTCCATACATACCCCTTCTCATTTTTTTCGCCGATTTTCATTCTGCTCTCACGGCTACAATAATTGAGATATCGGGACGATCCAAAATGCATTCTCTAAGTCTACTCGAGACTTTTTGAAAACGCACGTCAAAACCCAAAATCGATGAAACGGGAGCCAAGTTATGACCATTTGAAATTTCGAGATTTTTAGGTTTTCGAAAAGGTGGGCAAAAAATTAAAATTTTTTTTTTTCTCTTTTTTCAATGTTTCGAAACCCCATTCGATCGGAAATTTCCCGCTGATTGCGAATAACACCGAGTTTTAGTCGAAATCTCAAAATATCAATGTGGAAAAGGCGAAATTACGCTGATCACGAATTACACCCCTTTTCGTCGAAATCTCAATATTTCTATGAGAAAAAGGCGAAAAACGAAAAAAATCACTTTTTGGACGATTTTCAATGAAATTTCTAGTTTCTCAAGGAAACTGGTACTGAATCAGTAATGAGCGAGTCAAAATACATCGATATAGCGTCCTAAACAAAAATTTAAAGAATTCAACATTGTTTTGCATTTCGGCGTAAAGAAGTGTCTTCACTAAAATCGCTGTAACGTTGCTTCCCGATGGAGTTGGAACCCCACTCTGTGCTCATTCTTTTCGTGATCGAAACCCCTGTAAAATGGCGCTTGAATCATTGTGCTATCATTATTTTTCGATTTTTCACAGATTTTTAAAGTCGGACCTTCGATTTTTCGCGGATTTCTCCATACATACCCCTTCTCATTTTTTTCGCCGATTTTCATCCTGCTCTCACGGCTACAATAATTGAGAAATCGGGAGTATCCAAAATGCATTCTCTAAGTCTACTCGAGACGTTTTGAAAACGCACGTCAAAACCGAAAATCGATGAAACGGGAGCCAAGTTATGACCATTTGAAATTTCGAGATTTTTAGGTTTTCGAAAAGGTGGGCAAAAAATTAAAATGTTTTTTTTCACTTTTTTCAATGTTTCGAAACCCCATTCGATCGGAAATTTCCCGCTGATTGCGAATAACACCGAGTTTTAGTCGAAATCTCAAAATATCAATGTGAAAAAGGCGAAATTTCGCTGATCACGAATAACACCCCTTTTCGTCGAAATCTTAATATTTCTATGAGAAAAAGGCGAAAAACGAAAAAAATCACTTTTTGGACGATTTTCAATGAAATTTCTAGTTTCTCAAGGAAACTGGTACTGAATCAGTAATCAGCGAGTCAAAATACATCGATATAACGTCCTAAACGAAATCTCAATATTTCTATGAGAAAAAGGCGAAAAACGAAAAAAATCACTTTTTGGACGATTTTCAATGAAATTTCTAGTTTCTCAAGGAAACTGGTACTGAATCAGTAATCAGCGAGTCAAAATACATCGATATAGCGTCCTAAACTAAAATTTAAAGAATTCAACATTGTTTTGCATTTCGGCGTAAAGAAGTGTCTTCACTAAAATCGCTGTAACGTTGCTTCCCGATAGAGTTGGATCCCCACTCTATGCTCATTCTTTTCGTGATCGAAACCCCTTTAAAATGGCGCTTGAATCATTGTGCTATCATTATTTTTCGATTTTTCACAGATTTTTAAAGTCGGACCATCGATTTTTCGCGGATTTCTCCATACCCCTTCTCGATTTTTTCGCGGATTTTCATCCTGCTCTCACGGCTACAATAATTGAGATATCGGGACGATCCAAAATGCATTCTCTAAGTCTAATCGAGACGTTTTGAAAACGCACGTCAAACCCCAAAATAGATGAAACGGGAGCCAAGTTATGATCATTTGAAATTTCGAGATTTTTAGGTTTTCGAAAAGGTGGGCAAAAAAATAAAATTTTTTTTTTCTCTTTTTTCAATGTTTCGAAACCCCATTCGATCGGAAATTTCCCGCTGATTGCGAATAACACCGAGTTTTAGTCGAAATCTCAAAATATCAATGTGAAAAAGGCGAAATTTCGCTGATCACGAATAACACCCCTTTTCGTCGAAATCTCAATATTTCTATGAGAAAAAGGCGAAAAACGAAAAAAATCACTTTTTGGACGATTTTCAATGAAATTTCTAGTTTCTCAAGGAAACTGGTACTGAATCAGTAATCAGCGAGTCAAAATACATCGATATAACGTCCTAAACGAAATCTCAATATTTCTATGAGAAAAAGGCGAAAAACGAAAAAAATCACTTTTTGGACGATTTTCAATGAAATTTCTAGTTTCTCAAGGAAACTGGTACTGAATCAGTAATCAGCGAGTCAAAATACATCGATATAGCGTCCTAAACTAAAATTTAAAGAATTCAACATTGTTTTGCATTTCGGCGTAAAGAAGTGTCTTCACTAAAATCGCTGTAACGTTGCTTCCCGATGGAGTTGGAACCCCACTCTGTGCTCATTCTTTTCGTGATCGAAACCACTTTAAAATGGCGCTTGAATCATTGTGCTATCATTATTTTTCGATTTTTCACAGATTTTTAAAGTCGGACCATCGATTTTTCGCGGATTTCTCCATACATACCCCTTCTCATTTTTTTCGCCGATTTTCATCCTGCTCTCACGGCTACAATAATTGAGAAATCGGGAGTATCCAAAATGCATTCTCTAAGTCTACTCGAGACGTTTTGAAAACGCACGTCAAAACCGAAAATCGATGAAACGGGAGCCAAGTTATGACCATTTGAAATTTCGAGATTTTTAGGTTTTCGAAAAGGTGGGCAAAAAATTAAAATTTTTTTTTTCTCTTTTTTCAATGTTTCGAAACCCCATTCGATCGGAAATTTCCCGCTGATTGCGAATAACACCGAGTTTTAGTCGAAATCTCAAAATATCAATGTGAAAAAGGCGAAATTTCGCTGATCACGAATAACACCCCTTTTCGTCGAAATCTTAATATTTCTATGAGAAAAAGGCGAAAAACGAAAAAAATCACTTTTTGGACGATTTTCAATGAAATTTCTAGTTTCTCAAGGAAACTGGTACTGAATCAGTAATCAGCGAGTCAAAATACATCGATATAACGTCCTAAACGAAATCTCAATATTTCTATGAGAAAAAGGCGAAAAACGAAAAAAATCACTTTTTGGACGATTTTCAATGAAATTTCTAGTTTCACAAGGAAACTGGTACTGAATCAGTAATCAGCGAGTCAAAATACATCGATATAGCGTCCTAAACTAAAATTTAAAGAATTCAACATTGTTTTGCATTTCGGCGTAAAGAAGTGTCTTCACTAAAATCGCTGTAACGTTGCTTCCCGATAGAGTTGGATCCCCACTCTGTGCTCATTCTTTTCGTGATCGAAACCCCTTTAAAATGGCGCTTGAATCATTGTGCTATCATTATTTTTCGATTTTTCACAGATTTTTAAAGTCGGACCATCGATTTTTCGCGGATTTCTCCATACCCCTTCTCGATTTTTTCGCCGATTTTCATCCTGCTCTCACGGCAACAATAATTGAGATATCGGGACGATCCAAAATGCATTCTCTAAGTCTACTCGAGACGTTTTACAAACGCACGTCAAAACCCAAAATCGATGAAACGGGAGCCAATTTATGACCATTTGAAATTTCGAGATTTTTAGGATTTCGAAAAGGTGGGCAAAAAATTAAAAATTTTTTTTTTCTCTTTTTTCAATGTATCGAAACCCCATTCGATCGGAAATTTCCCGCTGATTGCGAATAACACCGAGTTTTAGTCGAAATCTCAAAATATCAATGTGAAAAAGGCGAAATTTCGCTGATCACGAATAACACCCCTTTTCGTCGAAATCTCAATATTTCTATGAGAAAAAGGCGAAAAACGAAAAAAATCACTTTTTGGACGAATTTCAATGAAATTTCTAGTTTCTCAAGGAAACTGGTACTGAATCAGTAATCAGCGAGTCAAAATACATCGATATAACGTACTAAACAAAAATGTAAACAATTCAACATTGTTTTGCATTTCGGCGTAAAGAAGTGTCTTCACTAAAATCGCTGTAACGTTGCTTCACGATGGAGTTGGAACCCCACTCTGTGCTCATTCTTTTCGTGATCGAAACCCCTTTAAAATGGCGCTTGAATCATTGTGCTATCATTATTTTTCGATTTTTCACAGATTTTTAAATTCGGGTCATCGATTTTTCGCGGATTTCTCCATACCCCTGCTCGTTTTTTTCGCCGATTTTCATCCTGCTCTCACGGCTATAATAATTGAGATATCGGGACGATCCAAAATGCATTCTCTAAGTCTAATCGAGACGTTTTGAAAACGCACGTCAAAACCCAAAATAGATGAAACGGGAGCCAAGTTATGATCATTTGAAATTTCGAGATTTTTAGGTTTTCGAAAAGGTCGGCAAAAAATTAAAATTTTTTTTTTCTCTTTTTTCAATGTTTCGAAACCCCATTCGATCGGAAATTTCCCGCTGATTGCGAATAACACCGAGGTTTAGTCGAAATCTCAAAATATCAATGTGAAAAAGTCGAAATTTCGCTGATCACGAATAACACCCCTTTTCGTCGAAATCTCAATATTTCTATGAGAAAAAGGCGAATAACGAAAAAAATCACTTTTTGGACGATTTTAAATAAAATTTCAAATTTTTCAAGGAAACCGGTACTGAATCAGTAATCAGCGAGTCAAAATACATCGATATAGCGTCCTAAACAAAATCTTAAAGAATTCAATATTGTTTTGCATTTCGGCGTAAAGAAGGGTCTTCACTAAAATCGCTGTAACGTTGCTTCCCGATGGAGTTGGAACCCCACTCTGTGCTCATTCTTTTCGTGATCGAAACCCCTTTAAAATGGCGCTTGAATCATTGTGCTATCATTATTTTTCGATTTTTCACAGATTTTTAAAGTCGGACCATCGATTTTTCGCGGATTTCTTCATACATACCCCTTCTCATTTTTTTCGCCGATTTTCATTCTGCTCTCACGGCTACAATAATTGAGATATCGGGACGATCCAAAATGCATTCTCTAAGTCTACTCGAGACGTTTTGAAAACGCACGTCAAAACCCAAAATCGATGAAACGGGAGCCAAGTTATGATCATTTGAAATTTCGAGATTTTTAGGTTTTCGAAAAGGTCGGCAAAAAATTAAAATTTTTTTTTTCTCTTTTTTCAATGTTTCGAAACCCCATTCGATCGGAAATTTCCCGCTGATTGCGAATAACACCGAGGTTTAGTCGAAATCTCAAAATATCAATGTGAAAAAGTCGAAATTTCGCTGATCACGAATAACACCCCTTTTCGTCGAAATCTCAATATTTCTATGAGAAAAAGGCGAATAACGAAAAAAATCACTTTTTGGACGATTTTAAATAAAATTTCAAATTTTTCAAGGAAACCGGTACTGAATCAGTAATCAGCGAGTCAAAATACATCGATATAGCGTCCTAAACAAAATCTTAAAGAATTCAATATTGTTTTGCATTTCGGCGTAAAGAAGGGTCTTCACTAAAATCGCTGTAACGTTGCTTCCCGATGGAGTTGGAACCCCACTCTGTGCTCATTCTTTTCGTGATCGAAACCCCTTTAAAATGGCGCTTGAATCATTGTGCTATCATTATTTTTCGATTTTTCACAGATTTTTAAAGTCGGACCATCGATTTTTCGCGGATTTCTTCATACATACCCCTTCTCATTTTTTTCGCCGATTTTCATTCTGCTCTCACGGCTACAATAATTGAGATATCGGGACGATCCAAAATGCATTCTCTAAGTCTACTCGAGACGTTTTGAAAACGCACGTCAAAACCCAAAATCGATGAAACGGGAGCCAAGTTATGACCATTTGCAATTTCGAGATTTTTAGGTTTTCGAAAAGGTGGGCAAAAAATTAAAATTTTTTTTTTTCTCTTTTTTCAATGTTTCGAAACCCCATTCGATCGGAAATTTCCCGCTGATTGCGAATAACACCGAGTTTTAGTCGAAATCTCAAAATATCAATGTGAAAAAGGCGAAATTTCGCTGATCACGAATAACACCCCTTTTCGTCGAAATCTCAATATTTCTATGAGAAAAAGGCGAAAAACGAAAAAAATCACTTTTTGGACGATTTTCAATGAAATTTCTAGTTTCTCAAGGAAACTGGTACTGAATCAGTAATCAGCGAGTCAAAATACATCGATATAGCGTCCTAAACAAAAATTTAAAGAATTCAACATTGTTTTGCATTTCGGCGTAAAGAAGTGTCTTCACTAAAATCGCTGTAACGTTGCTTCCCGATGGAGTTGGAACCCCACTCTGTGCTCATTCTTTTCGTGATCGAAACCCCTTTAAAATGGCGCTTGAATCATTGTGCTATCATTATTTTTCGATTTTTCACAGATTTTTAAAGTCGGACCATCGATTTTTCGCGGCTTTCTCCATACATACCCCTTCTCATTTTTTTCGCCGATTTTCATTCTGCTCTCACGGCTACAATAATTGAGATATCGGGACGATCCAAAATGCATTCTCTAAGTCTACTCGAGACTTTTTGAAAACGCACGTCAAAACCCAAAATCGATGAAACGGGAGCCAAGTTATGACCATTTGAAATTTCGAGATTTTTAGGTTTTCGAAAAGGTGGGCAAAAAATTAAAATTTTTTTTTTTCTCTTTTTTCAATGTTTCGAAACCCCATTCGATCGGAAATTTCCCGCTGATTGCGAATAACACCGAGTTTTAGTCGAAATCTCAAAATATCAATGTGAAAAAGGCGAAATTTCGCTGATCACGAATAACACCCCTTTTCGTCGAAATCTCAATATTTCTATGAGAAAAAGGCGAAAAACGAAAAAAATCACTTTTTGGACGATTTTAAATAAAATTTCAAATTTTTCAAGGAAACCGGAACTGAATCAGTAATCAGCGAGTTAAAATACATCGATATAGCGTCCTAAACAAAACTTTAAAGAATTCAATATTGTTTTGCATTTCGGCGTAAAGAAGGGTCTTCACTAAAATCGCTGTAACGTTGCTTCCCGATGGAGTTGGAACCCCACTCTGTGCTCATTCTTTTCGTGATCGAAACCCCTTTAAAATGGCGCTTGAATCATTGTGCTATCATTATTTTTCGATTTTTCACAGATTTTTAAAGTCGGACCATCCATTTTTCGCGGATTTCTCCATACATACCCCTTCTCATTTTTTTCGCCGATTTTCATTCTGCTCTCACGGCTACAATAATTGAGATATCGGGACGATCCAAAATGCATTCTCTAAGTCTACTCGAGACTTTTTGAAAACGCACGTCAAAACCCAAAATCGATGAAACGGGAGCCAAGTTATGATCATTTGAAATTTCGAGATTTTTAGGTTTTCGAAAAGGTCGGCAAAAAATTAAAATTTTTTTTTTCTCTTTTTTCAATGTTTCGAAACCCCATTCGATCGGAAATTTCCCGCTGATTGCGAATAACACCGAGGTTTAGTCGAAATCTCAAAATATCAATGTGAAAAAGTCGAAATTTCGCTGATCACGAATAACACCCCTTTTCGTCGAAATCTCAATATTTCTATGAGAAAAAGGCGAATAACGAAAAAAATCACTTTTTGGACGATTTTAAATAAAATTTCAAATTTTTCAAGGAAACCGGTACTGAATCAGTAATCAGCGAGTCAAAATACATCGATATAGCGTCCTAAACAAAATCTTAAAGAATTCAATATTGTTTTGCATTTCGGCGTAAAGAAGGGTCTTCACTAAAATCGCTGTAACGTTGCTTCCCGATGGAGTTGGAACCCCACTCTGTGCTCATTCTTTTCGTGATCGAAACCCCTTTAAAATGGCGCTTGAATCATTGTGCTATCATTATTTTTCGATTTTTCACAGATTTTTAAAGTCGGACCATCGATTTTTCGCGGATTTCTTCATACATACCCCTTCTCATTTTTTTCGCCGATTTTCATTCTGCTCTCACGGCTACAATAATTGAGATATCGGGACGATCCAAAATGCATTCTCTAAGTCTACTCGAGACGTTTTGAAAACGCACGTCAAAACCCAAAATCGATGAAACGGGAGCCAAGTTATGACCATTTGCAATTTCGAGATTTTTAGGTTTTCGAAAAGGTGGGCAAAAAATTAAAATTTTTTTTTTTCTCTTTTTTCAATGTTTCGAAACCCCATTCGATCGGAAATTTCCCGCTGATTGCGAATAACACCGAGTTTTAGTCGAAATCTCAAAATATCAATGTGAAAAAGGCGAAATTTCGCTGATCACGAATAACACCCCTTTTCGTCGAAATCTCAATATTTCTATGAGAAAAAGGCGAAAAACGAAAAAAATCACTTTTTGGACGATTTTCAATGAAATTTCTAGTTTCTCAAGGAAACTGGTACTGAATCAGTAATCAGCGAGTCAAAATACATCGATATAGCGTCCTAAACAAAAATTTAAAGAATTCAACATTGTTTTGCATTTCGGCGTAAAGAAGTGTCTTCACTAAAATCGCTGTAACGTTGCTTCCCGATGGAGTTGGAACCCCACTCTGTGCTCATTCTTTTCGTGATCGAAACCCCTTTAAAATGGCGCTTGAATCATTGTGCTATCATTATTTTTCGATTTTTCACAGATTTTTAAAGTCGGACCATCGATTTTTCGCGGCTTTCTCCATACATACCCCTTCTCATTTTTTTCGCCGATTTTCATTCTGCTCTCACGGCTACAATAATTGAGATATCGGGACGATCCAAAATGCATTCTCTAAGTCTACTCGAGACTTTTTGAAAACGCACGTCAAAACCCAAAATCGATGAAACGGGAGCCAAGTTATGACCATTTGAAATTTCGAGATTTTTAGGTTTTCGAAAAGGTGGGCAAAAAATTAAAATTTTTTTTTTTCTCTTTTTTCAATGTTTCGAAACCCCATTCGATCGGAAATTTCCCGCTGATTGCGAATAACACCGAGTTTTAGTCGAAATCTCAAAATATCAATGTGAAAAAGGCGAAATTTCGCTGATCACGAATAACACCCCTTTTCGTCGAAATCTCAATATTTCTATGAGAAAAAGGCGAAAAACGAAAAAAATCACTTTTTGGACGATTTTAAATAAAATTTCAAATTTTTCAAGGAAACCGGAACTGAATCAGTAATCAGCGAGTTAAAATACATCGATATAGCGTCCTAAACAAAACTTTAAAGAATTCAATATTGTTTTGCATTTCGGCGTAAAGAAGGGTCTTCACTAAAATCGCTGTAACGTTGCTTCCCGATGGAGTTGGAACCCCACTCTGTGCTCATTCTTTTCGTGATCGAAACCCCTTTAAAATGGCGCTTGAATCATTGTGCTATCATTATTTTTCGATTTTTCACAGATTTTTAAAGTCGGACCATCCATTTTTCGCGGATTTCTCCATACATACCCCTTCTCATTTTTTTCGCCGATTTTCATTCTGCTCTCACGGCTACAATAATTGAGATATCGGGACGATCCAAAATGCATTCTCTAAGTCTACTCGAGACTTTTTGAAAACGCACGTCAAAACCCAAAATCGATGAAACGGGAGCCAAGTTATGACCATTTGCAATTTCGAGATTTTTAGGTTTTCGAAAAGGTGGGCAAAAAATTAAAATTTTTTTTTTCTCTTTTTTCAATGTTTCGAAACCCCATTCGATCGGAAATTTCCCGCTGATTGCGAATAACACCGAGTTTTAGTCGAAATCTCAAAATATCAATGTGAAAAAGGCGAAATTACGCTGATCACGAATAACACCCCTTTTCGTCGAAATCTCAATATTTCTATGAGAAAAAGGCGAAAAACGAAAAAAATCACTTTTTGGACGATTTTCAATGAAATTTCTAGTTTCTCAAGGAAACTGGTACTGAATCAGTAATCAGCGAGTCAAAATACATCGATATAGCGTCCTAAACAAAAATTTAAAGAATTCAACATTGTTTTGCATTTCGGCGTAAAGAAGTGTCTTCACTAAAATCGCTGTAACGTTGCTTCCCGATGGAGTTGGAACCCCACTCTGTGCTCATTCTTTTCGTGATCGAAACCCCTTTAAAATGGCGCTTGAATCATTGTGCTATCATTATTTTTCGATTTTTCACAGATTTTTAAAGTCGGACCATCGATTTTTCGCGGCTTTCTCCATACATACCCCTTCTCATTTTTTTCGCCGATTTTCATCCTGCTCTCACGGCTACAATAATTGAGATATTGGGACGATCCAAAATGCATTCTCTAAGTCTACTCGAGACTTTTTGAAAACGCACGTCAAAACCCAAAATCGATGAAACGGGTGCCAAGTTATGACCATTTGAAATTTCGAGATTTTTAGGTTTTCGAAAAGGTGGGCAAAAAATTAAAATTTTTTTTTTTCTCTTCTTTCAATGTTTCGAAACCCCATTCGATCGGAAATTTCCCGCTGATTGCGAATAACACCGAGTTTTAGTCGAAATCTCAAAATATCAATGTGAAAAAGGCGAAATTACGCTGATCACGAATAACACCCCTTTTCGTCGAAATCTCAATATTTCTATGAGAA
The DNA here is from genome assembly GCA_958009045.1 of Oxytorus armatus. NCBI lineage: Eukaryota > Metazoa > Arthropoda > Insecta > Hymenoptera > Ichneumonidae > Oxytorus > Oxytorus armatus. The sequence continues at coordinate 17,336,684 of OY253748.1, forward strand.
AAAGGCGAAAAACGAAAAAAATCACTTTTTGGACGATTTTAAATAAAATTTCAAGTTTTTCAAGGAAACCGGTACTGAATCAGTAATCAGCGAGTCAAAATACATCGATATAGCGTCCTAAACAAAAATTTAAAGAATTCAATATTGTTTTGCATTTCGGCGTAAAGAAGGGTCTTCACTAAAATCGCTGTAAGGTTGCTTCCCGATGGAGTTGGAACCCCACTCTGTGCTCATTCTTTTCGTGATCGAAACCCCTTTAAAATGGCGCTTGAATCATTGTGCTATCATTATTTGTCGATTTTTCACAGATTTTTAAAGTCGGACCTTCGATTTTTCGCGGATTTCTCCATACATACCCCTTCTCATTTTTTTCGCCGATTTTCATCCTGCTCTCACGGCTACAATAATTGAGAAATCGGGAGTATCCAAAATGCATTCTCTAAGTCTACTCGAGACGTTTTGAAAACGCACGTCAAAACCGAAAATCGATGAAACGGGAGCCAAGTTATGACCATTTGAAATTTCGAGATTTTTAGGTTTTCGAAAAGGTGGGCAAAAAATTAAAATGTTTTTTTTCTCTTTTTTCAATGTTTCGAAACCCCATTCGATCGGAAATTTCCCGCTGATTGCGAATAACACCGAGTTTTAGTCGAAATCTCAAAATATCAATGTGAAAAAGGCGAAATTTCGCTGATCACGAATAACACCCCTTTTCGTCGAAATCTTAATATTTCTATGAGAAAAAGGCGAAAAACGAAAAAAATCACTTTTTGGACGATTTTCAATGAAATTTCTAGTTTCTCAAGGAAACTGGTACTGAATCAGTAATCAGCGAGTCAAAATACATCGATATAACGTCCTAAACGAAATCTCAATATTTCTATGAGAAAAAGGCGAAAAACGAAAAAAATCACTTTTTGGACGATTTTCAATGAAATTTCTAGTTTCTCAAGGAAACTGGTACTGAATCAGTAATCAGCGAGTCAAAATACATCGATATAGCGTCCTAAACTAAAATTTAAAGAATTCAACATTGTTTTGCATTTCGGCGTAAAGAAGTGTCTTCACTAAAATCGCTGTAACGTTGCTTCCCGATGGAGTTGGAACCCCACTCTGTGCTCATTCTTTTCGTGATCGAAACCACTTTAAAATGGCGCTTGAATCATTGTGCTATCATTATTTTTCGATTTTTCACAGATTTTTAAAGTCGGACCATCGATTTTTCGCGGATTTCTCCATACATACCCCTTCTCATTTTTTTCGCCGATTTTCATCCTGCTCTCACGGCTACAATAATTGAGAAATCGGGAGTATCCAAAATGCATTCTCTAAGTCTACTCGAGACGTTTTGAAAACGCACGTGAAAACCGAAAATCGATGAAACGGGAGCCAAGTTATGACCATTTGAAATTTCGAGATTTTTAGGTTTTCGAAAAGGTGGGCAAAAAATTAAAATTTTTTTTTTCTCTTTTTTCAATGTTTCGAAACCCCATTCGATCGGAAATTTCCCGCTGATTGCGAATAACACCGAGTTTTAGTCGAAATCTCAAAATATCAATGTGAAAAAGGCGAAATTTCGCTGATCACGAATAACACCCCTTTTCGTCGAAATCTTAATATTTCTATGAGAAAAAGGCGAAAAACGAAAAAAATCACTTTTTGGACGATTTTCAATGAAATTTCTAGTTTCTCAAGGAAACTGGTACTGAATCAGTAATCAGCGAGTCAAAATACATCGATATAACGTCCTAAACGAAATCTCAATATTTCTATGAGAAAAAGGCGAAAAACGAAAAAAATCACTTTTTGGACGATTTTCAATGAAATTTCTAGTTTCACAAGGAAACTGGTACTGAATCAGTAATCAGCGAGTCAAAATACATCGATATAGCGTCCTAAACTAAAATTTAAAGAATTCAACATTGTTTTGCATTTCGGCGTAAAGAAGTGTCTTCACTAAAATCGCTGTAACGTTGCTTCCCGATAGAGTTGGATCCCCACTCTGTGCTCATTCTTTTCGTGATCGAAACCCCTTTAAAATGGCGCTTGAATCATTGTGCTATCATTATTTTTCGATTTTTCACAGATTTTTAAAGTCGGACCATCGATTTTTCGCGGATTTCTCCATACCCCTTCTCGATTTTTTCGCCGATTTTCATCCTGCTCTCACGGCAACAATAATTGAGATATCGGGACGATCCAAAATGCATTCTCTAAGTCTACTCGAGACGTTTTACAAACGCACGTCAAAACCCAAAATCGATGAAACGGGAGCCAATTTATGACCATTTGAAATTTCGAGATTTTTAGGATTTCGAAAAGGTGGGCAAAAAATTAAAAATTTTTTTTTTCTCTTTTTTCAATGTATCGAAACCCCATTCGATCGGAAATTTCCCGCTGATTGCGAATAACACCGAGTTTTAGTCGAAATCTCAAAATATCAATGTGAAAAAGGCGAAATTTCGCTGATCACGAATAACACCCCTTTTCGTCGAAATCTCAATATTTCTATGAGAAAAAGGCGAAAAACGAAAAAAATCACTTTTTGGACGAATTTCAATGAAATTTCTAGTTTCTCAAGGAAACTGGTACTGAATCAGTAATCAGCGAGTCAAAATACATCGATATAACGTACTAAACAAAAATGTAAACAATTCAACATTGTTTTGCATTTCGGCGTAAAGAAGTGTCTTCACTAAAATCGCTGTAACGTTGCTTCACGATGGAGTTGGAACCCCACTCTGTGCTCATTCTTTTCGTGATCGAAACCCCTTTAAAATGGCGCTTGAATCATTGTGCTATCATTATTTTTCGATTTTTCACAGATTTTTAAATTCGGGTCATCGATTTTTCGCGGATTTCTCCATACCCCTGCTCGTTTTTTTCGCCGATTTTCATCCTGCTCTCACGGCTATAATAATTGAGATATCGGGACGATCCAAAATGCATTCTCTAAGTCTAATCGAGACGTTTTGAAAACGCACGTCAAAACCCAAAATAGATGAAACGGGAGCCAAGTTATGATCATTTGAAATTTCGAGATTTTTAGGTTTTCGAAAAGGTCGGCAAAAAATTAAAATTTTTTTTTTCTCTTTTTTCAATGTTTCGAAACCCCATTCGATCGGAAATTTCCCGCTGATTGCGAATAACACCGAGGTTTAGTCGAAATCTCAAAATATCAATGTGAAAAAGTCGAAATTTCGCTGATCACGAATAACACCCCTTTTCGTCGAAATCTCAATATTTCTATGAGAAAAAGGCGAATAACGAAAAAAATCACTTTTTGGACGATTTTAAATAAAATTTCAAATTTTTCAAGGAAACCGGTACTGAATCAGTAATCAGCGAGTCAAAATACATCGATATAGCGTCCTAAACAAAATCTTAAAGAATTCAATATTGTTTTGCATTTCGGCGTAAAGAAGGGTCTTCACTAAAATCGCTGTAACGTTGCTTCCCGATGGAGTTGGAACCCCACTCTGTGCTCATTCTTTTCGTGATCGAAACCCCTTTAAAATGGCGCTTGAATCATTGTGCTATCATTATTTGTCGATTTTTCACAGATTTTTAAAGTCGGACCATCGATTTTTCGCGGATTTCTCTATACATACACCTTCTCATTTTTTTCGCCGATTTTCATTCTGCTCTCACGGCTACAATAATTGAGATATCGGGACGATCCAAAATGCATTCTCTAAGTCTACTCGAGACTTTTTGAAAACGCACGTCAAAACCCAAAATCGATGAAACGGGAGCCAAGTTATGACCATTTGCAATTTCGAGATTTTTAGGTTTTCGAAAAGGTGGGCAAAAAATTAAAATTTTTTTTTTCTCTTTTTTCAATGTTTCGAAACCCCATTCGATCGGAAATTTCCCGCTGATTGCGAATAACACCGAGTTTTAGTCGAAATCTCAAAATATCAATGTGAAAAAGGCGAAATTACGCTGATCACGAATAACACCCCTTTTCGTCGAAATCTCAATATTTCTATGAGAAAAAGGCGAAAAACGAAAAAAATCACTTTTTGGACGATTTTCAATGAAATTTCTAGTTTCTCAAGGAAACTGGTACTGAATCAGTAATCAGCGAGTCAAAATACATCGATATAGCGTCCTAAACAAAAATTTAAAGAATTCAACATTGTTTTGCATTTCGGCGTAAAGAAGTGTCTTCACTAAAATCGCTGTAACGTTGCTTCCCGATGGAGTTGGAACCCCACTCTGTGCTCATTCTTTTCGTGATCGAAACCCCTTTAAAATGGCGCTTGAATCATTGTGCTATCATTATTTTTCGATTTTTCACAGATTTTTAAAGTCGGACCATCGATTTTTCGCGGCTTTCTCCATACATACCCCTTCTCATTTTTTTCGCCGATTTTCATCCTGCTCTCACGGCTACAATAATTGAGATATTGGGACGATCCAAAATGCATTCTCTAAGTCTACTCGAGACTTTTTGAAAACGCACGTCAAAACCCAAAATCGATGAAACGGGTGCCAAGTTATGACCATTTGAAATTTCGAGATTTTTAGGTTTTCGAAAAGGTGGGCAAAAAATTAAAATTTTTTTTTTTCTCTTCTTTCAATGTTTCGAAACCCCATTCGATCGGAAATTTCCCGCTGATTGCGAATAACACCGAGTTTTAGTCGAAATCTCAAAATATCAATGTGAAAAAGGCGAAATTACGCTGATCACGAATAACACCCCTTTTCGTCGAAATCTCAATATTTCTATGAGAAAAAGGCGAAAAACGAAAAGAATCACTTTTTGGACAATTTTCAATGAAATTTCTAGTTTCTCAAGGAAACTGGTACTGAATCAGTAATCAGCGAATCAAAATACATCGATATAGCGTCCTAAACAAAAATTTAAAGAATTCAACATTGTTTTGCATTTCGGCGTAAAGAAGTGTCTTCACTAAAATCGCTGTAACGTTGCTTCCCGATGGAGTTGGAACCCCACTCTGCGCTCATTCTTTTCGTGATCGAAACCCTTGTAAAATGGCGCTTGAATCATTGTGCTATCATTATTTTTCGATTTTTCACAGATTTTTAAAGTCGGACCATCGGTTTTTCGCGGATTTCTCCATACATACCCCTTCTCATTTTTTTCGCCGATTTTCATCCTGCTCTCACGGCTACAATAATTGCGATATCGGGACGATCCAAAATGCATTCTCTAAGTCTACTCGAGACGTTTTGAAAACGCACGTCAAAACCCAAAATCGATGAAACGGGAGCCAAGTTATGACCATTTGAAATTTCGAGATTTTTAGGTTTTCGAAAAGGTGGGCAAAAAGTTAAAATTTTTTTTTTCTCTTTTTCAATGTTTCGAAATCCCATTCGATCGGAAATTTCCCGCTGATTGCGAATAACACCGAGTTTTAGTCGTAATCTCAAAATATCAATGTGAAAAAGGCGAAATTTCGCTGATCACGAATAACACCCCTTTTCGTCGAAATCTCAATATTTCTATGAGAAAAAGGCGAAAAACGAAAAAAATCACTTTTTGGACGATTTTAAATAAAATTTCAAGTTTTTCAAGGAAACCGGTACTGAATCAGTAATCAGCGAGTCAAAATACATCGATATAGCGTCCTAAACAAAAATTTAAAGAATTCAATATTGTTTTGCATTTCGGCGTAAAGAAGGGTCTTCACTAAAATCGCTGTAAGGTTGCTTCCCGATGGAGTTGGAACCCCACTCTGTGCTCATTCTTTTCGTGATCGAAACCCTTGTAAAATGGCGCTTGAATCATTGTGCTATCATTATTTTTCGATTTTTCACAGATTTTTAAAGTCGGACCATCGATTTTTCGCGGATTTCTCCATACATACACCTTCTCATTTTTTTCGCCGATTTTCATTCTGCTCTCACGGCTACAATAATTGAGATATCGGGACGATCCAACATGCATTCTCTAAGTCTACTCGAGACTTTTTGAAAACGCACGTCAAAACCCAAAATCGATGAAACGGGAGCCAAGTTATGACCATTTGCAATTTCGAGATTTTTAGGTTTTCGAAAAGGTGGGCAAAAAATTAAAATTTTTTTTTTCTCTTTTTTCAATGTTTCGAAACCCCATTCGATCGGAAATTTCCCGCTGATTGCGAATAACACCGAGTTTTAGTCGAAATCTCAAAATATCAATGTGAAAAAGGCGAAATTACGCTGATCACGAATAACACCCCTTTTCGTCGAAATCTCAATATTTCTATGAGAAAAAGGCGAAAAACGAAAAAAATCACTTTTTGGACGATTTTCAATGAAATTTCTAGTTTCTCAAGGAAACTGGTACTGAATCAGTAATCAGCGAGTCAAAATACATCGATATAGCGTCCTAAACAAAAATTTAAAGAATTCAACATTGTTTTGCATTTCGGCGTAAAGAAGTGTCTTCACTAAAATCGCTGTAACGTTGCTTCCCGATGGAGTTGGAACCCCACTCTGTGCTCATTCTTTTCGTGATCGAAACCCCTTTAAAATGGCGCTTGAATCATTGTGCTATCATTATTTTTCGATTTTTCACAGATTTTTAAAGTCGGACCATCGATTTTTCGCGGCTTTCTCCATACATACCCCTTCTCATTTTTTTCGCCGATTTTCATCCTGCTCTCACGGCTACAATAATTGAGATATTGGGACGATCCAAAATGCATTCTCTAAGTCTACTCGAGACTTTTTGAAAACGCACGTCAAAACCCAAAATCGATGAAACGGGTGCCAAGTTATGACCATTTGAAATTTCGAGATTTTTAGGTTTTCGAAAAGGTGGGCAAAAAATTAAAATTTTTTTTTTTCTCTTCTTTCAATGTTTCGAAACCCCATTCGATCGGAAATTTCCCGCTGATTGCGAATAACACCGAGTTTTAGTCGAAATCTCAAAATATCAATGTGAAAAAGGCGAAATTACGCTGATCACGAATAACACCCCTTTTCGTCGAAATCTCAATATTTCTATGAGAAAAAGGCGAAAAACGAAAAAAATCACTTTTTGGACGATTTTAAATAAAATTTCAAGTTTTTCAAGGAAACCGGTACTGAATCAGTAATCAGCGAGTCAAAATACATCGATATAGCGTCCTAAACAAAAATTTAAAGAATTCAATATTGTTTTGCATTTCGGCGTAAAGAAGGGTCTTCACTAAAATCGCTGTAAGGTTGCTTCCCGATGGAGTTGGAACCCCACTCTGTGCTCATTCTTTTCGTGATCGAAACCCCTTTAAAATGGCGCTTGAATCATTGTGCTATCATTATTTGTCGATTTTTCACAGATTTTTAAAGTCGGACCATCGATTTTTCGCGGATTTCTCTATACATACACCTTCTCATTTTTTTCGCCGATTTTCATTCTGCTCTCACGGCTACAATAATTGAGATATCGGGACGATCCAAAATGCATTCTCTAAGTCTACTCGAGACTTTTTGAAAACGCACGTCAAAACCCAAAATCGATGAAACGGGAGCCAAGTTATGACCATTTGCAATTTCGAGATTTTTAGGTTTTCGAAAAGGTGGGCAAAAAATTAAAATTTTTTTTTTCTCTTTTTTCAATGTTTCGAAACCCCATTCGATCGGAAATTTCCCGCTGATTGCGAATAACACCGAGTTTTAGTCGAAATCTCAAAATATCAATGTGAAAAAGGCGAAATTACGCTGATCACGAATAACACCCCTTTTCGTCGAAATCTCAATATTTCTATGAGAAAAAGGCGAAAAACGAAAAAAATCACTTTTTGGACGATTTTCAATGAAATTTCTAGTTTCTCAAGGAAACTGGTACTGAATCAGTAATCAGCGAGTCAAAATACATCGATATAGCGTCCTAAACAAAAATTTAAAGAATTCAACATTGTTTTGCATTTCGGCGTAAAGAAGTGTCTTCACTAAAATCGCTGTAACGTTGCTTCCCGATGGAGTTGGAACCCCACTCTGTGCTCATTCTTTTCGTGATCGAAACCCCTTTAAAATGGCGCTTGAATCATTGTGCTATCATTATTTTTCGATTTTTCACAGATTTTTAAAGTCGGACCATCGATTTTTCGCGGCTTTCTCCATACATACCCCTTCTCATTTTTTTCGCCGATTTTCATCCTGCTCTCACGGCTACAATAATTGAGATATTTGGACGATCCAAAATGCATTCTCTAAGTCTACTCGAGACTTTTTGAAAACGCACGTCAAAACCCAAAATCGATGAAACGGGTGCCAAGTTATGACCATTTGAAATTTCGAGATTTTTAGGTTTTCGAAAAGGTGGGCAAAAAATTAAAATTTTTTTTTTTCTCTTCTTTCAATGTTTCGAAACCCCATTCGATCGGAAATTTCCCGCTGATTGCGAATAACACCGAGTTTTAGTCGAAATCTCAAAATATCAATGTGAAAAAGGCGAAATTACGCTGATCACGAATAACACCCCTTTTCGTCGAAATCTCAATATTTCTATGAGAAAAAGGCGAAAAACGAAAAGAATCACTTTTTGGACAATTTTCAATGAAATTTCTAGTTTCTCAAGGAAACTGGTACTGAATCAGTAATCAGCGAATCAAAATACATCGATATAGCGTCCTAAACAAAAATTTAAAGAATTCAACATTGTTTTGCATTTCGGCGTAAAGAAGTGTCTTCACTAAAATCGCTGTAACGTTGCTTCCCGATGGAGTTGGAACCCCACTCTGCGCTCATTCTTTTCGTGATCGAAACCCTTGTAAAATGGCGCTTGAATCATTGTGCTATCATTATTTTTCGATTTTTCACAGATTTTTAAAGTCGGACCATCGGTTTTTCGCGGATTTCTCCATACATACCCCTTCTCATTTTTTTCGCCGATTTTCATCCTGCTCTCACGGCTACAATAATTGCGATATCGGGACGATCCAAAATGCATTCTCTAAGTCTACTCGAGACGTTTTGAAAACGCACGTCAAAACCCAAAATCGATGAAACGGGAGCCAAGTTATGACCATTTGAAATTTCGAGATTTTTAGGTTTTCGAAAAGGTGGGCAAAAAGTTAAAATTTTTTTTTTCTCTTTTTCAATGTTTCGAAATCCCATTCGATCGGAAATTTCCCGCTGATTGCGAATAACACCGAGTTTTAGTCGTAATCTCAAAATATCAATGTGAAAAAGGCGAAATTTCGCTGATCACGAATAACACCCCTTTTCGTCGAAATCTCAATATTTCTATGAGAAAAAGGCGAAAAACGAAAAAAATCACTTTTTGGACGATTTTAAATAAAATTTCAAGTTTTTCAAGGAAACCGGTACTGAATCAGTAATCAGCGAGTCAAAATACATCGATATAGCGTCCTAAACAAAAATTTAAAGAATTCAATATTGTTTTGCATTTCGGCGTAAAGAAGGGTCTTCACTAAAATCGCTGTAAGGTTGCTTCCCGATGGAGTTGGAACCCCACTCTGTGCTCATTCTTTTCGTGATCGAAACCCCTTTAAAATGGCGCTTGAATCATTGTGCTATCATTATTTGTCGATTTTTCACAGATTTTTAAAGTCGGACCATCGATTTTTCGCGGATTTCTCTATACATACACCTTCTCATTTTTTTCGCCGATTTTCATTCTGCTCTCACGGCTACAATAATTGAGATATCGGGACGATCCAAAATGCATTCTCTAAGTCTACTCGAGACTTTTTGAAAACGCACGTCAAAACCCAAAATCGATGAAACGGGAGCCAAGTTATGACCATTTGCAATTTCGAGATTTTTAGGTTTTCGAAAAGGTGGGCAAAAAATTAAAATTTTTTTTTTCTCTTTTTTCAATGTTTCGAAACCCCATTCGATCGGAAATTTCCCGCTGATTGCGAATAACACCGAGTTTTAGTCGAAATCTCAAAATATCAATGTGAAAAAGGCGAAATTACGCTGATCACGAATAACACCCCTTTTCGTCGAAATCTCAATATTTCTATGAGAAAAAGGCGAAAAACGAAAAAAATCACTTTTTGGACGATTTTCAATGAAATTTCTAGTTTCTCAAGGAAACTGGTACTGAATCAGTAATCAGCGAGTCAAAATACATCGATATAGCGTCCTAAACAAAAATTTAAAGAATTCAACATTGTTTTGCATTTCGGCGTAAAGAAGTGTCTTCACTAAAATCGCTGTAACGTTGCTTCCCGATGGAGTTGGAACCCCACTCTGTGCTCATTCTTTTCGTGATCGAAACCCCTTTAAAATGGCGCTTGAATCATTGTGCTATCATTATTTTTCGATTTTTCACAGATTTTTAAAGTCGGACCATCGATTTTTCGCGGCTTTCTCCATACATACCCCTTCTCATTTTTTTCGCCGATTTTCATCCTGCTCTCACGGCTACAATAATTGAGATATTGGGACGATCCAAAATGCATTCTCTAAGTCTACTCGAGACTTTTTGAAAACGCACGTCAAAACCCAAAATCGATGAAACGGGAGCCAAGTTATGACCATTTGCAATTTCGAGATTTTTAGGTTTTCGAAAAGGTGGGCAAAAAATTAAAATTTTTTTTTTCTCTTTTTTCAATGTTTCGAAACCCCATTCGATCGGAAATTTCCCGCTGATTGCGAATAACACCGAGTTTTAGTCGAAATCTCAAAATATCAATGTGAAAAAGGCGAAATTACGCTGATCACGAATAACACCCCTTTTCGTCGAAATCTCAATATTTCTATGAGAAAAAGGCGAAAAACGAAAAAAATCACTTTTTGGACGATTTTCAATGAAATTTCTAGTTTCTCAAGGAAACTGGTACTGAATCAGTAATCAGCGAGTCAAAATACATCGATATAGCGTCCTAAACAAAAATTTAAAGAATTCAACATTGTTTTGCATTTCGGCGTAAAGAAGTGTCTTCACTAAAATCGCTGTAACGTTGCTTCCCGATGGAGTTGGAACCCCACTCTGTGCTCATTCTTTTCGTGATCGAAACCCCTTTAAAATGGCGCTTGAATCATTGTGCTATCATTATTTTTCGATTTTTCACAGATTTTTAAAGTCGGACCATCGATTTTTCGCGGCTTTCTCCATACATACCCCTTCTCATTTTTTTCGCCGATTTTCATCCTGCTCTCACGGCTACAATAATTGAGATATTGGGACGATCCAAAATGCATTCTCTAAGTCTACTCGAGACTTTTTGAAAACGCACGTCAAAACCCAAAATCGATGAAACGGGTGCCAAGTTATGACCATTTGAAATTTCGAGATTTTTAGGTTTTCGAAAAGGTGGGCAAAAAATTAAAATTTTTTTTTTTCTCTTCTTTCAATGTTTCGAAACCCCATTCGATCGGAAATTTCCCGCTGATTGCGAATAACACCGAGTTTTAGTCGAAATCTCAAAATATCAATGTGAAAAAGGCGAAATTACGCTGATCACGAATAACACCCCTTTTCGTCGAAATCTCAATATTTCTATGAGAAAAAGGCGAAAAACGAAAAAAATCACTTTTTGGACGATTTTAAATAAAATTTCAAGTTTTTCAAGGAAACCGGTACTGAATCAGTAATCAGCGAGTCAAAATACATCGATATAGCGTCCTAAACAAAAATTTAAAGAATTCAATATTGTTTTGCATTTCGGCGTAAAGAAGGGTCTTCACTAAAATCGCTGTAAGGTTGCTTCCCGATGGAGTTGGAACCCCACTCTGTGCTCATTCTTTTCGTGATCGAAACCCCTTTAAAATGGCGCTTGAATCATTGTGCTATCATTATTTTTCGATTTTTCACAGATTTTTAAAGTCGGACCATCGATTTTTCGCGGATTTCTCCATACATACACCTTCTCATTTTTTTCGCCGATTTTCATCCTGCTCTCACGGCTACAATAATTGCGATATCGGGACGATCCAAAATGCATTCTCTAAGTCTACTCGAGACGTTTTGAAAACGCACGTCAAAACCCAAAATCGATGAAACGGGAGCCAAGTTATGACCATTTGAAATTTCGAGATTTTTAGGTTTTCGAAAAGGTGGGCAAAAAGTTAAAATTTTTTTTTTCTCTTTTTCAATGTTTCGAAATCCCATTCGATCGGAAATTTCCCGCTGATTGCGAATAACACCGAGCTTTAGTCGTAATCTCAAAATATCAATGTGAAAAAGGCGAAATTTCGCTGATCACGAATAACACCCCTTTTCGTCGAAATCTCAATATTTCTATGAGAAAAAGGCGAAAAACGAAAAAAATCACTTTTTGGACGATTTTCAATGAAATTTCTAGTTTCTCAAGGAAACTGGTACTGAATCAGTGATCAGCGAGTCAAAATACATCGATATAGCGTCCTAAACAAAAATTTAAAGAATTCAACATTGTTTTGCATTTCGGCGTAAAGAAGTGTCTTCACTAAAATCGCTGTAACGTTGCTTCCCGATGGAGTTGGAACCCCACTCTGTGCTCATTCTTTTTGTGATCGAAACCCCTTTAATATAGCGCTTGAATCATTGTGCTATCATTAATTTTCGATTTTTCACAGATTTTTAAAGTCGGACCATCGATTTTTCGCGGCTTTCTCCATACATACCCCTTCTCATTTCTTTCGCCGATTTCCATCCTGCTCTCACGGCTACAATAATTGAGATATCGGGAGGATCCAGAATCCATTCTCTAAGTCTACTCGAGACGTTTTGAAAACGCACGTCAAAACCCAAAATCGATGAAACCGGAGCCAAGTTATGACCATTTGAAATTTCGAGAATTTAGGTTTTCGAAAAGGTGGGCAAAAAATAAAAATTTTTTTTTTTCTCTTTTTTCAATGTTTCGAAACCCCATTCGATCGGAAATTTCCCGCTGATTGCGAATAACACCGAGTTTTAGTCGAAATCTCAAAATATCAATGTGAAAAAGGCGAAATTTCGCTGATCACGAATAACACCCCTTTTCGTCGAAATCTCAATATTTCTATGAGAAAAAGGCGAAAAACGAAAAAAATCACTTTTTGGACGATTTTCAATGAAATTTCTAGTTTCTCAAGGAAACTGGTACTGAATCAGTAATCAGCGAGTCAAAATACATCGATATAACGTCCTAAACGAAATCTCAATATTTCTATGAGAAAAAGGCGAAAAACGAAAAAAATCACTTTTTGGACGATTTTCAATGAAATTTCTAGTTTCTCAAGGAAACTGGTACTGAATCAGTAATCAGCGAGTCAAAATACATCGATATAGCGTCCTAAACAAAAATTTAAAGAATTCAACATTGTTTTGCATTTCGGCGTAAAGAAGTGTCTTCACTAAAATCGCTGTAACGTTGCTTCCCGATGGAGTTGGAACCCCACTCTGTGCTCATTCTTTTCGTGATCGAAACCCCTTTAAAATGGCGCTTGAATCATTGTGCTATCATTATTTTTCGATTTTTCACAGATTTTTAAATTCGGGTCATCGATTTTTCGCGGATTTCTCCATACCCCTTCTCATTTTTTTCGCCGATTTTCATCCTGCTCTCACGGCTACAATAATTGAGATATGGGGAGTATCCAAAATGCATTCTCTAAGTCTACTCGAGACGTTTTGAAAACGCACGTCAAAACCCAAAATCGATGAAACGGGAGCCAAGTTATGACCATTTGAAATTTCGAGATTTTTAGGTTTTCGAAAAGGTCGGCAAAAAATTAAAATTTTTTTTTTTCTCTTTTTTCAATGTTTCGAAACCCCATTCGATCGGAAATTTCCCGCTGATTGCGAATAACACCGAGGTTTAGTCGAAATCTCAAAATACCAATGTGAAAAAGGCGGAATTTCGCTGATCACGAATAACACCCCTTTTCGTCGAAATCTCAATATTTCTATGAGAAAAAGGCGAATAACGAAAAAAATCACTTTTTGGACGACTTTCAATGAAATTTCTAGTTTCTCAAGGAAACTGGTACTGAATCAGTAATCAGCGAGTCAAAATACATCGATATAGCGTCCTAAACAAAAATTTAAAGAATTCAACATTGTTTTGCATTTCGGCGTAAAGAAGTGTCTTCACTAAAATCGCTGTAACGTTGCTTCCCGATGGAGTTGGAACCCCACTCTGTGCTCATTCTTTTCGTGATCGAAACCCCTTTAAAATGGCGCTTGAATCATTGTGCTATCATTATTTTTCGATTTTTCACAGATTTTTAAATTCGGGTCATCGATTTTTCGCGGATTTCTCCATACCCCTTCTCATTTTTTTCGCCGATTTTCATCCTGCTCTCACGGCTACAATAATTGAGATATGGGGAGTATCCAAAATGCATTCTCTAAGTCTACTCGAGACGTTTTGAAAACGCACGTCAAAACCCAAAATCCATGAAACGGGAGCCAAGTTATGACCATTTGAAATTTCGAGATTTTTAGGATTTCGAAAAGGTGGGCAAAAAATTAAAATTTTTTTTTTCTCTTTTTTCAATGTTTCGAAACCCCATTCGATCGGAAATTTCCCGCTGATTGCGAAAAACACCGAGTTTTAGTCGAAATCTCAAAATATCAATGTGAAAAAGGCGAAATTTCCCTGATCACGAATAACACCCCTTTTCGTCGAAATCTCAATATTTCTATGAGAAAAAGGCGAAAAACGAAAAAAATCACTTTTTGGACGATTTTCAATGAAATTTCTAGTTTCTCAAGGGAACTGGTACTGAATCAGCAATCAGCGAGTCAAAATACATCGATATAGCGTCCTAAACAAAAATTTAACGAATTCAACATTGTTTTGCATTTCGGCGTAAAGAAGTGTCTTCACTAAAATCGCTGTAACGTTGCTTCCCGATAGAGTTGGAACCCCACTCTGTGCTCATTCTTTTCGTGATCGAAACCCCTTTAAAATGGCGCTTGAATCATTGTGCTATCATTATTTTTCGATTTTTCACAGATTTTTAAAGTCGGACCATCGATTTTTCGCGGATTGCTCCATACCCCTTCTCATTTTTTTCGCCGATTTTCATCCTGCTCTCACGGCTACAATAATTGAGATATCGGGACGATGCAAAATGCATTCTCTAAGTCTACTCGAGACGTTTTGAAAACGCACGTCAAACCCCAAAATCGATGAAACGGGAGCCAAGTTATGACCATTTGAAATTTCGAGATTTTTAGGTTTTCGAAAAGGTGGGCAAAAAATTAAAATGTTGTTTTTTCTCTTTTTTCAATGTTTCGAAACCCCATTCGAACGGAAATTTCCCGCTGATTGCGAATAACACCGAGTTTTAGTCGAAATCTCAAAATATCAATGTGAGAAAGGCAAAATTTCGCTGATCACGAATAACACCCCTTTTCGTCGAAATCTCAATATTTCTATGAGAAAAAGGCGAAAAACGAAAAAAATCACTTTTTGGACGATTTTCAATGAAATTTCTTGTTTCTCAAGGAAACTGGTACTGAATCAGTAATCAGCGAGTCAAAATACATCGATATAGCGTCCTAAACAAAAATTTAAAGAATTCAACATTGTTTTGCATTTCGGCGTAAAGAAGTGTCTTCACTAAAATCGCTGTAACGTTGCTTCCCGATAGAGTTGGAACCCCACTCTGTGCTCATTCTTTTCGTGATCGAAACCCCTTTAAAATGGCGCTTGAATCATTGTGCTATCATTATTTTTCGATTTTTCACAGATCTTTAAAGTCGGACCTTCGATTTTTCACGGATTTCTCCATACATACCCCTCCTC
Organism: Oxytorus armatus; assembly: GCA_958009045.1. Lineage (NCBI taxonomy): Eukaryota > Metazoa > Arthropoda > Insecta > Hymenoptera > Ichneumonidae > Oxytorus > Oxytorus armatus. The sequence goes on from OY253748.1 coordinate 17,352,313, forward strand.
ATTTTTTTCGCCGATGTTCATCCTGCTCTCACGGCTACAATAATTGAGATATGGGGAGTATCGAAAATGCATTCTCTAAGTCTACTCGAGACGTTTTGAAAACGCACGTCAAAACCCAAAATCGATGAAACGGGAGCCAAGTTATGACCATTTGAAATTTCGAGATTTTTAGGATTTCGAAAAGGTGGGCAAAAAATTAAAATTTTTTTTTTCTCTTTTTTCAATGTTTCGAAACCCCATTCGATCGGAAATTTCCCGCTGATTGCGAATAACACCGAGTTTTAGTCGAAATCTCAAAATATCATTGTGAAAAAGGCAAAATTTCGCTGATCACGAATAACACCCCTTTTCGTCGAAATCTCAATATTTCTATGAGAAAAAGGCGAAAAACGAAAAAAATCACTTTTTGGACGACTTTCAATGAAATTTCTTGTTTCTCAAGGAAACTGGTACTGAATCAGTAAACAGCGAGTCAAAATACATCGATATAGCGTCCTAAACAAAAATTTAAAGAATTCAACATTGTTTTGCATTTCGGCGTAAAGAAGTGTCTTCACTAAAATCGCTGTAACGTTGCTTCCCGATGGAGTTGGAACCCCACTCTGTGCTCATTCTTTTCGTGATCGAACGCCCTTTAAAATGGGGCTTGAATCATTGTGCTATCATTATTTTCCGATTTTTCACAGATTTTTAAAGTCGGACCATCGATTTTTCGCGGATTTCTCCATACATACCCCTTCTCATTTTTTTCGCCGATGTTCATCCTGCTCTCACGGCTACAATAATTGAGATATGGGGAGTATCGAAAATGCATTCTCTAAGTCTACTCGAGACGTTTTGAAAACGCACGTCAAAACCCAAAATCGATGAAACGGGAGCCAAGTTATGACCATTTGAAATTTCGAGATTTTTAGGATTTCGAAAAGGTGGGCAAAAAATTAAAAATTTTTTTTTTCTCTTTTTTCAATGTTTCGAAACCCCATTCGATCGGAAATTTCCCGCTGATTGCGAATAACACCGAGTTTTAGTCGAAATCTCAAAATATCAATGTGAAAAAGGCGAAATTTCGCTGATCACGAATAACACCCCTTTTCGTCGAAATCCCATATTTCTATGAGAAAAAGGCGAAAAACGAAAAAAATCACTTTTTGGACGATTTTCAATGAAATTTCTAGTTTCTCAAGGGAACTGGTACTGAATCAGCAATCAGCGAGTCAAAATACATCGATATAGCGTCCTAAACAAAAATTTAACGAATTCAACATTGTTTTGCATTTCGGCGTAATGAAGTGTCGTCACTAAAATCGCTGTAACGTTGCTTCCCGATGGAGTTGGAACCCCACCCTGTGCTCATTCTTTTCGTGATCGAAACCCCTTTAAAATGGCGATTCATTGTGCTATCATTATTTTTCGATTTTTCACAGATTTTTAAAGTCGGACCATCGATTTTTCGCGGATTTCTCCATACCCCTTCTCATTTTTTTCGCCGATTTTCATCCTGCTCTCACGGCTACAATAATTGAGATATCGGGACGATGCAAAATGCATTCTCTAAGTCTACTCGAGACGTTTTGAAAACGCACGTCAAACCCCAAAATCGATGAAACGGGAGCCAAGTTATGACCATTTGAAATTTCGAGATTTTTAGGTTTTCGAAAAGGTGGGCAAAAAATTAAAATGTTGTTTTTTCTCTTTTTTCAATGTTTCGAAACCCCATTCGAACGGAAATTTCCCGCTGATTGCGAATAACACCGAGTTTTAGTCGAAATCTCAAAATATCAATGTGAGAAAGGCAAAATTTCGCTGATCACGAATAACACCCCTTTTCGTCGAAATCTCAATAGTTCTATGAGAAAAAGGCGAAAAACGAAAAAAATCACTTTTTGGACGATTTTCAATGAAATTTCTTGTTTCTCAAGGAAACTGGTACTGAATCAGTAATCAGCGAGTCAAAATACATCGATATAGCGTCCTAAACAAAAATTTAAAGAATTCAACATTGTTTTGCATTTCGGCGTAAAGAAGTGTCTTCACTAAAATCGCTGTAACGTTGCTTCCCGATAGAGTTGGAACCCCACTCTGTGCTCATTCTTTTCGTGATCGAAACCCCTTTAAAATGGCGCTTGAATCATTGTGCTATCAGTATTTTTCGATTTTTCACAGATTTTTAAAGTCGGACCATCGATTTTTCGCGGATTTCTCCATATATACCCCTTCTCATTTTTTTCGCCGATTTTCATCCTGCTCTCACGGCTACAATAATTGAGATATCGGGACGATCCAAAATGCATTCTCTAAGTCTACTCGAGACGTTTTGAAAACGCACGTCAAAACCCAAAATCGATGAAACGGGAGCCAAGTTATGACCATTTGAAATTTCGAGATTTTTAGGTTTTCGAAAAGGTGGGCAAAAAATTAAAATTTTTTTTTTTCTCTTTTTTCAATGTTTCGAAATCCCATTCGATCGGAAATTTCCCGCTGATTGCGAATAACACCGAGTTTTAGTCGAAATCTCAAAATATCAATGTGAAAAAGGCGAAATTTCGCTGATCACGAATATCACCCCTTTTCGTCTAAATCTCAATATTTCTATGAGAAAAAGGCGAAAAACGAAAAAAATCACTTTTTGGACGATTTTCAATGAAATTTCTAGTTTCTCAAGGAAACTGGTACTGAATCAGTAATCAGCGAGTCAAAATACATCGATATAGCGTCCTAAACAAAAATTTAAAGAATTCAACATTGTTTTGCATTTCGGCGTAAAGAAGTGTCTTCACTAAAATCGCTGTAACGTTGCTTCCCGATGGAGTTGGAACCCCACTCTGTGCTCATTCTTTTCGTGATCGAAACCCCTTTAAAATGGCGCTTGAATCATTGTGCTATCATTATTTTTCGATTTTTCACAGATTTTTAAAGTCGGACCATCGATTTTTCGCGGATTTCTCCATACTCTTCTCATTTTTTTCGCCGATTTTCATCCTGCTCTCACGGCTACAATAATTGAGATATCGGGACGATCCAAAATGCATTCTCTAAGTCTACTCGAGACGTTTTGAAAACGCACGTCAAAACCCAAAATCGATGAAACGGGAGCCAAGTTATGACCATTTGAAATTTCGAGATTTTTAGGTTTTCGAAAAGGTGGGCAAAAAATTAAAATTTTTTTTTTTCTCTTTTTTCAATGTTTCGAAATCCCATTCGATCGGAAATTTCCCGCTGATTGCGAATAACACCGAGTTTTAGTCGAAATCTCAAAATATCAATGTGAAAAAGGCGAAATTTCGCTGATCACGAATATCACCCCTTTTCGTCTAAATCTCAATATTTCTATGAGAAAAAGGCGAAAAACGAAAAAAATCACTTTTTGGACGATTTTCAATGAAATTTCTAGTTTCTCAAGGAAACTGGTACTGAATCAGTAATCAGCGAGTCAAAATACATCGATATAGCGTCCTAAACAAAAATTTAAAGAATTCAACATTGTTTTGCATTTCGGCGTAAAGAAGTGTCTTCACTAAAATCGCTGTAACGTTGCTTCCCGATGGAGTTGGAACCCCACTCTGTGCTCATTCTTTTCGTGATCGAAACCCCTTTAAAATGGCGCTTGAATCATTGTGCTATCATTATTTTTCGATTTTTCACAGATTTTTAAAGTCGGACCATCGATTTTTCGCGGATTTCTCCATACTCTTCTCATTTTTTTCGCCGATTTTCATCCTGCTCTCACGGCTACAATAATTGAGATATCGGGACGATCCAAAATGCATTCTCTAAGTCTACTCGAGACGTTTTGAAAACGCACGTCAAAACCCAAAATCGATGAAACGGGAGCCAAGTTATAACCATTTGAAACTTCGAGATTTTTAGGTTTTCGAAAAGGTGGGCAAAAAATTAAAATTTTTTTTTTTCTCTTTTTTCAATGTTTCGAAACCCCATTCGATCGGAAATTTCCCGCTGATTGCGAATAACACCGAGTTTTAGTCGAAATCTCAAAATATCAATGTGAAAAAGGCGAAATTTGGCTGATCACGAATAACACCCCTTTTCGTCGAAATCTCAATATTTCTATGAGAAAAAGGCGAAAAACGAAAAAAATCACTTTTTGGACGATTTTCAATGAAATTTCTTGTTTCTCAAGGAAACTGGTACTGAATCAGTAATCAGCGAGTCAAAATACATCGATATAGCGTCCTAAACAAAAATTTAAAGAATTCAACATTGTTTTGCATTTCGGCGTAAAGAAGTGTCTTCACTAAAATCGCTGTAACGTTGCTTTCCGATGGAGTTGGAACCCCACTCTGTGCTCATTCTTTTCGTGATCGAACCCCCTTTAAAATTGCGCTTGAATCATTGTGCTATCGTTATTTTTCGATTTTTCACAGACTTTTAAAGTCGGACCATCGATTTTTCGCGGATTTCTCCATACATACCCCTTCTCATTTTTTTCGCCGATTTTCATCCTGCTCTCACGGCTACAATAATTGAGATATCGGGACGATCCAAAATGCATTCTCTAAGTCCACTCGAGACGTTTTGAAAACGCACGTCAAAACCCAAAATCGATGAAACGGGAGCCAAGTTATGACCATTTGAAATTTCAAGATTTTTAGGTTTTCGAAAAGGTGGGCAAAAAATTAAAATTTTTTTTTTCTCTTTTTTCAATGTTTCGAAACCCCATTCGATCGGAAATTTCCCGCTGATTGCGAATAACACCGAGTTTTAGTCGAAATCTCAAAATATCAATCTGAAAAAGGCGAAATTTCGCTGATCACGAATAACACCCCTTTTCGTCGAAATCTCAATATTTCTATGAGAAAAAGGCGAAAAACGAAAAAAATCACTTTTTGGACGATTTTCAATGAAATTTCTAGTTTCTCAAGGAAACTGGTACTGAATCAGTAATCAGCGAGTCAAAATACATCGATATAGCGTCCTAAACAAAAATTTAAAGAATTCAACATTGTTTTGCATTTCGGCGTAAAGAAGTGTCTTCACTAAAATCGCTGTAACGTTGCTTCCCGATGGAGTTGGAACCCCACTCTGTGCACATTCTTTTCGTGATCGAAACCCCTGTAAAATGGCGCTTGAATCATTGTGCTATCATTATTTTTCGATTTTTCACAGATTTTTAAAGTCGGACCTTCGATTTTTCGCGGATTTCTCCATACATACCCCTTCTCATTTTTTTCGCCGATTTCCATGATGCTCTCACGGCTACAATAATTGAGATATCGGGACGATCCAGAATCCATTCTCTAAGTCTACTCGAGACGTTTTGAAAACGCACGTCAAAACCCAAAATCGATGAAACCGGAGCCAAGTTATGACCATTTGAAATTTCGAGAATTTAGGTTTTCGAAAAGGTGGGCAAAAAATTAAAATTTTTTTTTTTCTCTTTTTTCAATGTTTCGAAACCCCATTCGATCGGAAATTTCCCGCTGATTGCGAATAACACCGAGTTTTAGTCGAAATCTCAAAATATCAATGTGAAAAAGGCGAAATTTCGCTGATCACGAATAACACCCCTTTTCGTCGAAATCTCAATATTTCTATGAGAAAAAGGCGAAAAACGAAAAAAATCACTTTTTGGACGATTTTCAATGAAATTTCTAGTTTCTCAAGGAAACTGGTACTGAATCAGTAATCAGCGAGTCAAAATACATCGATATAACGTCCTAAACGAAATCTCAATATTTCTATGAGAAAAAGGCGAAAAACGAAAAAAATCACTTTTTGGACGATTTTCAATGAAATTTCTAGTTTCTCAAGGAAACTGGTACTGAATCAGTAATCAGCGAGTCAAAATACATCGATATAGCGTCCTAAACAAAAATTAAAAGAATTCAACATCGTTTTGCATTTCGGCGTAAAGAAGTGTCTTCACTAAAATCGCTGTAACGTTGCTTCCCGATGGAGTTGGAACCCCACTCTGTGCTCATTCTTTTCGTGATCGAAACCCCTTTAAAATGGCGCTTGAATCATTGTGCTATCATTATTTTTCAATTTTTCACAGATTTTTAAATTCGGGTCATCGATTTTTCGCGGATTTCTCCATACCCCTTCTCATTTTTTTCGCCGATTTTCATCCTGCTCTCACGGCTACAATAATTGAGATATGGGGAGTATCCAAAATGCATGCTCTAAGTCTACTCGAGACGTTTTGAAAACGCACGTCAAAACCCAAAATCGATGAAACGGGAGCCAAGTTATGACCATTTGAAATTTCGAGATTTTTAGGATTTCGAAAAGGTGGGCAAAAAATTAAAATTTTTTTTTTTCTCTTTTTTCAATGTTTCGAAACCCCATTCGATCGGAAATTTCCCGCTGATTGCGAATAACACCGAGTTTTAGTCGAAATCTCAAAATATCAATGTGAAAAAGGCAAAATTTCGCTGATCACGAATAACACCCCTTTTCGTCGAAATCTCAATATTTCTATGAGAAAAAGGCGAAAAACGAAAAAAATCACTTTTTGGACGACTTTCAATGAAATTTCTAGTTTCTCAAGGAAACTGGTACTGAATCAGTAATCAGCGAGTCAAAATACATCGATATAGCGTCCTAAACAAAAATTTAAAGAATTCAACATTGTTTTGCATTTGGGCGTAATGAAGTGTCGTCACTAAAATCGCTGTAACGTTGCTTCCCGATGGAGTTCGAACCCCACTCTGTGCTCATTCTTTTCGTGATCGAAACCCCTGTAAAATGGCGCTTGAATCATTGTGCTATCATTATTTTTCGATTTTTCACAGATTTTTAAAGTCGGACCTTCGATTTTTCGCGGATTTCTCCATACATACCCCTTCTCATTTTTTTCGCCGATTTCCATCCTGCTCTCACGGCTACAATAATTGAGATATCGGGACGATCCACAATCCATTCTCTAAGTCTACTCGAGACGTTTTAAAAACGCACGTCAAAACCCAAAATCGATGAAACCGGAGCCAAGTTATGACCATTTGAAATTTCGAGAATTTAGGTTTTCGAAAAGGTGGGCAAAAAATTAAAATTTTTTTTTTTCTCTTTTTTCAATGTTTCGAAACCCCATTCGATCGGAAATTTCCCGCTGATTGCGAATAACACCGAGTTTTAGTCGAAATCTCAAAATATCAATGTGAAAAAGGCGAAATTTCGCTGATCACGAATAACACCCCTTTTCGTCGAAATCTCAATATTTCTATGAGAAAAAGGCGAAAAACGAAAAAAATCACTTTTTGGACGATTTTCAATGAAATTTCTAGTTTCTCAAGGAAACTGGTACTGAATCAGTAATCAGCGAGTCAAAATACATCGATATAACGTCCTAAACGAAATCTCAATATTTCTATGAGAAAAAGGCGAAAAACGAAAAAAATCGATTTTTGGACGATTTTCAATGAAATTTCTAGTTTCTCAAGGAAACTGGTACTGAATCAGCAATCAGCGAGTCAAAATACATCGATATAGCGTCCTAAACAAAAATTTAACGAATTCAACATTGTTTTGCATTTCGGCGTAAAGAAGTGTCTTCACTAAAATCGCTGTAACGTTGCTTCCCGATAGAGTTGGAACCCCACTCTGTGCTCATTCTTTTCGTGATCGAAACCCCTTCAAAATGGCGCTTGAATCATTGTGCTATCATTATTTTTCGATTTTTCACAGATTTTTAAAGTCGGACCATCGATTTTTCGCGGATTTCTCCATACATACCCATTCTCATTTTTTTCGCCGATTTTTATCCTGCTCTCACGGCTACAATAATTGAGATATCGGGACGATCCAAAATGCATTCTCTAAGTCTACTCGAGACGTTTTGAAAACGCACGTCAAAACCCAAAATCGATGAAACGGGAGCCAAGTTATGACCATTTGAAATTTCGAGATTTTTAGGTTTTCGAAAAGGTGGGCAAAAAATTAAAATTTTTTTTTTCTCTTTTTTCAATGTTTCGAAACCCCATTCGATCGGAAATTTCCCGCTGATTGCGAATAACACCGAGTTTTAGTCGAAATCTCAAAATATCAATGTGAAAAAGGCGAAATTTCGCTGATCACGAATAACACCCCTTTTCGTCGAAATCTCAATATTTCTATGAGAAAAAGGCGAAAAACGAAAAAAATCACTTTTTGGACGATTTTCTATGAAATTTCTTGTTTCTCAAGGAAACTGGTACTGAATCAGTAATCAGCGAGTCAAAATACATCGATATAGCGTCCTAAACAAAAATTTAAAGAATTCAACATTGTTTTGCATTTCGGCGTAAAGAAGTGTCTTCACTAAAATCGCTGTAACGTTGCTTTCCGATGGAGTTGGAACCCCACTCTGTGCTCATTCTTTTCGTGATCGAACCCCCTTTAAAATGGCGCTTGAATCATTGTGCTATCATTATTTTTCGATTTTTCACAGACTTTTAAAGTCGGACCATCGATTTTTCGCGGATTTCTCCATACATACCCCTTCTCATTTTTTTCGCCGATTTTCATCCTGCTCTCACGGCTACAATAATTGAGATATCGGGACGATCCAAAATGCATTCTCTAAGTCCACTCGAGACGTTTTGAAAACGCACGTCAAAACCCAAAATCGATGAAACGGGAGCCAAGTTATGACCATTTGAAATTTCAAGATTTTTAGGTTTTCGAAAAGGTGGGCAAAAAATTAAAATTTTTTTTTTCTCTTTTTTCAATGTTTCGAAACCCCATTCGATCGGAAATTTCCCGCTGATTGCGAATAACACCGAGTTTTAGTCGAAATCTCAAAATATCAATCTGAAAAAGGCGAAATTTCGCTGATCACGAATAACACCCCTTTTCGTCGAAATCTCAATATTTCTATGAGAAAAAGGCGAAAAACGAAAAAAATCACTTTTTGGACGATTTTCAATGAAATTTCTAGTTTCTCAAGGAAACTGGTACTGAATCAGTAATCAGCGAGTCAAAATACATCGATATAGCGTCCTAAACAAAAATTTAAAGAATTCAACATTGTTTTGCATTTCGGCGTAAAGAAGTGTCTTCACTAAAATCGCTGTAACGTTGCTTCCCGATGGAGTTGGAACCCCACTCTGTGCACATTCTTTTCGTGATCGAAACCCCTGTAAAATGGCGCTTGAATCATTGTGCTATCATTATTTTTCGATTTTTCACAGATTTTTAAAGTCGGACCTTCGATTTTTCGCGGATTTCTCCATACATACCCCTTCTCATTTTTTTCGCCGATTTCCATCCTGCTCTCACGGCTACAATAATTGAGATATCGGGACGATCCAGAATCCATTCTCTAAGTCTACTCGAGACGTTTTGAAAACGCACGTCAAAACCCAAAATCGATGAAACCGGAGCCAAGTTATGACCATTTGAAATTTCGAGAATTTAGGTTTTCGAAAAGGTGGGCAAAAAATTAAAATTTTTTTTTTTCTCTTTTTTCAATGTTTCGAAACCCCATTCGATCGGAAATTTCCCGCTGATTGCGAATAACACCGAGTTTTAGTCGAAATCTCAAAATATCAATGTGAAAAAGGCGAAATTTCGCTGATCACGAATAACACCCCTTTTCGTCGAAATCTCAATATTTCTATGAGAAAAAGGCGAAAAACGAAAAAAATCACTTTTTGGACGATTTTCAATGAAATTTCTAGTTTCTCAAGGAAACTGGTACTGAATCAGTAATCAGCGAGTCAAAATACATCGATATAACGTCCTAAACGAAATCTCAATATTTCTATGAGAAAAAGGCGAAAAACGAAAAAAATCACTTTTTGGACGATTTTCAATGAAATTTCTAGTTTCTCAAGGAAACTGGTACTGAATCAGTAATCAGCGAGTCAAAATACATCGATATAGCGTCCTAAACAAAAATTTAAAGAATTCAACATCGTTTTGCATTTCGGCGTAAAGAAGTGTCTTCACTAAAATCGCTGTAACGTTGCTTCCCGATGGAGTTGGAACCCCACTCTGTGCTCATTCTTTTCGTGATCGAAACCCCTTTAAAATGGCGCTTGAATCATTGTGCTATCATTATTTTTCAATTTTTCACAGATTTTTAAATTCGGGTCATCGATTTTTCGCGGATTTCTCCATACCCCTTCTCATTTTTTTCGCCGATTTTCATCCTGCTCTCACGGCTACAATAATTGAGATATGGGGAGTATCCAAAATGCATTCTCTAAGTCTACTCGAGACGTTTTGAAAACGCACGTCAAAACCCAAAATCGATGAAACGGGAGCCAAGTTATGACCATTTGAAATTTCGAGATTTTTAGGATTTCGAAAAGGTGGGCAAAAAATTAAAATTTTTTTTTTTCTCTTTTTTCAATGTTTCGAAACCCCATTCGATCGGAAATTTCCCGCTGATTGCGAATAACACCGAGTTTTAGTCGAAATCTCAAAATATCAATGTGAAAAAGGCAAAATTTCGCTGATCACGAATAACACCCCTTTTCGTCGAAATCTCAATATTTCTATGAGAAAAAGGCGAAAAACGAAAAAAATCACTTTTTGGACGACTTTCAATGAAATTTCTAGTTTCTCAAGGAAACTGGTACTGAATCAGTAATCAGCGAGTCAAAATACATCGATATAGCGTCCTAAACAAAAATTTAAAGAATTCAACATTGTTTTGCATTTGGGCGTAATGAAGTGTCGTCACTAAAATCGCTGTAACGTTGCTTCCCGATGGAGTTCGAACCCCACTCTGTGCTCATTCTTTTCGTGATCGAAACCCCTGTAAAATGGCGCTTGAATCATTGTGCTATCATTATTTTTCGATTTTTCACAGATTTTTAAAGTCGGACCTTCGATTTTTCGCGGATTTCTCCATACATACCCCTTCTCATTTTTTTCGCCGATTTCCATCCTGCTCTCACGGCTACAATAATTGAGATATCGGGACGATCCACAATCCATTCTCTAAGTCTACTCGAGACGTTTTAAAAACGCACGTCAAAACCCAAAATCGATGAAACCGGAGCCAAGTTATGACCATTTGAAATTTCGAGAATTTAGGTTTTCGAAAAGGTGGGCAAAAAATTAAAATTTTTTTTTTTCTCTTTTTTCAATGTTTCGAAACCCCATTCGATCGGAAATTTCCCGCTGATTGCGAATAACACCGAGTTTTAGTCGAAATCTCAAAATATCAATGTGAAAAAGGCGAAATTTCGCTGATCACGAATAACACCCCTTTTCGTCGAAATCTCAATATTTCTATGAGAAAAAGGCGAAAAACGAAAAAAATCACTTTTTGGACGATTTTCAATGAAATTTCTAGTTTCTCAAGGAAACTGGTACTGAATCAGTAATCAGCGAGTCAAAATACATCGATATAACGTCCTAAACGAAATCTCAATATTTCTATGAGAAAAAGGCGAAAAACGAAAAAAATCACTTTTTGGACGATTTTCAATGAAATTTCTAGTTTCTCAAGGAAACTGGTACTGAATCAGTAATCAGCGAGTCAAAATACATCGATATAGCGTCCTAAACAAAAATTTAAAGAATTCAACATCGTTTTGCATTTCGGCGTAAAGAAGTGTCTTCACTAAAATCGCTGTAACGTTGCTTCCCGATGGAGTTGGAACCCCACTCTGTGCTCATTCTTTTCGTGATCGAAACCCCTTTAAAATGGCGCTTGAATCATTGTGCTATCATTATTTTTCAATTTTTCACAGATTTTTAAATTCGGGTCATCGATTTTTCGCGGATTTCTCCATACCCCTTCTCATTTTTTTCGCCGATTTTCATCCTGCTCTCACGGCTACAATAATTGAGATATGGGGAGTATCCAAAATGCATTCTCTAAGTCTACTCGAGACGTTTTGAAAACGCACGTCAAAACCCAAAATCGATGAAACGGGAGCCAAGTTATGACCATTTGAAATTTCGAGATTTTTAGGATTTCGAAAAGGTGGGCAAAAAATTAAAATTTTTTTTTTTCTCTTTTTTCAATGTTTCGAAACCCCATTCGATCGGAAATTTCCCGCTGATTGCGAATAACACCGAGTTTTAGTCGAAATCTCAAAATATCAATGTGAAAAAGGCAAAATTTCGCTGATCACGAATAACACCCCTTTTCGTCGAAATCTCAATATTTCTATGAGAAAAAGGCGAAAAACGAAAAAAATCACTTTTTGGACGACTTTCAATGAAATTTCTAGTTTCTCAAGGAAACTGGTACTGAATCAGTAATCAGCGAGTCAAAATACATCGATATAGCGTCCTAAACAAAAATTTAAAGAATTCAACATTGTTTTGCATTTGGGCGTAATGAAGTGTCGTCACTAAAATCGCTGTAACGTTGCTTCCCGATGGAGTTCGAACCCCACTCTGTGCTCATTCTTTTCGTGATCGAAACCCCTGTAAAATGGCGCTTGAATCATTGTGCTATCATTATTTTTCGATTTTTCACAGATTTTTAAAGTCGGACCTTCGATTTTTCGCGGATTTCTCCATACATACCCCTTCTCATTTTTTTCGCCGATTTCCATCCTGCTCTCACGGCTACAATAATTGAGATATCGGGACGATCCACAATCCATTCTCTAAGTCTACTCGAGACGTTTTAAAAACGCACGTCAAAACCCAAAATCGATGAAACCGGAGCCAAGTTATGACCATTTGAAATTTCGAGAATTTAGGTTTTCGAAAAGGTGGGCAAAAAATTAAAATTTTTTTTTTTCTCTTTTTTCAATGTTTCGAAACCCCATTCGATCGGAAATTTCCCGCTGATTGCGAATAACACCGAGTTTTAGTCGAAATCTCAAAATATCAATGTGAAAAAGGCGAAATTTCGCTGATCACGAATAACACCCCTTTTCGTCGAAATCTCAATATTTCTATGAGAAAAAGGCGAAAAACGAAAAAAATCACTTTTTGGACGATTTTCAATGAAATTTCTAGTTTCTCAAGGAAACTGGTACTGAATCAGTAATCAGCGAGTCAAAATACATCGATATAACGTCCTAAACGAAATCTCAATATTTCTATGAGAAAAAGGCGAAAAACGAAAAAAATCGATTTTTGGACGATTTTCAATGAAATTTCTAGTTTCTCAAGGAAACTGGTACTGAATCAGCAATCAGCGAGTCAAAATACATCGATATAGCGTCCTAAACAAAAATTTAACGAATTCAACATTGTTTTGCATTTCGGCGTAAAGAAGTGTCTTCACTAAAATCGCTGTAACGTTGCTTCCCGATAGAGTTGGAACCCCACTCTGTGCTCATTCTTTTCGTGATCGAAACCCCTTCAAAATGGCGCTTGAATCATTGTGCTATCATTATTTTTCGATTTTTCACAGATTTTTAAAGTCGGACCATCGATTTTTCGCGGATTTCTCCATACTCTTCTCATTTTTTTCGCCGATTTTCATCCTGCTCTCACGGCTACAATAATTGAGATATCGGGACGATCCAAAATGCATTCTCTAAGTCTACTCGAGACGTTTTGAAAACGCACGTCAAAACCCAAAATCGATGAAACGGGAGCCAATTTATGACCATTTGAAATTTCGAGATTTTTAGGATTTCGAAAAGGTGGGCAAAAAATTAAAAATTTTTATTTTCTCTTTTTTCAATGTTTCGAAACCCCATTCGATCGGAAATTTCCCGCTGATTGCGAATAACACCGAGTTTTAGTCGAAATCTCAAAATATCAATGTGAAAAAGGCGAAATTTCGCTGATCACGAATAACACCCCTTTTCGTCGAAATCTCAATATTTCTATGAGAAAAAGGCGAATAACGAAAAAAATCACTTTTTGGACGACTTTCAATGAAATTTCTAGTTTCTCAAGGAAACTGGTACTGAATCAGTAATCAGCGAGTCAAAATACATCGATATAGCGTCCTAAACAAAAATTTAAAGAATTCAACATTGTTTTGCATTTCGGCGTAAAGAAGTGTCTTCACTAAAATCGCTGTAACGTTGCTTCCCGATGGAGTTGGAACCCCACTCTGTGCTCATTCTTTTCGTGATCGAAACCCCTTTAAAATGGCGCTTGAATCATTGTGCTATCATTATTTTTCGATTTTTCCCAGATTTTTAAATTCGGGTCATCGATTTTTCGCGGATTTCTCCATACCCCTTCTCATTTTTTTCGCCGATTTTCATCCTGCTCTCACGGCTACAATAATTGAGATATGGGGAGTATCCAAAATGCATTCTCTAAGTCTACTCGAGACGTTTTGAAAACGCACGTCAAAACCCAAAATCGATGAAACGGGAGCCCAGTTATGACCATTTGAAATTTCGAGATTTTTAGGATTTCGAAAAGGTGGGCAAAAAATTAAAATTTTTTTTTTCTCTTTTTTCAATGTTTCGAAACCCCATTCGATCGGAAATTTCCCGCTGATTGCGAAAAACACCGAGTTTTAGTCGAAATCTCAAAATATCAATGTGAAAAAGGCGAAATTTCGCTGATCACGAATAACACCCCTTTTCGTCGAAATCTCAATATTTCTATGAGAAAAAGGCGAAAAACGAAAAAAATCACTTTTTGGACGATTTTCAATGAAATTTCTAGTTTCTCAAGGGAACTGGTACTGAATCAGCAATCAGCGAGTCAAAACACATCGATATAGCGTCCTAAACAAAAATTTAACGAATTCAACATTGTTTTGCATTTCGGCGTAAAGAAGTGTCTTCACTAAAATCGCTGTAACGTTGCTTCCCGATAGAGTTGGAACCCCACTCTGTGCTCATTCTTTTCGTGATCGAAACCCCTTTAAAATGGCGTTTGAATCATTGTGCTATCATTATTTTTCGATTTTTCACAGATTTTTAAAGTCGGACCATCGATTTTTCGCGGATTGCTCCATACCCCTTCTCATTTTTTTCGCCGATTTTCATCCTGCTCTCACGGCTACAATAATTGAGATATCGGGACGATCCAAAATGCATTCTCTAAGTCTACTCGAGACGTTTTGAAAACGCACGTCAAAACCCAAAATCGATGAAACGGGAGCCAAGTTATGACCATTTGAAATTTCGAGATTTTTAGGATTTCGAAAAGGTGGGCAAAAAATTAAAAATTTTTTTTTTCTCTTTTTTCAATGTTTCGAAACCCCATTCGATCGGAAATTTCCCGCTGATTGCGAATAACACCGAGTTTTAGTCGAAATCTCAAAATATCAATGTGAAAAAGGCAAAATTTCGCTGATCACGAATAACACCCCTTTTCGTCGAAATCTCAATATTTCTATGAGAAAAAGGCGAAAAACGAAAAAAATCACTTTTTGGACGACTTTCAATGAAATTTCTAGTTTCTCAAGGAAACTGGTACTGAATCAGTAATCAGCGAGTCAAAATACATCGATATAGCGTCCTAAACAAAAATTTAAAGAATTCAACATTGTTTTGCATTTGGGCGTAATGAAGTGTCGTCACTAAAATCGCTGTAACGTTGCTTCCCGATGGAGTTCGAACCCCACTCTGTGCTCATTCTTTTCGTGATCGAAACCCCTGTAAAATGGCGCTTGAATCATTGTGCTATCATTATTTTTCGATTTTTCACAGATTTTTAAAGTCGGACCTTCGATTTTTCGCGGATTTCTCCATACATACCCCTTCTGATTTTTTTCGCCGATTTCCATCCTGCTCTCACGGCTACAATAATTGAGATATCGGGACGATCCACAATCCATTCTCTAAGTCTACTCGAGACGTTTTGAAAACGCACGTCAAAACCCAAAATCGATGAAACCGGAGCCAAGTTATGACCATTTGAAATTTCGAGAATTTAGGTTTTCGAAAAGGTGGGCAAAAAATTAAAATTTTTTTTTTTCTCTTTTTTCAATGTTTCGAAACCCCATTCGATCGGAAATTTCCCGCTGATTGCGAATAACACCGAGTTTTAGTCGAAATCTCAAAATATCAATGTGAAAAAGGCGAAATTTCGCTGATCACGAATAACACCCCTTTTCGTCGAAATCTCAATATTTCTATGAGAAAAAGGCGAAAAACGAAAAAAATCACTTTTTGGACGATTTTCAATGAAATTTCTAGTTTCTCAAGGAAACTGGTACTGAATCAGTAATCAGCGAGTCAAAATACATCGATATAACGTCCTAAACGAAATCTCAATATTTCTATGAGAAAAAGGCGAAAAACGAAAAAAATCACTTTTTGGACGATTTTCAATGAAATTTCTAGTTTCTCAAGGAAACTGGTACTGAATCAGTAATCAGCGAGTCAAAATACATCGATATAGCGTCCTAAACAAAAATTTAAAGAATTCAACATTGTTTTGCATTTCGGCGTCAAGAAGTGTCTTCACTAAAATCGCTGTAACGTTGCTTCCCGATAGAGTTGGATCCCCACTCTGTGCTCATTCTTTTCGTGATCGAAACCCCTTCAAAATGGCGCTTGAATCATTGTGCTATCATTATTTTTCGATTTTTCACAGATTTTTAAAGTCGGACCATCGATTTTTCGCGGATTTCTCCATACCCCTTCTCGATTTTTTCGCCGATTTTCATCCTGCTCTCACGGCTACAATAATTGAGATATCGGGACGATCCACAATCCATTCTCTAAGTCTACTCGAGACGTTTTGAAAACGCACGTCAAAACCCAAAATCGATGAAACGGGAGCCAATTTATGACCATTTGAAATTTCGAGATTTTTAGGATTTCGAAAAGGTGGGCAAAAAATTAAAAATTTTTATTTTCTCTTTTTTCAATGTTTCGAAACCCCATTCGATCGGAAATTTCCCGCTGATTGCGAATAACACCGAGTTTTAGTCGAAATCTCAAAATATCAATGTGAAAAAGGCGAAATTTCGCTGATCACGAATAACACCCCTTTTCGTCGAAATCTCAATATTTCTATGAGAAAAAGGCGAATAACGAAAAAAATCACTTTTTGGACGACTTTCAATGAAATTTCTAGTTTCTCAAGGAAACTGGTACTGAATCAGTAATCAGCGAGTCAAAATACATCGATATAGCGTCCTAAACAAAAATTTAAAGAATTCAACATTGTTTTGCATTTCGGCGTAAAGAAGTGTCTTCACTAAAATCGCTGTAACGTTGCTTCCCGATGGAGTTGGAACCCCACTCTGTGCTCATTCTTTTCGTGATCGAAACCCCTTTAAAATGGCGTTTGAATCATTGTGCTATCATTATTTTTCGATTTTTCACAGATTTTTAAAGTCGGGTCATCGATTTTTCGCGGATTTCTCCATACCCCTTCTCATTTTTTTCGCCGATTTTCATCCTGCTCTCACGGCTACAATAATTGAGATATGGGGAGTATCCAAAATGCATTCTCTAAGTCTACTCGAGACGTTTTGAAAACGCACGTCAAAACCCAAAATCGATGAAACGGGAGCCCAGTTATGACCATTTGAAATTTCGAGATTTTTAGGATTTCGAAAAGGTGGGCAAAAAATTAAAATTTTTTTTTTCTCTTTTTTCAATGTTTCGAAACCCCATTCGATCGGAAATTTCCCGCTGATTGCGAAAAACACCGAGTTTTAGTCGAAATCTCAAAATATCAATGTGAAAAAGGCGAAATTTCGCTGATCACGAATAACACCCCTTTTCGTCGAAATCTCAATATTTCTATGAGAAAAAGGCGAAAAACGAAAAAAATCACTTTTTGGACGATTTTCAATGAAATTTCTAGTTTCTCAAGGGAACTGGTACTGAATCAGCAATCAGCGAGTCAAAACACATCGATATAGCGTCCTAAACAAAAATTTAACGAATTCAACATTGTTTTGCATTTCGGCGTAAAGAAGTGTCTTCACTAAAATCGCTGTAACGTTGCTTCCCGATAGAGTTGGAACCCCACTCTGTGCTCATTCTTTTCGTGATCGAAACCCCTTTAAAATGGCGTTTGAATCATTGTGCTATCATTATTTTTCGATTTTTCACAGATTTTTAAAGTCGGACCATCGATTTTTCGCGGATTGCTCCATACCCCTTCTCATTTTTTTCGCCGATTTTCATCCTGCTCTCACGGCTACAATAATTGAGATATCGGGACGATCCAAAATGCATTCTCTAAGTCTACTCGAGACGTTTTGAAAACGCACGTCAAAACCCAAAATCGATGAAACGGGAGCCAAGTTATGACCATTTGAAATTTCGAGATTTTTAGGATTTCGAAAAGGTGGGCAAAAAATTAAAAATTTTTTTTTTCTCTTTTTTCAATGTTTCGAAACCCCATTCGATCGGAAATTTCCCGCTGATTGCGAATAACACCGAGTTTTAGTCGAAATCTCAAAATATCAATGTGAAAAAGGCAAAATTTCGCTGATCACGAATAACACCCCTTTTCGTCGAAATCTCAATATTTCTATGAGAAAAAGGCGAAAAACGAAAAAAATCACTTTTTGGACGACTTTCAATGAAATTTCTAGTTTCTCAAGGAAACTGGTACTGAATCAGTAATCAGCGAGTCAAAATACATCGATATAGCGTCCTAAACAAAAATTTAAAGAATTCAACATTGTTTTGCATTTGGGCGTAATGAAGTGTCGTCACTAAAATCGCTGTAACGTTGCTTCCCGATGGAGTTCGAACCCCACTCTGTGCTCATTCTTTTCGTGATCGAAACCCCTGTAAAATGGCGCTTGAATCATTGTGCTATCATTATTTTTCGATTTTTCACAGATTTTTAAAGTCGGACCTTCGATTTTTCGCGGATTTCTCCATACATACCCCTTCTGATTTTTTTCGCCGATTTCCATCCTGCTCTCACGGCTACAATAATTGAGATATCGGGACGATCCACAATCCATTCTCTAAGTCTACTCGAGACGTTTTGAAAACGCACGTCAAAACCCAAAATCGATGAAACCGGAGCCAAGTTATGACCATTTGAAATTTCGAGAATTTAGGTTTTCGAAAAGGTGGGCAAAAAATTAAAATTTTTTTTTTTCTCTTTTTTCAATGTTTCGAAACCCCATTCGATCGGAAATTTCCCGCTGATTGCGAATAACACCGAGTTTTAGTCGAAATCTCAAAATATCAATGTGAAAAAGGCGAAATTTCGCTGATCACGAATAACACCCCTTTTCGTCGAAATCTCAATATTTCTATGAGAAAAAGGCGAAAAACGAAAAAAATCACTTTTTGGACGATTTTCAATGAAATTTCTAGTTTCTCAAGGAAACTGGTACTGAATCAGTAATCAGCGAGTCAAAATACATCGATATAACGTCCTAAACGAAATCTCAATATTTCTATGAGAAAAAGGCGAAAAACGAAAAAAATCACTTTTTGGACGATTTTCAATGAAATTTCTAGTTTCTCAAGGAAACTGGTACTGAATCAGTAATCAGCGAGTCAAAATACATCGATATAGCGTCCTAAACAAAAATTTAAAGAATTCAACATTGTTTTGCATTTCGGCGTCAAGAAGTGTCTTCACTAAAATCGCTGTAACGTTGCTTCCCGATAGAGTTGGATCCCCACTCTGTGCTCATTCTTTTCGTGATCGAAACCCCTTCAAAATGGCGCTTGAATCATTGTGCTATCATTATTTTTCGATTTTTCACAGATTTTTAAAGTCGGACCATCGATTTTTCGCGGATTTCTCCATACCCCTTCTCGATTTTTTCGCCGATTTTCATCCTGCTCTCACGGCTACAATAATTGAGATATCGGGACGATCCAAAATCCATTCTCTAAGTCTACTCGAGACGTTTTGAAAACGCACGTCAAAACCCAAAATCGATGAAACGGGAGCCAATTTATGACCATTTGAAATTTCGAGATTTTTAGGATTTCGAAAAGGTGGGCAAAAAATTAAAAATTTTTATTTTCTCTTTTTTCAATGTTTCGAAACCCCATTCGATCGGAAATTTCCCGCTGATTGCGAATAACACCGAGTTTTAGTCGAAATCTCAAAATATCAATGTGAAAAAGGCGAAATTTCGCTGATCACGAATAACACCCCTTTTCGTCGAAATCTCAATATTTCTATGAGAAAAAGGCGAATAACGAAAAAAATCACTTTTTGGACGACTTTCAATGAAATTTCTAGTTTCTCAAGGAAACTGGTACTGAATCAGTAATCAGCGAGTCAAAATACATCGATATAGCGTCCTAAACAAAAATTTAAAGAATTCAACATTGTTTTGCATTTCGGCGTAAAGAAGTGTCTTCACTTAAATCGCTGTAACGTTGCTTCCCGATGGAGTTGGAACCCCACTCTGTACTCATTCTTTTCGTGATCGAAACCCCTTTAAAATGGCGCTTGAATCATTGTGCTATCATTATTTTTCGATTTTTCACAGATTTTTAAATTCGGGTCATCGATTTTTCGCGGATTTCTCCATACCCCTTCTCATTTTTTTCGCCGATTTTCATCCTGCTCTCACGGCTACAATAATTGAGATATGGGGAGTATCCAAAATGCATTCTCTAAGTCTACTCGAGACGTTTTGAAAACGCACGTCAAAACCCAAAATCGATGAAACGGGAGCCAAGTTATGACCATTTGAAATTTCGAGATTTTTAGGATTTCGAAAAGGTGGGCAAAAAATTAAAATTTTTTTTTTCTCTTTTTTCAATGTTTCGAAACCCCATTCGATCGGAAATTTCCCGCTGATTGCGAAAAACACCGAGTTTTAGTCGAAATCTAAAATATCAATGTGAAAAAGGCGAAATTTCCCTGATCACGAATAACACCCCTTTTCGTCGAAATCTCAATATTTCTATGAGAAAAAGGCGAAAAACGAAAAAAATCACTTTTTGGACGATTTTCAATGAAATTTCTAGTTTCTCAAGGGAACTGGTACTGAATCAGCAATCAGCGAGTCAAAATACATCGATATAGCGTCCTAAACAAAAATTTAACGAATTCAACATTGTTTTGCATTTCGGCGTAAAGAAGTGTCTTCACTAAAATCGCTGTAACGTTGCTTCCCGATAGAGTTGGAACCCCACTCTGTGCTCATTCTTTTCGTGATCGAAACCCCTTTAAAATGGCGCTTGAATCATTGTGCTATCATTATTTTTCGATTTTTCACAGATTTTTAAAGTCGGACCATCGATTTTTCGCGGATTGCTCCATACCCCTTCTCATTTTTTTCGCCGATTTTCATCCTGCTCTCACGGCTACAATAATTGAGATATCGGGACGATCCAAAATGCATTCTCTAAGTCTACTCGAGACGTTTTGAAAACGCACGTCAAAACCCAAAATCGATGAAACGGGAGCCAAGTTATGACCATTTGAAATTTCGAGATTTTTAGGATTTCGAAAAGGTGGGCAAAAAATTAAAAATTTTTTTTTTCTCTTTTTTCAATGTTTCGAAACCCCATTCGATCGGAAATTTCCCGCTGATTGCGAATAACACCGAGTTTTAGTCGAAATCTCAAAATATCAATGTGAAAAAGGCGAAATTTCGCTGATCACGAATAACACCCCTTTTCGTCGAAATCCCATATTTCTATGAGAAAAAGGCGAAAAACGAAAAAAATCACTTTTTGGACGATTTTCAATGAAATTTCTAGTTTCTCAAGGGAACTGGTACTGAATCAGCAATCAGCGAGTCAAAATACATCGATATAGCGTCCTAAACAAAAATTTAACGAATTCAACATTGTTTTGCATTTCGGCGTAATGAAGTGTCGTCACTAAAATCGCTGTAACGTTGCTTCCCGATGGAGTTGGAACCCCACCCTGTGCTCATTCTTTTCGTGATCGAAACCCCTTTAAAATGGCGATTCATTGTGCTATCATTATTTTTCGATTTTTCACAGATTTTTAAAGTCGGACCATCGATTTTTCGCGGATTTCTCCATACCCCTTCTCATTTTTTTCGCCGATTTTCATCCTGCTCTCACGGCTACAATAATTGAGATATCGGGACGATGCAAAATGCATTCTCTAAGTCTACTCGAGACGTTTTGAAAACGCACGTCAAAACCCAAAATCGATGAAACGGGAGCCAATTTATGACCATTTGAAATTTCGAGATTTTTAGGATTTCGAAAAGGTGGGCAAAAAATTAAAAATTTTTATTTTCTCTTTTTTCAATGTTTCGAAACCCCATTCGATCGGAAATTTCCCGCTGATTGCGAATAACACCGAGTTTTAGTCGAAATCTCAAAATATCAATGTGAAAAAGGCGAAATTTCGCTGATCACGAATAACACCCCTTTTCGTCGAAATCTCAATATTTCTATGAGAAAAAGGCGAATAACGAAAAAAATCACTTTTTGGACGACTTTCAATGAAATTTCTAGTTTCTCAAGGAAACTGGTACTGAATCAGTAATCAGCGAGTCAAAATACATCGATATAGCGTCCTAAACAAAAATTTAAAGAATTCAACATTGTTTTGCATTTCGGCGTAAAGAAGTGTCTTCACTAAAATCGCTGTAACGTTGCTTCCCGATGGAGTTGGAACCCCACTCTGTGCTCATTCTTTTCGTGATCGAAACCCCTTTAAAATGGCGCTTGAATCATTGTGCTATCATTATTTTTCGATTTTTCACAGATTTTTAAATTCGGGTCATCGATTTTTCGCGGATTTCTCCATACCCCTTCTCATTTTTTTCGCCGATTTTCATCCTGCTCTCACGGCTACAATAATTGAGATATGGGGAGTATCCAAAATGCATTCTCTAAGTCTACTCGAGACGTTTTGAAAACGCACGTCAAAACCCAAAATCGATGAAACGGGAGCCAAGTTATGACCATTTGAAATTTCGAGATTTTTAGGATTTCGAAAAGGTGGGCAAAAAATTAAAATTTTTTTTTTCTCTTTTTTCAATGTTTCGAAACCCCATTCGATCGGAAATTTCCCGCTGATTGCGAAAAACACCGAGTTTTAGTCGAAATCTCAAAATATCAATGTGAAAAAGGCGAAATTTCGCTGATCACGAATAACACCCCTTTTCGTCGAAATCTCAATATTTCTATGAGAAAAAGGCGAAAAACGAAAAAAATCACTTTTTGGACGATTTTCAATGAAATTTCTAGTTTCTCAAGGGAACTGGTACTGAATCAGCAATCAGCGAGTCAAAATACATCGATATAGCGTCCTAAACAAAAATTTAACGAATTCAACATTGTTTTGCATTTCGGCGTAAAGAAGTGTCTTCACTAAAATCGCTGTAACGTTGCTTCCCGATAGAGTTGGAACCCCACTCTGTGCTCATTCTTTTCGTGATCGAAACCCCTTTAAAATGGCGCTTGAATCATTGTGCTATCATTATTTTTCGATTTTTCACAGATTTTTAAAGTCGGACCATCGATTTTTCGCGGATTGCTCCATACCCCTTCTCATTTTTTTCGCCGATTTTCATCCTGCTCTCACGGCTACAATAATTGAGATATCGGGACGATCCAAAATGCATTCTCTAAGTCTACTCGAGACGTTTTGAAAACGCACGTCAAAACCCAAAATCGATGAAACGGGAGCCAAGTTATGACCATTTGAAATTTCGAGATTTTTAGGATTTCGAAAAGGTGGGCAAAAAATTAAAATTTTTTTTTTTCTCTTTTTTCAATGTTTCGAAACCCCATTCGATCGGAAATTTCCCGCTGATTGCGAATAACACCGAGTTTTAGTCGAAATCTCAAAATATCAATGTGAAAAAGGCAAAATTTCGCTGATCACGAATAACACCCCTTTTCGTCGAAATCTCAATATTTCTATGAGAAAAAGGCGAAAAACGAAAAAAATCACTTTTTGGACGACTTTCAATGAAATTTCTAGTTTCTCAAGGAAACTGGTACTGAATCAGTAATCAGCGAGTCAAAATACATCGATATAGCGTCCTAAACAAAAATTTAAAGAATTCAACATTGTTTTGCATTTGGGCGTAATGAAGTGTCGTCACTAAAATCGCTGTAACGTTGCTTCCCGATGGAGTTCGAACCCCACTCTGTGCTCATTCTTTTCGTGATCGAAACCCCTGTAAAATGGCGCTTGAATCATTGTGCTATCATTATTTTTCGATTTTTCACAGATTTTTAAAGTCGGACCTTCGATTTTTCGCGGATTTCTCCATACATACCCCTTCTGATTTTTTTCGCCGATTTCCATCCTGCTCTCACGGCTACAATAATTGAGATATCGGGACGATCCACAATCCATTCTCTAAGTCTACTCGAGACGTTTTGAAAACGCACGTCAAAACCCAAAATCGATGAAACCGGAGCCAAGTTATGACCATTTGAAATTTCGAGAATTTAGGTTTTCGAAAAGGTGGGCAAAAAATTAAAATTTTTTTTTTTCTCTTTTTTCAATGTTTCGAAACCCCATTCGATCGGAAATTTCCCGCTGATTGCGAATAACACCGAGTTTTAGTCGAAATCTCAAAATATCAATGTGAAAAAGGCGAAATTTCGCTGATCACGAATAACACCCCTTTTCGTCGAAATCTCAATATTTCTATGAGAAAAAGGCGAAAAACGAAAAAAATCACTTTTTGGACGATTTTCAATGAAATTTCTAGTTTCTCAAGGAAACTGGTACTGAATCAGTAATCAGCGAGTCAAAATACATCGATATAACGTCCTAAACGAAATCTCAATATTTCTATGAGAAAAAGGCGAAAAACGAAAAAAATCACTTTTTGGACGATTTTCAATGAAATTTCTAGTTTCTCAAGGAAACTGGTACTGAATCAGTAATCAGCGAGTCAAAATACATCGATATAGCGTCCTAAACAAAAATTTAAAGAATTCAACATTGTTTTGCATTTCGGCGTCAAGAAGTGTCTTCACTAAAATCGCTGTAACGTTGCTTCCCGATAGAGTTGGATCCCCACTCTGTGCTCATTCTTTTCGTGATCGAAACCCCTTCAAAATGGCGCTTGAATCATTGTGCTATCATTATTTTTCGATTTTTCACAGATTTTTAAAGTCGGACCATCGATTTTTCGCGGATTTCTCCATACCCCTTCTCGATTTTTTCGCCGATTTTCATCCTGCTCTCACGGCTACAATAATTGAGATATCGGGACGATCCAAAATCCATTCTCTAAGTCTACTCGAGACGTTTTGAAAACGCACGTCAAAACCCAAAATCGATGAAACGGGAGCCAATTTATGACCATTTGAAATTTCGAGATTTTTAGGATTTCGAAAAGGTGGGCAAAAAATTAAAAATTTTTATTTTCTCTTTTTTCAATGTTTCGAAACCCCATTCGATCGGAAATTTCCCGCTGATTGCGAATAACACCGAGTTTTAGTCGAAATCTCAAAATATCAATGTGAAAAAGGCGAAATTTCGCTGATCACGAATAACACCCCTTTTCGTCGAAATCTCAATATTTCTATGAGAAAAAGGCGAATAACGAAAAAAATCACTTTTTGGACGACTTTCAATGAAATTTCTAGTTTCTCAAGGAAACTGGTACTGAATCAGTAATCAGCGAGTCAAAATACATCGATATAGCGTCCTAAACAAAAATTTAAAGAATTCAACATTGTTTTGCATTTCGGCGTAAAGAAGTGTCTTCACTTAAATCGCTGTAACGTTGCTTCCCGATGGAGTTGGAACCCCACTCTGTACTCATTCTTTTCGTGATCGAAACCCCTTTAAAATGGCGCTTGAATCATTGTGCTATCATTATTTTTCGATTTTTCACAGATTTTTAAATTCGGGTCATCGATTTTTCGCGGATTTCTCCATACCCCTTCTCATTTTTTTCGCCGATTTTCATCCTGCTCTCACGGCTACAATAATTGAGATATGGGGAGTATCCAAAATGCATTCTCTAAGTCTACTCGAGACGTTTTGAAAACGCACGTCAAAACCCAAAATCGATGAAACGGGAGCCAAGTTATGACCATTTGAAATTTCGAGATTTTTAGGATTTCGAAAAGGTGGGCAAAAAATTAAAATTTTTTTTTTCTCTTTTTTCAATGTTTCGAAACCCCATTCGATCGGAAATTTCCCGCTGATTGCGAAAAACACCGAGTTTTAGTCGAAATCTAAAATATCAATGTGAAAAAGGCGAAATTTCCCTGATCACGAATAACACCCCTTTTCGTCGAAATCTCAATATTTCTATGAGAAAAAGGCGAAAAACGAAAAAAATCACTTTTTGGACGATTTTCAATGAAATTTCTAGTTTCTCAAGGGAACTGGTACTGAATCAGCAATCAGCGAGTCAAAATACATCGATATAGCGTCCTAAACAAAAATTTAACGAATTCAACATTGTTTTGCATTTCGGCGTAAAGAAGTGTCTTCACTAAAATCGCTGTAACGTTGCTTCCCGATAGAGTTGGAACCCCACTCTGTGCTCATTCTTTTCGTGATCGAAACCCCTTTAAAATGGCGCTTGAATCATTGTGCTATCATTATTTTTCGATTTTTCACAGATTTTTAAAGTCGGACCATCGATTTTTCGCGGATTGCTCCATACCCCTTCTCATTTTTTTCGCCGATTTTCATCCTGCTCTCACGGCTACAATAATTGAGATATCGGGACGATCCAAAATGCATTCTCTAAGTCTACTCGAGACGTTTTGAAAACGCACGTCAAAACCCAAAATCGATGAAACGGGAGCCAAGTTATGACCATTTGAAATTTCGAGATTTTTAGGATTTCGAAAAGGTGGGCAAAAAATTAAAAATTTTTTTTTTCTCTTTTTTCAATGTTTCGAAACCCCATTCGATCGGAAATTTCCCGCTGATTGCGAATAACACCGAGTTTTAGTCGAAATCTCAAAATATCAATGTGAAAAAGGCAAAATTTCGCTGATCACGAATAACACCCCTTTTCGTCGAAATCTCAATATTTCTATGAGAAAAAGGCGAAAAACGAAAAAAATCACTTTTTGGACGACTTTCAATGAAATTTCTAGTTTCTCAAGGAAACTGGTACTGAATCAGTAATCAGCGAGTCAAAATACATCGATATAGCGTCCTAAACAAAAATTTAAAGAATTCAACATTGTTTTGCATTTGGGCGTAATGAAGTGTCGTCACTAAAATCGCTGTAACGTTGCTTCCCGATGGAGTTCGAACCCCACTCTGTGCTCATTCTTTTCGTGATCGAAACCCCTGTAAAATGGCGCTTGAATCATTGTGCTATCATTATTTTTCGATTTTTCACAGATTTTTAAAGTCGGACCTTCGATTTTTCGCGGATTTCTCCATACATACCCCTTCTGATTTTTTTCGCCGATTTCCATCCTGCTCTCACGGCTACAATAATTGAGATATCGGGACGATCCACAATCCATTCTCTAAGTCTACTCGAGACGTTTTGAAAACGCACGTCAAAACCCAAAATCGATGAAACCGGAGCCAAGTTATGACCATTTGAAATTTCGAGAATTTAGGTTTTCGAAAAGGTGGGCAAAAAATTAAAATTTTTTTTTTTCTCTTTTTTCAATGTTTCGAAACCCCATTCGATCGGAAATTTCCCGCTGATTGCGAATAACACCGAGTTTTAGTCGAGATCTCAAAATATCAATGTGAAAAAGGCGAAATTTCGCTGATCACGAATAACACCCCTTTTCGTCGAAATCTCAATATTTCTATGAGAAAAAGGCGAAAAACGAAAAAAATCACTTTTTGGACGATTTTCAATGAAATTTCTAGTTTCTCAAGGAAACTGGTACTGAATCAGTAATCAGCGAGTCAAAATACATCGATATAACGTCCTAAACGAAATCTCAATATTTCTATGAGAAAAAGGCGAAAAACGAAAAAAATCACTTTTTGGACGATTTTCAATGAAATTTCTAGTTTCTCAAGGAAACTGGTACTGAATCAGTAATCAGCGAGTCAAAATACATCGATATAGCGTCCTAAACAAAAATTTAAAGAATTCAACATTGTTTTGCATTTCGGCGTCAAGAAGTGTCTTCACTAAAATCGCTGTAACGTTGCTTCCCGATAGAGTTGGATCCCCACTCTGTGCTCATTCTTTTCGTGATCGAAACCCCTTCAAAATGGCGCTTGAATCATTGTGCTATCATTATTTTTCGATTTTTCACAGATTTTTAAAGTCGGACCATCGATTTTTCGCGGATTTCTCCATACCCCTTCTCGATTTTTTCGCCGATTTTCATCCTGCTCTCACGGCTACAATAATTGAGATATCGGGACGATCCAAAATCCATTCTCTAAGTCTACTCGAGACGTTTTGAAAACGCACGTCAAAACCCAAAATCGATGAAACGGGAGCCAATTTATGACCATTTGAAATTTCGAGATTTTTAGGATTTCGAAAAGGTGGGCAAAAAATTAAAAATTTTTATTTTCTCTTTTTTCAATGTTTCGAAACCCCATTCGATCGGAAATTTCCCGCTGATTGCGAATAACACCGAGTTTTAGTCGAAATCTCAAAATATCAATGTGAAAAAGGCGAAATTTCGCTGATCACGAATAACACCCCTTTTCGTCGAAATCTCAATATTTCTATGAGAAAAAGGCGAATAACGAAAAAAATCACTTTTTGGACGACTTTCAATGAAATTTCTAGTTTCTCAAGGAAACTGGTACTGAATCAGTAATCAGCGAGTCAAAATACATCGATATAGCGTCCTAAACAAAAATTTAAAGAATTCAACATTGTTTTGCATTTCGGCGTAAAGAAGTGTCTTCACTTAAATCGCTGTAACGTTGCTTCCCGATGGAGTTGGAACCCCACTCTGTACTCATTCTTTTCGTGATCGAAACCCCTTTAAAATGGCGCTTGAATCATTGTGCTATCATTATTTTTCGATTTTTCACAGATTTTTAAATTCGGGTCATCGATTTTTCGCGGATTTCTCCATACCCCTTCTCATTTTTTTCGCCGATTTTCATCCTGCTCTCACGGCTACAATAATTGAGATATGGGGAGTATCCAAAATGCATTCTCTAAGTCTACTCGAGACGTTTTGAAAACGCACGTCAAAACCCAAAATCGATGAAACGGGAGCCAAGTTATGACCATTTGAAATTTCGAGATTTTTAGGATTTCGAAAAGGTGGGCAAAAAATTAAAATTTTTTTTTTCTCTTTTTTCAATGTTTCGAAACCCCATTCGATCGGAAATTTCCCGCTGATTGCGAAAAACACCGAGTTTTAGTCGAAATCTAAAATATCAATGTGAAAAAGGCGAAATTTCCCTGATCACGAATAACACCCCTTTTCGTCGAAATCTCAATATTTCTATGAGAAAAAGGCGAAAAACGAAAAAAATCACTTTTTGGACGATTTTCAATGAAATTTCTAGTTTCTCAAGGGAACTGGTACTGAATCAGCAATCAGCGAGTCAAAATACATCGATATAGCGTCCTAAACAAAAATTTAACGAATTCAACATTGTTTTGCATTTCGGCGTAAAGAAGTGTCTTCACTAAAATCGCTGTAACGTTGCTTCCCGATAGAGTTGGAACCCCACTCTGTGCTCATTCTTTTCGTGATCGAAACCCCTTTAAAATGGCGCTTGAATCATTGTGCTATCATTATTTTTCGATTTTTCACAGATTTTTAAAGTCGGACCATCGATTTTTCGCGGATTGCTCCATACCCCTTCTCATTTTTTTCGCCGATTTTCATCCTGCTCTCACGGCTACAATAATTGAGATATCGGGACGATCCAAAATGCATTCTCTAAGTCTACTCGAGACGTTTTGAAAACGCACGTCAAAACCCAAAATCGATGAAACGGGAGCCAAGTTATGACCATTTGAAATTTCGAGATTTTTAGGATTTCGAAAAGGTGGGCAAAAAATTAAAAATTTTTTTTTTCTCTTTTTTCAATGTTTCGAAACCCCATTCGATCGGAAATTTCCCGCTGATTGCGAATAACACCGAGTTTTAGTCGAAATCTCAAAATATCAATGTGAAAAAGGCGAAATTTCGCTGATCACGAATAACACCCCTTTTCGTCGAAATCCCATATTTCTATGAGAAAAAGGCGAAAAACGAAAAAAATCACTTTTTGGACGATTTTCAATGAAATTTCTAGTTTCTCAAGGGAACTGGTACTGAATCAGCAATCAGCGAGTCAAAATACATCGATATAGCGTCCTAAACAAAAATTTAACGAATTCAACATTGTTTTGCATTTCGGCGTAATGAAGTGTCGTCACTAAAATCGCTGTAACGTTGCTTCCCGATGGAGTTGGAACCCCACCCTGTGCTCATTCTTTTCGTGATCGAAACCCCTTTAAAATGGCGATTCATTGTGCTATCATTATTTTTCGATTTTTCACAGATTTTTAAAGTCGGACCATCGATTTTTCGCGGATTTCTCCATACCCCTTCTCATTTTTTTCGCCGATTTTCATCCTGCTCTCACGGCTACAATAATTGAGATATCGGGACGATGCAAAATGCATTCTCTAAGTCTACTCGAGACGTTTTGAAAACGCACGTCAAAACCCAAAATCGATGAAACGGGAGCCAATTTATGACCATTTGAAATTTCGAGATTTTTAGGATTTCGAAAAGGTGGGCAAAAAATTAAAAATTTTTATTTTCTCTTTTTTCAATGTTTCGAAACCCCATTCGATCGGAAATTTCCCGCTGATTGCGAATAACACCGAGTTTTAGTCGAAATCTCAAAATATCAATGTGAAAAAGGCGAAATTTCGCTGATCACGAATAACACCCCTTTTCGTCGAAATCTCAATATTTCTATGAGAAAAAGGCGAATAACGAAAAAAATCACTTTTTGGACGACTTTCAATGAAATTTCTAGTTTCTCAAGGAAACTGGTACTGAATCAGTAATCAGCGAGTCAAAATACATCGATATAGCGTCCTAAACAAAAATTTAAAGAATTCAACATTGTTTTGCATTTCGGCGTAAAGAAGTGTCTTCACTAAAATCGCTGTAACGTTGCTTCCCGATGGAGTTGGAACCCCACTCTGTGCTCATTCTTTTCGTGATCGAAACCCCTTTAAAATGGCGCTTGAATCATTGTGCTATCATTATTTTTCGATTTTTCACAGATTTTTAAATTCGGGTCATCGATTTTTCGCGGATTTCTCCATACCCCTTCTCATTTTTTTCGCCGATTTTCATCCTGCTCTCACGGCTACAATAATTGAGATATGGGGAGTATCCAAAATGCATTCTCTAAGTCTACTCGAGACGTTTTGAAAACGCACGTCAAAACCCAAAATCGATGAAACGGGAGCCAAGTTATGACCATTTGAAATTTCGAGATTTTTAGGATTTCGAAAAGGTGGGCAAAAAATTAAAATTTTTTTTTTCTCTTTTTTCAATGTTTCGAAACCCCATTCGATCGGAAATTTCCCGCTGATTGCGAAAAACACCGAGTTTTAGTCGAAATCTCAAAATATCAATGTGAAAAAGGCGAAATTTCGCTGATCACGAATAACACCCCTTTTCGTCGAAATCTCAATATTTCTATGAGAAAAAGGCGAAAAACGAAAAAAATCACTTTTTGGACGATTTTCAATGAAATTTCTAGTTTCTCAAGGGAACTGGTACTGAATCAGCAATCAGCGAGTCAAAATACATCGATATAGCGTCCTAAACAAAAATTTAACGAATTCAACATTGTTTTGCATTTCGGCGTAAAGAAGTGTCTTCACTAAAATCGCTGTAACGTTGCTTCCCGATAGAGTTGGAACCCCACTCTGTGCTCATTCTTTTCGTGATCGAAACCCCTTTAAAATGGCGCTTGAATCATTGTGCTATCATTATTTTTCGATTTTTCACAGATTTTTAAAGTCGGACCATCGATTTTTCGCGGATTGCTCCATACCCCTTCTCATTTTTTTCGCCGATTTTCATCCTGCTCTCACGGCTACAATAATTGAGATATCGGGACGATCCAAAATGCATTCTCTAAGTCTACTCGAGACGTTTTGAAAACGCACGTCAAAACCCAAAATCGATGAAACGGGAGCCAAGTTATGACCATTTGAAATTTCGAGATTTTTAGGATTTCGAAAAGGTGGGCAAAAAATTAAAATTTTTTTTTTTCTCTTTTTTCAATGTTTCGAAACCCCATTCGATCGGAAATTTCCCGCTGATTGCGAATAACACCGAGTTTTAGTCGAAATCTCAAAATATCAATGTGAAAAAGGCAAAATTTCGCTGATCACGAATAACACCCCTTTTCGTCGAAATCTCAATATTTCTATGAGAAAAAGGCGAAAAACGAAAAAAATCACTTTTTGGACGACTTTCAATGAAATTTCTAGTTTCTCAAGGAAACTGGTACTGAATCAGTAATCAGCGAGTCAAAATACATCGATATAGCGTCCTAAACAAAAATTTAAAGAATTCAACATTGTTTTGCATTTGGGCGTAATGAAGTGTCGTCACTAAAATCGCTGTAACGTTGCTTCCCGATGGAGTTCGAACCCCACTCTGTGCTCATTCTTTTCGTGATCGAAACCCCTGTAAAATGGCGCTTGAATCATTGTGCTATCATTATTTTTCGATTTTTCACAGATTTTTAAAGTCGGACCTTCGATTTTTCGCGGATTTCTCCATACATACCCCTTCTGATTTTTTTCGCCGATTTCCATCCTGCTCTCACGGCTACAATAATTGAGATATCGGGACGATCCACAATCCATTCTCTAAGTCTACTCGAGACGTTTTGAAAACGCACGTCAAAACCCAAAATCGATGAAACCGGAGCCAAGTTATGACCATTTGAAATTTCGAGAATTTAGGTTTTCGAAAAGGTGGGCAAAAAATTAAAATTTTTTTTTTTCTCTTTTTTCAATGTTTCGAAACCCCATTCGATCGGAAATTTCCCGCTGATTGCGAATAACACCGAGTTTTAGTCGAAATCTCAAAATATCAATGTGAAAAAGGCGAAATTTCGCTGATCACGAATAACACCCCTTTTCGTCGAAATCTCAATATTTCTATGAGAAAAAGGCGAAAAACGAAAAAAATCACTTTTTGGACGATTTTCAATGAAATTTCTAGTTTCTCAAGGAAACTGGTACTGAATCAGTAATCAGGGAGTCAAAATACATCGATATAACGTCCTAAACGAAATCTCAATATTTCTATGAGAAAAAGGCGAAAAACGAAAAAAATCACTTTTTGGACGATTTTCAATGAAATTTCTAGTTTCTCAAGGAAACTGGTACTGAATCAGTAATCAGCGAGTCAAAATACATCGATATAGCGTCCTAAACAAAAATTTAAAGAATTCAACATTGTTTTGCATTTCGGCGTCAAGAAGTGTCTTCACAAAAATCGCTGTAACGTTGCTTCCCGATAGAGTTGGATCCCCACTCTGTGCTCATTCTTTTCGTGATCGAAACCCCTTCAAAATGGCGCTTGAATCATTGTGCTATCATTATTTTTCGATTTTTCACAGATTTTTAAAGTCGGACCATCGATTTTTCGCGGATTTCTCCATACCCCTTCTCGATTTTTTCGCCGATTTTCATCCTGCTCTCACGGCTACAATAATTGAGATATCGGGACGATCCAAAATGCATTCTCTAAGTCTACTCGAGACGTTTTGAAAACGCACGTCAAAACCCAAAATCGATGTTGATGGTTGGTAGGAGTTAAAGTGCGCGAGTTGGTAGCCCTGCAAAAAGAAACGATCGAGGCGCCACTCACACCTACAAGTTCAGTGTAAAAAATAAATATGGCGACGAGCGAGCGTGCGAGAATCCATCTCTCAGCTCTCAAGTTAATAGCTAACTAAAATAGAACAGAATTCGTTATTATCCTAATCCACAAAAGAAACATTGGCACCCAACACGAGTGGAAAAACACACGAAACTGAGAAGAAAAGGCTTTCGCTCAAAATAGTGCGTGCAACTAGTGGAGGAAAAAAGCGCGGTTCCAAAAACACCGGCCGGCGTAACGAACAGTCCACACACGCAACAAGCATCGAAGTCCGAAAAGTGTTCAAAAACTGTAAAAAGTGACGACGCAAGACGTCACCAACAGAAATTCGTTTCGTTAACTTACGTAGAAAAGATCGAAAAGCATCTCTTTCTTTTCGCAAGCCGTAAGACGCAAGACGTCTATTTCTGTCTCTCTCTCATAGAAACAGCGAGAGTCGAACGAACGGTCGGAAGACCCAGGCTGTCTCTCTCGCTCACACGGCAAGACGCAGGCTGTCTCTCGCGCTCACACGGCAAGACGCAGGCTGTCTCTCTCGCTCACACGGCAAGACGCAGGGCGTCTCTCTCGCTCACGCGGCAAGACGCAGGACGTCTCTCTCATCATCGAAGCTTCGCGCGCTGAACGAGGAACGGCGCTGCGCAAATTCCCGTGCAGAGACGATACACGCAACGTGGGGCAGAAAATCAAGTAAGTGAATCGCTGATAACCCTATCCCTATTATTCTTCGATATTCCCCATTATTATCAAACAAAATGACGGACTATAGAGTCCTGAAACAAAAGCGTGCTAGAATAAAAGGGCAAGTCACTCGTATCGTAAACTTTTTCGATACGGAGGAAGCGAGAACAACAGCGGAAGCTCAAATAAGGCTCGACAAACTTGAAGAGTATTGGGCAGCATTTGAAGAAGTACAGACGGCAATAGAGTTGAACCAGATGGAAAGAGACGAATTAGATGAGGAGCAGCAACAAGAAGGTGAAGCGGAAAGAATAACGTTCGAGACGAGTTATTATAAAGCCGCGGGAATGGGTCAGGCAATAATCGAAAATAATAGGGTCGCGCGAGAAATCGAAAACGCGAATAATCAACAGGAAGTACGACAAGCGCAAAGGATTCAGGAAGCGCCGAGGCAACGGCCGAAGCTACCAGAAATCAAACTCCCGGAATTCAGCGGCGAGTTTACGAAATGGATGTTTTTTAAGGATAGCTTTGAAACAACCATTCACGAAGAACTAGATCTCACACCGATGCAGAAGCATCAGTATCTAGTGGGCGTACTGAGAGGCGAGGCTCTCAGCGTGATCCAAGGATACAAAATATCGAACGAAAATTACGCCCACGCATGGAAGCTTCTAAAGGATACTTACGATAATAAAATAATCATTATCGAGAGTCATCTTGACGAACTCTTGGATTTTCCGGCTATCGCAAAGGAAAACAAAGCCGACTCAATCAGACAGTTCGTTTGGCACATTCGAACACACATGACATCGTTGGAATCACTTGGTCAACCGGTAAATCAATGGGAGACTTTGATTCTTCATTTGGCAAAGAAGAAAATCGATTTTGTCGAACAACGAGATTGGCAGAATGCGATAAAGGATCGTACTGCAGTCAATATGCCCACGATGGAAGAATTCTTAAAATTTTTAACTGATCGTTGTAATACTCTTCGAGTCCTCAATCAGGGGAAAGGGAAACCAATAAATTCGAAACCAACGGAAAAGAAAAAGACCGACAAGAAGGAAGAAAGAAAGATCTCTCTGACTGTCACAACGCAAGAATGTAAATATTGTAAAGGATCTCACTCGATCTACCGATGTGAGGAGCTGCAAAAGTTCTCGCCATCGGACAGAAAAGCGGAAATTGTAAGCAAAAGATTGTGCATTAACTGCCTCGGAAACGGGCATATGGCGAAAGATTGCAAGTCGACCTCGTGTAAAAAATGCGGGATGCGCCATAATACGCTATTGCATCGCGACACGGAGTCACAATCGAAAGAAGAAGGAGGAGCAGAAGCGGCTGCAGTAGTCACTTCATGCACCGAACAAATTAGGAGAAATTCAAGCTCGTCGACGAGTATGAACGAAGATGAAAACACGGTGAGTGTTTATTACGCCCACAAGTCAACAAAGAATGTTATTCTATCGACTGCGCGAGTAAACGCGTACGACATCGACGGAATTCCTCACGTCTGCAGAGCACTTTTGGATCCAGGGTCGCAGTCTAATATAGTTACCGAGAGCTTCGCGAAAAAATTGAAATTGCGATGTCGAGCGGAGCATCGACCCATCACCGGAATAAATCAAGTAACAATGAGTGCTGCAAAGGTAGCCGAAATTCGAATCGAAGCAACGAATGGAAATTTCACGACAGACATCGAATGTTTGGTGCTGCCGGCGATTACGGAGCAATTGCCACAAAGTCAAATCGACGTAAAGAAGATACTGATGCCGAAAGATATGCAACTGGCGGACCCAGTATTCGACAAGCCGGATAAAATCGACTTGCTAATAGGAGCTGGGCTCTTTTGGAAAATTGTCGTCGGCACCCCGAAGAATAGGGTTCGAGGGCAACCAGCCCTGCAGAACACGCGTTTGGGATGGATAGTCGGTGGAGAAATACCGGGATCAGGACCAAGTTCATCAGTGACTCACCTATCCGTAACCAATGAAGTGCTGAATCAACAAATTGAGAAATTCTGGACGCAAGAGGAAATGCCGAAAACGCATCAATACACCGACGAAGAAAAGTATTGCGAAGAATACTTCACGGAAACTGTCACGCGAGATTATGAAGGGCGATTTATCGTACGACTACCGCAACGAAAGAATATTATTCTCGGAGACTCGTACGAGCATGCGCTCCGAAGATTCTTGTCACTCGAACGAAGGTTCGTGCGAGACGCGAAGATGAAACAAGAGTACGTCAAGTTCATGAACGACTACTTGCAACAAAACCACATGTCGTTATCAAAGGACAGTGAACTAAGAGGATCGGGAAGCTACGTACTTCCACACCAGGCCGTAATGCGACCGGACAGCGTTACTACGAAATTGCGCGTTGTGTTTGATGCCTCCGCAAAAACGACACTCGGCACATCGCTGAACGACAAACTTCTTCCAGGGCCGAACTTGCAACGGGATCTGACCGACATAGTTCTGAGATTTAGAACTCATGCATACGTGATGACCGCGGACGTGACCATGATGTATCGTCAGATCATCATAAACGAAGAAGATCGCGCGTTACAACGCATACTATGGCGAAGAAGCACGCAGGAAAACGTTAAACTCTACGACTTGAACACGGTGACTTACGGCACGACATGTGCACCGTTTCTAGCTATTCGATGTCTCAGGGAGCTGGCGGCAGGAACACGAGATTTGTCGAAAGCAGCAAAAGCAATCAACGAAGACTGTTACATGGACGATGTTCTGACGGGAGCTAACACGATCGACGAAGCGATTCAACTACAAAAACAACTCTCGGAGTTGTTATCACGCGGAAAATTCCAGCTCCGAAAATGGAGAACCAGCGACGCTAAAATATTAGAACACCTCACCGAGGCAAGTAAGACCGACGAAATGCTGATATTAGATAGAGAAGTAGCCTGCAAAACATTGGGTTTGCTATGGAACGCCGAGGAAGACTGTCTGCAATATCGGATCAAGATAGACGAAAGTACGACGACAACTAAACGCATCGTTCTATCAAAAATCGCACAAGTATTCGACCCTCTTGGATTAATAGCGCCGTTACTTATCAACGGAAAAATTATTATGCAACGATTATGGATGTTAGAGATCGACTGGGACCAGAACCTCTCGGAAGAATCGAGCACAGCGTGGAAAAATTATTACTCCTCTCTATCTCGAATAAACGAGCTACGCATCGCAAGAAACGTCGTACCAGGCAATGCATCAGAGAAATTCGACGTCTTCGGATTCGGCGATGCGTCGGAAAGGGCTTTTGGAGCTTGTGTATACGCGGTGAGTATAGACGGAAAAGGAAAGTCCCACTCGCATCTCATCTGTTCGAAATCAAAGGTAGCACCGTTGAAAACGATTTCTATGCCGCGTTTGGAGTTAGAAGCTGCTCTGCTACTCGCGAAACTGTATACTACGGTAAAAATCGCTTACGGAGAACGTATCAGAGATGTCAAGCTATGGAGCGACAGCACCATAGTTCTTGGCTGGCTAAAAATGCAGCCTAATGTACTAAAAACCTTCGTAGCAAACCGAATATCGAAAATTCAATCTCTCACACCGAAAACGACGTGGTACCATGTACCGTCAGAAGACAATCCCGCAGATATGC
This sequence comes from Oxytorus armatus, assembly GCA_958009045.1. NCBI lineage: Eukaryota > Metazoa > Arthropoda > Insecta > Hymenoptera > Ichneumonidae > Oxytorus > Oxytorus armatus. The sequence continues at coordinate 17,390,112 of OY253748.1, forward strand.
TGTCGCGAGGAGTCACGATCGAACGATTAATCAACGATCAGCTGTGGTGGCATGGACCTTCTTGGATCACGCAGGAAGACCTATGGCCGAAGGCCATGGAATTAGCGAAAAAAGATATACCCGAAACGAAGAAAATGACTGTGTTGCTGACGGTAACGACAGCATCAAGCCTTCTAGAGAAATTCTTTTCCTATAGCAAATTGAAGAGAGTGATCGCTTACTGCCTTCGCTGGAGAAACCGTACACGAAATCATTCAAAAATTCGCGCTCTAACCGTCGAAGAGTTAGAGAAAGCCGAAAAAACCATTGCAAAAATGGTACAAAACGAGACATTAGCGCAAGAGATTCTCGACCTAGAAAAGGGTAGCGATGTAAATCGCAAAAGTTCAATCCGAGCGCTGGACCCAGTCCTGGACAGCGAGGGTTTGATACGAGTCGGCGGTCGACTTCGGAACGCCGAATTATCAGAAGATCAAAAGCACCAAATAATACTTCCGGCGAGACATTTCGTAACTAATCTAATAATGAAAGACGAGCACTTACGCTTGCATCACTGCCCCCCGACGCAATTGTTAAATTCGGTACGAAACAAATTCTGGCCCTTGAGCGGTCGAAGAGAAGCGCAGAAAGCTATAAAGGCTTGCCTACCGTGCTATCGATTTCGGCCGAATTTTCCCGAGGTAAAAATGGGCGACTTACCGGCGCAGCGAGTGTGTGGGTTCGTTCGACCGTTCGTTACAGCAGGCATCGATTATGCCGGCCCGCTACAAATCCGTGAAAGTCGACGACGTGGAAGGATCCACATTTCCAAGGGTTACGTCGCAGTTTTCACGTGCTTTAGCACGAAAGCTGTGCATCTCGAGCTTGTAACCGAGCTTACTACGGAAGCATTCTTAGCCGCGTTGCGTCGATTCACAGCCCGGCGAGGCATCTGCTCGCAACTTTTTTCGGACAACGCGACGAACTTCGTGGGCGCTGCTCGCGAGTTAAAAGAGATTTATGAGTTTCTCGAAAAGAAAAAAAACCAAGATCGAAACAAATCTCGCAAATCAGCGTATACAGTGGAACTTTATTCCGCCCCGCGCTCCAAATTTTGGCGGCTTATGGGAGGCGGCGGTGAAAGTTGCAAAAAGGCATCTTTACACGATGACACGAGGCTTGACCCTTACATACGAGGAGTATAGCACGCTTTTAACCGAAATCGAGGCAATTCTGAATTCCCGACCATTGACCCCGTTGTCCAGCGATCCCGCCGATCTCTCGGTTCTAACTCCCTCCCATTTCCTGATTGGCGATTCACTCTTGCAACCGGGACAGCGCGATTTCCAGGAAACCTCAGACAATCGTTTATCTCGATGGGAACATCTTCAAAAACTTCGTCAGCAGTTCTGGCGGCGATGGCAAACTGAATATCTTCAGGAGCTTCAAAAACGTAGCAAATGGAGCAGGGACGGAGCAAACATCGCAATCAACACTATCGTGTTGTTAAAAGAAGACAACGTATCACCACTTCATTGGATACTCGGCCGAATAGTCGAGCTCTTCCCGGGGCCAGATGGCGTCATACGGGTCGTGACGGTGCGAACTCAGAACGGGTCATTCAAGCGATCTGTTCGTCATCTTTGTCCTATTCCGATGGACGAGTCATCGCAAAACAAAAACGATTGACATTCGCTAAAGTAACGACGGTCGCGATAACAAAAAAAAAAAAAAAAAAAGAGCGAGAAGGGCAAAGAAACGATCTAGCTTTAAGTTGGAATGTATTATTCTTGTTCGCCGAACGGCATATCTTTTATCGTTGGTTAGTGCTAATAGCCTTTATTCTATTACTCTTAAGTATTATATCTTGAACATCCGCGTCGAAAGCAACGTTTGATTGTATGTGTTATTGAAAAGTCTTTCAAGGGAGGCGGAATGTTGATGGTTGGTAGGAGTTAAAGTGCGCGAGTTGGTAGCCCTGCAAAAAGAAACGATCGAGGCGCCACTCACACCTACAAGTTCAGTGTAAAAAATAAATATGGCGACGAGCGAGCGTGCGAGAATCCATCTCTCAGCTCTCAAGTTAATAGCTAACTAAAATAGAACAGAATTCGTTATTATCCTAATCCACAAAAGAAACAATCGATGAAACGGGAGCCAATTTATGACCATTTGAAATTTCGAGATTTTTAGGATTTCGAAAAGGTGGGCAAAAAATTAAAAATTTTTATTTTCTCTTTTTTCAATGTTTCGAAACCCCATTCGATCGGAAATTTCCCGCTGATTGCGAATAACACCGACTTTTAGTCGAAATCTCAAAATATCAATGTGAAAAAGGCGAAATTTCGCTGATCACGAATAACACCCCTTTTCGTCGAAATCTCAATATTTCTATGAGAAAAAGGCGAAAAACGAAAAAAATCACTTTTTGGACGATTTTCAATGAAATTGCTAGTTTCTCAAGGAAACTGGTACTGAATCAGTAATCAGCGAGTCAAAATACATCGATATAGCGTCCTAAACAAAAATTTAAAGAATTCAACATTGTTTTGCATTTCGGCGTAAAGAAGTGTCTTCACTAAAATCGCTGTAACGTTGCTTCCCGATGGAGTTGGAACCCCACTCTGTGCTCATCCTTTTCGTGATCGAAACCCCTTTAAAATGGCGCTTGAATGATTGTGCTATCATTATTTTTCGATTTTTCACAGATTTTTAAAGTCGGACCATCGATTTTTCGCGGATTTCTCCATACATACCCCTTCTCATTTTTTTCGCCGATTTTCATCCTGCTCTCACGGCTACAATAATTGAGATATCGGGACGATCCAAAATGCATTCTCTAAGTCTACTCGAGACGTTTTGAAAACGCACGTCAAACCCCAAAATCGATGAAACGGGAGCCAAGTTATGACCATTTGAAATTTCGAGATTTTTAGGTTTTCGAAAAGGTGGGCAAAAAATTAAAATTTTTTTTTTCTCTTTTTTCAATGTTTCGAAACCCCATTCGATCGGAAATTTCCCGCTGATTGCGAATAACACCGAGTTTTAGTCGAAATCTCAAAATATCAATGTGAAAAAGGCGAAATTTCGCTGATCACGAATAACACCCCTTTTCGTCGAAATCTCAATATTTCTATGAGAAAAAGGCGAAAAACGAAAAAAATCACTTTATGGACGATTTTCAATGAAATTTCTAGTTTCTCAAGGAAACTGGTACTGAATCAGTAATCAGCGAGTCAAAATACATCGATATAACGTCCTAAACAAAAATTTAAAGAATTCAACATTGTTTTGCATTTCGGCGTAAAGAAGTGTCTTCACTAAAATCGCTGTAACGTTGCTTCCCGATGGAGTTGGAACCCCACTCTGTGCTCATTCTTTTCGTGATCGAAACCCCTTTAATATGGCGCTTGAATCATTGTGCTATCATTATTTTTCGATTTTTCACAGATTTTTAAAGTCGGACCATCGATTTTTCGCGGATTTCTCCATACATACCCCTTCTCATTTTTTTCGCCGATTTTCATCCTGCTCTCACGGCTACAATAATTGAGATATCGGGACGATCCAAAATGCATTCTCTAAGTCTACTCGAGACGTTTTGAAAACGCACGTCAAAACCCAAAATCGATGAAACGGGAGCCAAGTTATAACCATTTGAAATTTCGACATTTTTAGGATTTCAAAAAGGTGGGCAAAAAATTAAAATTTTTTTTTTTCTCTTTTTTCAATGTTTCGAAACCCCATTCGATCGGAAATTTCCCGCTGATTGCGAATAACACCGAGTTTTAGTCGAAATCTCAAAATATCAATGTGAAAAAGGCGAAATTTCGCTGATCACGAATAACACCCCTTTTCGTCGAAATCTCAATATTTCTATGAGAAAAAGGCGAAAAACGAAAAAAATCACTTTTTGGACGATTTTCAATGAAATTGCTAGTTTCTCAAGGAAACTGGTACTGAATCAGTAATCAGCGAGTCAAAATACATCGATATAGCGTCCTAAACAAAAATTTAAAGAATTCAACATTGTTTTGCATTTCGGCGTAAAGAAGTGTCTTCACTAAAATCGCTGTAACGTTGCTTCCCGATGGAGTTGGAACCCCACTCTGTGCTCATCCTTTTCGTGATCGAAACCCCTTTAAAATGGCGCTTGAATGATTGTGCTATCATTATTTTTCGATTTTTCACAGATTTTTAAAGTCGGACCATCGATTTTTCGCGGATTTCTCCATACTCTTCTCATTTTTTTCGCCGATTTTCATCCTGCTCTCACGGCTACAATAATTGAGATATCGGGACGATCCAAAATGCATTCTCTAAGTCTACTCGAGACGTTTTGAAAACGCACGTCAAAACCCAAAATCGATGAAACGGGAGCCAAGTTATAACCATTTGAAACTTCGAGATTTTTAGGTTTTCGAAAAGGTGGGCAAAAAATTAAAATTTTTTTTTTTTCTCTTTTTTCAATGTTTCGAAACCCCATTCGATCGGAAATTTCCCGCTGATTGCGAATAACACCGAGTTTTAGTCGAAATCTCAAAATATCAATGTGAAAAAGGCGAAATTTCGCTGATCACGAATAACACCCCTTTTCGTCGAAATCTCAATATTTCTATGAGAAAAAGGCGAAAAACGAAAAAAATCACTTTATGGACGATTTTCAATGAAATTTCTTGTTTCTCAAGGAAACTGGTACTGAATCAGTAATCAGCGAGTCAAAATACATCGATATAGCGTCCTAAACAAAAATTTAAAGAATTCAACATTGTTTTGCATTTCGGCGTAAAGAAGTGTCTTCACTAAAATCGCTGTAACGTTGCTTCCCGATGGAGTTGGAACCCCACTGTGTGCTCATTCTTTTCGTGATCGAAACCCCTTTAATATGGCGCTTGAATCATTGTGCTATCATTATTTTTCGATTTTTCACAGATTTTTAAAGTCGGACCATCGATTTTTCGCGGATTTCTCCACACATACCCCTTCTCATTTTTTTCGCCGATTTTCATCCTGCTCTCACGGCTACAATAATTGAGATATCGGGACGATCCAAAATGCATTCTCTAAGTCTACTCGAGACGTTTTGAAAACGCACGTCAAAACCCAAAATCGATGAAACGGGAGCCAAGTTATGACCATTTGAAATTTCGAGATTTTAAGGTTTTCGAAAAGGTGGGCAAAAAATTAAAATTTTTTTTTTTCTCTTTTTTCAATGTTTCGAAACCCCATTCGATCGGAAATTTCCCGCTGATTGCGAATAACACCGAGTTGTAGTCGAAATCTCAAAATATCAATGTGAAAAAGGCGAAATTTCGCTGATCACGAATAACACCCCTTTTCGTCGAAATCTCAATATTTCTATGAGAAAAAGGCGAAAAACGAAAAAAATCACTTTTTGGACGATTTTCAATGAAATTTCTTGTTTCTCAAGGAAACTGGTACTGAATCAGTAATCAGCGAGTCAAAATACATCGATATAGCGTCCTAAACAAAAATTTTAAGAATTCAACATTGTTTTGCATTTCGGCGTAAAGAAGTGTCTTCACTAAAATCGCTGTAACGTTGCTTTCCGATGGAGTTGGAACCCCACTCTGTGCTCATTCTTTTCGTGATCGAACCCCCTTTAAAATGGCGCTTGAATCATTGTGCTATCATTATTTTTCGATTTTTCACAGATTTTTAAAGTCGGACCATCGATTTTTCGCGGATTTCTCCATACATACCCCTTCTCATTTTTTTCGCCGATTTTCATCCTGCTCTCACGGCTACAATAATTGAGATATCGGGACGATCCAAAATGCATTCTCTAAGTCTACTCGAGACGTTTTGAAAACGCACGTCAAAACCCAAAATCGATGAAACGGGAGCCAAGTTATGACCATTTGAAATTTCGAGATTTTTAGGTTTTCGAAAAGGTGGGCAAAAAATTAAAATTTTTTTTTTCTCTTTTTTCAATGTTTCGAAACCCCATTCGATCGGAAATTTCCCGCTGATTGCGAATAACACCGAGTTTTAGTCGAAATCTCAAAATATCAATGTGAAAAAGGCGAAATTTCGCTGATCACGAATAACACCCCTTTTCGTCTAAATCTCAATATTTCTATGAGAAAAAGGCGAAAAACGAAAAAAATCACTTTTTGGACGATTTTCAATGAAATTTCTAGTTTCTCAAGGAAACTGGTACTGAATCAGTAATCAGCGAGTCAAAATACATCGATATAGCGTCCTAAACAAAAATTTAAAGAATTCAACATTGTTTTGCATTTCGACGTAAAGAAGTGTCTTCACTAAAATCGCTGTAACGTTGCTTCCCGATGGAGGTGGAACCCCACTCTATGCTCATTCTTTTCGTGATCGAAACCCCTTTAAAATGGCGCTTGAATCATTGTGCTATCATTATTTTTCGATTTTTCACAGATTTTTAAAGTCGGACCATCGATTTTTCGCGGATTTCTCCATACATACCCCTTCTCATTTTTTTCGCCGATTTTCATCCTGCTCTCACGGCTACAATAATTGAGATATCGGGACGATCCAAAATGCATTCTCTAAGTCTACTCGAGACGTTTTGAAAACGCACGTCAAAACCCAAAATCGATGAAACGGGAGCCAAGTTATGACCATTTGAAATTTCGAGATTTTTAGGTTTTCGAAAAGGTGGGCAAAAAATTAAAATTTTTTTTTTTCTCTTTTTTCAATGTTTCGAAACCCCATTCGATCGGAAATTTCCCGCTAATTGCGAATAACACCGAGTTTTAGTCGAAATCTCAAAATATCAATGTGAAAAAGGCGAAATTTCGCTGATCACGAATAACACCCCTTTTCGTCGAAATCTCAATATTTCTATGAGAAAAAGGCGAAAAACGAAAAAAATCACTTTTTGGACGATTTTCAATGAAATTTCTTGTTTCTCAAGGAAACTGGTACTGAATCAGTAATCAGCGAGTCAAAATACATCGATATAGCGTCCTAAACAAAAATTTTAAGAATTCAACATTGTTTTGCATTTCGGCGTAAAGAAGTGTCTTCACTAAAATCGCTGTAACGTTGCTTCCCGATGGAGGTGGAACCCCACTCTATGCTCATTCTTTTCGTGATCGAAACCCCTTTAAAATGGCGCTCGAATCATTGTGCTATCATTATTTTTTGATTTTTCACAGATTTTTAAAGTCGGACCATCGATTTTTCGCGGATTTCTCCATACATACCCCTTCTCATTTTTTTCGCCGATTTTTATCCTGCTCTCACGGCTACAATAATTGAGATATCGGGACGATCCAAAATGCATTCTCTAAGTCTACTCGAGACGTTTTGAAAACGCACGTCAAAACCCAAAATCGATGAAACGGGAGCCAAGTTATGACCATTTGAAATTTCGAGATTTTTAGGTTTTCGAAAAGGTGGGCAAAAAATTAAAATTTTTTTTTTTCTCTTTTTTCAATGTTTCGAAACCCCATTCGATCGGAAATTTCCCGCTGATTGCGAATAACACCGAGTTTTAGTCGAAATCTCAAAATATCAATGTGAAAAAGGCGAAATTACGCTGATCACGAATAACACCCCTTTTCGTCGAAACCTCAATATTTCTATGAGAAAAAGGCGAAAAACGAAAAAAATCACTTTTTGGACGATTTTCAATGAAATTGCTAGTTTCTCAAGGAAACTGGTACTGAATCAGTAATCAGCGAGTCAAAATACATCGATATAGCGTCCTAAACAAAAATTTAAAGAATTCAACATTGTTTTGCATTTCGGCGTAAAGAAGTGTCTTCACTAAAATCGCTGTAACGTTGCTTCCCGATGGAGTTGGAACCCCACTCTGTGCTCATCCTTTTCGTGATCGAAACCCCTTTAAAATGGCGCTTGAATGATTGTGCTATCATTATTTTTCGATTTTTCACAGATTTTTAAAGTCGGACCATCGATTTTTCGCGGATTTCTCCATACATACCCCTTCTCATTTTTTTCGCCGATTTTCATCCTGCTCTCACGGCTACAATAATTGAGATATCGGGACGATCCAAAATGCATTCTCTAAGTCGACTCGAGACTTTTTGAAAACGCACGTCAAAACCCAAAATCGATGAAACGGGAGCCAAGTTATGACCATTTGAAATTTCGAGATTTTTAGGTTTTCGAAAAGGTGGGCAAAAAATTAAAATTTTTTCTTTTCTCTTTTTTCAATGTTTCGAAACCCCATTCGATCGGAAATTTCCCGCTGATTGCGAATAACACCGAGTTTTAGTCGAAATCTCAAAATATCAATGTGAAAAAGGCGAAATTTCGCTGATCACGAATAACACCCCTTTTCGTCGAAATCTCAATATTTCTATGAGAAAAAGGCGAAAAACGAAAAAAATCACTATTTGGACGATTTTCAATGAAATTTCTAGTTTCTCAAGGAAACTGGTACTGAATCAGTAATCAGCGAGTCAAAATACATCGATATAACGTCCTAAACAAAAATTTAAAGAATTCAACATTGTTTTGCATTTCGGCGTAAAGAAGTGTCTTCACTGAAATCGCTGTAACGTTGCTTCCCGATGGAGTTGGAACCCCACTCTGTGCTCATTCTTTTCGTGATAGAAACCCCTTTAATATGGCGCTTGAATCATTGTGCTATCATTATTTTTCGATTTTTCACAGATTTTTAAAGTCGGACCATCGATTTTTCGCGGATTTCTCCATACTCTTCTCATTTTTTTCGCCGATTTTCATCCTGCTCTCACGGCTACAATAATTGAGATATCGGGACGATCCAAAATGCATTCTCTAAGTCCACTCGAGACGTTTTGAAAACGCACGTCAAAACCCAAAATCGATGAAACGGGAGCCAAGTTATGACCATTTGAAATTTCAAGATTTTTAGGTTTTCGAAAAGGTGGGCAAAAAATTAAAATTTTTTTTTTCTCTTTTTTCAATGTTTCGAAACCCCATTCGATCGGAAATTTCCCGCTGATTGCGAATAACACCGAGTTTTAGTCGAAATCTCAAAATATCAATGTGAAAAAGGCGAAATTTCGCTGATCACGAATAACACCCCTTTTCGTCGAAATCTCAATATTTCTATGAGAAAAAGGCGAAAAACGAAAAAAATCACTTTATGGACGATTTTCAATGAAATTTCTTGTTTCTCAAGGAAACTGGTACTGAATCAGTAATCAGCGAGTCAAAATACATCGATATAGCGTCCTAAACAAAAATTTAAAGAATTCAACATTGTTTTGCATTTCGGCGTAAAGAAGTGTCTTCACTAAAATCGCTGTAACGTTGCTTCCCGATGGAGTTGGAACCCCACTGTGTGCTCATTCTTTTCGTGATCGAAACCCCTTTAATATGGCGCTTGAATCATTGTGCTATCATTATTTTTCGATTTTTCACAGATTTTTAAAGTCGGACCATCGATTTTTCGCGGATTTCTCCACACATACCCCTTCTCATTTTTTTCGCCGATTTTCATCCTGCTCTCACGGCTACAATAATTGAGATATCGGGACGATCCAAAATGCATTCTCTAAGTCTACTCGAGACGTTTTGAAAACGCACGTCAAAACCCAAAATCGATGAAACGGGAGCCAAGTTATGACCATTTGAAATTTCGAGATTTTAAGGTTTTCGAAAAGGTGGGCAAAAAATTAAAATTTTTTTTTTTCTCTTATTTCAATGTTTCGAAACCCCATTCGATCGGAAATTTCCCGCTAATTGCGAATAACACCGAGTTTTAGTCGAAATCTCAAAATATCAATGTGAAAAAGGCGAAATTTCGCTGATCACGAATAACACCCCTTTTCGTCGAAATCTCAATATTTCTATGAGAAAAAGGCGAAAAACGAAAAAAATCACTTTTTGGACGATTTTCAATGAAATTTCTTGTTTCTCAAGGAAACTGGTACTGAATCAGTAATCAGCGAGTCAAAATACATCGATATAGCGTCCTAAACAAAAATTTTAAGAATTCAACATTGTTTTGCATTTCGGCGTAAAGAAGTGTCTTCACTAAAATCGCTGTAACGTTGCTTCCCGATGGAGGTGGAACCCCACTCTATGCTCATTCTTTTCGTGATCGAAACCCCTTTAAAATGGCGCTCGAATCATTGTGCTATCATTATTTTTTGATTTTTCACAGATTTTTAAAGTCGGACCATCGATTTTTCGCGGATTTCTCCATACATACCCCTTCTCATTTTTTTCGCCGATTTTTATCCTGCTCTCACGGCTACAATAATTGAGATATCGGGACGATCCAAAATGCATTCTCTAAGTCTACTCGAGACGTTTTGAAAACGCACGTCAAAACCCAAAATCGATGAAACGGGAGCCAAGTTATGACCATTTGAAATTTCGAGATTTTTAGGTTTTCGAAAAGGTGGGCAAAAAATTAAAATTTTTTTTTTTCTCTTTTTTCAATGTTTCGAAACCCCATTCGATCGGAAATTTCCCGCTGATTGCGAATAACACCGAGTTTTAGTCGAAATCTCAAAATATCAATGTGAAAAAGGCGAAATTACGCTGATCACGAATAACACCCCTTTTCGTCGAAACCTCAATATTTCTATGAGAAAAAGGCGAAAAACGAAAAAAATCACTTTTTGGACGATTTTCAATGAAATTGCTAGTTTCTCAAGGAAACTGGTACTGAATCAGTAATCAGCGAGTCAAAATACATCGATATAGCGTCCTAAACAAAAATTTAAAGAATTCAACATTGTTTTGCATTTCGGCGTAAAGAAGTGTCTTCACTAAAATCGCTGTAACGTTGCTTCCCGATGGAGTTGGAACCCCACTCTGTGCTCATCCTTTTCGTGATCGAAACCCCTTTAAAATGGCGCTTGAATGATTGTGCTATCATTATTTTTCGATTTTTCACAGATTTTTAAAGTCGGACCATCGATTTTTCGCGGATTTCTCCATACATACCCCTTCTCATTTTTTTCGCCGATTTTCATCCTGCTCTCACGGCTACAATAATTGAGATATCGGGACGATCCAAAATGCATTCTCTAAGTCTACTCGAGACGTTTTGAAAACGCACGTCAAAACCCAAAATCGATGAAACGGGAGCCAAGTTATGACCATTTGAAATTTCGAGATTTTTAGGTTTTCGAAAAGGTGGGCAAAAAATTAAAATTTTTTTTTTCTCTTTTTTCAATGTTTCGAAACCCCATTCGATCGGAAATTTCCCGCTGATTGCGAATAACACCGAGTTTTAGTCGAAATCTCAAAATATCAATGTGAAAAAGGCGAAATTTCGCTGATCACGAATAACACCCCTTTTCGTCTAAATCTCAATATTTCTATGAGAAAAAGGCGAAAAACGAAAAAAATCACTTTTTGGACGATTTTCAATGAAATTTCTAGTTTCTCAAGGAAACTGGTACTGAATCAGTAATCAGCGAGTCAAAATACATCGATATAGCGTCCTAAACAAAAATTTAAAGAATTCACCATTGTTTTGCATTTCGACGTAAAGAAGTGTCTTCACTAAAATCGCTGTAACGTTGCTTCCCGATGGAGGTGGAACCCCACTCTATGCTCATTCTTTTCGTGATCGAAACCCCTTTAAAATGGCGCTTGAATCATTGTGCTATCATTATTTTTCGATTTTTCACAGATTTTTAAAGTCGGACCATCGATTTTTCGCGGATTTCTCCATACATACCCCTTCTCATTTTTTTCGCCGATTTTCATCCTGCTCTCACGGCTACAATAATTGAGATATCGGGACGATCCAAAATGCATTCTCTAAGTCTACTCGAGACGTTTTGAAAACGCACGTCAAAACCCAAAATCGATGAAACGGGAGCCAAGTTATGACCATTTGAAATTTCGAGATTTTTAGGTTTTCGAAAAGGTGGGCAAAAAATTAAAATTTTTTTTTTTCTCTTTTTTCAATGTTTCGAAACCCCATTCGATCGGAAATTTCCCGCTAATTGCGAATAACACCGAGTTTTAGTCGAAATCTCAAAATATCAATGTGAAAAAGGCGAAATTTCGCTGATCACGAATAACACCCCTTTTCGTCGAAATCTCAATATTTCTATGAGAAAAAGGCGAAAAACGAAAAAAATCACTATTTGGACGATTTTCAATGAAATTTCTAGTTTCTCAAGGAAACTGGTACTGAATCAGTAATCAGCGAGTCAAAATACATCGATATAACGTCCTAAACAAAAATTTAAAGAATTCAACATTGTTTTGCATTTCGGCGTAAAGAAGTGTCTTCACTAAAATCGCTGTAACGTTGCTTCCCGATGGAGTTGGAACCCCACTCTGTGCTCATTCTTTTCGTGATAGAAACCCCTTTAATATGGCGCTTGAATCATTGTGCTATCATTATTTTTCGATTTTTCACAGATTTTTAAAGTCGGACCATCGATTTTTCGCGGATTTCTCCATACTCTTCTCATTTTTTTCGCCGATTTTCATCCTGCTCTCACGGCTACAATAATTGAGATATCGGGACGATCCAAAATGCATTCTCTAAGTCTACTCGAGACGTTTTGAAAACGCACGTCAAAACCCAAAATCGATGAAACGGGAGCCAAGTTATAACCATTTGAAACTTCGAGATTTTTAGGTTTTCGAAAAGGTGGGCAAAAAATTAAAATTTTTTTTTTTTCTCTTTTTTCAATGTTTCGAAACCCCATTCGATCGGAAATTTCCCGCTGATTGCGAATAACACCGAGTTTTAGTCGAAATCTCAAAATATAAATGTGAAAAAGGCGAAATTTCGCTGATCACGAATAACACCCCTTTTCGTCGAAATCTCAATATTTCTATGAGAAAAAGGCGAAAAACGAAAAAAATCACTTTTTGGACGATTTTCAATGAAATTTCTTGTTTCTCAAGGAAACTGGTACTGAATCAGTAATCAGCGAGTCAAAATACATCGATATAGCGTCCTAAACAAAAATTTTAAGAATTCAACATTGTTTTGCATTTCGGCGTAAAGAAGTGTCTTCACTAAAATCGCTGTAACGTTGCTTCCCGATGGAGGTGGAACCCCACTCTATGCTCATTCTTTTCGTGATCGAAACCCCTTTAAAATGGCGCTCGAATCATTGTGCTATCATTATTTTTTGATTTTTCACAGATTTTTAAAGTCGGACCATCGATTTTTCGCGGATTTCTCCATACTCTTCTCATTTTTTTCGCCGATTTTCATCCTGCTCTCACGGCTACAATAATTGAGATATCGGGACGATCCAAAATGCATTCTCTAAGTCTACTCGAGACGTTTTGAAAACGCACGTCAAAACCCAAAATCGATGAAACGGGAGCCAAGTTATAACCATTTGAAACTTCGAGATTTTTAGGTTTTCGAAAAGGTGGGCAAAAAATTAAAATTTTTTTTTTTTCTCTTTTTTCAATGTTTCGAAACCCCATTCGATCGGAAATTTCCCGCTGATTGCGAATAACACCGAGTGTTAGTCGAAATCTCAAAATATCAATGTGAAAAAGGCGAAATTTGGCTGATCACGAATAACACCCCTTTTCGTCGAAATCTCAATATTTCTATGAGAAAAAGGCGAAAAACGAAAAAAATCACTTTTTGGACGATTTTCAATGAAATTTCTTGTTTCTCAAGGAAACTGGTACTGAATCAGTAATCAGCGAGTCAAAATACATCGATATAGCGTCCTAAACAAAAATTTTAAGAATTCAACATTGTTTTGCATTTCGGCGTAAAGAAGTGTCTTCACTAAAATCGCTGTAACGTTGCTTCCCGATGGAGGTGGAACCCCACTCTATGCTCATTCTTTTCGTGATCGAAACCCCTTTAAAATGGCGCTCGAATCATTGTGCTATCATTATTTTTTGATTTTTCACAGATTTTTAAAGTCGGACCATCGATTTTTCGCGGATTTCTCCATACTCTTCTCATTTTTTTCGCCGATTTTCATCCTGCTCTCACGGCTACAATAATTGAGATATCGGGACGATCCAAAATGCATTCTCTAAGTCTACTCGAGACGTTTTGAAAACGCACGTCAAAACCCAAAATCGATGAAACGGGAGCCAAGTTATAACCATTTGAAACTTCGAGATTTTTAGGTTTTCGAAAAGGTGGGCAAAAAATTAAAATTTTTTTTTTTTCTCTTTTTTCAATGTTTCGAAACCCCATTCGATCGGAAATTTCCCGCTGATTGCGAATAACACCGAGTGTTAGTCGAAATCTCAAAATATCAATGTGAAAAAGGCGAAATTTGGCTGATCACGAATAACACCCCTTTTCGTCGAAATCTCAATATTTCTATGAGAAAAAGGCGAAAAACGAAAAAAATCACTTTTTGGACGATTTTCAATGAAATTTCTTGTTTCTCAAGGAAACTGGTACTGAATCAGTAATCAGCGAGTCAAAATACATCGATATAGCGTCCTAAACAAAAATTTAAAGAATTCAACATTGTTTTGCTTTTCGGCGTAAAGAAGTGTCTTCACTAAAATCGCTGTAACGTTGCTTCCCGATGGAGTTGGAACCCCACTCTGTGCTCATTCTTTTCGTGATCGAACCCCCTTTAAAATGGCGCTTGAATCATTGTGCTATCATTATTTTTCGATTTTTCACAGACTTTTAAAGTCGGACCATCGATTTTTCGCGGATTTCTCCATACATACCCCTTCTCATTTTTTTCGCCGATTTTCATCCTGCTCTCACGGCTACAATAATTGAGATATCGGGACGATCCAAAATGCATTCTCTAAGTCCACTCGAGACGTTTTGAAAACGCACGTCAAAACCCAAAATCGATGAAACGGGAGCCAAGTTATGACCATTTGAAATTTCGAGATTTTTAGGTTTTCGAAAAGGTGGGCAAAAAATTAAAATTTTTTTTTTCTCTTTTTTCAATGTTTCGAAACCCCATTCGATCGGAAATTTCCCGCTGATTGCGAATAACACCGAGTTTTAGTCGAAATCTCAAAATATCAATGTGAAAAAGGCGAAATTTCGCTGATCACGAATAACACCCCTTTTCGTCGAAATCTCAATATTTCTATGTGAAAAAGGCGAAAAACGAAAAAAATCACTTTTTGGACGATTTTCAATGAAATTTCTTGTTTCTCAAGGAAACTGGTACTGAATCAGTAATCAGAGAGTCAAAATACATCGATATAGTGTCCTAAACAAAAATTTAAAGAATTCAACATTGTTTTGCATTTCGGCGTAAAGAAGTGTCTTCACTAAAATCGCTGTAACGTTGCTTTCCGATGGAGTTGGAACCCCACTCTATGCTCATTCTTTTCGTGATCGAAACCCCTTAAATATGGCGCTTGAATCATTGTGCTATCATTATTTTTCGATTTTTCACAGATTTTTAAAGTCGGACCATCGATTTTTCGCGGATTTCTCCATACATACCCCTTCTCATTTTTTTCGCCGATTTTCATCCTGCTCTCACGGCTACAATAATTGAGATATCGGGATGATCCAAAATGCATTCTCTAAGTCTACTCGAGACGTTTTGAAAACGCACGTCAAAACCCAAAATCGATGAAACGGGAGCCAAGTTATGACCATTTGAAATTTCGAGATTTTTAGGTTTTCGAAAAGGTGGGCAAAAAAAAAAAATTTTTTTTTTCTCTTTTTTCAATGTTTCGAAACCCCATCCGATCAGAAATTTCCAGCTGATTGCGAATAACACCGAGTTTTAGTCGAAATCTCAAAATATCAATGTGAAAAAGGCGAAATTTCGCTGATCACGAATAACACCCCTTTTCGTCTAAATCTCAATATTTCTATGAGAAAAAGGCGAAAAACGAAAAAAATCACTTTTTGGACGATTTTCAATGAAATTTCTTGTTTCTCAAGGAAACTGGTACTGAATCAGTAATCAGCGAGTCAAAATACATCGATATAGCGTCCTAAACAAAAATTTAAAGAATTCAACATTGTTTTGCATTTCGGCGTAAAGAAGTGTCTTCACTAAAATCGCTGTAACGTTGCTTTCCGATGGAGTTGGAACCCCACTCTGTGCTCATTCTTTTCGTGATCGAAACCCCTTTAATATGGCGCTTGAATCATTGTGCTATCATTATTTTTCGATTTTTCACAGATTTTTAAAGTCGGACCATCGATTTTTCGCGGATTTCTCCATACATACCCCTTCTCATTTTTTTCGCCGATTTTCATCCTGCTCTCACGGCTACAATAATTGAGATATCGGGACGATCCAAAATGCATTCTCTAAGTCTACTCGAGACGTTTTGAAAACGCACGTCAAAACCCAAAATCGATGAAACGGGAGCCAAGTTATGACCATTTGAAATTTCGAGATTTTTAGGTTTTCGAAAAGGTGGGCAAAAAATTAAAATGTTTTTTTTCTCTTTTTTCAATGTTTCGAATCCCCATTCGATCGGAAATTTCCCGCTGATTGCGAATAACACCGAGTTTTAGTCGAAATCTCAAAATATCAATGTGAAAAAGGCGAAATTTCGCTGATCACGAATAACACCCCTTTTCATCGAAATCTCAATATTTCTATGTGAAAAAGGCGAAAAACGAAAAAAATCACTTTTTGGACGATTTTCAATGAAATTTCTTGTTTCTCAAGGAAACTGGTACTGAATCAGTAATCAGCGAGTCAAAATACATCGATATAGTGTCCTAAACAAAAATTTAAAGAATTCAACATTGTTTTGCATTTCGGCGTAAAGAAGTGTCTTCACTAAAATCGCTGTAACGTTGCTTCCCGATGGAGGTGGAACCCCACTCTATGCTCATTCTTTTCGTGATCGAAACCCCTTTAAAATGGCGCTTGAATCATTGTGCTATCAGTATTTTTCGATTTTTCACAGATTTTTAAAGTCGGACCATCGATTTTTCGCGGATTTCTCCATACATACCCCTTCTCATTTTTTTCGCCGATTTTCATCCTGCTCTCACGGCTACAATAATTGAGATATCGGGACGATCCAAAATGCATTCTCTAAGTCTACTCGAGACGTTTTGAAAACGCACGTCAAAACCCAAAATCGATGAAACGGGAGCCAAGTTATGACCATTTGAAATTTCGAGATTTTTAGGTTTTCGAAAAGGTGGGCAAAAAATTAAAATTTTTTTTTTCTCTTTTTTCAATGTTTCGAAACCCCATTCGATCGGAAATTTCCCGCTGATTGCGAATAACACCGAGTTTTAGTCGAAATCTCAAAATATCAATGTCAAAAAGGCAAAATTTCGCTGATCACGAATAACACCCCTTTTCGTCGAAATCTCAATATTTCTATGTGAAAAAGGCGAAAAACGAAAAAAATCACTTTTTGGACGATTTTCAATGAAATTTCTTGTTTCTCAAGGAAACTGGTACTGAATCAGTAATCAGCGAGTCAAAATACATCGATATAGTGTCCTAAACAAAAATTTAAAGAATTCAACATTGTTTTGCATTTCGGCGTAAAGAAGTGTCTTCACTAAAATCGCTGTAACGTAGCTTCCCGATGAAGGTGGAACCCCACTCTATGCTCATTCCTTTCGTGATCGAAACCCCTTTAAAATGGCGCTTGAATCATTGTGCTATCAGTATTTTTCGATTTTTCACAGATTTTTAAAGTCGGACCATCGATTTTTCGCGGATTTCTCCATATATACCCCTTCTCATTTTTTTCGCCGATTTTCATCCTGCTCTCACGGCTACAATAATTGAGATATCGGGACGATCCAAAATGCATTCTCTAAGTCTACTCGAGACGTTTTGAAAACGCACGTCAAAACCCAAAATCGATGAAACGGGAGCCAAGTTATGACCATTTGAAATTTCGAGATTTTTAGGTTTTCGAAAAGGTGGGCAAAAAATTAAAATTTTTTTTTTCTCTTTTTTCAATGTTTCGAAACCCCATTCGATCGGAAATTTCCCGCTGATTGCGAATAACACCGAGTTTTAGTCGAAATCTCAAAATATCAATGTGAAAAAGGCAAAATTTCGCTGATCACGAATAACACCCCTTTTCGTCGAAATCTCAATATTTCTATGAGAAAAAGGCGAAAAACGAAAAAAATCACTTTTTGGACGATTTTCAATGAAATTTCTAGTTTCTCAAGGAAACTGGTACTGAATCAGTAATCAGCGAGTTAAAATACATCGATATAGCGTCCTAAACAAAAATTTAAAGAATTCAACATTGTTTTGCATTTCGACGTAAAGAAGTGTCTTCACTAAAATCGCTGTAACGTTGCTTCCCGATGGAGGTGGAACCCTACTCTATGCTCATTCTTTTCGTGATCGAAACCCCTTTAAAATGGCGCTTGAATCATTGTGCTATCATTATTTTTCGATTTTTCACAGATTTTTAAAGTCGGACCATCGATTTTTCGCGGATTTCTCCATATCTTCTCATTTTTTTCGCCGATTTTTATCCTGCTCTCACGGCTACAATAATTGAGATATCGGGACGATCCAAAATGCATTCTCTAAGTCTACTCGAGACGTTTTGAAACCGCACGTCAAAACCCAAAATCGATGAAACGGGAGCCAAGTTATGACCATTTGAAATTTCGAGATTTTAAGGTTTTCGAAAAGGTGGGCAAAAAATTAAAATTTTTTTTTTCTCTTTTTTCAATGTTTCGAAACCCCATCCGATCGGAAATTTCCAGCTGATTGCGAATAACACCGAGTTTTAGTCGAAATCTCAAAATATCAATGTGAAAAAGGCGAAATTTCGCTGATCACGAATAACACCCCTTTTCGTCTAAATCTCAATATTTCTATGAGAAAAAGGCGAAAAACGAAAAAAATCACTTTTTGGACGATTTTCAATGAAATTTCTTGTTTCTCAAGGAAACTGGTACTGAATCAGTAATCAGCGAGTCAAAATACATCGATATAGCGTCCTAAACAAAAATTTAAAGAATTCAACATTGTTTTGCATTTCGGCGTAAAGAAGTGTCTTCACTAAAATCGCTGTAACGTTGCTTTCCGATGGAGTTGGAACCCCACTCTGTGCTCATTCTTTTCGTGATCGAAACCCCTTTAATATGGCGCTTGAATCATTGTGCTATCATTATTTTGCGATTTTTCACAGATTTTTAAAGTCGGACCATCGATTTTTCGCGGATTTCTCCATACATACCCCTTCTCATTTTTTTCGCCGATTTTCATCCTGCTCTCACGGCTACAATAATTGAGATATCGGGACGATCCAAAATGCATTCTCTAAGTCTACTCGAGACGTTTTGAAAACGCACGTCAAAACCCAAAATCGATGAAACGGGAGCCAAGTTATGACCATTTGACATTTCGAGATTTTTAGGTTTTCGAAAAGGTGGGCAAAAAATTAAAATTTTTTTTTTCTCTTTTTTCAATGTTTCGAAACCCCATTCGATCGGAAATTTCCCGCTGATTGCGAATAACACCGAGTTTTAGTCGAAATCTCAAAATATCAATGTGAAAAAGGCAAAATTTCGCTGATCACGAATAACACCCCTTTTCGTCGAAATCTCAATATTTCTATGAGAAAAAGGCGAAAAACGAAAAAAATCACTTTTTCGACGATTTTCAATGAAATTTCTAGTTTCTCAAGGAAACTGGTACTGAATCAGTAATCAGCGAGTCAAAATACATCGATATAGCGTCCTAAACAAAAATTTAAAGAATTCAACATTGTTTTGCATTTCGGCGTAAAGAAGTGTCTTCACTAAAATCGCTGTAACGTTGCTTCCCGATGGAGTTGGAACCCCACTGTCTGCTCATTCTTTTCGTGATCGAAACCCCTTTAATATGGCGCTTGAATCATTGTGCTATCATTATTTTTCGATTTTTCACAGATTTTTAAAGTCGGACCATCGATTTTTCGCGGATTTCTCCACACATACCCCTTCTCATTTTTTTCGCCGATTTTCATCCTGCTCTCACGGCTACAATAATTGAGATATCGGGACGATCCAAAATGCATTCTCTAAGTCTACTCGAGACGTTTTGAAAACGCACGTCAAAACCCAAAATCGATGAAACGGGAGCCAAGTTATGACCATTTGACATTTCGAGATTTTTAGGTTTTCGAAAAGGTGGGCAAAAAATTAAAATTTTTTTTTTCTCTTTTTTCAATGTTTCGAAACCCCATCCGATCGGAAATTTCCAGCTGATTGCGAATAACACCGAGTTTTAGTCGAAATCTCAAAATATCAATGTGAAAAAGGCGAAATTTCGCTGATCACGAATAACACCCCTTTTCGTCTAAATCTCAATATTTCTATGAGAAAAAGGCGAAAAACGAAAAAAATCACTTTTTGGACGATTTTCAATGAAATTTCTTGTTTCTCAAGGAAACTGGTACTGAATCAGTAATCAGCGAATCAACATACATCGATATAGCGTCCTAAACAAAAATTTAAAGAATTCAACATTGTTTTGCATTTCGGCGTAAAGAAGTGTCTTCACTAAAATCGCTGTAACGTTGCTTTCCGATGGAGTTGGAACCCCACTCTATGCTCATTCTTTTCGTGATCGAAACCCCTTAAATATGGCGCTTGAATCATTGTGCTATCATTATTTTTCGATTTTTCACAGATTTTTAAAGTCGGACCATCGATTTTTCGCGGATTTCTCCATACATACCCCTTCTCATTTTTTTCGCCGATTTTCATCCTGCTCTCACGGCTACAATAATTGAGATATCGGGATGATCCAAAATGCATTCTCTAAGTCTACTCGAGACGTTTTGAAAACGCACGTCAAAACCCAAAATCGATGAAACGGGAGCCAAGTTATGACCATTTGAAATTTCGAGATTTTTAGGTTTTCGAAAAGGTGGGCAAAAAATTAAAATTTTTTTTTTCTCTTTTTTCAATGTTTCGAAACCCCATTCGATCGGAAATTTCCCGCTGATTGCGAATAACACCGAGTTTTAGTCGAAATCTCAAAATATCAATGTGAAAAAGGCGAAATTTCGCTGATCACGAATAACACCCCTTTTCGTCGAAATCTCAATATTTCTATGTGAAAAAGGCGAAAAACGAAAAAAATCACTTTTTGGACGATTTTCAATGAAATTTCTTGTTTCTCAAGGAAACTGGTACTGAATCAGTAATCAGCGAGTCAAAATACATCGATATAGTGTCCTAAACAAAAATTTAAAGAATTCAACATTGTTTTGCATTTCGGCGTAAAGAAGTGTCTTCACTAAAATCGCTGTAACGTAGCTTCCCGATGGAGGTGGAACCCCACTCTATGCTCATTCTTTTCGTGATCGAAACCCCTTTAAAATGGCGCTTGAATCATTGTGCTATCAGTATTTTTCGATTTTTCACAGATTTTTAAAGTCGGACCATCGATTTTTCGCGGATTTCTCCATACATACCCCTTCTCATTTTTTTCGCCGATTTTCATCCTGCTCTCACGGCTACAATAATTTAGATATCGGGACGATCCAAAATGCATTCTCTAAGTCTACTCGAGACGTTTTGAAAACGCACGTCAAAACCCAAAATCGATGAAACGGGAGCCAAGTTATGACCATTTGAAATTTCGAGATTTTTAGGTTTTCGAAAAGGTGGGCAAAAAATTAAAATTTTTTTTTTCTCTTTTTTCAATGTTTCGAAACCCCATTCGATCGGAAATTTCCCGCTGATTGCGAATAACACCGAGTTTTAGTCGAAATCTCAAAATATCAATGTGAAAAATCGCGAAATTTCGCTGATCACGAATAACACCCCTTTTCGTCGAAATCTCAATATTTCTATGTGAAAAAGGCGAAAAACGAAAAAAATCACTTTTTGGACGATTTTCAATGAAATTTCTTGTTTCTCAAGGAAACTGGTACTGAATCAGTAATCAGCGAGTCAAAATACATCGATATAGTGTCCTAAACAAAAATTTAAAGAATTCAACATTGTTTTGCATTTCGGCGTAAAGAAGTGTCTTCACTAAAATCGCTGTAACGTAGCTTCCCGATGGAGGTGGAACCCCACTCTATGCTCATTCTTTTCGTGATCGAAACCCCATTAAAATGGCGCTTGAATCATTGTGCAATCAGTATTTTTCGATTTCTCACAGATTTTTAAAGTCGGACCATCGATTTTTCGCGGATTTCTCCATACATACCCCTTCTCATTTTTTTCGCCGATTTTCATCCTGCTCTCACGGCTACAATAATTGAGATATCGGGACGATCCAAAATGCATTCTCTAAGTCTACTCGAGACGTTTTGAAAACGCACGTCAAAACCCAAAATCGATGAAACGGGAGCCAAGTTATGACCATTTGAAATTTCGAGATTTTTAGGTTTTCGAAAAGGTGGGCAAAAAATTAAAATTTTTTTTTTCTCTTTTTTCAATGTTTCGAAACCCCATTCGATCGGAAATTTCCCGCTGATTGCGAATAACACCGAGTTTTAGTCGAAATCTCAAAATATCAATGTCAAAAAGGCAAAATTTCGCTGATCACGAATAACACCCCTTTTCGTCGAAATCTCAATATTTCTATGTGAAAAAGGCGAAAAACGAAAAAAATCACTTTTTGGACGATTTTCAATGAAATTTCTTGTTTCTCAAGGAAACTGGTACTGAATCAGTAATCAGCGAGTCAAAATACATCGATATAGCGTCCTAAACAAAAATTTAAAGAATTCAACATTGTTTTGCATTTCGGCGTAAAGAAGTGTCTTCACTAAAATCGCTGTAACGTTGCTTCCCGATGGAGTTGGAACCCCACTGTGTGCTCATTCTTTTCGTGATCGAAACCCCTTTAATATGGCGCTTGAATCATTGTGCTATCATTATTTTTCGATTTTTCACAGATTTTTAAAGTCGGACCATCGATTTTTCGCGGATTTCTCCACACATACCCCTTCTCATTTTTTTCGCCGATTTTCATCCTGCTCTCACGGCTACAATAATTGAGATATCGGGACGATCCAAAATGCATTCTCTAAGTCTAGTCGAGACGTTTTGAAAACGCACGTCAAAACCCAAAATCGATGAAACGGGAGCCAAGTTATGACCATTTGAAATTTCGAGATTTTTAGGTTTTCGAAAAGGTGGGCAAAAAATTAAAATTTTTTTTTTCTCTTTTTTCAATGTTTCGAAACCCCATTCGATCGGAAATTTCCCGCTGATTGCGAATAACACCGAGTTTTAGTCGAAATCTCAAAATATCAATGTCAAAAAGGCAAAATTTCGCTGATCACGAATAACACCCCTTTTCGTCGAAATCTCAATATTTCTATGTGAAAAAGGCGAAAAACGAAAAAAATCACTTTTTGGACGATTTTCAATGAAATTTCTTGTTTCTCAAGGAAACTGGTACTGAATCAGTAATCAGCGAGTCAAAATACATCGATATAGTGTCCTAAACAAAAATTTAAAGAATTCAACATTGTTTTGCATTTCGGCGTAAAGAAGTGTCTTCACTAAAATCGCTGTAACGTAGCTTCCCGATGAAGGTGGAACCCCACTCTATGCTCATTCCTTTCGTGATCGAAACCCCTTTAAAATGGCGCTTGAATCATTGTGCTATCAGTATTTTTCGATTTTTCACAGATTTTTAAAGTCGGACCATCGATTTTTCGCGGATTTCTCCATATATACCCCTTCTCATTTTTTTCGCCGATTTTCATCCTGCTCTCACGGCTACAATAATTGAGATATCGGGACGATCCAAAATGCATTCTCTAAGTCTACTCGAGACGTTTTGAAAACGCACGTCAAAACCCAAAATCGATGAAACGGGAGCCAAGTTATGACCATTTGACATTTCGAGATTTTTAGGTTTTCGAAAAGGTGGGCAAAAAATTAAAATTTTTTTTTTCTCTTTTTTCAATGTTTCGAAACCCCATTCGATCGGAAATTTCCCGCTGATTGCGAATAACACCGAGTTTTAGTCGAAATCTCAAAATATCAATGTGAAAAAGGCAAAATTTCGCTGATCACGAATAACACCCCTTTTCGTCGAAATCTCAATATTTCTATGAGAAAAAGGCGAAAAACGAAAAAAATCACTTTTTCGACGATTTTCAATGAAATTTCTAGTTTCTCAAGGAAACTGGTACTGAATCAGTAATCAGCGAGTCAAAATACATCGATATAGCGTCCTAAACAAAAATTTAAAGAATTCAACATTGTTTTGCATTTCGGCGTAAAGAAGTGTCTTCACTAAAATCGCTGTAACGTTGCTTCCCGATGGAGTTGGAACCCCACTGTGTGCTCATTCTTTTCGTGATCGAAACCCCTTTAATATGGCGCTTGAATCATTGTGCTATCATTATTTTTCGATTTTTCACAGATTTTTAAAGTCGGACCATCGATTTTTCGCGGATTTCTCCACACATACCCCTTCTCATTTTTTTCGCCGATTTTCATCCTGCTCTCACGGCTACAATAATTGAGATATCGGGACGATCCAAAATGCATTCTCTAAGTCTAGTCGAGACGTTTTGAAAACGCACGTCAAAACCCAAAATCGATGAAACGGGAGCCAAGTTATGACCATTTGAAATTTCGAGATTTTTAGGTTTTCGAAAAGGTGGGCAAAAAATTAAAATTTTTTTTTTCTCTTTTTTCAATGTTTCGAAACCCCATCCGATCGGAAATTTCCCGCTGATTGCGAATAACACCGAGTTTTAGTCGAAATCTCAAAATATCAATGTGAAAAAGGCGAAATTTCGCTGATCACGAATAACACCCCTTTTCATCGAAATCTCAATATTTCTATGTGAAAAAGGCGAAAAACGAAAAAAATCACTTTTTGGACGATTTTCAATGAAATTTCTTGTTTCTCAAGGAAACTGGTACTGAATCAGTAATCAGCGAGTCAAAATACATCGATATAGTGTCCTAAACAAAAATTTAAAGAATTCAACATTGTTTTGCATTTCGGCGTAAAGAAGTGTCTTCACTAAAATCGCTGTAACGTTGCTTCCCGATGGAGTTGGAACCCCACTCTATGCTCATTCTTTTCGTGATCGAAACCCCTTTAAAATGGCGCTTGAATCATTGTGCTATCAGTATTTTTCGATTTTTCACAGATTTTTAAAGTCGGACCATCGATTTTTCGCGGATTTCTCCATACATACCCCTTCTCATTTTTTTCGCCGATTTTCATCCTGCTCTCACGGCTACAATAATTGAGATATCGGGACGATCCAAAATGCATTCTCTAAGTCTACTCGAGACGTTTTGAAAACGCACGTCAAAACCCAAAATCGATGAAACGGGAGCCAAGTTATGACCATTTGAAATTTCGAGATTTTTAGGTTTTCGAAAAGGTGGGCAAAAAATTAAAATTTTTTTTTTCTCTTTTTTCAATGTTTCGAAACCCCATTCGATCGGAAATTTCCCGCTGATTGCGAATAACACCGAGTTTTAGTCGAAATCTCAAAATATCAATGTGAAAAAGGCAAAATTTCGCTGATCACGAATAACACCCCTTTTCGTCGAAATCTCAATATTTCTATGAGAAAAAGGCGAAAAACGAAAAAAATCACTTTTTGGACGATTTTCAATGAAATTTCTAGTTTCTCAAGGAAACTGGTACTGAATCAGTAATCAGCGAGTTAAAATACATCGATATAGCGTCCTAAACAAAAATTTAAAGAATTCAACATTGTTTTGCATTTCGACGTAAAGAAGTGTCTTCACTAAAATCGCTGTAACGTTGCTTCCCGATGGAGGTGGAACCCTACTCTATGCTCATTCTTTTCGTGATCGAAACCCCTTTAAAATGGCGCTTGAATCATTGTGCTATCATTATTTTTCGATTTTTCACAGATTTTTAAAGTCGGACCATCGATTTTTCGCGGATTTCTCCATATCTTCTCATTTTTTTCGCCGATTTTTATCCTGCTCTAACGGCTACAATAATTGAGATATCGGGACGATCCAAAATGCATTCTCTAAGTCTACTCGAGACGTTTTGAAAACGCACGTCAAAACCCAAAATCGATGAAACGGGAGCCAAGTTATGACCATTTGACATTTCGAGATTTTTAGGTTTTCGAAAAGGTGGGCAAAAAATTAAAATTTTTTTTTTCTCTTTTTTCAATGTTTCGAAACCCCATCCGATCGGAAATTTCCCGCTGATTGCGAATAACACCGAGTTTTAGTCGAAATCTCAAAATATCAATGTGAAAAAGGCAAAATTTCGCTGATCACGAATAACACCCCTTTTCGTCGAAATCTCAATATTTCTATGAGAAAAAGGCGAAAAACGAAAAAAATCACTTTTTGGACGATTTTCAATGAAATTTCTAGTTTCTCAAGGAAACTGGTACTGAATCAGTAATCAGCGAGTCAAAATACATCGATATAGCGTCCTAAACAAAAATTTAAAGAATTCAACATTGTTTTGCATTTCGACGTAAAGAAGTGTCTTCACTAAAATCGCTGTAACGTTGCTTCCCGATGGAGGTGGAACCCTACTCTATGCTCATTCTTTTCGTGATCGAAACCCCTTTAAAATGGCGCTTGAATCATTGTGCTATCATTATTTTTCGATTTTTCACAGATTTTTAAAGTCGGACCATCGATTTTTCGCGGATTTCTCCATATCTTCTCATTTTTTTCGCCGATTTTTATCCTGCTCTCACGGCTACAATAATTGAGATATCGGGACGATCCAAAATGCATTCTCTAAGTCTACTCGAGACGTTTTGAAACCGCACGTCAAAACCCAAAATCGATGAAACGGGAGCCAAGTTATGACCATTTGAAATTTCGAGATTTTAAGGTTTTCGAAAAGGTGGGCAAAAAATTAAAATTTTTTTTTTCTCTTTTTTCAATGTTTCGAAACCCCATCCGATCGGAAATTTCCAGCTGATTGCGAATAACACCGAGTTTTAGTCGAAATCTCAAAATATCAATGTGAAAAAGGCAAAATTTCGCTGATCACGAATAACACCCCTTTTCGTCGAAATCTCAATATTTCTATGAGAAAAAGGCGAAAAACGAAAAAAATCACTTTTTGGACGATTTTCAATGAAATTTCTAGTTTCTCAAGGAAACTGGTACTGAATCAGTAATCAGCGAGTCAAAATACATCGATATAGCGTCCTAAACAAAAATTTAAAGAATTCAACATTGTTTTGCATTTCGGCGTAAAGAAGTGTCTTCACTAAAATCGCTGTAACGTTGCTTTCCGATGGAGTTGGAACCCCACTCTGTGCTCATTCTTTTCGTGATCGAAACCCCTTTAATATGGCGCTTGAATCATTGTGCTATCATTATTTTTCGATTTTTCACAGATTTTTAAAGTCGGACCATCGATTTTTCGCGGATTTCTCCATACATACCCCTTCTCATTTTTTTCGCCGATTTTCATCCTGCTCTCACGGCTACAATAATTGAGATATCGGGACGATCCAAAATGCATTCTCTAAGTCTAGTCGAGACGTTTTGAAAACGCACGTCAAAACCCAAAATCGATGAAACGGGAGCCAAGTTATGACCATTTGAAATTTCGAGATTTTTAGGTTTTCGAAAAGGTGGGCAAAAAATTAAAATTTTTTTTTTCTCTTTTTTCAATGTTTCGAAACCCCATTCGATCGGAAATTTCCCGCTGATTGCGAATAACACCGAGTTTTAGTCGAAATCTCAAAATATCAATGTGAAAAAGGCGAAATTTCGCTGATCACGAATAACACCCCTTTTCATCGAAATCTCAATATTTCTATGTGAAAAAGGCGAAAAACGAAAAAAATCACTTTTTGGACGATTTTCAATGAAATTTCTTGTTTCTCAAGGAAACTGGTACTGAATCAGTAATCAGCGAGTCAAAATACATCGATATAGTGTCCTAAACAAAAATTTAAAGAATTCAACATTGTTTTGCATTTCGGCGTAAAGAAGTGTCTTCACTAAAATCGCTGTAACGTTGCTTCCCGATGGAGGTGGAACCCCACTCTATGCTCATTCTTTTCGTGATCGAAACCCCTTTAAAATGGCGCTTGAATCATTGTGCTATCAGTATTTTTCGATTTTTCACAGATTTTTAAAGTCGGACCATCGATTTTTCGCGGATTTCTCCATACATACCCCTTCTCATTTTTTTCGCCGATTTTCATCCTGCTCTCACGGCTACAATAATTGAGATATCGGGACGATCCAAAATGCATTCTCTAAGTCTACTCGAGACGTTTTGAAAACGCACGTCAAAACCCAAAATCGATGAAACGGGAGCCAAGTTATGACCATTTGAAATTTCGAGATTTTTAGGTTTTCGAAAAGGTGGGCAAAAAATTAAAAATTTTTTTTTCTCTTTTTTCAATGTTTCGAAACCCCATTCGATCTGAAATTTCCCGCTGATTGCGAATAACACCGAGTTTTAGTCGAAATCTCAAAATATCAATGTGAAAAAGGCAAAATTTCGCTGATCACGAATAACACCCCTTTTCGTCGAAATCTCAATATTTCTATGTGAAAAAGGCGAAAAACGAAAAAAATCACTTTTTGGACGATTTTCAATGAAATTTCTTGTTTCTCAAGGAAACTGGTACTGAATCAGTAATCAGCGAGTCAAAATACATCGATATAGTGTCCTAAACAAAAATTTAAAGAATTCTACATTGTTTTGCATTTCGGCGTAAAGAAGTGTCTTCACTAAAATCGCTGTAACGTAGCTTCCCGATGAAGGTGGAACCCCACTCTATGCTCATTCCTTTCGTGATCGAAACCCCTTTAAAATGGCGCTTGAATCATTGTGCTATCATTATTTTTCGATTTTTCACAGATTTTTAAAGTCGGACCATCGATTTTTCGCGGATTTCTCCATACATACCCCTTCTCATTTTTTTCGCCGATTTTCATCCTGCTCTCACGGCTACAATAATTGAGATATCGGGATGATCCAAAATGCATTCTCTAAGTCTACTCGAGACGTTTTGAAAACGCACGTCAAAACCCAAAATCGATGAAACGGGAGCCAAGTTATGACCATTTGAAATTTCGAGATTTTTAGGTTTTCGAAAAGGTGGGCAAAAAATTAAAATTTTTTTTTTCTCTTTTTTCAATGTTTCGAAACCCCATTCGATCGGAAATTTCCCGCTGATTGCGAATAACACCGAGTTTTAGTCGAAATCTCAAAATATCAATGTGAAAAAGGCGAAATTTCGCTGATCACGAATAACACCCCTTTTCGTCGAAATCTCAATATTTCTATGTGAAAAAGGCGAAAAACGAAAAAAATCACTTTTTGGACGATTTTCAATGAAATTTCTTGTTTCTCAAGGAAACTGGTACTGAATCAGTAATCAGCGAGTCAAAATACATCGATATAGTGTCCTAAACAAAAATTTAAAGAATTCAACATTGTTTTGCATTTCGGCGTAAAGAAGTGTCTTCACTAAAATCGCTGTAACGTAGCTTCCCGATGGAGGTGGAACCCCACTCTATGCTCATTCTTTTCGTGATCGAAACCCCTTTAAAATGGCGCTTGAATCATTGTGCTATCAGTATTTTTCGATTTTTCACAGATTTTTAAAGTCGGACCATCGATTTTTCGCGGATTTCTCCATACATACCCCTTCTCATTTTTTTCGCCGATTTTCATCCTGCTCTCACGGCTACAATAATTTAGATATCGGGACGATCCAAAATGCATTCTCTAAGTCTACTCGAGACGTTTTGAAAACGCACGTCAAAACCCAAAATCGATGAAACGGGAGCCAAGTTATGACCATTTGAAATTTCGAGATTTTTAGGTTTTCGAAAAGGTGGGCAAAAAATTAAAATTTTTTTTTTCTCTTTTTTCAATGTTTCGAAACCCCATTCGATCGGAAATTTCCCGCTGATTGCGAATAACACCGAGTTTTAGTCGAAATCTCAAAATATCAATGTGAAAAATCGCGAAATTTCGCTGATCACGAATAACACCCCTTTTCGTCGAAATCTCAATATTTCTATGTGAAAAAGGCGAAAAACGAAAAAAATCACTTTTTGGACGATTTTCAATGAAATTTCTTGTTTCTCAAGGAAACTGGTACTGAATCAGTAATCAGCGAGTCAAAATACATCGATATAGTGTCCTAAACAAAAATTTAAAGAATTCAACATTGTTTTGCATTTCGGCGTAAAGAAGTGTCTTCACTAAAATCGCTGTAACGTAGCTTCCCGATGGAGGTGGAACCCCACTCTATGCTCATTCTTTTCGTGATCGAAACCCCATTAAAATGGCGCTTGAATCATTGTGCAATCAGTATTTTTCGATTTCTCACAGATTTTTAAAGTCGGACCATCGATTTTTCGCGGATTTCTCCATACATACCCCTTCTCATTTTTTTCGCCGATTTTCATCCTGCTCTCACGGCTACAATAATTGAGATATCGGGACGATCCAAAATGCATTCTCTAAGTCTACTCGAGACGTTTTGAAAACGCACGTCAAAACCCAAAATCGATGAAACGGGAGCCAAGTTATGACCATTTGAAATTTCGAGATTTTTAGGTTTTCGAAAAGGTGGGCAAAAAATTAAAATTTTTTTTTTCTCTTTTTTCAATGTTTCGAAACCCCATTCGATCGGAAATTTCCCGCTGATTGCGAATAACACCGAGTTTTAGTCGAAATCTCAAAATATCAATGTCAAAAAGGCAAAATTTCGCTGATCACGAATAACACCCCTTTTCGTCGAAATCTCAATATTTCTATGTGAAAAAGGCGAAAAACGAAAAAAATCACTTTTTGGACGATTTTCAATGAAATTTCTTGTTTCTCAAGGAAACTGGTACTGAATCAGTAATCAGCGAGTCAAAATACATCGATATAGCGTCCTAAACAAAAATTTAAAGAATTCAACATTGTTTTGCATTTCGGCGTAAAGAAGTGTCTTCACTAAAATCGCTGTAACGTTGCTTCCCGATGGAGTTGGAACCCCACTGTGTGCTCATTCTTTTCGTGATCGAAACCCCTTTAATATGGCGCTTGAATCATTGTGCTATCATTATTTTTCGATTTTTCACAGATTTTTAAAGTCGGACCATCGATTTTTCGCGGATTTCTCCACACATACCCCTTCTCATTTTTTTCGCCGATTTTCATCCTGCTCTCACGGCTACAATAATTGAGATATCGGGACGATCCAAAATGCATTCTCTAAGTCTAGTCGAGACGTTTTGAAAACGCACGTCAAAACCCAAAATCGATGAAACGGGAGCCAAGTTATGACCATTTGAAATTTCGAGATTTTTAGGTTTTCGAAAAGGTGGGCAAAAAATTAAAATTTTTTTTTTCTCTTTTTTCAATGTTTCGAAACCCCATTCGATCGGAAATTTCCCGCTGATTGCGAATAACACCGAGTTTTAGTCGAAATCTCAAAATATCAATGTCAAAAAGGCAAAATTTCGCTGATCACGAATAACACCCCTTTTCGTCGAAATCTCAATATTTCTATGTGAAAAAGGCGAAAAACGAAAAAAATCACTTTTTGGACGATTTTCAATGAAATTTCTTGTTTCTCAAGGAAACTGGTACTGAATCAGTAATCAGCGAGTCAAAATACATCGATATAGTGTCCTAAACAAAAATTTAAAGAATTCAACATTGTTTTGCATTTCGGCGTAAAGAAGTGTCTTCACTAAAATCGCTGTAACGTAGCTTCCCGATGAAGGTGGAACCCCACTCTATGCTCATTCCTTTCGTGATCGAAACCCCTTTAAAATGGCGCTTGAATCATTGTGCTATCAGTATTTTTCGATTTTTCACAGATTTTTAAAGTCGGACCATCGATTTTTCGCGGATTTCTCCATATATACCCCTTCTCATTTTTTTCGCCGATTTTCATCCTGCTCTCACGGCTACAATAATTGAGATATCGGGACGATCCAAAATGCATTCTCTAAGTCTACTCGAGACGTTTTGAAAACGCACGTCAAAACCCAAAATCGATGAAACGGGAGCCAAGTTATGACCATTTGACATTTCGAGATTTTTAGGTTTTCGAAAAGGTGGGCAAAAAATTAAAATTTTTTTTTTCTCTTTTTTCAATGTTTCGAAACCCCATTCGATCGGAAATTTCCCGCTGATTGCGAATAACACCGAGTTTTAGTCGAAATCTCAAAATATCAATGTGAAAAAGGCAAAATTTCGCTGATCACGAATAACACCCCTTTTCGTCGAAATCTCAATATTTCTATGAGAAAAAGGCGAAAAACGAAAAAAATCACTTTTTCGACGATTTTCAATGAAATTTCTAGTTTCTCAAGGAAACTGGTACTGAATCAGTAATCAGCGAGTCAAAATACATCGATATAGCGTCCTAAACAAAAATTTAAAGAATTCAACATTGTTTTGCATTTCGGCGTAAAGAAGTGTCTTCACTAAAATCGCTGTAACGTTGCTTCCCGATGGAGTTGGAACCCCACTGTGTGCTCATTCTTTTCGTGATCGAAACCCCTTTAATATGGCGCTTGAATCATTGTGCTATCATTATTTTTCGATTTTTCACAGATTTTTAAAGTCGGACCATCGATTTTTCGCGGATTTCTCCACACATACCCCTTCTCATTTTTTTCGCCGATTTTCATCCTGCTCTCACGGCTACAATAATTGAGATATCGGGACGATCCAAAATGCATTCTCTAAGTCTAGTCGAGACGTTTTGAAAACGCACGTCAAAACCCAAAATCGATGAAACGGGAGCCAAGTTATGACCATTTGAAATTTCGAGATTTTTAGGTTTTCGAAAAGGTGGGCAAAAAATTAAAATTTTTTTTTTCTCTTTTTTCAATGTTTCGAAACCCCATCCGATCGGAAATTTCCCGCTGATTGCGAATAACACCGAGTTTTAGTCGAAATCTCAAAATATCAATGTGAAAAAGGCGAAATTTCGCTGATCACGAATAACACCCCTTTTCATCGAAATCTCAATATTTCTATGTGAAAAAGGCGAAAAACGAAAAAAATCACTTTTTGGACGATTTTCAATGAAATTTCTTGTTTCTCAAGGAAACTGGTACTGAATCAGTAATCAGCGAGTCAAAATACATCGATATAGTGTCCTAAACAAAAATTTAAAGAATTCAACATTGTTTTGCATTTCGGCGTAAAGAAGTGTCTTCACTAAAATCGCTGTAACGTTGCTTCCCGATGGAGTTGGAACCCCACTCTATGCTCATTCTTTTCGTGATCGAAACCCCTTTAAAATGGCGCTTGAATCATTGTGCTATCAGTATTTTTCGATTTTTCACAGATTTTTAAAGTCGGACCATCGATTTTTCGCGGATTTCTCCATACATACCCCTTCTCATTTTTTTCGCCGATTTTCATCCTGCTCTCACGGCTACAATAATTGAGATATCGGGACGATCCAAAATGCATTCTCTAAGTCTACTCGAGACGTTTTGAAAACGCACGTCAAAACCCAAAATCGATGAAACGGGAGCCAAGTTATGACCATTTGAAATTTCGAGATTTTTAGGTTTTCGAAAAGGTGGGCAAAAAATTAAAATTTTTTTTTTCTCTTTTTTCAATGTTTCGAAACCCCATTCGATCGGAAATTTCCCGCTGATTGCGAATAACACCGAGTTTTAGTCGAAATCTCAAAATATCAATGTGAAAAAGGCAAAATTTCGCTGATCACGAATAACACCCCTTTTCGTCGAAATCTCAATATTTCTATGAGAAAAAGGCGAAAAACGAAAAAAATCACTTTTTGGACGATTTTCAATGAAATTTCTAGTTTCTCAAGGAAACTGGTACTGAATCAGTAATCAGCGAGTTAAAATACATCGATATAGCGTCCTAAACAAAAATTTAAAGAATTCAACATTGTTTTGCATTTCGACGTAAAGAAGTGTCTTCACTAAAATCGCTGTAACGTTGCTTCCCGATGGAGGTGGAACCCTACTCTATGCTCATTCTTTTCGTGATCGAAACCCCTTTAAAATGGCGCTTGAATCATTGTGCTATCATTATTTTTCGATTTTTCACAGATTTTTAAAGTCGGACCATCGATTTTTCGCGGATTTCTCCATATCTTCTCATTTTTTTCGCCGATTTTTATCCTGCTCTAACGGCTACAATAATTGAGATATCGGGACGATCCAAAATGCATTCTCTAAGTCTACTCGAGACGTTTTGAAAACGCACGTCAAAACCCAAAATCGATGAAACGGGAGCCAAGTTATGACCATTTGACATTTCGAGATTTTTAGGTTTTCGAAAAGGTGGGCAAAAAATTAAAATTTTTTTTTTCTCTTTTTTCAATGTTTCGAAACCCCATCCGATCGGAAATTTCCCGCTGATTGCGAATAACACCGAGTTTTAGTCGAAATCTCAAAATATCAATGTGAAAAAGGCAAAATTTCGCTGATCACGAATAACACCCCTTTTCGTCGAAATCTCAATATTTCTATGAGAAAAAGGCGAAAAACGAAAAAAATCACTTTTTGGACGATTTTCAATGAAATTTCTAGTTTCTCAAGGAAACTGGTACTGAATCAGTAATCAGCGAGTCAAAATACATCGATATAGCGTCCTAAACAAAAATTTAAAGAATTCAACATTGTTTTGCATTTCGACGTAAAGAAGTGTCTTCACTAAAATCGCTGTAACGTTGCTTCCCGATGGAGGTGGAACCCTACTCTATGCTCATTCTTTTCGTGATCGAAACCCCTTTAAAATGGCGCTTGAATCATTGTGCTATCATTATTTTTCGATTTTTCACAGATTTTTAAAGTCGGACCATCGATTTTTCGCGGATTTCTCCATATCTTCTCATTTTTTTCGCCGATTTTTATCCTGCTCTCACGGCTACAATAATTGAGATATCGGGACGATCCAAAATGCATTCTCTAAGTCTACTCGAGACGTTTTGAAACCGCACGTCAAAACCCAAAATCGATGAAACGGGAGCCAAGTTATGACCATTTGAAATTTCGAGATTTTAAGGTTTTCGAAAAGGTGGGCAAAAAATTAAAATTTTTTTTTTCTCTTTTTTCAATGTTTCGAAACCCCATCCGATCGGAAATTTCCAGCTGATTGCGAATAACACCGAGTTTTAGTCGAAATCTCAAAATATCAATGTGAAAAAGGCAAAATTTCGCTGATCACGAATAACACCCCTTTTCGTCGAAATCTCAATATTTCTATGAGAAAAAGGCGAAAAACGAAAAAAATCACTTTTTGGACGATTTTCAATGAAATTTCTAGTTTCTCAAGGAAACTGGTACTGAATCAGTAATCAGCGAGTCAAAATACATCGATATAGCGTCCTAAACAAAAATTTAAAGAATTCAACATTGTTTTGCATTTCGGCGTAAAGAAGTGTCTTCACTAAAATCGCTGTAACGTTGCTTTCCGATGGAGTTGGAACCCCACTCTGTGCTCATTCTTTTCGTGATCGAAACCCCTTTAATATGGCGCTTGAATCATTGTGCTATCATTATTTTTCGATTTTTCACAGATTTTTAAAGTCGGACCATCGATTTTTCGCGGATTTCTCCATACATACCCCTTCTCATTTTTTTCGCCGATTTTCATCCTGCTCTCACGGCTACAATAATTGAGATATCGGGACGATCCAAAATGCATTCTCTAAGTCTAGTCGAGACGTTTTGAAAACGCACGTCAAAACCCAAAATCGATGAAACGGGAGCCAAGTTATGACCATTTGAAATTTCGAGATTTTTAGGTTTTCGAAAAGGTGGGCAAAAAATTAAAATTTTTTTTTTCTCTTTTTTCAATGTTTCGAAACCCCATTCGATCGGAAATTTCCCGCTGATTGCGAATAACACCGAGTTTTAGTCGAAATCTCAAAATATCAATGTGAAAAAGGCGAAATTTC
This sequence comes from Oxytorus armatus, assembly GCA_958009045.1. Classification (NCBI taxonomy): domain Eukaryota; kingdom Metazoa; phylum Arthropoda; class Insecta; order Hymenoptera; family Ichneumonidae; genus Oxytorus; species Oxytorus armatus. The sequence continues at coordinate 17,425,791 of OY253748.1, forward strand.
GCTGATCACGAATAACACCCCTTTTCATCGAAATCTCAATATTTCTATGTGAAAAAGGCGAAAAACGAAAAAAATCACTTTTTGGACGATTTTCAATGAAATTTCTTGTTTCTCAAGGAAACTGGTACTGAATCAGTAATCAGCGAGTCAAAATACATCGATATAGTGTCCTAAACAAAAATTTAAAGAATTCAACATTGTTTTGCATTTCGGCGTAAAGAAGTGTCTTCACTAAAATCGCTGTAACGTTGCTTCCCGATGGAGGTGGAACCCCACTCTATGCTCATTCTTTTCGTGATCGAAACCCCTTTAAAATGGCGCTTGAATCATTGTGCTATCAGTATTTTTCGATTTTTCACAGATTTTTAAAGTCGGACCATCGATTTTTCGCGGATTTCTCCATACATACCCCTTCTCATTTTTTTCGCCGATTTTCATCCTGCTCTCACGGCTACAATAATTGAGATATCGGGACGATCCAAAATGCATTCTCTAAGTCTACTCGAGACGTTTTGAAAACGCACGTCAAAACCCAAAATCGATGAAACGGGAGCCAAGTTATGACCATTTGAAATTTCGAGATTTTTAGGTTTTCGAAAAGGTGGGCAAAAAATTAAAAATTTTTTTTTCTCTTTTTTCAATGTTTCGAAACCCCATTCGATCTGAAATTTCCCGCTGATTGCGAATAACACCGAGTTTTAGTCGAAATCTCAAAATATCAATGTGAAAAAGGCAAAATTTCGCTGATCACGAATAACACCCCTTTTCGTCGAAATCTCAATATTTCTATGTGAAAAAGGCGAAAAACGAAAAAAATCACTTTTTGGACGATTTTCAATGAAATTTCTTGTTTCTCAAGGAAACTGGTACTGAATCAGTAATCAGCGAGTCAAAATACATCGATATAGTGTCCTAAACAAAAATTTAAAGAATTCTACATTGTTTTGCATTTCGGCGTAAAGAAGTGTCTTCACTAAAATCGCTGTAACGTAGCTTCCCGATGAAGGTGGAACCCCACTCTATGCTCATTCCTTTCGTGATCGAAACCCCTTTAAAATGGCGCTTGAATCATTGTGCTATCAGTATTTTTCGATTTTTCACAGATTTTTAAAGTCGGACCATCGATTTTTCGCGGATTTCTCCATATATACCCCTTCTCATTTTTTTCGCCGATTTTCATCCTGCTCTCACGGCTACAATAATTGAGATATCGGGACGATCCAAAATGCATTCTCTAAGTCTACTCGAGACGTTTTGAAAACGCACGTCAAAACCCAAAATCGATGAAACGGGAGCCAAGTTATGACCATTTGAAATTTCGAGATTTTTAGGTTTTCGAAAAGGTGGGCAAAAAATTAAAATTTTTTTTTTCTCTTTTTTCAATGTTTCGAAACCCCATTCGATCGGAAATTTCCCGCTGATTGCGAATAACACCGAGTTTTAGTCGAAATCTCAAAATATCAATGTGAAAAAGGCAAAATTTCGCTGATCACGAATAACACCCCTTTTCGTCGAAATCTCAATATTTCTATGAGAAAAAGGCGAAAAACGAAAAAAATCACTTTTTGGACGATTTTCAATGAAATTTCTAGTTTCTCAAGGAAACTGGTACTGAATCAGTAATCAGCGAGTTAAAATACATCGATATAGCGTCCTAAACAAAAATTTAAAGAATTCAACATTGTTTTGCATTTCGACGTAAAGAAGTGTCTTCACTAAAATCGCTGTAACGTTGCTTCCCGATGGAGGTGGAACCCTACTCTATGCTCATTCTTTTCGTGATCGAAACCCCTTTAAAATGGCGCTTGAATCATTGTGCTATCATTATTTTTCGATTTTTCACAGATTTTTAAAGTCGGACCATCGATTTTTCGCGGATTTCTCCATATCTTCTCATTTTTTTCGCCGATTTTTATCCTGCTCTCACGGCTACAATAATTGAGATATCGGGACGATCCAAAATGCATTCTCTAAGTCTACTCGAGACGTTTTGAAACCGCACGTCAAAACCCAAAATCGATGAAACGGGAGCCAAGTTATGACCATTTGAAATTTCGAGATTTTAAGGTTTTCGAAAAGGTGGGCAAAAAATTAAAATTTTTTTTTTCTCTTTTTTCAATGTTTCGAAACCCCATCCGATCGGAAATTTCCAGCTGATTGCGAATAACACCGAGTTTTAGTCGAAATCTCAAAATATCAATGTGAAAAAGGCGAAATTTCGCTGATCACGAATAACACCCCTTTTCGTCTAAATCTCAATATTTCTATGAGAAAAAGGCGAAAAACGAAAAAAATCACTTTTTGGACGATTTTCAATGAAATTTCTTGTTTCTCAAGGAAACTGGTACTGAATCAGTAATCAGCGAGTCAAAATACATCGATATAGCGTCCTAAACAAAAATTTAAAGAATTCAACATTGTTTTGCATTTCGGCGTAAAGAAGTGTCTTCACTAAAATCGCTGTAACGTTGCTTTCCGATGGAGTTGGAACCCCACTCTGTGCTCATTCTTTTCGTGATCGAAACCCCTTTAATATGGCGCTTGAATCATTGTGCTATCATTATTTTTCGATTTTTCACAGATTTTTAAAGTCGGACCATCGATTTTTCGCGGATTTCTCCATACATACCCCTTCTCATTTTTTTCGCCGATTTTCATCCTGCTCTCACGGCTACAATAATTGAGATATCGGGACGATCCAAAATGCATTCTCTAAGTCTACTCGAGACGTTTTGAAAACGCACGTCAAAACCCAAAATCGATGAAACGGGAGCCAAGTTATGACCATTTGACATTTCGAGATTTTTAGGTTTTCGAAAAGGTGGGCAAAAAATTAAAATTTTTTTTTTCTCTTTTTTCAATGTTTCGAAACCCCATTCGATCGGAAATTTCCCGCTGATTGCGAATAACACCGAGTTTTAGTCGAAATCTCAAAATATCAATGTGAAAAAGGCAAAATTTCGCTGATCACGAATAACACCCCTTTTCGTCGAAATCTCAATATTTCTATGAGAAAAAGGCGAAAAACGAAAAAAATCACTTTTTCGACGATTTTCAATGAAATTTCTAGTTTCTCAAGGAAACTGGTACTGAATCAGTAATCAGCGAGTCAAAATACATCGATATAGCGTCCTAAACAAAAATTTAAAGAATTCAACATTGTTTTGCATTTCGGCGTAAAGAAGTGTCTTCACTAAAATCGCTGTAACGTTGCTTCCCGATGGAGTTGGAACCCCACTGTCTGCTCATTCTTTTCGTGATCGAAACCCCTTTAATATGGCGCTTGAATCATTGTGCTATCATTATTTTTCGATTTTTCACAGATTTTTAAAGTCGGACCATCGATTTTTCGCGGATTTCTCCACACATACCCCTTCTCATTTTTTTCGCCGATTTTCATCCTGCTCTCACGGCTACAATAATTGAGATATCGGGACGATCCAAAATGCATTCTCTAAGTCTACTCGAGACGTTTTGAAAACGCACGTCAAAACCCAAAATCGATGAAACGGGAGCCAAGTTATGACCATTTGACATTTCGAGATTTTTAGGTTTTCGAAAAGGTGGGCAAAAAATTAAAATTTTTTTTTTCTCTTTTTTCAATGTTTCGAAACCCCATCCGATCGGAAATTTCCAGCTGATTGCGAATAACACCGAGTTTTAGTCGAAATCTCAAAATATCAATGTGAAAAAGGCGAAATTTCGCTGATCACGAATAACACCCCTTTTCGTCTAAATCTCAATATTTCTATGAGAAAAAGGCGAAAAACGAAAAAAATCACTTTTTGGACGATTTTCAATGAAATTTCTTGTTTCTCAAGGAAACTGGTACTGAATCAGTAATCAGCGAATCAACATACATCGATATAGCGTCCTAAACAAAAATTTAAAGAATTCAACATTGTTTTGCATTTCGGCGTAAAGAAGTGTCTTCACTAAAATCGCTGTAACGTTGCTTTCCGATGGAGTTGGAACCCCACTCTATGCTCATTCTTTTCGTGATCGAAACCCCTTAAATATGGCGCTTGAATCATTGTGCTATCATTATTTTTCGATTTTTCACAGATTTTTAAAGTCGGACCATCGATTTTTCGCGGATTTCTCCATACATACCCCTTCTCATTTTTTTCGCCGATTTTCATCCTGCTCTCACGGCTACAATAATTGAGATATCGGGATGATCCAAAATGCATTCTCTAAGTCTACTCGAGACGTTTTGAAAACGCACGTCAAAACCCAAAATCGATGAAACGGGAGCCAAGTTATGACCATTTGAAATTTCGAGATTTTTAGGTTTTCGAAAAGGTGGGCAAAAAATTAAAATTTTTTTTTTCTCTTTTTTCAATGTTTCGAAACCCCATTCGATCGGAAATTTCCCGCTGATTGCGAATAACACCGAGTTTTAGTCGAAATCTCAAAATATCAATGTGAAAAAGGCGAAATTTCGCTGATCACGAATAACACCCCTTTTCGTCGAAATCTCAATATTTCTATGTGAAAAAGGCGAAAAACGAAAAAAATCACTTTTTGGACGATTTTCAATGAAATTTCTTGTTTCTCAAGGAAACTGGTACTGAATCAGTAATCAGCGAGTCAAAATACATCGATATAGTGTCCTAAACAAAAATTTAAAGAATTCAACATTGTTTTGCATTTCGGCGTAAAGAAGTGTCTTCACTAAAATCGCTGTAACGTAGCTTCCCGATGGAGGTGGAACCCCACTCTATGCTCATTCTTTTCGTGATCGAAACCCCTTTAAAATGGCGCTTGAATCATTGTGCTATCAGTATTTTTCGATTTTTCACAGATTTTTAAAGTCGGACCATCGATTTTTCGCGGATTTCTCCATACATACCCCTTCTCATTTTTTTCGCCGATTTTCATCCTGCTCTCACGGCTACAATAATTTAGATATCGGGACGATCCAAAATGCATTCTCTAAGTCTACTCGAGACGTTTTGAAAACGCACGTCAAAACCCAAAATCGATGAAACGGGAGCCAAGTTATGACCATTTGAAATTTCGAGATTTTTAGGTTTTCGAAAAGGTGGGCAAAAAATTAAAATTTTTTTTTTCTCTTTTTTCAATGTTTCGAAACCCCATTCGATCGGAAATTTCCCGCTGATTGCGAATAACACCGAGTTTTAGTCGAAATCTCAAAATATCAATGTGAAAAATCGCGAAATTTCGCTGATCACGAATAACACCCCTTTTCGTCGAAATCTCAATATTTCTATGTGAAAAAGGCGAAAAACGAAAAAAATCACTTTTTGGACGATTTTCAATGAAATTTCTTGTTTCTCAAGGAAACTGGTACTGAATCAGTAATCAGCGAGTCAAAATACATCGATATAGTGTCCTAAACAAAAATTTAAAGAATTCAACATTGTTTTGCATTTCGGCGTAAAGAAGTGTCTTCACTAAAATCGCTGTAACGTAGCTTCCCGATGGAGGTGGAACCCCACTCTATGCTCATTCTTTTCGTGATCGAAACCCCATTAAAATGGCGCTTGAATCATTGTGCAATCAGTATTTTTCGATTTCTCACAGATTTTTAAAGTCGGACCATCGATTTTTCGCGGATTTCTCCATACATACCCCTTCTCATTTTTTTCGCCGATTTTCATCCTGCTCTCACGGCTACAATAATTGAGATATCGGGACGATCCAAAATGCATTCTCTAAGTCTACTCGAGACGTTTTGAAAACGCACGTCAAAACCCAAAATCGATGAAACGGGAGCCAAGTTATGACCATTTGAAATTTCGAGATTTTTAGGTTTTCGAAAAGGTGGGCAAAAAATTAAAATTTTTTTTTTCTCTTTTTTCAATGTTTCGAAACCCCATTCGATCGGAAATTTCCCGCTGATTGCGAATAACACCGAGTTTTAGTCGAAATCTCAAAATATCAATGTGAAAAAGGCAAAATTTCGCTGATCACGAATAACACCCCTTTTCGTCGAAATCTCAATATTTCTATGAGAAAAAGGCGAAAAACGAAAAAAATCACTTTTTGGACGATTTTCAATGAAATTTCTAGTTTCTCAAGGAAACTGGTACTGAATCAGTAATCAGCGAGTTAAAATACATCGATATAGCGTCCTAAACAAAAATTTAAAGAATTCAACATTGTTTTGCATTTCGACGTAAAGAAGTGTCTTCACTAAAATCGCTGTAACGTTGCTTCCCGATGGAGGTGGAACCCTACTCTATGCTCATTCTTTTCGTGATCGAAACCCCTTTAAAATGGCGCTTGAATCATTGTGCTATCATTATTTTTCGATTTTTCACAGATTTTTAAAGTCGGACCATCGATTTTTCGCGGATTTCTCCATATCTTCTCATTTTTTTCGCCGATTTTTATCCTGCTCTCACGGCTACAATAATTGAGATATCGGGACGATCCAAAATGCATTCTCTAAGTCTACTCGAGACGTTTTGAAACCGCACGTCAAAACCCAAAATCGATGAAACGGGAGCCAAGTTATGACCATTTGAAATTTCGAGATTTTAAGGTTTTCGAAAAGGTGGGCAAAAAATTAAAATTTTTTTTTTCTCTTTTTTCAATGTTTCGAAACCCCATCCGATCGGAAATTTCCAGCTGATTGCGAATAACACCGAGTTTTAGTCGAAATCTCAAAATATCAATGTGAAAAAGGCGAAATTTCGCTGATCACGAATAACACCCCTTTTCGTCTAAATCTCAATATTTCTATGAGAAAAAGGCGAAAAACGAAAAAAATCACTTTTTGGACGATTTTCAATGAAATTTCTTGTTTCTCAAGGAAACTGGTACTGAATCAGTAATCAGCGAGTCAAAATACATCGATATAGCGTCCTAAACAAAAATTTAAAGAATTCAACATTGTTTTGCATTTCGGCGTAAAGAAGTGTCTTCACTAAAATCGCTGTAACGTTGCTTTCCGATGGAGTTGGAACCCCACTCTGTGCTCATTCTTTTCGTGATCGAAACCCCTTTAATATGGCGCTTGAATCATTGTGCTATCATTATTTTTCGATTTTTCACAGATTTTTAAAGTCGGACCATCGATTTTTCGCGGATTTCTCCATACATACCCCTTCTCATTTTTTTCGCCGATTTTCATCCTGCTCTCACGGCTACAATAATTGAGATATCGGGACGATCCAAAATGCATTCTCTAAGTCTACTCGAGACGTTTTGAAAACGCACGTCAAAACCCAAAATCGATGAAACGGGAGCCAAGTTATGACCATTTGACATTTCGAGATTTTTAGGTTTTCGAAAAGGTGGGCAAAAAATTAAAATTTTTTTTTTCTCTTTTTTCAATGTTTCGAAACCCCATTCGATCGGAAATTTCCCGCTGATTGCGAATAACACCGAGTTTTAGTCGAAATCTCAAAATATCAATGTGAAAAAGGCAAAATTTCGCTGATCACGAATAACACCCCTTTTCGTCGAAATCTCAATATTTCTATGAGAAAAAGGCGAAAAACGAAAAAAATCACTTTTTCGACGATTTTCAATGAAATTTCTAGTTTCTCAAGGAAACTGGTACTGAATCAGTAATCAGCGAGTCAAAATACATCGATATAGCGTCCTAAACAAAAATTTAAAGAATTCAACATTGTTTTGCATTTCGGCGTAAAGAAGTGTCTTCACTAAAATCGCTGTAACGTTGCTTCCCGATGGAGTTGGAACCCCACTGTCTGCTCATTCTTTTCGTGATCGAAACCCCTTTAATATGGCGCTTGAATCATTGTGCTATCATTATTTTTCGATTTTTCACAGATTTTTAAAGTCGGACCATCGATTTTTCGCGGATTTCTCCACACATACCCCTTCTCATTTTTTTCGCCGATTTTCATCCTGCTCTCACGGCTACAATAATTGAGATATCGGGACGATCCAAAATGCATTCTCTAAGTCTACTCGAGACGTTTTGAAAACGCACGTCAAAACCCAAAATCGATGAAACGGGAGCCAAGTTATGACCATTTGACATTTCGAGATTTTTAGGTTTTCGAAAAGGTGGGCAAAAAATTAAAATTTTTTTTTTCTCTTTTTTCAATGTTTCGAAACCCCATCCGATCGGAAATTTCCAGCTGATTGCGAATAACACCGAGTTTTAGTCGAAATCTCAAAATATCAATGTGAAAAAGGCGAAATTTCGCTGATCACGAATAACACCCCTTTTCGTCTAAATCTCAATATTTCTATGAGAAAAAGGCGAAAAACGAAAAAAATCACTTTTTGGACGATTTTCAATGAAATTTCTTGTTTCTCAAGGAAACTGGTACTGAATCAGTAATCAGCGAATCAACATACATCGATATAGCGTCCTAAACAAAAATTTAAAGAATTCAACATTGTTTTGCATTTCGGCGTAAAGAAGTGTCTTCACTAAAATCGCTGTAACGTTGCTTTCCGATGGAGTTGGAACCCCACTCTATGCTCATTCTTTTCGTGATCGAAACCCCTTAAATATGGCGCTTGAATCATTGTGCTATCATTATTTTTCGATTTTTCACAGATTTTTAAAGTCGGACCATCGATTTTTCGCGGATTTCTCCATACATACCCCTTCTCATTTTTTTCGCCGATTTTCATCCTGCTCTCACGGCTACAATAATTGAGATATCGGGATGATCCAAAATGCATTCTCTAAGTCTACTCGAGACGTTTTGAAAACGCACGTCAAAACCCAAAATCGATGAAACGGGAGCCAAGTTATGACCATTTGAAATTTCGAGATTTTTAGGTTTTCGAAAAGGTGGGCAAAAAATTAAAATTTTTTTTTTCTCTTTTTTCAATGTTTCGAAACCCCATTCGATCGGAAATTTCCCGCTGATTGCGAATAACACCGAGTTTTAGTCGAAATCTCAAAATATCAATGTGAAAAAGGCGAAATTTCGCTGATCACGAATAACACCCCTTTTCGTCGAAATCTCAATATTTCTATGTGAAAAAGGCGAAAAACGAAAAAAATCACTTTTTGGACGATTTTCAATGAAATTTCTTGTTTCTCAAGGAAACTGGTACTGAATCAGTAATCAGCGAGTCAAAATACATCGATATAGTGTCCTAAACAAAAATTTAAAGAATTCAACATTGTTTTGCATTTCGGCGTAAAGAAGTGTCTTCACTAAAATCGCTGTAACGTAGCTTCCCGATGGAGGTGGAACCCCACTCTATGCTCATTCTTTTCGTGATCGAAACCCCTTTAAAATGGCGCTTGAATCATTGTGCTATCAGTATTTTTCGATTTTTCACAGATTTTTAAAGTCGGACCATCGATTTTTCGCGGATTTCTCCATACATACCCCTTCTCATTTTTTTCGCCGATTTTCATCCTGCTCTCACGGCTACAATAATTTAGATATCGGGACGATCCAAAATGCATTCTCTAAGTCTACTCGAGACGTTTTGAAAACGCACGTCAAAACCCAAAATCGATGAAACGGGAGCCAAGTTATGACCATTTGAAATTTCGAGATTTTTAGGTTTTCGAAAAGGTGGGCAAAAAATTAAAATTTTTTTTTTCTCTTTTTTCAATGTTTCGAAACCCCATTCGATCGGAAATTTCCCGCTGATTGCGAATAACACCGAGTTTTAGTCGAAATCTCAAAATATCAATGTGAAAAATCGCGAAATTTCGCTGATCACGAATAACACCCCTTTTCGTCGAAATCTCAATATTTCTATGTGAAAAAGGCGAAAAACGAAAAAAATCACTTTTTGGACGATTTTCAATGAAATTTCTTGTTTCTCAAGGAAACTGGTACTGAATCAGTAATCAGCGAGTCAAAATACATCGATATAGTGTCCTAAACAAAAATTTAAAGAATTCAACATTGTTTTGCATTTCGGCGTAAAGAAGTGTCTTCACTAAAATCGCTGTAACGTAGCTTCCCGATGGAGGTGGAACCCCACTCTATGCTCATTCTTTTCGTGATCGAAACCCCATTAAAATGGCGCTTGAATCATTGTGCAATCAGTATTTTTCGATTTCTCACAGATTTTTAAAGTCGGACCATCGATTTTTCGCGGATTTCTCCATACATACCCCTTCTCATTTTTTTCGCCGATTTTCATCCTGCTCTCACGGCTACAATAATTGAGATATCGGGACGATCCAAAATGCATTCTCTAAGTCTACTCGAGACGTTTTGAAAACGCACGTCAAAACCCAAAATCGATGAAACGGGAGCCAAGTTATGACCATTTGAAATTTCGAGATTTTTAGGTTTTCGAAAAGGTGGGCAAAAAATTAAAATTTTTTTTTTCTCTTTTTTCAATGTTTCGAAACCCCATTCGATCGGAAATTTCCCGCTGATTGCGAATAACACCGAGTTTTAGTCGAAATCTCAAAATATCAATGTGAAAAAGGCAAAATTTCGCTGATCACGAATAACACCCCTTTTCGTCGAAATCTCAATATTTCTATGAGAAAAAGGCGAAAAACGAAAAAAATCACTTTTTGGACGATTTTCAATGAAATTTCTAGTTTCTCAAGGAAACTGGTACTAAATCAGTAATCAGCGAGTCAAAATACATCGATATAGCGTCCTAAACAAAAATTTAAAGAATTCAACATTGTTTTGCATTTCGGCGTAAAGAAGTGTCTTCACTAAAATCGCTGTAACGTTGCTTCCCGATGGAGGTGGAACCCCACTCTATGCTCATTCTTTTCGTGATCGAAACCCCTTTAAAATGGCGCTTGAATCATTGTGCTATCATTATTTTTCGATTTTTCACAGATTTTTAAAGTCGGACCATCGATTTTTCGCGGATTTCTCCATACATACCCCTTCTCATTTTTTTCGCCGATTTTTATCCTGCTCTCACGGCTACAATAATTGAGATATCGGGACGATCCAAAATGCATTCTCTAAGTCTACTCGAGACGTTTTGAAACCGCACGTCAAAACCCAAAATCGATGAAACGGGAGCCAAGTTATGACCATTTGAAATTTCGAGATTTTTAGGTTTTCGAAAAGGTGGGCAAAAAATAAAAATTTTTTTTTCTCTTTTTTCAATGTTTCGAAACCCCATTCGATCGGAAATTTCCCGCTGATTGCGAATAACACCGAGTTTTAGTCGAAATCTCAAAATATCAATGTGAAAAAGGCGAAATTTCGCTGATCACGAATAACACCCCTTTTCGTCGAAATCTCAATATTTCTATGAGAAAAAGGCGAAAAACGAAAAAAATCCCTTTTTCGACGATTTTCAATGAAATTTCTAGTTTCTCAAGGAAACTGGTACTGAATCAGTAATCAGCGAGTCAAAATACATCGATATAGCGTCCTAAACAAAAATTTAAAGAATTCAACATTGTTTTGCATTTCGGCGTAAAGAAGTGTCTTCACTAAAATCGCTGTAACGTTGCTTCCCGATGGAGTTGGAACCCCACTCTGTGCTCATTCTTTTCGTGATCGAAACCCCTTTAAAATGGCGCTTGGATCATTGTGCTATCATTATTTTTCGATTTTTCACAGATTTTTAAAGTCGGATCATCGATTTTTCGCGGATTTCTCCATACCCCTTCTCATTTTTTTCGCCGATTTTCATCCTGCTCTCTCGGCTACAATAATTGAGATATCGGGACGATCCAAAATGCATTCTCTAAGTCTACTCGAGACGTTTTGAAAACGCACGTCAAAACCCAAAATCGATGAAACGGGAGCCAAGTTATGACCATTTGAAATTTCGAGATTTTTAGGTTTTCGAAAAGGTGGGCAAAAAATTAAAAATTTTTTTTTCTCTTTTTTCAATGTTTCGAAACCCCATTCGATCGGAAATTTCCCGCTGATTGCGAATAACACCGAGTTTTAGTCGAAATCACAAAATATCAATGTGAAAAAGGCGAAATTTCGCTGATCACGAATAACACCCCTTTTCGTCGAAATCTCAATATTTCTATGAGAAAAAGGCGAAAAACGAAAAAAATCACTTTATGCACGATTTTCAATGAAATTTCTAGTTTCTCAAGGAAACTGGTACTGAATCAGTAATCAGCGAGTCAAAATACATCGATATAACGTCCTAAACAAAAATTTAAAGAATTCAACATTGTTTTGCATTTCGGCGTAAAGAAGTGTCTTCACTAAAATCGCTGTAACGTTGCTTCCCGATGGAGTTGGAACCCCACTCTGTGCTCATTCTTTTCGTGATCGAAACCCCTTTAAAATGGCGCTTGAATCATTGTGCTATCATTATTTTTCGATTTTTCACAGATTTTTAAAGTCGGACCATCGATTTTTGCGGATTTCTCCATACATACCCCTTCTCATTTTTTTCGCCGATTTTCATTCTGCTCTCACGGCTACAATAATTGAGATATCGGGATGATCCGAAATACATTCTCTAAGTCTACTCGAGACGTTTTGAAAACGCACTTCAAAACGAGCATGGTTATGCGAAACAAGTTTCGAATTTTGAAATAAATTATCCAAGCCCTGTTCCGTCCTTTAGAGTCATGAAACCGTCAATTCAAGGAATCAGTTCTTGTATCGGTGAGTTTTCTTAACAGAAGTACCTATTGCATTGTTAGTATATAAAAGCGATGCAATAAAAGTAATTTAAACATACATAAATTTCCTATATTGATATTTCAGATATCCCTGAAGTTCCATCAAAAATATAAATCCTGTCCAGTGTGTCAAGAAGCTGTGAGATTGAAAAACAGCTGCGGATCTTCAGAGTCGCAACTGGTGCAAATGAAATCACGCGGTGGCCTGATTCACGCAAATCCTCATTTCTTTCATCTGATCCGTCATATCGAAGCATCATTTACAAAATATTCCTCTCGAATTGATGTCTTCGATATGACTCTGGATGAAGTACCTCATTCGTACACCTTCGCTTATCCCTGTATAGAGCATGGATGTGAAATCCTTTCATATGCGATAATTTACTATGTAAGATTAAGAATGAGGCAATATTACCATCAGGAAAATTCTAAAATGAAAAAGACATTTCTTGTTAAAAAAAAATTGTCTAAATTAACTAATGAATAAATCTTATGTTAAGTTTTTGTAAGCGTTCCAGCTGTCAACATCAAGGAAGTATGAATTAAAATAAATTCTTTAGTTTTTCTCTTCATTTGAGTTTTGTCAATATTCCGAAATAGACTATTTCGCAGCATGCCAAAAAATAGTAGATTAAGGTAAGTAAAAATCAGCTGTTTCCATTTCTTTACACTTCATTTTTTAAGTTTTTGCAAGTGTTCCAGTTTTCAAAATCGAGTAAGTACGAATAAAAATAAATACTTTAATGTTTCTCTTTACTTGAGTACCTGTAATTTTCACGAAAATATAATGAAAAAGTATCAAATTAAATATATGAAACGGTTCGATATATTTCTATTTTTGAAAATGAAAACTTTTGTTTACTTTATAGGATTTAATAAAAAAATCTAACGGAGATCGATCCATCAAGAGGTAGACAACTATTTCGCCTAATATATGTTCATATGACATAGATATTTACAAATAGTTTAGATTTATCATGCTCGGTTAACAGTTAAAATCTTTAAAATCCGATTCAAATTAAGAGCATATTTATTCAATATATTCATTAAAGTTGACGGGATTAATAACGCTTTCATAATTACAAATAATAAATATGTGTAATGCGGCAGAAATCGTTAGTGGGACAGAGACAGACAACCGCGAATGCTATCGTGGGCTTTTCAGGTTAGGTCTGCTGGCATTGTAAGGTCGCAACTAAGATCGGAACGCCTCTAGTGATTGCTACAGAAAGTAAAACGAACTTCGTTAAGACAGTCACTTCCCACCGCCGAAATTTGATGGAGTTTCCAGACCTGTATATAAGACCGTGATTGAGATCATTAAGACATTTATATATATGACATCTGTTAAGAAACAATAATTTTGTCCGGCTACCTTCACGCCATAAAATCCGTACTCCCGCCACCTGACCGCAGATAGTTTTTTATATTTTGTAGGTATTTCAAGAACTACCAAACCTTTTAATTAACATATTCGTTACTACCAAACGATTCCGCATCGAATAAGCCTTCATAAAGCATTTTTGGTTAACATTTAATAATTGTCCGGCTAACTTCACTCAAAATCTTTGATTGCCTTATAAAATAAAAACTATTTACCACCAAACCTTTTAAATAGACTACCAATCACTACCAAACGACCACCAAACGATTAGATATGATAAACAATTAAAAAGTCAAAATTGTCCGGTCAAGTTCCCGGCGGTCTAGTATAGTATTGTCAGCGGGTGTTCACTTCCATACGAAAACCACGGCTCTATTATTAGTTCCCGTGAATCCAAAAGTACAGAGAGTGCGCCACTATCGACGCACAGCTAGCGCGACCTACATGGTAGGAGCGAAAAGTAGAACTAGAAGATCTTAGCAAGATTTTTACCCGTTACTCTGAATGTAAATATATATCTGTATATATTCATATATAAATGATTTGCAAATAAAGTATTGGAATAACTTTTTTTCATTTCTTGAAATATCTGTCTTTGATCTACTATACCGACCGACTTTTCATTTTCATGCCCACTCTTCATTCAAATAGCGCGCCGCGGCTGGATGCATATCTTTTCAGTTCCGACAGTCCCAGAGTACATAGATAGCGCTACAAACTTTAGCTGCACTTTTTAACATGGGAGTTTCCACACCCTGAGTATTGTATAGTATAGGAATCTGTGCTGGAGCACGGACAATTTGCAGATGAAAACAAACTCTTTTATAGATTTTTAAACAAGTGATTATTGACAATGGTGATTGAATTAAAAGGGGGTTTCAAAAGTAAGTTATAAAAACAATCCACTCCCTTTCATCGACCGCTCTCGTATTATTTCGCTATTGTAAGTTAGAACAAGTTCTCTTAGAATCAAGATTCTAAGAGTTACAGGTTAGAACGTGAAAATAGATCGATTTATGATTTTTAGCTCTCTGGCTACGTTTCGACGAGAATTCCTCTGCGCCTCATCAATTGTTCTACAAAGAGCATTCCGTGAGAAATCAGGAGCCGGAGTATCCCAGAGGGCGAACGCTCTTTGTACTTAACGTTCCGCCATGGGCTGGCTGTGATTCGTTGAAAGAAACTTTTGCGAGAGTCTGTGGTCCGGTAAAATCAATGAATCTGAGCGGTGACCAAGAGGCTACTTCGAGACGGGGTTTCGATAAGATTTATGTGGTATTCGAGAGGGAATCTAGCTTGGACAACGCACTGGCCCTGTCACGAGATACTATTCTGACTCTACACACTGATGAGGATGCTCCTGGCACAGTTGGATTAACGAGTAAGGCTCGTTATCGCTATTATGACTAATATCCAATTTTTCAATTTGTTTTATTGTTTTTTTGTGTCAGAATGGTGCAAAGAATACAATGCGTCAGTCATGCACGATGAGGCCACCACCAAGAGGGAAATAGAGAAGTATATGCGCGATTACGACGAGAGAATAGCTCAACGTCTGGCTACCATAGGAGGCAATGGCGAGGAGGATGGTGAAGACGGTTGGGTTACGGTGACGAGTAAAAAAAAGCGCGGACAATTCGCACCGGCGAGAAAAGAATCGACGATTGGCAAATTGCGAAACAAAGAGGAGAGCAAAAGTCGAAAAAAAGAACTGCTCAACTTTTATACTTTTCAGATTCGCGAATCGAAAAAACAGAGTAAGTCTCCCCCGAATAATCGTTTAATTATCGATAAAATGACTGCAACAGTTTTCAAAGTGAAGTTGTCTTTTTTGCCTGCAGATCTCGTCGAGTTGAGAAAGAAATTTGAACTTGATAAGAAGAAGCTTCAACAGCTGAAATCCAAAAGAACGTTCAAGCCCTTCTGATCGAACTAATAATCATTATTATTTTTAAATAACGGCTCTTCATCGAATTGATATTAAAAAGAAAACAAAAAAGGCGTGCATTTATTGTTAAATAATGTACAAACAAGTAATCCTATGATAATCGCGGGTGTTACGAGGCCTTGGACGCGTACGTTTGTAAAGTCCATTCGATCAAAAAGTGGCTGACCGCCAATGGTTGCAAGAGACTCAATAATTCCTCTGTAATCGAAAAAATTCATTATTTTCATACAAATCTCATCTCAATTCTGAATTTCATCGAAAAAGTCGGAGATTCATACGTTTGTTCCCGTATATACAATTGGCCGACATTGCTGTGCTTACGGCCTGTGCTAATCTTTCCATCGCTAAGTCACGGAGATTCTTCTCCACGTCGTTACCGTTTGTTTTCAGTAAATTGCTCAAAGTTCTCGTCGTATCGGCAAGATGCTGAGCGGATATAGCGTGTTTATTGTTACTGCTGCTTGTCAAACGGAGCACCGAGTCCATTAGTAATTGTTGAATTTTCGAATAAAATTTATTTCTCTCTTCCGTTATCTCGGCGCTCGTGTGTTCCGGGCTCGCTCTAGCCGGACTGAGAATGCACCATCTGAAGAGGCCGGCGATCGGTGTTATCGGTGTCATGGGTATTCCACCGGTCGGCAATGCCGGATTATCCATTAAGGAGGTCAACAAAAGACTCGGATTTTCGTCTATCCAATCGCCCGCTAATTTCAATAACTCGTTCGACGGATCTTTGTCTTTGTAGACTTCACCAATTGCCGTTAACAAATTAGCCGTAAAATGAGGCACTAGGGTCGGCAGTTGTTTCAATTTTTCTATCGAATTTGGCGTGTAAATGAAAAAATCATCGAGTATATGCCTAGCCAAATCAACGCTCTGAACCGATGTTGAATCCAATTGTTGCATCCACATTCCCGTAGAATCGAGAACTTCTTTGTTCTGCGTTGCAATGGCGAGTGATACGAGATTTCCTAAAATCTTGAATCTCGTTGATTCGGCAGGATACAGAAATAGAAATACGGCATTTCTAACTGCCGGTGGACGTTCCGGAGCACGAAAAAACGTGCTCATCACTTCGATCAACTGTAGCTCTTGCAGAGCTACAGGTTTTTTCTGTTGTTTCAGCTTAGCAAGCTCGCCGAATACAAATTCTTCCATCAGATCTGTCTGTAGTTGAATTTGCAGTCTCACAGGTGGTCCAGACATACCGCACAAATTTGCTTAAAACACAAAACCCCGTTAACCATATAAATATTTATGAGAGCAAACTTCAAACATTTTTTATAAAGACGCTTCAGAGAAAAAAGATGGTTGAATAATAATATTATTATAGAAAAAGTTTTAGAGTGAAATATACACGTGGTACCGGTCCTTCTTCATTTAAAAGTTACAAAGGTTTGAATTTTGTTGTCTAATAATACACATTTTTTTGAATACCACTTTTAAAATGACGCTACTTTTCAGCACTTTGGTACAATAATCGGGGAATTTTTTCGTTTTTCACAATGACAAAATTTCGTTTTTGAAACTAGTATTGTATTTCTATAATATTGCCAATAAATAAACGAACAACGCGATAATCATAACCTCAAAGACTAAAAGTATTATCACCTATAGTAGCCAATGCTTCTCTAGCGCAATTTGGAAATTCCATTTTTCTCAACCAATATTTGATGTCAGCGTCTGTCATCTGCTGAAAATTTGGATAATTCATTGCGTAAAATTTTATTTCCACTACAGTTTGACAGTTCGAAGTAGCGGGTCAGTGGCAGGGCGTGGAAACTCCCATGTTAAGAAGCGCAGCCACTGTTTGTAGCGCTATCTATGTAGTGTCCCCCTAATCGGAACTAAAAAGATATACATCCAGCTGCGGCGCGATATTTGAATGAATAGTAGGCATGAAAATATAAAGTCGGTCGGTATAGTATATCAAAGACAGATATTTCAAGAAATGAAAAAAAGTTACTCCAATAATTTATTTGCAAATCATTTATATATGTGTATATACAGATATATATTTACATTCATTTACATTAAGTGGATCATATGTCATTTGTATTATAAAATTTGATGTACATTATCGAAGCTACCGTCTCTTCCTCGGGTCGCAACAAAATCGGACCGAAACATACCACCGCCTACACAAATTTAAATATATTTGTGGTGCAAGTAACGTAAAATTTAAACAGAAGATTAGAAAAAAAAAAGTCTTCATATGGGGAACGAACCTACGACCCTCGCACTATGAACTCGAGCAGCTTTTTTTTTTTTTTTTTTTTGTTGAACATGTTTATCTCGGAAACGTTTTACAATCTGTTTAAAAAAGTTTTTGTTAGAAATAAACATACATAAAAAGACCACACGCTAACGGGGATAAATGGCTCTAGTCCTCGCGCATGAGGAGCTCGTCGCCAAACGGTATGAAAGTTTAGTGGTTTGTGAACGATGAGAATAATGCAGACTGTAAGTGCTGCTTCGTTAATGGCACTCCGGCATGTGCACTGTTACGGTTTGGGGGAAAAAAGGCGTGAACCAAAGAAAAACCCCTAAGCGGTCAGAAACGCCGGTACTTAAACCTAAATTAAAAGCTAGGGGGGTGGTATTTACAAATGTACAGGGGTGGCAGGTGATGCCAACGATATCTTAGCTAGTGCCATGGTAGCATTTGGCTTAGAAGAATGCTGGTAGCGCCAGCCGTCTTCCTCTGTTTACGGCCGCCTTACGGATTTTTTTACGGTAAAGTTCGCTTATGTGTGGGTAGTCTATTGAAAGCTAGTGATATTTTCTGAGGTTTATTCTATGAAAATCACTATAGTCATAGGGCGGTAAGACCGTATTGCACTTGAACTTATATCTATGTCTTTGGTAGTCAGTAGCAGTTACCGATATTCGTTTGTCGGCTTTGTTGCGCTTCCAGTGATATAAGGTTGGAATGTTGTTGGCGTTCTAAATATTGCCAATTGAGTCGTGGTACATAAATGATTGGGGGAGTCGGTAACCTGACTTCGATTGGTGTGCAGAGTCTAATATATTGAATCGTGCGATAGTTTGGATTATTGCGTTGTTAATGTGGGGGAGATTGCTAAAGTAGTCGCGCGTAAGTTTAAGCGTAAAACAGTCAATCCTTGGAATGTTGGCTGCCTTGTATAGCGATTTATTACTGACAAACTTATCGTAGTTAGTGTGTGCTGAGCGGTAAAGGCCTAGGCATGCTCGCAGGCATTTTCGTTCAAGAACTCTCAGCTCGTCCATCGCCGAGGCGTTGACATTCCACCAAACCGGTGCCGCGTATGTTAGTATTGGGCGGATAAGGAGTAAATAAAGTATCACTTTGGCACGTTTGGTGAGATGAGGGCTATAGAATATTTTACTATTGGCTTTGAAGGCCGCTCTGGTTTTCTCGATTTGTGTCATGAGATGAATATTTCCTCTCAAAAGATAATCTAAATTAACGCCTAGATATTTTACTATTTTTTTATGCGGGATAACAGCTTTATTTAAGGTGCCACTCGAGCTCCTGCCGCTGCGCCAACCAGTGATTGAAAATTGTGCTACGAAAACTTGTTATGTATTGTTGAATTTGCAAAATTTTTATTTTCCTAAATATTGCCCATCTGGCCCTCCCACTTAGGTCACTTTCATTTCTCGTCAACCCCAACATACCCTATAAATTCTAGCGAAATCGGTGATGACAAATCGGGAAGGTCCCCTTGTGAGTAAGTCGGTAACGGGTAAAAAGCTTGCCAAGATCTAGTTCTACTTTTCGCTCCTACTATGTAGGTCGCGCTAGATGTGCGTCGATAGTGGCGCACTCTCTGTAGTGTCCCCCTCACGGGAACTAATAATAGAGCCGTGATTTTCGTATGGGAGTTTCCACACCCTGGTCAGTGGTAACCGATATAAACAATATTTTTGGTTTTTTGGAGTACTCCATATTTGTTTGAACGTAATGTACGTCGAGTATATATATAGATGGGTTTTTTGTTTTGCGCTGAGCGTCATCTGTTTGCCCATGCTGTCCTGCCGATAAAGGCGTGCCCATACAAGATTATAAACGTCGTTCTCTCGTCCAGTTTACTTTAGGCTCATATTCGCATAAATAAAATAACACATTATACACGGAATGTGCCAAAGTTTCTTAACATGGCTGCGTTCCTAATTCAGCTTTTCATGGTTTTTCATTATCGTATCTTTTTTCAATATAATGTGTGCGAAAGTGACAGAATCACCAAAAGTTGAATTCTAATAATTCCTCGAATTCTTCTGTTGCATGAAAAAATAATGTTTTTTGGAGCTCGATGGAAGTATAACTGTTAGGTTTTAAAAATTATTATGAGGAAACAAAGTGCTAGTCTCATTGTATCTTGTTTTTTGTTTAAATTATTATGTACTGAATTTCCTTTTCCTCTGCAACCGAAATAGTGGGCGAACGGCAAACGGAAACAGCACCAAATTTTCTGCCGATATCATAGAACATTTACAAATGAAAATAGGAATCGCATGGTAGATTCTCGTTTTCGCAAAGTCGCAAATGAATTAACAGATGTACAGAATACAGCTCCATTACCGATTGAAAATCGTTTACAAGACAAGCTGTTTTTCATTCACAATCCGTGAGGAGAGCAAGAATCGAACCTGCGACATCATGTGAGCTACAACATATAACTGTAATCTGTAGACTACTCTTTTTCAGATATTTATTTTACTCATTGTCAAGAAAATCTTCCTTCGAATTGAGAAACTTGAAACCGCAATATATGTTATTCAGATATTTATACAAATTCTCATTCTGTACTCAGATTTCGATCGCACATGATTTCAAATCATTATTTCGATTATTATCGACGTATGTCCAAGCCCAATGTCCATAAGACACGATGGTCGACCAAAAGCCTCACGGTCTTCGTTTTCTTTCCACATTTTGCCGGGCTAATTCGGGACAAAACTGCGAATTATATTTCTGTCTGATTGCAGGTTTTGGTGATTCTTTGACAGACGGATTCGGTAAAGTTTCGCCTCTTAATTTTGCGAGAAGATTGTCGGCTCGTAATTTTTCACTCCGTTCTCTCAACAATCTAGCGGCTCGTAATTTAGCTATATCGTGCTTTTGTTCATCGTTTGGTTCATGTCTCGATGATTTGTGTTTTTTCGATTTTTTTTTATTCCTCTTGTGTCTCTTGCTCGATCGGGACTTTTCATTGTCGGAATCGGTCGTATCGCGTTTTCTCTTAACGGCTTTTTCGATCTTGAGCAACGACGATTTTGCCTTTATCGTGGACGATGAGGACGACGACGAACCCATAAGATTCAAGTATCGGCGAATATCCTTCATGGGATCGTCGAAATATTTTTTCGCGGAATGAACCTCAATATTGGGCTCTGTGTCCGTCAATCGCTTTGGCAATTCGTCGTACCAATTGGTCTTTCCAGTCGCCTCGTTCGTGTCTTGACCTAAATACGTTAGATAACCAATTTGCTTCTCGTACTTTTCTTGCTCCGCCTTTTTCTCCGCCTCGTGCTCGACGTTCGGTCTGTTATAATCGATCTTTCCATCCTCGAGATCGGCAAAGAAATTTACGTGCTCTTGTTTCTCCGGCTCTTTAGATTCCTCGGTCTCTGTCTGCCTCCCGTCGTATTTACTTCTCGCTCGTTCACGAAGAAAATTCACTCGTGCTTCGGTTTCCTGGATAATCAAGAAAAATCAATTGAATGAAATTTTTGTGGTAACTTATGTGAATTCCTCCGCACTATCACTATTTGATGCTTTATATATCGTAAACAAATTTAAAAAGATATTATTTTATTTGTTGGTTTGTTTTCTTGAAACTCTGTAAGTTGTTACTATGATATAATTGTTTCAATTGTTTGTGTGCATTGAGCTACCTGAAAAGTCAGGTGACTCAATTTCTTTGTTATTTAACAAACACAAAAGAGAAACTACGATCTCGTTCGTTGATTGAGCTTTTTTTTCAGGCCAATGGCCTAGATACATTCCGAATTTTGTTCCATATTGTAATACCTAGTAGATATGGTCTTTTTTTTCAACAACGTACAATGGAAGAGCAGGTTTAAAGCAGATCTGCGTACACAGTGAATAAACGTGGCTGTGAAATAAAAATTGCTAGAGCCACAAAGTTGAGGATAAAAGAATACTACATAAGAAATGAAAATCTCATTCACGCCTTTGGTGTACCTTCGACAATAAAAGAATGCCAGGTAGCCAATATACAAGAACGATTCTGTACTTGGACAGATATACACAGAAGCTGACAAAAAGAACGTCGCTTACAAGAATGTTAATTAATGAAAATAAATTGCTCACAGCTTTTTGTATCCGAGCTTTTATCGCTTTTTCTTCCTCAGCTGCTTTTGCCTCATCTCGCCGTACACGAGCTATATTATCCTTGGTCCGTACGTGCCACCTAAATTAATAACATTGTTAAATAAATAAAATGTCCAAGTCCAGCGAGGAAATAAAAATATTCTTCGTTACAATGAAGTACACACCTTTTTTTTGGTAAAATATTCATTTTTATCCAATTTTTCGATCAAACTCTTCCGTACAATCAATATTGACCAATTTTTGTTATTACGTGTCAATAAACTATACCGAGACCTCTGACGATTGCATATCATGTTTTTTACTCTCGCGACATTACTTGTCCCATAACACAAAATACGAGTTCTCTTTGACCAGCAAAACAACATTAAAATTCACAGCTATGTATAGTGCGGATTGATATACATAGATGGCGCTTACTGTACGAACTTTTGTTTCAAAGAAGACTAAAATGGGTTGTGAACAGACGTTCTCAGGCAACGGCGCAAATAGTTTTGTAAATACAACGTTATTTACTACTGAAGCAATACAATATTAATTTATGTTGACTTTGTTGTGGCGTATGCTAGAGTTGTAGCGGAGCGTGTTTGATGATAATGTCTATATAATTTTATTTCGTTTTTCCGACGCAAATCGTGCGTTCGGTTGGTAAGGTAAAATTGCAAAGATCTCGATGTGGGTTGGCTCAAGAGAACGGCGCACATGACCACGTGACACATAAGTGCGAGAGAGATAACTGCAAATTCTTATCGATATTTTCTCCGAACGGCACGACCGATTAGGATGAAATAATCTTAGCCACTTTTTACCACCATCATACTGCAGTGGCTAAGCTTATTTCATACCGATCGGTTGTGTCATTTCGGAGAAAGTACATGTCGAATTTTCGAAGTAGCCGGAGTGTGTGATACATCCCCTTAAGGGGATTGCACATAACTTATTTTACATATGGCTGTGTATACACATATGAAGCGAGTGGCTCTCGCCGCCACTCGGTAGCGACGAGAGTCACTGCCGTCAAATCGTACATTTCGTACACTACTGACAAGTATTCTGAGATTTGGATGGAATTAAGAGACTTGTATGGATAGTAAGAAGGAAAGATACACGTTTGCTTATCATTATCGTTTATAAATGGGGTTCCCCGATTATCCTCTTTCTCTCCCTTTTTTCGCAACTTCTTATTGCATTGGGTTCAACGAGCAACCCTTTCTTCTTTTCTGTTCATACTCTTGTCTATACTTACTGCGGCGAATGTCTCTCTGTCTTGCTGCGCCATGGGCGCGATTACCTCTCTTTCCCACAGTCGATGCCGTCTCTTAGGAACGAATCGGATAGGAAAACCATGCATCTAATAAACTCGCATTAGCGTCGCCCAGCAGAATACTGGCGCACTAAATTTTGGGTATTACAGGAAGAAGTCGGTATTTTTGTGAAAAGAAAAACGAAAATACCTAGTTCTTCACTAATTTTTGCATGGAACAAAATAGAACAAAACGCAAAATATGTGTTTTTATATTACCCAGTGACTGAACTTCGCAGGTAACATTCCTTTGAGTGTGACAGTGAAAAATTCAGTCATTTCTCTCATGGTAACTGAATATTTTTATCAACATTTTAAAACGGCCAAAGCTTAGACACTTTGTACCACCCTTCAGACTTTATACTCTTTTATTTAGAAATTTGTTGTTAAGGCGATGTATCACACGTCTCGACCGACTCGAAAACGACAAACCTACTTTTTTCGACACGGTACGACCGATGGCGATGAAATTTTGGCTATAAAGTCCGAACGGTGGCAAAAGGTGGGTAAGCTTTTGGCGTTTCGAAATTCTGCATATTTTCTTTCTCTCTTTTTCTCATTGCCAGTTCATGAAATATATATATCTCAGTAACGCGTGCGTGAGTTCACTAGCGTTACACGAACGGTGATTTCTTGGTTATTTTGTGATTTCATTTCGTTCTTGAACAATTTTATAAATCAATATTTTGTTCAATACATTAAATATTGAATAAAATCAAAGCGTTGGCCCAAAAATAAATAAATATTTTACTTTTATATATGTATATATCTGTATGCTGCGAAAAAAGTTTTACTTCAGTCGTGTGGTCTAAAGCACACTCAATTTTTTTTTAACCTTTCGGAGAACATCAACGGACAATACAGGGGTAATAGCTACAATTCGAAGCTTGAAAATCGTATAGTTTATAGACATTATCACACGCGTCAATGTTATAAATATTTTTGGTCCAGATATTCATTAATTATCGCCGAGTACTTGAGGTTTTCAATAAATAACACGGTGTCATTTTCACAATCAATGATATTCATTTATTAGTATACATTGTTTTTTTTCTGTGCATTATAATGGTCGAAGCACGGTCGTAGTTGCCGAATGTCGAGCGTGATCCTCCATTCCACTTCAGTGTTCTTCGTAGCAATATTTTTCTTGCCTGCAACAAAATAAAAATGTCCACTTCATTATCTAATTTCACCGGTCCTAGTCAGATATTTCTCCTCAGTTCCACGCTGGCCACGCGTTATTCATAATGACCCCAAACTTGTGCGAATCGTTGCCGTAGGTTCAGTCTCGGTTCAGATCGGTTTAGAAAATTATGTGACATATTTTGAACATTGCAGAATACTTTACAACGGCTTTTCCGTAAGAAAAATAACCGATATCAAATTCTGAATCACTGTGTATATGCAGAACATTTCGGGTTTACGTGTTTCCCATACATCTGAATATACATATGCCGTATAGACATTATTTCCATGGGGATATTTAAAATTTCGTCGGAACTTAATATTGGTTTACAAAAGCTATATTTACCCTCGATTTTTTATGAGCAGTTCACTCGCGTCCCTTTTATTTGTCCACTAAAATCGTGACGGCGATGTTGGCGAACGACGTCCTTTTGGAAAAAATCCAACAATTTTCACGAAGGTGTAATCGAATTGAACAACAGACCAAAAATATCATCGCACTGAGATATGCGATTTGTTACATACCTTTCTTCTGTTTAGGTACAGCTTTCACCAAAGAAATTCGTAAATATTTGACGTTTTAATCGAATTGAACAACGGACCAAAAATATCATCGTACTGAGATATGCGATTTGTTACATACCTTTCTTCTGTTTAGGTACATCTTTCACCAAAGAAATTCGTAAATATTTGACGTTTTAATCGAATTGAACAACGGACCAAAAATATCATCGTACTGAGATATGCGATTTGTTACATACCTTTCTTCTGTTTAGGTACATCTTTCACCAAAGAAATTCGTAAATATTTCACGTTTTAATCGAATTGAACAACGGACTAAAAATATCATCGTACTGAGATATGCGATTTGTTACATACCATGCTCCATTACTAAAAATTCTTTCACCAAAGAAATTCGTAAATATTTGACGTTTCAATCGAATTGAACAACGGACGAAAAATATCATCGTACTGAGATATGCGATTTGTTACATACCTATCTTCTGTTTGGGTTCAGCTTTCACCAAAGAAATTCGTAAATATTTGACGTTTTAATCGAATTGAACAACGGACCAAAAAGATCATCGTACTGAGATATGCGATTTGTTACATACCTTTCTTCTGTTTAGGTACATCTTTCACCAAAGAAATTCGTAAATATTTGACGTTTTAATCGAATTGAACAACGGACCAAAAATATCATCGTACTGAGATATGCGATTTGTTACATACCTTTCTTCTGTTTAGGTACATCTTTCACCAAAGAAATTCGTAAATATTTCACGTTTTAATCGAATTGAACAGCGGACCAAAAATATCATCGTACTGAGATATGCGATTTGTTACATACCTTTCTTCTGTTTAGGTACATCTTTCACCAAAGAAATTCGTAAATATTTGACGTTTTAATCGAATTGAACAACGGACCAAAAATAGCATCGTACTGAGATATGCGATTTGTTACATATCTTTCTTCTGTTTAGGTACATCTTTCACCAAAGAAATTCGTAAATATTTCACGTTTTAATCGAATTGAACAACGGACTAAAAATATCATCGTACTGAGATATGCGATTTGTTACATACCATGCTCCATTGCTAAAAATTCTTTCACCAAAGAAATTCGTAAATATTTGACGTTTCAATCGAATTGAACAATGGACGAAAAATATCATCGTACTGAGATATGCGATTTGTTAAATACCTCTCCCGAGGCTGTCTTGAACTTCCGTTAAAGAAATTCGTAAATATTTGACGTTTTAATCGAATTGAACAACCGACCAAAAATATCATCGTACTGAGATATGCGATTTGTTACATACCTATCTTCTGTTTAGGTTCAGCTTTCACCAAAGAAATTCGTAAATATTTGACGTTTTAATCGAATTGAACAACGGACCAAAAAGATCATCGTACTGAGATATGCGATTTGTTACATACCTTTCTTCTGTTTAGGTACAGCTTTCACCAAAGATATTCGTAAAAATATTTGACGTTTTAATCGAATTGAACAACGGACCAAAAAAATTATCGTACTGAGATATGTGATTTGTTACATACTTTTCCCGTAGCTTTCTTCAACGTTCACCAAAGAAATTCGTAAATATTTGACGTTTTAATCGAATTGAACAACAGACCAAAAATATCATTATATTGGGATATGAAATTTGTAACTTACCCTCGTCTCCAGGAGAACGGCCTTCCCCTAAAGTAATTCGTAAAATTTTACGTTTCAATCCAGTTTATCAATGACCAAAACATCTCACATGGCGATATGAAATTTGTTACTTACCACGGTGGTTGAAAAGAAATTAGTAAATTATCATGTTTCAAGCTAAATTTATCAATTTTTAAATTTTCCCCAAGGTAATTTCTAAATTTTTACACTTTAATCGACTTTGTCAATAATCAAAACATTTTACACGTTGTGATGTAAAGAAATTTGCAAATTATCATATTTAAATAGAAATCTATCAATAACCAATGCTGTGTAATTTGTTACTCACGAACAATCGAGTTTGCCATCTATAATCAAAACATGTTCTTAATTGCCAAACTTTTTGAAGCTTTGTTATCGCAAGATTACGACATATCTATCGAATATACTTACACCGGCCGCGAAGCCTATGGCGAAGCATACGAGAATGCGTGGATCGCAGCATTTTTTAAAGTGATCTATATTGAAAGTGAAGAAATTTCATCAAATTAAATCACCAGTTAAATGTTAAATAGTCAAGGAATAAAAACGTTAAATAGTCAAGGTTATTGTGTGCAATTACGAGGAAGCAATTTGCAAGATTTATCGTGGTATAATTTTCCGTATTCTTGAATAGTGAAAAATAACTCGTGAGGGTTGCGTTTCAAAGAAAAAATTGCGAATAAAAAGTGGATCTGGTGAATATAAATTGATCGCCATTTTCGAAGAAACTCGAGGTTTAATAAAATAATCAACATGCAGAAATCAATTATCGTAATTTAAGATGATCGAAAAACGGTGAAATATTAAAGAAACAGGCACTCAGCTCAAAATTCGAAGTGTTTGAAGAAATATCAAAATTCCGTGGATACAGGGTGCGTGACTCTGCCAAGTATCTGGAACGAACAGTCTGACTTCGAGGATTTTCCGTGGGTTTTTATACAGTGCTGGCGAAGGGGGAATCGGTTAAACAAATTAACGCGGGAATGGGAGAGCGATGATCACGTTGTCTCGGTTCTATTGGGTATCCGATACCGTTGATTATCGATGCTCCAATCGAGACACGCCAGCAGGTACGTCCGTACTATACATCGCACGAGAATGCATTGCTTGCCACGTACGATATGTAATTTTTCCCGCAAAATCGTAAAATCTCGAAAACGTGGGTGTCGTAAAACAAATATAAAATAAAATATAAAATTTCGATTTTATTTTACATTTTTTATTTTTCCTTTCCAAAGATTAGATAAATCGACAATGCCCGCCTCGAACTTTTACGTGCAATTTGATGCGTTTTTGCTAACGCACAAATAACTATACGACGTGCTTAAGGCTTTATATACGCGAAAAGTTTCAAAATTTTTCATTTTTTTTATTATTGTTGATTCCATTAGCCTGAACGGTTAGGAATATTTTAAGCTTTACAGAAATGAAAAATTCCAAAAATTGTATTAAATAAGGCAAGATTGCATTTATAATAGATACCGCGCGATGCGCCCGACCGCCAACTTCAAAGCTGTTTTTCCACGATTCACTTTTTTGAACCTTGTGAAAGTTCTAAACTCTTGAACGAAGGTTCAGATCGCTTTGAAATTTCTACAACATATCCTTGGTATCATCACCTATCGTGTGAACTACAGACACGAACATTTCAATGACACAAAAAGATAAAATACCGACAGAAAATTGAGTAAAAAAAGTTTTAACTTCGAATTTTTATTATAATAATTTTTTACAATATTGTTGGTTCACACTGAAGATACATTCATTATGCAATTATAAATATATTCATTTTTATTTTCAGACACCGACATCGATGCCGAGAACTTTCACCATCAACGTGCGCGCAAAAAAAATACATTGCTTTATTATGTTACATTTTTTTTACATATACTTAACCATGTGCATAAATGATCTATAAAAAAATGTTGTCAACATATGCGTCATTTTTTTTTAACTGCGTCTAGAAAGGTACCTTCGAAAATCGGCGAAATCGCGTATATAAGGCCTCAAAAATTACCTTGGACTGTTTTTTTCGCGCAATCGTGAAATCCCGTAACCGTGTGTGTGTGTGTGTGTGTCGGAAGACAAATGGTCTGTAACATGCTTAAAATGTAGAATCGAGAATAATTCTGTAGATTTGATTCTTTTTTCATTCATTCTACCTGGCAAATGGATCTATACGATATCACGAAAACAGGTTATCGAATAATGGTCATCGTTTGAAAAAAATCAACATGATATGAGCTTCAACTGAATGTTGCCTCTTAATTTTTCAACTGTCAATGTTTTCCAATATCCTTGCTAGTGGAATCATTGGAGAATCTTTCAGCAAAGAGCTTTGAGAAATTTTAGTCCGATCACTGTCATCGGTTTTGGTAATTAAAATACGAGATGGAAATTTGTGTCACTTCTATGACATTAACAAGTGGAAAGCATATTAATTATCCTTTAGTCGGTCTAATGATGTGTCCCTCGCATGCCAAGAAAATTGATAATTATTAATTTACCAATGCACAATTGTCATTCAGTTTTTCCTCCAGCTTAGTCACACAGACAACAGCAAGCTCGAATTTTTATGGAACATTTTATGGATTTCTGCAAAGACGTGTATGTCGCATAAAAATATAATGTTATTTGTACTGGCATGAAAATCACTTGATTCAACGTAATCTTTTTATGGAGTAATACAAATTCAACCGGTAACTTCGCCAGTACGAAGATTTCGGCAAAGGTATAAATGCCAGGCATGATGTGCTTAAAAATAAACTCAATTTTTCCTCCAGTGTAAAGTCGTGAAATCCCGGAAACGTGTGCGTCGCAAAACAAATATAAAACAAATTATGATATTCCAATTTTATTTTGCATTTTTTATTTGTCTTTCGACAAAAGATTAGATAGATCGAGTATACTCGCCTCGAGCCTTAACGCGCAATTTTATACATGTCCGCGAAGCGTGTGCGTCGCAAAACGAATTAAAAATTCCAATTTTATTTTGCATTTTTTTATTTGTCCTTCGACAAAAGATTAGATAGGTCGAGAATACTCGCCTCGAGATTTTACGTGCAATTTTATACATTTCCGCAAAGGCATAAATGCCAGGCATGATGTGCTTAAAAATAAACTGATCTTTTCCT
This sequence comes from Oxytorus armatus, assembly GCA_958009045.1. Taxonomy (NCBI): domain Eukaryota; kingdom Metazoa; phylum Arthropoda; class Insecta; order Hymenoptera; family Ichneumonidae; genus Oxytorus; species Oxytorus armatus. The sequence continues at coordinate 17,455,799 of OY253748.1, forward strand.
TCCGTGTAAAGTCGTGAAATCCCGAAAACCTGTGCGTCGCAAAACAAATATAAAACAAAATATAAAATTCGAATTTTATTTTGCATTTTTTTATTTTCCTTCGACAAAAGATTCGGTAGGTCGAGAATACTCGCCTCGAGGTTTTACGTGCAATTTTATACATTTCCGCAAAGTCATAAATACCAGGCGTGATGTGCCTAAAAATAAACTGATCTTTTCCTTCCGTGTAAAGTCGTGAAATCCCTGAAACGTGTACGTCGCAAAACAAATGTAAAACAAAATACAAATTTCCAATTTTATTTTGCATTTTTTTATTTGTCCTTGGACAAAAGATTAGATAGGTCGAGAATACTCGCCTCGAGCTTTTACGTGCAATTTTATACATTTCCGCAACGGCATAATGCCAGGCATGATGTGATTAAAAATAAACTCAATTTTTCCTTCCGTTTGAAGTCGTAAAATCCCGGAAACGTGTGCGTCGCAAAACAAATATAAAACAAAATGTAAAATTCCAATTTTATTTTGCATTTTTTTATTTGTCCTTCGACAAAAGATTAGATAGGTCGAGAATACTCGCCTCGAGCTTTTACGTGCAATTTTATACATTTCCGCAAAGGCATGATGTGCTTAAAAATAAACTAAATTTTTCCTTTCGTGTAAAGTCGTGAAATCCCAGAAACGTGTGCGTCGCAAAGCAAATATAAAACAAAATATAAAATTTCAATTTTATTTAGCATTTTTTTATTTGTCCTTCGACAAAAGATAAGATAGGTCGAGAAAACTCGCCTCGAGCTTTTACGCGCATTTTATACATTTCCGCAAAGTCATAAATGCCAGGCATGATGTGCTTAAAAATAAACTGAATTTTTCTTTCCGTGTAAAGTCGTGAAAACCCGGAAACGTGTGCGTCGCAAAACAAATATAAAATTCCAATATTATTTTGCATTTTTTATTTGTCCTTCGACAAAAGATTAGATAGATCGAGAATACTCGCCTCGAGCTTTTACGTGCAAATTTATACATTTCCGCAAAGAAATAAATGCCAGGCATGATGTGCTTAAAAATAAACTGAATTTTTCTTTCCGTGTAAAGTCGTAAAATCCCGGAAACGTGTGCGTCGCAAAACAAATATGAAATTCCAATTTTATTTTGCATTTTTTATTTGTCCTTCGACAAAAGATTAGATAGATCGAGAATACTCGCCTCGAGCTTTTACGTGCAATTTTATACATTTCCGCAAAGAAATAAATGCCAGGCATGATGTGCTTAAAACTGAACTGAAGTTTTCCTTCCGTGTAAAGTCGTGAAATCCCGGAAACGTATGCGTCGCAAAACAAATATAAAACAAAATATAAAATTTCAATTTTATTTAGCATTTTTTTATTTGTCCTTCGACAAAAAAAAAGATAGGTCGAAAAAACTCGCCTCGAGCTTTTACGCGCATTTCGTACATTTCCGCAAAGGCATAAATGCCAGGCATGATGTGCCTAAAAATAAACTGATCTTTTCCTTCCGTGTAAAGTCGTGAAATCCCGGAAACCTGTGCGTTGCAAACAAATATAAAACAAATATAAAATTCCAATTTTATTTTGCATTTTTTATTTGTCCTTCGACAAGAGATTAGATAGGTCGAGAATACTCGCCTCGAGCTTTAACGTGCAATTTTATACATTTCCGCAAAGAAATAAATGCCAGGCATGATGTGCTTAAAAATAAACTGAAGTTTTCCTTCCGTGTAAAGTCGTGAAATCCCGGAAACCTGTGCGTCGCAAAACAAATATAAAACAAAATATAAAATTCCAATTTTATTTTGCATTTTTTTATTTGTCCTTGGACAAAAGATTAGATACGTCGAGAATACTCGCCTCGAGCTTTTACGTGCAAATTTATACATTTCCGCAAAGTCATAAATGCCAGGCATGATGTGCCTAAAAATAAACTGATCTTTTCCTTCCGTGTAAAGTCGTGAAATCCCTGAAACGTGTACGTCGCAAAACAAATATAAAACAAAATATAAAATTCCAATTTTATTTTGCATTTTTTATTTGTCCTTCGACAAAAGATTAGATAGATCGAGAATACTCGCCTCGAGCTTTCACGCGCAATTTTATATATGCCCGCCAGGCATGATGTGCTTAAAAATAAACTGAATTTTTCTTTCCGTGTAAAGTCGTAAAATCCCGGAAACGTGTGCGTCGCAAAACAAATATGAAATTCCAATTTTATTTTCCATTTTTTATTTGTCTTACAACAAAAGATTAGATAGATCGAGAATACTCGCCTCGAGCTTTCACGCGCAATTTTATACATTTCCGCAAAGTCATAAATGCCAGGCATGATGTGCTTAAAAATGAACTGATCTTTTCCTTCCGTGTAAAGTCGTGAAATCTCGGAAACCTGTGCGTGGCAAAACAAATATAAAACAAAATATAAAATTCCAATTTTATTTTGCATTTTTTAATTTGTCCTTCGACAAAAGATAAGATAGGTCGAGAATACTCGCCTCGAGCTTTCACGCGCAATTTTATACATTTCCGCAAAGGCATAAATGCCAGGCAAACCACTCGCTTCATACCTGTACACAGAACATATGTAGACTAAGCATATGCATGGTGGAAGGATACAAGCTGTAGTAATGCGCATAATGTACGAATAGCCAATAAGAAATTTGTACCATTGCGCCCGCCATTACGAGTGGCAATTTAAAAACGTTTATAATGAAATCGACGTAAATCAAATCAATTTAATAGTAAAAATAAAAAAATTTTATCATTTCCCCGAGAAAAATAGAAATAGCATAAAGAAATCTTTTCAGAATGACAGGCAAGCATTCCCTGAAGAATTTGTGAGCTATCTGGTGCAGGTAAACTGAAAACAATTTCAAAAAATTGTCGTGAAGAAAGCAGAAGGGTAAATGCGTAAAGAGAGGCAAGACATTTTATCATTGATGTATGCATTATTAATGAATAATGTTTTTTTTCAGTAGACTATTTGTATATGTTACCTTTTTAGATTGTTTTGTTTTTTCAAAATAAAAATAAAATTCTGATCTAATTTGGTTTCTTTTCATTAATTCATACTAAGCCTCTAAATCTATTTGTCATAATCGAAAACTTTGAAATTATCAATTAGTTTTCATCGATTAGCTTAACATGATCTTGAACTGAAATATACGAAAAACTTTATTTTTGTCTCTCGAATACTTATATCCCACATGATTGAAGGCAGAGAAGAGACTTCAGTCTCCTTAAGGACAAAATTATCAGAAACAGGGTGTATTATATAATCATTGTGAAATATACACTTATCATATTTTATTTGAGATTTGTACATTTCTGATTTGACGCGCGCCGTGACATCTAGCGGTAGTTAGCAGCGGCTCGTAGTAAAATACTACGAACTCTGCACTACCGCGACGAAGAGCGACCGCGTCGAAATTTCACCACAATTTATGACATTACCACAGCTTCAGCTCCTCGCCGCTACGCGGTTAACCGTCGCTCTTTTTTTCCACAAGCGGTCGGAAAGGTACGCGTTTCAATCATATATGATATATGTAATAATAGTAATAATCATCTATGCAATAAGTTTCAATCATATATGTAATAATATTACCCCCCTAGTATGTAATATATGTATTATATATATGGTTTCAATATATAAACACTCTAGTCTCCATGATAAAACAAACTCGTTGATACTCAACATCCAGCGCGTTTCCGACAGAGGGTATAGTGGCACAGTCCTACTGTGATTAATCCGTTGACTGTACCTACGCGTACTGGCGACAATGTAGGAGACGCAACTGTCTAATTCCCCTTCAGATTAACGACGTCGAAGCTTTAATATAAGGATTTAAAGAAAAGATTAGTTTTAACGATTTGTATATACAGTCTGCATGGAATTATCCTTTCTCGACGAGAAAACAATAAAACGGTGAATAATAGTCGTGACAAAAGGACCAATAAATTAATCAAATTCACATCATACATCTCGTACCCTGAAAATTCCCCACATTTGTTTTTACGGGACCCACCCGCGGGACACCTTAGTCTACCTGCGTACCAAATTTTAAGCTGAAAACTCAAACCGATTAGGAGGCAGAGGTCCGTAACAGAAGAACGCGCAGACATCCGAATTTTACCATGGGAATACCATTTTTCGGTACGAAATCCTTAAAAAAAAGCCCGCGGAGAAGATTGGTGCCGAGATCATTATTGGCCAAACGCACACTCATCGCACCATATCCAATTAAATCACACGTCTACATAAAATATTCTTGCTATATTGCGTATTCAAATTCGCATGACACAATAGCATTACGATTACATGTTTTTTTTTCTTCATTTTCAAAACATTTTAAATACATAAAATTCGCATAAATATATTAATAGTTAACGACACAAGAGAGAGTATTGCATTATAGGACAATTTTATATATATATTGCATATATATATATTTTTATTTTTTTCTCGACGTAGGGTGTTCCTGACGAACGCGAAACGCATTTATATTTTACAACAAAAATATAGTCTTACATAAAGTCTATACTGCACGCGAAATCGTTAGTATCGAAATACGAGAATTTTTTGTTTTTAGCAAGGCAAAGAATCGAACCACCCTGTAATAGTATAGTCGTTAAACATACAACGAGGGATCGTATATATACGAAAGTTCGAAGCCGTCGAAAAAGTTTGAAGCTTGAACGAGATTTAAATTCATCGATTAGCTTAATAAAGCGATTTCATTCGTGAATCGGTTAAAATGTTTTTTTTTTCATAAACATTGCATATATGATGTAGAGTATTGATTTTACAGAATTTAACGATTAAAATCTACGATTTTCTTTAACGTAAAAATTGCAATAATCAATTAGGCAGCAATAGTTTTGAAAATTCGGACATTTATAATTACGAGCTTTGTCCGAGGTGTTTGTTTTTCTTTTTCGTCAACAGACGCTGTCTATCGAAAAGTATGACGGCTACGATCTTTCTACAATACGATCGTTTTCACGGGGTTTTTGGTAGATTTTTAGGCTTTCATCCACTGCTCGACGTAATCGAGAGCTCCGAGAAGTATTCGTTTTTCCAAAATTCTCAACTGTATCGGCATCATTCGTTCACGATGCATAGGCGTCGTCACCAGCGTAAGATCCTCCTGAAAGACATTTAACGTACATCAGCCATGTATATACTGAGAATTCTAAACGAATCTCACTTTTGGCTGAAAATGTATAAATCTTTGACGCTTAACAATCATTGTGGGTCATTTTAACCCCAACAAAATTTTAGGCTGACGTTACGGCGTGTACTATCGCATTAGTATTTTTTTCGTAAAGGGTCATAACTGTAGAGTGCAATCTTCAAATTTTAATTAAAAGATAGTCAAAAACATAAAAAGTTTAAAGTTTTTACCTAATAAACGTTATTTTTTACGTTATTTTGCATCATGATTAGTATTTTTTTAAAACTCATATTTTGCAATGTTCCAAGAATGTTAAGTAATTTTTATTTTCCAAAAATGACGAATATTTTGGGCGTGGATAACGGTTTACACTTGTTGGGATTATCTTGACCGCATGTCACCGTTAAGGGATAATAAAAACTATAAAATTTATTGAAAATTGTTCATTATGGAAAGTTCTGAAAAAAAAAAAACAGATAGTTGTTTTGTGAAAAATAATTTGAGATCCTTTTAGCAAATAAAATTATTCGACCATAATTAAGGTTTATTAAAAATGTGACCAGAACTTTTAGAATCTACGATTTAAACGCGAAAAAAAGTGTAACGAAATTTTGCTGTTATTTTTTTTTCGAAAAAATCTATACGACAAAAGGTATCCTTCGAAATACATTGTATTACTTCAACATTTTTTTTCATGCGTTAAAGAACACGTTATTTAAATGAAAATAGGCGACTTTGATAGAATATTAAAAGCGTGTAAGAATGTTTTTTTTTTCGTTTAATCCTGATTAGACGAGGAATTAATAGTCGTTATTGCTATGAGAACGAAGGTAAAAAAAATGGTGGAAGTTGTAGAGGGGTATGGCACAAATATGTATATATGCCATGGGGAAAATGTAAGGGAAGGGATATTGTTAAAACCCGCAAATGAATAAACTACTACTTCTAGTCGTACTTCTTTAAAATTGAGAATAACGTAATTAATAGAAAGAAAAAAATTAATAAAACATTGTGACATCAATGCAATGTTTTTACCTCGAGTGTCGTGGGATAATTTCCTACGAGTAGTTGCAATCTCGTGAGCAAGAATTTTCTCACATTCTCCTCGACGACCGTGTCCAGTGCGCAATCACGATGCTTAAGATCAAAAACTTTGTCCGATTCCAACCAATGATCGAGCTCCGATTTTCTCATACTGAATACACGAAGAAAAGCGAGCATCTCTTCCGTTATTGGTTCGGTACCGGACATCAATAAAAACGTCACTGTGTTGGACGAAAAGCCCAATTTCTCGAGTAAACTTATGCGATCCTTGTAGAGATTATCGGCTTTGCTTATGCCGAGACGAAGCTTAAAACCGTCGTTTCGATTTTCGGGATAAACGAAACCCGAATGTACGAAGAAATCGGAATTTGTACGAGGTCCGTAATTTATGAAAATTTGTTCACCCTCCTTGAACGATCTCTTCGCGTAACAGACGCATGTGTCCGATGTTAGATTGAAATCGGTCGTTATCTGAAATAGAATGAAAAAATAATGCATAAATCGTAATTACAAAAAAATCAAATAGTGTGATGATTTTTTAAAATAATATATAAATGAATACTCTTGAAATTAGGAAAGTTGAATAAAAGAGTTCCTAATAAGGGATGTATGCTGTAACGTTTGACAGGCCGAAAACACGACACAATTGAAATAAACCTTGTACAAAATTAGCAACAAAAATTGAAATTTCTTAAAATATATTTTGTCTGTGTCAAAAAATGGCATTTAATTGTAAAAAAATACGAACTACAGCAATTGGACGAGAATACCAAAGAATTTTTTCGTTTTGAATATTGACTTGATAAAGAAATGGCAATGATATGAACAATCAATATTATCAGAAATTTTTCACGATAAATTTAGAGACGAGTCAAGATCGTACCAGAAGAACAAAGATGAAATAAATCAAACCTATAAAAAAATTTTGGATTGAAGCCATAAATTGAATTATTATTCTGTAAACTAGTAATTTACATTTTGTTTAAGGGCTCACATACCCCTCGAATTAAAAAGAAATCGATTTTTTTTACAGATTTTTATTCTATATTATACTTTTAAGAATTAAAAAAAAAAAACTTTTAAGAAAATTTTACTCCGATATAAAGTTATAGCAATAGATGTGACCGGACTTCGGAGTTCACGTTGTACCTACCAGAAACTTTAAACGCGTTTTTCTCGAAACTATGCTTTTAGACAGTGTCAGCAGTAACAGCAGGGTAACTCAGTCAATTTTTACTATCTTTTAACTTTTTTTTTTTAATCTTGATAATTATTTTCTCTATAGTCTGACGAGATATTTTTTTAATTTTTTGGTTGGATAATTTTTTATAAATTATTAAACAGTTTTTTCTTTTTTTAAATTGCATACTGAAGTTTGAAATACTGTAATTTCTTCATTTAAAAAAAATAAAAATCCCTCCGTCAGACTATAACTACTACATTATTTTACTAGATTCTTTTTTATTTTTACAAATTGAATAATTTTTAGCGAAGTTATGATGTCGATAAGGAGGCGCCATGGTTTTCATCAGTAGTCCATTTATACCCGTAAAAAATAATGTTAATATTAAAAAAGAAAAATAATTTAAAAAAATGTTCTCGTAGTTGAAAAGTTAATAAAAAATGTAAAATCAACAATTTATTAATTTTTTCACCATATAACCTTTATAATAATTTTTCAAATTTACTCGGTTTTCAGGGCGCGCAGCGGTATGGGAGCCCTTATTTTTTTTAAATAATAAAATACATTTCATAATGAAGAGCTTTTTGTATACGTGTCGAAAAGAAAAAAATTGTCGTTCTACACAGTTTTTACTCACTTCGCCCTCTTCGTGATTGCACATGTCCCACATTGGGATCAACGCATGGATCATTTGTGTTCCGTTTTTGCTGGGTATGAGATTTTGTCTGGTCATTACCGTCGATACGGCCCAGCTGAAAAATAATATTTTGCACATTCGTGTTTTCTCTCAATTCCTCGGTGATTATCGAACAGGTGAAATAGGAAATGAGGTCATTGACACAGATGAGCTTCGAGAGCGTTCTACTCGCTGTCCGAGATACATTGATGATTTTCACTTTTGTGAGATGTCACGAGAAAATTATATTGCAAACATTCTTTTGCCTTATCATACTCATGAATATTTACAAACGTCCTTTTTTTAAACTCAACGCTGAATTGATTTATAGAAACGAATATCGTAATAAAATGAATTCCGATTAAACTAGAGATGGGATATTGGCACTAAAATAAAAATGGTCTTCCTTGATGACTCGATATTGTTGATATTAATTCACGAGAATGAAGGACGTTACGAGCCGGAAGTAAAATTTTGTAAACCAGGGTAGAGACGTCGGTGAATTCTCGCTTAAGCTTTCTATCGGTTTCTCTAATAGGGCGATAAAGGAGCAACGAGCACTCGTGCATTCGTGAATAATGGAGTAAGAAAAAAAAAAAAAAAAGTCAAACGATCATAGTCGAGAAAACGATCTTTCATAAATATATAGCACTTCTCGACTCGCTCGATTTTTTGGACGAAATTGACCTAGAAAGCAGGAAATGTAAATAAAAAGGATTATTTTATTGTCCGAAGAGAACTTTCTCTCTCGTGAAGAATCGGAGGAGCGGGAAAAAAGGCACTTGGAGTGCCAACTCGCCGCTGCTTTAAAACGAACGTACGTTCATGGTCGCATCCGATATGCTTTTTGAGCACAAAAGATATATATATATTCAGAGAAAAATAAAATGAGTGTTGAGCAAGTTTGAATGGAAATTAGGAAATTCACAATCGTAGATCGTGTTTCCTTTAACATTACAAAATAACCCCTGTTCCATTTATCTCATTTATTTCATATTGTTTTATAAAATTAAATAAAAACGAATTGCAGCAGTTTAGAAAATAATTATTAGGCAGTTTAACATAATTTCGAATTAAGTGCGAATGGAAATTAAATGAATTTCAATAATAGATTATCACGTCTCGTTACTTATTTAATATTAATTATTTTATTCATCAATAATTATTTTTATTATGATGGAATCAAAAAAAATATATATATATAAAGCAATTGTGGAAAGTAACTTTTTTTTTCGTTCGTTCTTAGAATTTTTGATAATGAAATTTTGCCGTGATATATACATTTTTAATGAAAGAATAATGCGAATAGACAATATTATGCATATGGTCAATGTCGTAAGGATAATTAATGTCAAATGAATCGTGAAATAAATTAGCAATAAAATTGGTAGAAAGTGAGGAAAGGTGATTGGACTGAAATTTTCTAAACATTTTATTTTTTATAACGATAAACAAAATTAGTCTCATCGAAAAGTAATCTTCATCGTGCAGATAATTGTCGTTAAACTGCGACGTTTTAATCGTACGTCGCGTTAATGTTACAATTACGTATCTCTCAACTATCGAACTTTCGCTTTGTAATGAGCGCTAATTCGTCGAACGATGAGCGCGGTTAGCACGAAATAATTCGACGTGATCTCCGTGCAGAAAATTCGTCAATTTTGCCCCCCCACTCCCATTGGCTTTTCGCTTCGTGATCATCTTGTTAGGAGAGCAAGAAAGTACATACGTGTGAAAGTGCATATGGAGCTGAAGTAGTAGTTTATTTGCTAGTTCTATGGTTTACATTGTACAAAGCAGCAATTCACAATGTTTGTTGCTGGTATATTGACGAAAAAAATTGCAAGAAATTGGACGGGTAATAGTTTTGCATAAATTTAATTAATGAAATTATTTTAGTGGCTCTCGTCACGAAAGTAATTTGTAATAAATTTAAGGCTATCAATTCTTTTTAAAAGAAAATTTTTATTTTGTTAGAAAAGCAAGCACTCTGCAGCAACTTTTTGCAGCAACTTTTTGCAGCAACAGTTTGTAGCTTTTCGCTTCCTCGTGGAGGAACTGCCGATCCCCTCTGACTGACATAATTTTCTTTTACGCGATTTTTAATGTTTTTCAAAAAAATTCCATCGAAAGCATAAATCGTCTAATTTTCGAGCTATCAGGCTAAATTTTCTACACCAATAGAGTGTCATCAAATACTGTTCGGTATTGAATTTGGAGAAAATCGATTGAGGCGTTATAAATTTATGGAATTTTGAATTTTTCGAAAAAACCGCTATAGGTTAAGAGAAAAATAAAAAAGAATCTAGTAAAATACTGTAGTAGAATAGTTTGACGGAGGGATTTTTTTTTTTTTTCTCGAATATAAAGAAATTATACTATCTCAAACTTTAGTATGCAATTTAAAAAAAAATAAGTGTTTAATAATGTATAAAAAATTGTCCAACCAAAAAATTAAAAAAACCCCTCGTCAGACTGCAGAGAAAATAATTATCAAAATTTAAAAAAAAGTTAAAAACATTAAAAATTGACTGAGTTACCGTGCTGACACTGTCTAAAAACATAGTTTCGAGAAAAACGCGTTTAAAGCAGTTAGACAGGTAGCCGTCCCAATTCGATGTCCGGTCACAATTATTGCTATAACTTTGTAACGGAGCGGAATTTTCTTAAAATTTTTGTTTGAAAAATTCTTAAAGGCTAAAGAATAAAAATCTGTAAACGAAAAATCGATTTTTTGAAAATTTCGGGGGTACGTGAGCCCTCAATTCGTCAGGCAATTTTTAAACTATCTGGTCAGAATTTCCTACATCAATTGGGATACCATAGAAGGATATTTGATATTGAATTTAAAGAAAATCGATAAAAACATTCTATATCTATGGAATTGTCAATTTTTCGAAAAATTCATGAAGAATCAAGTAAACCTCGCATTACCAACGTTAGGGTGAGAAAAATTATGAGAAATGAAATTTTCATATTGTTTCCTCATCATTTTTGAGCATATACAAAACCTCCTCTCCTAGGAATCAAAAATCAATAAAAATCAATTGTTCATCGAGAAAAATTTGTGAATACGCGAAAACGGAGCGGAAGCAATTTGCAAGATTCAATTTGCATCACTTTTCTTCTCCTCTTCAGTTTGATGATGGGAGGTTTATTTGATTTTTAATGAAAACACAACGTCCTCCATCGGGAACAACAGTCCTCTACTCTTCGTCATACCATGGCGATACGTTATGTAGCAAAATTAGAGAATGTTAACTTATTATATGTACGCCAAACGATGGTACTTCCTTAATCGAAAAATTCATAGTAAACTTACCAAACGTAATAATTCGTAAAAGATTTTGGTTAAAGTATAAATTGAGTGTCTGGCGCCCTTTCCAACATCGCTATACTCATTATTTTGTCTGCCTCAAGGATTAATACTTCCAATTAAAATCGTCCGAAAAATAAGTAATTCGTAGTAAAAAAAAAGGGTAAAGAAACATAAAACCAACGTGTAGTAATAGAAGCAAAAATACTATGTCGCGTCAGGAAGATAAATAACAGGGAGAGTATCACGTTAAAAAGTGGAATGTCTTCCGGCTTTTAAATTCAACGAAGGTACGTTTCCATAATTAATCACTGGCTGTTTTGGTCGTTTCAATGAGAAACGAGAAAGACAAAAAAAAGATTTCAAACAGTTAGGTAACAAAAGGTCTCGAAATTTTTAGTAAAACACGATACCCCGCTCAGTCAACGTGTAAAATACTGTCGCGAGTTAACAAATAATGAAAAGAACGATTGGTTGTGTTTACATTTTTTTTTCGCTTCTTTCACAATTGAATGAGAGTGAGAACGATTTATAGAGGGGGGGGGGGGGGGGGGGGGATTAAGAAGGCTCGAGAAGAATTATTGTAGCAATCGGGGAAGGGATATACAGTCGAGTGCATGTGGGAAGGTCGTGCGATGAATTGAAGATCGTGAGATCTTCGCCATACTTTCTCCGCTGGTTGATGTGTATTACTCCGAGACTTTGGATATTAGCCGAGAGGCTCCTATATAGACCGAGGCAAAAGCCTGGTTGCTCGATAATATATTCCAAAAACGAAACTCGGATGCCCTTTCTTGGCCGTTACGATCAAAACTCGTCTAATTGAACCGAATAATTAAATTTATCTTGTTTGTAAAAAAAAAAAAAAAAAAAAAAACGAACATAATTTCGCCAAATCGGACAACTGGTTGGAATTGACATTTTTATTTTTGTTGAACTGTACCATAAGGTGAAGGGCTCTGTTGATATTAAATTATTTTGATTTTCTCATACATTTGGGCTATTACTTTTTTTTTTTACCAGACGAAGATTAAGGGGTATGGTCACGGTAGAATTTTCGAAAAATCCATGTTTTTCTTTTGCTTAAACGCTGCTTTATCGTCATTAAAATAAGTTAAGTTAAATTAAGGTAGTAGTTAGTATTTTTTTTATCACCGACTTCGAGCGTATAACGTAAGCCTATTTTTGGCACGGCCATAGAGTATCCGGATGCGCCGTGTGATAAATAACTTTAACAACTTTTACCCGATTGACTTCGAATTAAAAAATTAGGTTTTTAATTACATTTCGCAGAGAAGTATGTACGGAATTTCTGATTAATTAAAAACTTTCCATTTTATGAGCAGTTTTATACGAAATTTTTCACTGGAAATTCACCTTTTAAGTTCAAATGCCTACAATAGTCGAATAAAACAATATTTTTCGAATTCCGTATGCACTTCTCTAGGTATTCTGATGTAGATTAATGAGAATTTTTTTTAAGTTCTGTGTGGATGCCAAATGTCACGCCCGAAAAAAAAGATATCAAAAGCAAATAGCAGTAGTTGGCCATTTTGTAAGACAAAAAAAAATGTTATTAGCTTGATATTTATACTAAATAGATGTGTAATTAGTTTTATAAATAAATCACTTTTTCATAGAAAAAAAAAAAATTGTTAAATGTGCACATGATTTTATACCGTCTACCGTGGCCATACCGCCTAAGGGACCAGACCACCGTAAAAAAATTGCTTTTTCATTTTTTGAAAGGTGCATTTGTTAAGAATACTCTCACGAAATTTTGTAAAGAAATTCGTACAATAGACGGAGATACAGCATTTTTTCAATTTAGTTTGTATGTCGAATTATCCTTCAGCAAAACTCTGAACGCGTTTTTCTCGAAACTACGTTTTTCAACCTGGTTGACAACATATTTAAAAAACTATTCATCCGATTTGCATGTGCCAAGTCTTGAAATGTTCGAAAATCCAGTTTCTATGGCACCGCGTTGGGATTTTTAAAATAAAGGACCCTCTTCTATTTTTCTTTTTTTTTCATAAACGATGAAAATTTTCTGTGAAAATGAGAAATAAAATTCGCTGGTCCGCCATTTTTTTTAGATATCGAAATTCCCCTATGTGATGCTATAAACCTATATGTCTAGTTTATAAATATATTTTTTTTGTCTTTTTCGGATGAACCGTATGGCTTAAGGTTAAATAAAAAATTCTTGATAATTCTTAATCTATAGACATGTCATTCTGGTCGGTACTACTGAAGTTAAATTTCATGGATAAATAACAAAATGGCGGACTTTGGAAAAAAGTTTTTTTTTCTCCAAAGTCCGCCATTTTGTTATTTATCCATGAAATTTAACTTCAGTAGTTCCGACCAGAATTACATGTCTATAGATTAAGAATTATCAAGAATTTTTTATTTCAGATAACATCAAGAGCCTAAATCACCGGGGCCATCCACGCGCTTTTTTTCGAGGTGCCAACTTCGATCAATAATAATAATAATAATAAACTATTAAATTTAAAAAAAAATTTATTTTTGTATCTTTAATATGTAAATAAAAACATCCTAAATATCCAAAACGATTCATTTTTATTTCCCTACAAAAAAACGCCCTCCAAAAAAGACATGAAAATCGGCTGAAGTTACCAGACTAGTACCTTAATTGCTGTCAACCACCAAGCACCAACTTTGTCGCAGTATCTATTCTTAAGATTCGAATAAAAAAATTTGTGTAGTGTCTTCTATATGTATATATTGAATATTAGTATCAATAAAAAAAACCATTCATCGTTTGATCGAAAAAAATCATGAAAAATACACCCTCTTACCCCGCGCGCACCGTGATCTGGTGCCTTAAGGTACATGGTGCGATCGAATTGAGTCAACGTAGTGATAAATGTTATAAATTTTCACAGATTGCCGTGCTTTGCAATTGACAGTTATAAAAGATGAATGGGTAATGTTGCGTATCAGTACTATGAAAGTATATTTGTAACAATGGATTCCCAAAAAAATCAAGTAGTTTCGGTCAATTTTGGACAGGGTGTATTTTTATTTAGATTTTTCGAAGCATAATCGCATTTTTTTTACGTCTTTATCGGCAAAGTATTATTAAAAATCCGGGTGGTGAATCGATGGAGCATGTTTCAATGAACAATTTTGGATTGTTCTTTGGGGGAAAGAAAAGAAAAAAAAAATACATCTCCTCGGAAATTGATATAAACTGCTCCATTTTTGTTTACATATAGAGGAAGCTTTGTTTTCACGAAAGAAAATCATTTTTTTAAAAGTCATCGTGTTAAAAAGTATTCTAAAACACCGGAAAATTCTGTGTGGGGGTTTGTGTATGTTAGAGGTGTAAAATTGAAACCGCTGTAACTTCGAAATGGTTTGAGCTTTCCGGCTGAAATTTGGCACACAAGTAAATCAGCAGCGACCCTTTGTTCACTACGATTTTTGTGACTTTTGCGATTTTGTTGACAAATTTTTTCTTTTGCATTTATTAGGATTTATGAAATTTTCAAAATTCTGTGTTAAGAGCAGTTTTCGAGCTATGGTAGCATTCTACACAAAAATAGATAATTAATTATCGATCGTGGCGTTCGAAATTTACAAAATTTCGGATTTTTCGAACAAAAAATGATATAGGCGTTTGTTAAGGCCTATATCATTTTTATTTTTCGTCTAGCACGTTTAAACTTTGAGCCATCGAGTGAAAACTTTGTGCACCTATTGGGTGTCATTAAAGGATATTTTCTATGAAATTGTGAACAAAATTGATCGCGTCGTTTTAGATTTGAGAAATCTCGAATTTTTCAAAAAAAAAAAAAAAACAAAACGCGTGCTTGTTACGATTCTACGCAGGAAGCCAAAATTAAAAAAGATATGGTTTCTCATAGATAAACTTTGAACATTGTGTGAAATTTCGAGGAAACAACTGTGCCAGATTTAACTTGCCGCTTTTGTTTTAACGAATCCTTCGCTACAAATAATTTCTTGTGCTACTGACAAATAGTGGCATTCAACTTTTATTACTGTCAATTGACGAACAGCGATTTGTACAAATGATTGTAAAAACAAACAGCGCTGATTTGACTCCACTGTGCAGTTATCTTGAAAAAATGAAAAAATAAAATAAAATAACATAAATAAATGATTGATTTCATTCATAATTATTTGATTTTACTCTCGATGATGAATCGAAAAATTTTTTTATTTAAATTTCCGTTAATTTTATCATGAATATTCATTTTTTTTCTCTGCAAAAAAAAATCAAATCCGCCTGTCGGTAGATAGACCGATGGAAATTAACGTAAATAAATGCAAATGTGATGTTGGAATTAGAATGTATTCGTGAAGACGTTCGACCATCGGTCGTTGGGCTCAAGAAGTACGGCGGCGTTCTAGCTCCAAGATGATATTCATCTTCTTATAGGCATCACTAAAGAGAAAGAGAAAGAGAGAGAGGAAGAAGAGAGCGTCTATCTATGAACCTCTAGAAGTATCCTCCAAGTTTCACCGACTTACTTACCACGTCGTCGAGAGAAAACGCTCATCAGTTTGCGAGAGGAACTTACGCCGCGAGGACCGAACGTTTCACGCGAGAACGGCTCCAGTTACGGACAGCGCGAATTTTTATTTGTTTTTTTATTTTTTAAACTAAAATTCAATCTTAAAATAAACATCGCGACAAAGTGAGTGTTTTTGTTTTAAATGTTCTTGAAATAAAATATTTAACAATCGAAGTGTTTGAAAAAAAAACGTGATTCGATACGGCAAAAAATAATAATTTTTTTCTAAAGCAATTCCGTAATAATTGTAGAAAAAAAAAAAACATTAATTAAAGAAATAGTACTGCATGAATTTTGAGGACATTTGGAATTTGTGCAATCGTAAAAATATAATTTTTTTAATACTGTGCCTCGCTGTGTTGTACGTACATGTGTTTTTGAATAAATTAACAAGAACTGTTATAAACAAGAGACTGCATTATTGAGGAAAGAGAGAGAGAGAAGAAAAAAAACAATGCCGACGATTGAATTTTTGAAACTTCAGTAGGAGAATTATCTTTTCGTAACGCTGGGGTTTTTGGTTCTCGGAGTAATGAAGCTTTGATCGGGAAAATCGTCGAAGAGCAATGTGGAAATTGTCGTATATCATTTTGTCGTTGATAACGATCGGCAATTCCTCGGCACACGATCGCACCGGGACGACGGAGATTTCGAGAAATTTTCACAATTATGAGAATCAGGTGAGCCTCGCAGATTAATCGAGAGTATAGTGGTGAGTGCGTGCGGCGCTCGCGACGAGTAATAATTATTTTAATTATCGTTGAAAGCGTTACATAGATAATATGAGAATTTTGTGAGACTAAAATCAGTCGAGAGCCCGTGTGAAAGAAAAGAGAAGAAAAATTTCGCTTTTTTTCTACGAGAAATTGTATTGCAAACAAAATAGCCAGGATTTGATAATAAAAAAAATTGTATACATTTAAAAAAATATTCAGGATTTGTAAATTTATGAAATATAAATAATCGCCTGAATATTTTTCATTCGGGATTAATTGTCAAATTTTTTAATATTTCATAACATTGGACAACAAAAAAATGTGTAATTTAGTTTGCAACAAAATTTCTTTCAATTTATCAAAATTTGATAAGTTCATAAATGCTGAATATCTTTTTTTAACGTAAACGATGTTAAATTTCATTTGATATCAATTGAAAATAGTGCACAATTAACTTCTTTTTTTTTCTCAACGTATGTATTATTTTATTTTTTTCTCCATAAATTACAGTTTCACAGTATTGTGCAACTGTGAATTATAATTGGTGCGAAACTTTCCTTTTTTTTTTTTTTTATATTATGGTCGTTGAACTTTGGCCATTATTTACGTTTTGGCACGGCTCGTTTAACGACCAAAATTCATGACTCGTGACGAATTGGCGAATGGTTTAACAGTTCGGAAGTTAGAGGAGTAGGGTGTATTTCCGCTTTTTTTTTTCTGTTCCACCAACGTTCTCTCTCGACGGGAAAATTTCAACGTGAAATCGAAACAATCGCTGGATCGTTCATCGAATGATGTTTTTAGGTTTGTTTTTTTTTCCTTTTTAATATTGGACGCGTGAATTTGTGCGTTGCATCGTTAATACTGCTCGGAAGTGCCAGAGATTCTTCGTTGCTGAGACTTTCCATGCACAACTTTCGACTTGCCTCGAAACAGAATTATAATTGGAGTTTCGTTCTCACGACCTTTGTCGTGCGTTCTCCGCGTCACAATCGCGCACTTTTTCATCGAGCACACAACGGGTGAAACCGCATGGAATCTTCAGACGCGGTGAATCGCGATTTTTTTTTCTTTCTCTCTCTCTCTCCCTCTAAACTTATTCCACAACGAACCGAATCGAGAAGTTTGTTAGGTTACAAAATATTTTACGTTAAATTTTCACGTCGGTTCCTACAAAGTTCAAACGAGAAATTTCACTGTGAGAAAACGTCGTGCTCGTCGAAGACAACGACACCAAAGACCGTTCGGATCTCAACAAATATCTATAGGATTTTTTTGAAAAATTTTTAATTCCATAAATTCAAAACGCCTGGATCGATTATCTCCAACTTCAATAGCGTCCCTCTATGGTATCCAATAGATGAACGAATTAGTTCAAATACGAGACAAAATATTCTTTGATGGTAGCCAATCGATGTACGAAGTTTTGGCTCGATAGCCGGAAAATGACAAGAGCTAGAACCGTTAACAAACAAAAATTTAGAATTTTTCGAAATATTCGCAATTCTATAAATTTCGAACCCTCCGATCGATTTTCTCAAAATTCAATAGCGAACAGTATTTGATGATAGTCTATTAGTGTAGAAAATTGTAGCCGGATAGCTCGATAATTGCAGGAGTCATCCTCTCTTAACACATATTTTTGAAAATCTCCAAAATCCTATAGAATTCAAAAAAAAAATCGTCAATTGTTACAAAAATCGTAGTGAATAAAGGTTATTTACTGATTTACATGTGTGCCAAATTTCAGTCCGAAAACCCGAACCAATTAGAAGTTACAGCGATATCAAATTTGCACCCCTATCACTCACTTTTGTTTTTTTTTTTTTTTTTCATGAAAACAAAGCTTTCCCTGCGACGAAGTAAAAACTGCAAATTTATTTATTGTTTCCTCATAATTTTTTGCATGCAAAAAGCTTCTTCCATAAAACAGCAAAGTATCAATTTTCACATTTCTTTTTATTTGTCAATTAACTTTTTATCGAATTTATCGATTAGTGTAATCAGACATTTTTTCACGTTTAACGAAAGTTTTTCGATTTTGTCAAATTTTCAGGACTATCACGAAGAAGCAAAGAGTCACGAGTACACGAACGAGAAAAATGATCGTCGTTACAACGAGAAATTATCGCGCGGCGATTTGGACGAGTTCGAGGGTGACAAACTCATAGGAAAATGGCGAAATAGCGGTTCGGCGTTGGAACCAAAATGGCGGGACGGTGATTCGTTGCCGCTCGTGCCCTTCAATAACGTCGCGAAAAGGAAATCATTCGTTGATCACGGTATAATAAACGAGGACGTAAAATCGCTCGAGTCCTCGCGGGTTGTTACGAAATTTAACAATCGTGCGAAAGAACAATCGTCGAGAGATCATCAGAACGATGAAGACGACGAAACGATTGAAAAAATTCCGATCTCGTTCGATTATCGTCGTACAACATCCGACGAGACAAATGATCGTTATTCGCTCGAGGAGAATTACGAAAAATTTTATAATCCTCACGATGATTCAGCTCCGGATAACGATTACGAGAAACGTGAAAAAACGAGAAATTCGGAGACTATCGAAACAGTGAAAAATTCCAAAGATCCAACGTTACGACTGGAAAAGAAAATCAAAGAATTATCGTACAGCATTGATAATGACGAAGAATCATCGAGATCACGTTATCGCGATACTTTTCAATCGCCGCCAAACGAGTACGAGCTTAACGACGATGAGTATCAAAAGCCAAGACCGAGAAAACGTCGTCCACCGCAAAACTACGAATTTCTTGAGACACGAGCACCCACTTATTCGATAACATGGAGCACCGAGCGATACATCGAGAGTGCGGGAAACTTTGACAAAGAAACAACGAGAATGATGAAAAAACCGGAAGTAACGACCAGACGAAGAGGGGACGAGAAGAAACTAATGAAAAATCGTGAAAGACCGTCGAGTACGGTAACGCGTAAAGTTTCAGAAAATTCGGAATTGAAGTCTCTGTTGAAGATGCAACAGATCGAGGGTCTTAGTCTCTCGGAACTACTGCAACGACGCAATTTGACACTGGACGATTTGCTCAAAGGAAAAGCCGAAGTTTTGAACGTATTGAAATCTCGTAACGACGATAGTACCGAGATAATTGACGTGAGATCGAAGATTTTTGAAACGAAAAAATCGCACGACAGCGCGGAAAGTGCAAAGCCAGAAGGAGGTCGGCTGAGAGATAAAAATTCAAACGCAACGTTTAATGAAATTTCGAAAATTTCAAAGAACGATAATAACATGGGAATCGATGGAGAACGAGAAAAGGTGGATGATATGGAAATAATTGATTCCCTCGAGAGCGAAGATCGTCAGAGAAGAATTAACGATAATGAAAAACTTTCGGCCATTGTTAGATTAACAAAACCAATAATATTGCCGGGTTTAAATTTTTTTAATGACAAATCAACGAGAATCACGACGATAAAGGATGACGTTAGAGATGATTCCATTGAGTCCCATCAGAGTGATGATATCACGAGAAAGGATGAAACGGTGAAAATCGATGACGACGAGATAATGGAATTTTCCGATTTTTCGATGAAAAAAATCGAATCTACAACGGGCATTCTCGACGAGACGACTGGCAATGAATTTTATGTAAAGCACGACGACGACACGGGATCGACATTGAGCATTGAAAATATTTTAAGTCCTACACAACAAACAGCGACGATTTTACCGATTAACGAGAAAAAATTGTACGACACAAAAGTGAATAGCGTGACGACGGATAAAAACAATTCGGATCACGATATTTTACGTATCTTCGATTCGGATTATCAGAGCGACGAGCCACGTGAAATTAACGAGGACGAAGTTCTCGTGACAAACGATAAAAACGTGAATAACGATGAATTAACGATGAACGACCAGCCGTACGACGGTACAACAATGAAAATAGACGAAATAACGAACGTTGAAACGGACGATTTGCCAAAGAATCATCAAATATTTTCAACAAGTGGCAAACCGTACGATCTCGTGATATCGGAAATTGAGCCTGAGGCACGTGCCGAAATATTCGAGCTTTTTAGTTCGGGCTCGAGCGCGAAGCGTCTCGAGCGTTTGTTAAAATCTCGTAATATGAGTATCGACGAATTGATATCATTGAGACAACGTGGCTCGAGTAAAGTTCATCTCGCCGAAGTTTTGCGAACTCGCGACAATGTTGATTCACGAAACTACAATAAAAACGACGAAACATCGAGTAAATCAAGTTGGAACGAGAGTACAACGACGAGTACCGAAATAAATTTGCCGGAAACAACGAACAATGATTTATCGTACATCGAACTGGACTCAACGACATTGGATAGCGAGGAAAGTGATAAAATCGACGAACAAACGAATATTTCGTCGATTGGACGTGATAAAGGAAACATTCACGTTGCAACAACGATGAAAAATGAGAAAAATGAAGAATTATTGGAATTACTTAGAGCCTTCGATTCGTTGCCTTTTTCCATTCGCACCGAGTCATTTGTAACCGAGGAATCGACGAATGACGAAAGAACAACGATAAAAAACGAGAATATCGTTGAGAATACGAAAGTTTCTGATTTACCGATGAATCACGTGGAAATTGGTCTGGTGGAGGAAATAATTGAGGAAAGCTTGAGACCTAACGACGATCTTATCGAAACAACGGAACGTACGAATTATTCGATAATAACGAAGAGCATTGAGGAGAGAAAAAATTTGTCAAAAGTACGTCCGAGTATAATAGCGAGTGGGGCTATACTTGGCTTCACTATCGTCGTATTTCTCGCTATATTTATCGTTTGTCGTATTAGACAGAAGCAAAAGTACACGTACAGAAATACATTTTCGCGCGCTGTCTTTCAAGGACCCGCTATGACAGCGAGAAAATTGTCAAATTCCAGCAGTCTCAATACAATTATGGTGAACGTTGTTGCAACCTCGACGACCAAGCGACCCGACAGACGTGACAATTATGATATTGATGAAAATTTCGAACCGAAAAGCGACATTGAAAACGACTCGTTGGACGCCAATGACAGTTGGGAGACTATACCGGATTTTATGAAATAAACGCGAGATAAATTCGATAGATTCGATGTTCGTTAGGATGATTGGAAAAAAAGGATTTTTTTTCTCTTAAGGTAGTAGTCTGGTAACTGGTTTTTGAAGGAAATAAAAAATGAATCGTTTTGGATATTTAGGATGTTTTTTATTTACATATTAAAGATTACAAAAAAAAATTTTTTTTTTAATTTAATAGTTTATTATTATTATTATTATTGATCGAAGTTGGCACCTCGAAAAAAAAGCGCGTGGGCGGCCCCGGTGATTTTGGCTCTTGATGTTATCTGAAATAAAAAATTCTTGATAATTCTTAATCTATAGACATGTCATTCTGGTCGAAACTACTGAAGTTAAATTTCATGAATAAATCCAAATCCGCCATTTTGTTATTTGTTAAAAAAAAGTTTTACTTTCCAAAGTCCGCCATTTTGTTAATAATGCATGAAATTTAACTTCAGTAGTTCCGACCAGAATGACATGTCTATAGATTAAGAATTATTAAGAATTTTTGATTTCAGATAACATCAAGAGCCAAAATAACCGGGGCCACCCACGCGCTTTTTTTTTCCAGGTGCCAATCTCGATCAATAATAATAATAAACTATTAAATTTTTTCAAAAATTTTTTTTTTTGTATCTTTAATATGTAAATAAAAACATCCTAAATATCCAAAACTATTCATTTTTATTTTCCTACGAAAAAACGCCCTCCAAAAAAGACATGAAAATCGGCTTAAGTTACCAGACTACTACCTTAACATTTGCTTACTTATTGGAATTATTGTAGTTAGTAAAAGAAAAAAAATAGCTTATAAAGGAGCTAACGAGCATTTTTTTCATATTGCTCTAAGAATTTTGCAAGAATTGCAAAAATTTCAACGAGGAATGAAACGAAAAAAAAAAACGTTTTTTTTTAATTATCCTAATATCTATAGTATTAATTGATTATCGGTTTTTATCCAAGATGAAATTCGTTATCAAAGGCTGATTTTAACTCGAGTAATCCCAACGAAAAATTGCTCGATATTTATTCAATTTTTCGTACGCGGCACTGACCAAAAAAAAAAAAAAAAAACCGTTTGTGCAATATTAGAGAATATTTCGAAAGATTGTTAAATTATCGTAAATATCTATTCTGTAATGTACAATGGACGTCACCGTATATTTATTTCTGCTCTGTGTTCTGCGAATTTTTATATTTAAAAACAAATAATAGCAATAATAATAATAATAATCGTTGTATATTACGTCGTTGTACTGATTAATTAATTGATTTTCACAATTGTTCGTTAAAGATTTTTTTTGAATATTTCGTTGCTGTACTCACCGGTATTCTTCCCAATTGAAATAGGGCCTCAGTAAATCCGACACCGGATTACGAGTATTGTAGAACATTTCCGAGAAATAGGCAAATTGTCTTACGATATTTCGGCTCTGCTTCATCGCCGCTTCTGTATAGAAAATTGTAACAAAAATGTTGTAATTTATGATTTTGGATGGAGAATTTGGTAAATCTAGTTAAAAAAATTTGGAAAAGTTTTTGAACTAGAGGAAGCTAACTTTGAAGAATTCGTTTGCCGACAGAAGAGAATTTGTGATAACGAAAAAAAATTGTTATGAAGCAACGCGCAAATGTCTAATTTGCATCTTTTTTTCCTAAAAAACCAAAGCTTTCTCTATGAGCAAGCAAAATTTCACCGTTATATTACTAAATGTCATTAAATTTCGAAAATCTTCACTTTTTCTGGCGAGCATTAGGGCGATTTTTTTTTTCAGTCCCCACCCGAAATTTTGTTGGATATGTCGAAAAAGAAATTCCCTGAAAGTTACGGCCCTTAATATTAATTCTAAGTACTTTCCCAAAGCGTGAGAAGATTTTCCATCTTAAATACACGAAAATCGAATTTTTTTTTTTTTCAAATTTCTATAACTCAGCCGCATTTTATGCTATCATATTGTTCTTGGTTTCGATTTACTTAGAATAAAACAATCTAAAAAAGTGCCTTTTGCGGCGAAAGTGTAAATTGTACTGGTGAGTTAGTACAGGTCACTGAAGTTGATTTTTACCCAAAATTCTCGTTTTTTTGCTGTTATCTCCGAAACAATTAACTTTATGAAAAAAAATGTGAATGAAAAATTTGTTGAAAATTTAATTTCCTACAAAAAAGGTCCTATCGACACAATTGCTTAAATTAATATTTCTTGAGATATTGAACTTTAACTTATGAGTAAATTTTATAAATTTATGAAATATGATATATTAAATAATAAAAAAAATTTTTTTAAATAAAGTTCAATATCTCAAGAAATATTAATCTAAGCAATTGGGTCGATAGGACCTTTTTTGTAGGAAATTAAATTTCTAACAAATTTTTCATTTACATTTTTTTCGTAAAGTTAATTGTTTCGGAGATAACAGCAAAAAAACGAGAATTTTGGGTAAAAATCAACTTCAGTGACCCGTACCAACTCACCAGTACAGTTTACACTTTCGCCGCAAAAGGCACTTTTTTAGATTGTTTTATTCTGAGTAAATCGATACCAAGAACACTATGATAGCATAAAATGCGGCTGAGTTGTAGAATTTTGAAAAAAATAAAATAAAAAAATCGATTAACGTGTATTTTAGATGGAAAATCTTCTCACGCTTTGGGAAAGTACTTAGAATTAATATTAAGGGCTGTAACTTTCAGGGAATTTGTTTTTCGACATGTCCAACAAAATTTCAAGTGGAGACTGAGAAAAAAAAATAGTCGAAAAAAAAAATCGCCCTAAGCGAGCATAGTTAGTAGACCATTTTAATTCTTTCCAAATAATGGAAAAAAATGCTTCAAAATTTCTAAACAAGATTCATCCGAGATATAAAGCTCGATGGAAAGTTAATCGCATTAGTTTAATGTGAAATTTTTCACGCTTCAAAAGTTTTGGTAAGCTATTGAAAATAGCAATTCCCTGTTTTTGGAATATTAAGAAAAGCAGCTTAATAATTGAGAGAATACAAAAGAAAAATAATACTTCAGTAATTACCAAGCGTAGGGCTGCCCTTTAATTCCACAAGTTCCAGAGCGCTCATATACAAAACTGTGCAGTAGGTAGTTGGCAAAACGTCGAGATAAGGCTTCCATTTGGAATTGTCCTTGTGCCTCTCGACGAGAAGAGCAATGGCCAGTGCGACTTGCGGCATGTGTTGTATCAGAGGATCGTTCTGAAGTACAGAAAGTTCGGGCGCAGCGGTCTCCGTACTGAGAATAATTTTTCCAGGTATCTCTAGGGCAATATCGCCAGAGGCAAAATCTCTGTCAGCCCTGAGACCCATGTCGTAGCCAGAAAATTCTGATATACTGGCGCCGTCAATGCTGGCGTCGTTATCTTTGAGCCATTTTACAAAACGATCGATCGCTTGCGATCTCTTGGTCTCGCGTGTCTTCATCTCTGCGAGGCGATTTATCTGCTCAAGGACTTGCGTCAGTTCGAGATAATTGTCCCATAGACGAGCTACATCAACCGGATCGCTGCAGACTAACAAGAGAAAACGAAAAATTAAAAACCAAAATTATTTTACAACAGAATCATTTTATTTTTTTCAAGGAAAAAAAAAAAACTACTCACGTCGAAAGAGTTTTTCACAGAGAATATTCGTCTCATTCTTTTTCGTTACAGACGCTTTCTTCTGCTGCGACTGATGATTATGATGATGTTTACTTTTTGACGAGGGATGAGGTTTCTTTCTACCCATCTTCTTTCTATCTATCTCGCGCTAAAATCGCAATTTTTTTTTCTTTTTCTCAATCTTCTCTAAAACCGCTATCTCGCTACTATTACGTACTTTACTAAGGCTTCCGGAATCATCGTAGCCACGCAAGACGCGTTAAACTATAAGGTAATATCGTCTCGATTCTTTTTTTAACTAAAAATAGAATGGAATTTTTGTTTCTCTCGTAGCGGCAGAGTAATATAACGCGAAATTCGAGTAACATAACCTCTCTCGGATGCTTTCTCTCTCGAGAGAGAGAAAGAAATACACGATACTCTGTTCTCAGTTGTAAGAGCAGCTGAGGCTGAGGAGAGAGACTGCAGCCAACTGCAGCTGCTCCGATTACGCGGTGCGCCATGCGACTGCGTGAAAAAAAGTTACGAAAGGATTAAAAAAAGAAAAGCTACAAGTTGCTTCCTCGAAATTTCACAAAACGCTCAAAAATCTCCTCTATAAGGAATACTTTTTCAATTTGTCTTCCTCACAGAGGATATAGAAAACTTTAGGCATTATTGTGTGATATTTCAAGGAATGAACTTGCAAGTTCCAACTTTTTTGTTCCCTACATGTATTTTTAATCCCAAATTTTTCGAATAATTTAGAATTCAATGAAATGGCGACGGTTTCATCGATCGTCTTGAAATTCAACCGGCAATCATCCTTCAAATGACATTCTATATACAAGGTCTGTTCAAAAAGTATCGCGAATTTTGAATTTCCGCGGGCTACGTATATTCGATTTTCGATTTTTTTTTCGTGGCGTTAGGTTGGTACTCGTGGTTCTCACTTATGCTGAAAAAATCGGCCATTTTGAATGTTTAGTTAATTGTCGACAGCTTTTTTGGTTAGACGTGTTTTGGCTTGTCTTCGATTTTTGCCTATTCCAAAAAACGGATTAAAGAATCTGTATGAAATTTTGTGTGAAAAACAAAATTAAGTGCGCGGACGCATTGCGAATGTTGACTGTGGCATATGGTGAAGCTACCTTGGACCAAAGCAACGTTTATCGGTGGTACAAAATGTTCTCAGAGGGCCGAGAAGATGCGTACAACGAAATGCGTTTCGGACACCCGAGCACATCAACAACAGACGAAAACATTGATGAAATGAAGAAAATAATATTGGCCAATCGTCGAATCACCGTTAGAGAAGTCGCTGAGGAACTAAACGTATCGATTGGCTCGTGCTATTCGATTTTTATCAATGATTTGGACATGAGACGGGTCGCGGCGAAATTCGCGCCATAATTGCTCAATTTCGAAGAAAAACAGTGTCGCGTTAACATTGCGAAAGAGCCGTTGGACTCGGTCCGCGACGACCCAAATTTGCTCCAGAGCGTCATAACTGGTGACGAATCATGGGTTTATGGTTATGACGTGGAAATCAAAGCTCAATCATCGCAATAAAAGCTGCTTTTTTTGGAATAGGCAAAAATCGAAGACAAGCCAAAACACGTCTAACCAAACAGCCGTCGACAATTAACTAAACATTCAAAATGGCCGATTTTTTCAGCACAAGTGAGGGACTTGAGTACCAACCTAACGCCACAAAAAAATCGAAAATCGAATATACGTAGCCCGCGGAAATTCAAAATTCGCGATACTTTTTGAACAGACCTCGTAAGTACAAAGTTTTACCACGAAAACAAGAGTTCGATAGAAATTGCGCAAGCTATACAGAGCCTAAACAAAACACCTATATAATTGTTTTAAAAATGTTTTAATACCACAATCGATTCTCGCCAAATTCAATAGCCAACAGTTATTTGTGTAGAAAGTTTTAATCTGACATCTCGTAAGTTGCATATAAGTCATGCTCTTAAAAGAAATTTTTGAGAATTTTCTAAAATCTTGAGAAATTCGAAAAAAATTTGTTATCACAAAAATTAACCAAAGACCGTCACTGACTTGTGTCCCAAATTTCACACCGAAAGCTGAAACTAATTTCAAGTTATAACGATTACAATTTTGCTCGCGTGTCGCCTCCACATATCGAACATTTTTTTTTCAAATGTAATCATTTTTGAAACTTTTCAACCTACTTTAAATGAACTTTGCAAATGTTTGTTTTTTCATTATTTACGTTGTAATATATATATAATATATATGTATATGTACACATACATATATTTATATATAAGGATATTTTTTATTTGTCGTAACTGAATCGAAACATCTTACATCATTTGTGTCTTATTTGTCATTTCTACATTTTAAAAACCTATGCTCTCTCATGTTTTTTTCCCCTCCCACATAGAAGCTAACATGTGCATTATACGTCCGTGATATTTGTTTCCCGCTTCGTCATCCTGAGATCGCAGACGTCGAAGCTATGTAACAAACAAAAATCTCAATTTCGACCGATTACCAACGAAAAACGGTAAAATAAATTATGTGAATTCCCGAAATTGTCTCGCTTCAGAGTAAATCCCTTTGACAATAATCGTTAAGAATCTTACTTAATGTTTTTTCTTCTTCTTCTCCTTTACCTCTTAAAAAATCTGCATTGCTCCAGTCGCGAAACAAAATTCGCTCACATAAACAAACAAAACCAAGGTCTATACAAATAACTTTCGTTGGGATAATAATTTTATTTCTATACACTAACGTAAGTCTATGTGTGCTCCAAGCCGTTTCTGGGCCGAAGCATCGTTGATGCTCTAAAAAGTAAATTTTTTTTTGTTCTTCTTCATATCGGTAAATATCGAGCAATTAATTTCGATAATTGAAATTGTTTTCGCGCGATCTCTTCACCCGCCGCCCCTCTCGCTCTTAATCACGTTCTTCGTTCTCTTCTATATAAAATATATATATTTGTCTTTCGCGAAACGAACGATAAATTTACGTGTGTTCGAGATCGGGCAGGCGGGTAAATTCTCCTATTGTCAACCCTCTCACGGCGTAATTTATGCAACGAAGTTATTTTTTTAATTTATTTTTATTTTTTCATGTTAAAAACGTTGTGATAATGCTCGTGGGAGAAGCAACGAAAAGAAAAATCGAAAATACAAAGGAGAAATTCATCGAATACTAAAGGGAATAACTATGTACATTGTACATCGTGAGAATTGTGACGACAAATAAAATATTATCTTTTTCTTCTTCGTTCTCTTCGTACAGCTGGTTACTTTTCAGCGTAAAAACTCGATTACCTTAACACCTAAAGATACAGATACAATCGAATAATAATAATAATAATAATAATAATAATATATCATTATTTTTATACAACCTAAGTTCTAAATAGAGCCTTACTTTTCTTTTTATTTATTTATTTACTTCCTTTCATATATATACTCCACATGATTCAAGTTGTTCTTCCTTGCATCTTTTACAAATTTAATGTCAAATTGGTCGCGCATCAAACACGCGGTCCCGTCACGTATGAGAATCTAATCTCTAATGATGATTTCACTTTTCTCCCTTCTTTTTTCTTCTTCTTTCTTTAGTCATAAAAACACACAGGCAAACGCACGAGTGCGCGCTCTCCCTCTCTCACGAGATTCGCGTGAGGGTACCAAGTCGCGTGTATCAATGATGAAAAATTCCAAAAGAAAAGAATAATAATAAAATTGAGAAAAAAAGAACAGCTACGCTGATCTTATTTTTTGTCGTGAATGGATTTTATGATTTTTCTTTTGTCCACCATCCGAGACGGCGCGGTTTAACTAGTGTGCTAACGTTAGTGCGAATTTTCGACGACGTCAATTGGTCATCGAGCGTTGGCGCATTTTTGTCGTTTGATTTTTTTTTCTTTCGTTCGTTACAAAAACACTTTGGGAGTATATTGTGCGAGCGGTACCGACGAGTCAAATTTTCTTTGTTCTTATTGTACTCTCTTCGTTCTCTCAAAGATCGTGGTACCTTTATCGTCGTGCGTTTCTTTTGTCTCTCCTCGTGTCGTTTTTATATTCGTTTTTTTTTTTTTTTTAGTATTTCGTCTTTGTGAACTCTATTAACGAGACCGTCGTTCATTGCGTTGTCGTGTCCGAAATACTCTGGCGCCACGTAGCGTGGAAAGGTATCTTCAAAATCTTGACTCGCGTCTTTGGCAACGCCGTTAGAAGGAGTTTTTGCAATTGTGGCAATGGTAGAATATCAACCTGCGGATTCGTCAGACTCGGCTGTGGTTTTTCCTCACCTGAAAGCACAAGCGCGGAATGTTTGTTAGAAAAATTTGTCGTGCGATTGCCTTGTGTTATTGTTTCAATTTTTTTTTCAAATGTAAGACATTACGAAGAGTATTTTTAAGGATACGAGTGTGTAATCGTAAGAAAATTGGATCGAATAAAAATCGAGGGCAATTCGTGATTCATTGATAATTTCGCTTTTGAGAGTCTTTCGAAAAATGTCTGTGCCACGCTCTAACGTCTGCGATTTTTGAGATATCAATCAAATTATTATTTTTTATATGCATAGTAGGGTGCTTAAAAAAACAACAGTATTCGATGGGCCATTCTAAATATCATCCCTCTGTTCTCTGCTTTAACGAAACCCATTGTTTTGGTGAAAAATGGCGAAGTATATCGTCGAGCAGTGAAATTCTTGAACATAAAATTAACCAAAAGCATCAGCTTGTTTAGCAAGCTAATTTCATCATCGACGCGAGGCAGTACTAAAAATCATCACACAGGCTACAGGCTCCTCGTGAACTACGTTTTTTCTAGGAAAAATTCTGATACTGAAAAACGGCAACTAGTTATCTGAAAATGGCGTTTATTTGATGCACCCTAATATCTAGAATACTTTTTTTAAGATAATGGCTCTGTATTTTTGTTCATCATAGGATGATTCCTTTTATTGTTTTCGACTCGAACGACACACTCTCTATTTTACTTGAAGAAAAAAAAAACGAAATGTCCAAATATATATATATATATATATATATATATATACACAAAAATATTATTTTCGAGTGAAAAACAAAAGATTGCCTCACCTTTGGCCGCATCGTTATCCTCCTCGACGTCCTCGATGAGTTTTAAGCACGGTACCGGTTTCAGCACCGGTATCGAGTCACCGGTAACCTGTTTATTCATCTGATTGCACTGATCGACGAATAATTCGGTGACCCTGAGTAATTCAAGCGTCACGCCCCAAACGAAGTGCGTCAAGTTATTCGATAATTCCGTAACGCCACCGAGCACCATATTATTTGAGGTTGCCGATTGCGATATGTAAGTCGGTATTATCAAGAGCCTCTTGATATTTTTACAATTCGAGAGGCACTTGTCGAAGCCATTTTTAACGTCGAAATTCACCAATTCCAATTGATTCAGTGTCTCGAGTTTCGAGACACCGTCGAGAATGTCAAACGTACAGCACGTGCCCTGTCCCTTCTCGAGCCTGAGGCGTTCCAACTTTTCGAGCTTCAGCAGTACCGAGGTGCCGAATTTTTCAGGAAAATCGGAACACTCGCCGAGCTCCAGAGTTTCGAGATTTATCAATGATCCGAGAATTTCGATGTTCTTCTTTCCTAACTCCTTTACCGACGTTATACTCTGCAAAAAAAAAAAAAATTATAATGACACCAGTCTTGTTTATTCGTACATTTGGATTAGCACGAGAATATCATAAGGGATGACAAGATTCGGGCACAGTATATTATGTGAAAGGTACATTTACAGAAATTGAGTTCAGATATTTAAACAAAAACCTTTGATCTAATAAATCTAGAAAAAAAAAAAATTGCTTTTATTACGTTAATATTTTTTGCCGTTGTCATTGTTTTTACTGTACATTTTTCGTAGCTTGAATGAATATATACATTAAGAAGGACTTACACAGCAACAAAAAAAAAAAGATAAATCTTCCGGTATTTACTAAAATTGAAAATATCGAAAAGCCGCTACGATTTTTTTGTTTCAACTCGATAAAAACGAAACAACGAGATTTTACGAGGAAAAATTTCTAATAATTGTGCTTTCCGCGTGAAATATTCAACGGAAACTCACGAGATGCGTCAATTGCGTGAGTTCTTGTAGCGGCGTTAGATCCTCCTGCAACGACATACCGCTTATCGCTTTAAGCCTGAGTTCCTGGCACGATTTCAAATTTCCCACCGAATTCAGATTCAATGAATCGCACTTTATCGACATTGCGCTCAATATTTCCAACTGCGGACAACTCTTAATAACCTCCTCGACGACCATAACGGGACATCGGCAAAGTTCGAGCTTAACAAGGCTCGTTACGCGCGGTATAACGGTAACGAATTTCTTCCATATACCGTCCGATTCACCGGCTACCAACATTTTTCGAAGATCCAAATGTTGTGTGCCGTGCCTCTTCAATGAATCAGCGAGACCGTCCCAGTCCGTAACTTGGCTGTTCTTCATCCTCACCGTTTTCCAAAGATTCGGATGAGCCGCGAGATCCCGCCACATTTTACAAACGCGCGCGGCTCGCAACAATTCCTGTACCTTGAGATACTGAAAGATTCGCGAAAGAGCGTGATAACCGGCGCACACGGAGACCATAAAGTGTCTCTGATCGGTTTCCAATGGAACGGGCTTTTTTCTGGAACAATTTCGAAAAGAAAAAAAAAAAAACATACATTTTAGTACAGCAATGAAATATTCACGGTCGATGGATTATTCAATCGGTCTACTTCGACCGTTTTCGAAAAATTTAAACGTAAAAATGGTAATTCGAGAGAAAAAAATATTTGAAAAAAAAATACATATACATATGAAAAGATAGCTCGAGGATAATGGGGATAATGGGGGAAGGAGAATGTTTGCAAGGAAAACGCACTAAATTGTCTTTTTTTGTGTTCTGGCTCGCACATGCCTTTATATCTGTAAATATAAAAAGTAAAAATGAATTAGATTTTTTTCGTTTCGTGTTTTTTTTCTTCAATTCACCGCTTAAACAATAGTCGAACATCCGTAATTGTAGCAATAATGTATGTAAACAATAATGAGGGTTTTTGAAAATTTTCGATCCGAAAGTTTTGCGAAAAATCGATTATCAATGGGCACGAAATGTCACTTTAGTACTACAATTAAGGAATATCGAGAAAAAAAAAATACAACCCGGGGCACACTTTATTCGTCGTATCACATTGTTTTTTTTCAGTTTATGATTTTCTTTGTGTCTTTTTTCGTTCTTTTCTCTCAACTTTGATTTCACAAAATTATTACGCCACAATTTCGAAGCTAAGGCAGTGTGCTTCGATCATAAGTAAAAATCAAATTCATTTTTGTTTTTTTTCTTCCATATCTCCGTCGAGCTTTTACATTTGCAAATATAATAAACATTGGTATATATTGCATTTACAACAAATGAATGATAAAATGGTCACGACTCGAAATTTCGTTTCGCTTCGTGAATGAACAAAAGGATGCAAAATTTTCTGTGAGCTCGTACGAATTGAATGAACATTGGAACATTTTTACTTCTCAATTTCACCTTTGAGTGATAAAATTGTTCTTTTTTTTGTTTACCCTCCCAACGATTAATTCAACCGGTCGAGTAAAAATCTTGTAAATACAATATGTACAAAGCAACTGCCAAAACCTCAGGAGAGTCATGTCAAATAACGTATGATTAACTAGGAAAGAAATAAGAGAAAAAAAATATATATATGTGTAGATATGATTGAAAAAAAGTTTATGCAAAATTTGAGACTTACTTGTCGTCTGGTCGTACACTAACGGCGCTCATCGCTGGACTCTTTGGTTCGACGTAAACAGAGCTAGTTGTCGTTATTTCGGTCAATAAATCGGCATTATTCGTCGAGATATCAATTTTTTTTTTCTCCATTTCCGGTTTTTCCATCGTTATTTCCATGTTTTCATGAGGAATTTCCGTTTTTTCTCTCGATACTTCGGTATCCATGATGATTGTTGGTGTTGGTTCGCGAAAATTTGGCGATTCGTCGGTCAATTCGTTGATCAATTTTGCAACATCATCCCTATCGTTTCCTTCATCTTTTCTCTTCTTTTCATCCTCATTATTCGTAATTTTCTCGGTATCCACGTGATCAATGCTCGTTAAGAAAATTTCCTTTTCGCGATCTTTCATCGGACTTTCGTCAATTTTATCAATGGTCTCGACGATTTTCGTCAATAAATTTGCATCGTCATCCGTCGGATTCTCGCGGAACGTTGATTTGACATCGTCGTTCGTGATTCTCGACGAGAAACGTGAATTGTCGGTTGTAATATCGATGTGCGATGATTCCGGTAATATCGGTGCTTTATCACCGATTTTATCGGGTTTAACCGTTATTGCCGGCTGTACAGCCATAGCATTGTTTTTCGGTACGACGATGTAACGTTTTCCCGCCATTAGAGCAATATTTTGCGCCGGTTTTGGTACCGTACCGTCGTGTCCACGTAAAAATTCATTTCCCGGTTGCAACCACGCCGTATCCTTTCTCTCGTTAATCGGTGAGACGCTCGATGACCTTGAGCGTTTTCCTTTTTTCTCGATTCTACGCTGTTGTGGCGTTTTCCTTAGGTCGGTTTTTCGTATTTTCTGAAGTTTCGGCGGTGTCACAACGCTCGGTTGAACAACGCTCTGCCCGCTTATCATGCTTATCGGTATTAACGGCGGCGGTGGTGGTGGCGTTGGTTGAGGGGGTTGCGACGATTTGTCGTTATCCTCGTGACAGTTCTACAAACGAAAAGGTCGATTTGCTTAAATCGTTACAAAAAAAAAACGTTTGTTCGTTTTATTTAAAAATTTATTTCGTTAAACTTTCGAAAATCAATATGGAAATGGAAGAAATTCTCGCAAGCCTTTGAAATGAAAGTCAAGATTATTAATACTCTATTTTGTTTACAAAATTAAATATGATGTATCAAAAAAAATCGAAAAAAGATGGTCCAGCGAAGTACTCAAAATTCTCATGGAATCTCATTTTTGGTTGGAAATACTTAAGCATCCTTAATGGGATTATACTGGCTTGAAAATTAACAATTATGGAGTAATTAATTTTTGACTGAAAGTTCATAAATGTTTTGTTGAAGAAAAGAAAATGGGTTTTTTTTTCGAAGATGGGAGATTGAAAAATTCCATCAAATAAAGATTCACACTGACAAATTGTGGAATTGCCAGTTTTTTTTTTCCTCTAGTTTCCAGACTACTTTTTTCAGTCTAGGACTGAAAAAAGGGCATTTTTGTTTTCACATCTATGAAAAATTCGTGCGCTGATTTTTTAAGTCTCAAATTACCTTGCAGATGTATTCGTTGGTACCCGAAAGGTCCATGGCACCGACACATTCGGGATGATACAAGCACAAGCAGAGTGAACACTGTAAGCTCGGTATCAGTCCCATAGTCGACGAGCATCTTATGCTGCACGGTTCCTGAAGTTTGGCCCTGTAAGATGTGCGTCAAGGTAGGGGAGAGAGGATCGAGAGAGAAATAGAAATAGAGAGAGAGAGAAAGAGATAGAGAGATAGAGAGAAAGCGAGAGAGAGAGAGAGAGAGAGAGAGAGAGAGAGAGAGAGAGAGAGAGAGAGAGAGAGAGAGAGAGAGAGAGAGAGAGAGAGAGAGAGAGAGAGAGAGAGAGAGAGAAAGAGGATAATAAATTGTGCGATGTCAGAGTTGCGTTGTTTTTTTTTCGCGTAGATTTCATGGATACCGGGAATACATAGGATAAAGACAACA
The DNA here is from genome assembly GCA_958009045.1 of Oxytorus armatus. Classification (NCBI taxonomy): domain Eukaryota; kingdom Metazoa; phylum Arthropoda; class Insecta; order Hymenoptera; family Ichneumonidae; genus Oxytorus; species Oxytorus armatus. Next base: position 17,490,943 of record OY253748.1, read on the forward strand.
AAGATAAGACAGACCAGAACAAAAATCGATGTGGGATAAAATCATCATTTACAGAATTTTAGATCCGATAAATATGCTGAAAATCGCATTTTCGATTGTTACTAAAGGAAAAAGAAAATAGCGATTTTACGAGAACGACGAACGTTCGTTCCCGAAGGAGGAGCCTTACGAGCTGAACTTCATGAAGGAAAGAAACAAAACAACAACAATAAAAGAAAAATCATCTAAGCTGAAAGCCGACACATTTTGTATACTCACTTGAGGACACGTTTTGTCTTTGTCGGTGGTGTTTTTTCGACGATTGGCTGACTTCGCCTCGTGGCAGCTGGTGAGCTCCACTGAGGCGGCAACATCGCGGGCTCTTTAGTTGGTGATTTCGCTTCTTCTAACAAAAAATTAAGGGTAAATTGGTATGAGGTCTTCCTTATCACGTTCGATGAAAAACAAAAAAATTGTATTATACGGGTAACACGCTGGTCGATAAAAGCCTAGTACTATACGCACTTTTCGGCTGGCCCTTCTTGCCAGGAAGTTTGATTTTAAAACCGGCCGGTGTGACTTTGGGCGATTTAGCAGCTACTTTGACCGGTGGTGGTGGCGTCAAAGGTTTCTCGACAATTCTTTTCGCGACCACTTTCTTCTTCTGTGTCGTATATTTTTTTGGCGGCGTCGGCGCGGGTCCCGTTGAGTCTCGCACCCTTGCGTCTCTGATTATCTCGAAATCGGGATTATTTACGCCTAAAGGCTCTTTGAAGAATGTAAAGTTGTCTATCGTCAGCTCTTTCGTATTCACTGGGGAAAAAAAAAAAAAAAAAAAAACAATTCTCATATAGTCTAATATCCTGATCCTGTAATTTGTAGCATTCTATAGATCCAAACGGGAAGTTAAAAAAAAAAATGTTCTAAATACTCACAAAATTCCGCAACCTCCCTAAAACTCCTAACTTTCTTGCCCTTTGGTGTGTAATAATATATATCAGCCATTCTTCTGACGGCGTGTTGTTCCGATCCAGCTCTGAATACCAATTCTCTCTTCCAGCCGTACTTGAAAGGTTCTCTGAACAGAGGATTGGTCATATCGACGGTAACCTTTCCCTTCGTTCCGGGACTAACGCCGCGCACGACTCTAACAATTTTCAACTTGGGTCCAACGCCCGACGGACTGCTGTTGGCCGACGAATTGCCAGACTTCAGGGACGATTCTTCCGTCTTCAGGGGATCGCTCTCCGACTCTACGCTATTAGATATTCCTATCGAATCCGTGTCGGACTCTTTTTCTCTCTTGACTCTCTGCGCAAACGGCGAATTAACGCCGTCGTCTTTGTAATCGTCGAGCTCCGTATCGTCATCCTTGTCGTCCAAATTTTTCATATTAGCCAGTCCTTTGGAGGCGGAACGTCTGCGTCTCTTGGTCTGTGGCGTTTCTGCCGATTCTGCTTCGGCTGATAAAGCAAAAGACGGAATAAAGAAAAAGAAGAAACGGAGTGAAATATACAACGGAGCGCGCTAAACTCTGTACGAGAGTAAATGCAACAGCGCTGCGAGAATTACATTGTAAACGCGACGGATTATAGCGCAATAGCGTCGCACGTATCCACGTTACGAGAATATATTATCACTAATGCGACGGTACATGCAAGGTAAAATTGAAATAACGAAAACGACGGTAAAAACAAAATATAGACATTGATAGTTATACGTAAACATAAAAAATTGTCTCTGTTAACTCACCGATGAGTTTCTGTAAAACGTGAGAGCCAGGCTCGGCGTTGTCGATGACTTGTGTGTCGAAACCATTGAATTCAGTGGAATCCTCGGAGCTCAAATCGTCGGGTCCCGATATTTTACGTTTTTGTCCTCTCGTGTGCGGCTTAACGTCAATATTATCGGTATTTAACGTTGAATTACCTTTGAACTTTCGTAATTTTTTTCTCGAACCGGGCATCACTCTCTTCTTCGTTGTCTTGACATCGCCGTTAATCTCCGTATGTTCCTCCATTTTAACGCTCACCAACATTGCATTATCCGGAATCTCGTTCGTCAGTTCGTTCGGCGTTTCGACATTTTCGAGGTTAGGTGAGTCGCGCGCCACCTCAGCGTTCCCGCCATTAACGTCGACCGTCGTCGATTCCATCGTGTTCCTTGTTTTCTCTCTCTTCTTTTTTTTTTTTGATTTTCCGCCTGCTTTCCGCTGCTTTCCGCTTCGCTCGCGAGTAACGCCAGCGAAAACAAGGCGCTCGGGAAATAGATAAGGCGCGAGATGTTTTTTTTCACAAATGAAAAAAAAAAAAAAACTTTTCAGCGTCACCGCGATCTATACACGCATACGTATATACGTCCCAGAAGGACTCGCGATTTTTTTTTTCGTTACTCCAACTTTCCCACCTTGGTAACGACACGGCGTGAGGAAAAAAAAAAATGCTCGTACCACTCGCGACTACTTTGACGCGCGTGTTTATGGAATAAATTATTTCTTTTTCAGGTTATAAAATTAATAATTTTGTAACTCTGGCGTCGAGAAATCGCGTTCATCTGTTTGCCGCCTCCGTTCAATCGGCAGTGCAGCGCAGCACCAAAAAAAAACTCGAGGATAGCGACCAACACGCGCTTCGCGCGATATCGTCCACCTCAATCCACAGGCTCGCGCCTATTTACTCGACCGCCGAGTCGCGATGTAAACGTTTTTCGCAAATACAAGCATCTCGAGCGATTAACCTCCCGGCCCGTATTGCCGACAAATACACCGGAGATATTACGAGAGCGAAATGAATAAATAAGTAAATTAAAACGTTAAAAACTCGTGCGCAACACTGTGACGCCACTTATAAACCGACGCTTTATACGTGCGCAACGTTACGCGTGTATGCCCATCTACTCTGGTACGCACTACGCGGCGATTCCTTTTGCTTATTATGCCAGCCTCTCTACCGAGCTGAGAGAGAGAGACTTTACCAGTTGCCCGACGAGCAAAAACGTTTGTGGCGCTCCGCGGTCTCGGATGAGAAGAGCGCGCGCGTCCAAACCATAGGCATACTCATAGACCGAGCGTCCTGCGAGAGGCGCGCTGACCCCTACATTAAAACGAGAGAGCACCAGTGAGAGTAAGGGTATCTCTGTCTAACAGGCGCGTTGGTGGGGGAATAAGGCAGAAGAGGAGAAGAGTATACGCTTACGGTGTGGTATTTGTAACGTCTTGTGAACCCAAACCTAAATCGCATTAACGCGATATAAACAGACATTAATAATTTTAATAGAATTGAAAAAATGGTGAGATATTGTTGCATATGTAAGGTGGAATATGGCAGAAATCAGCATGTTTCTATTCATAAGTAAGTAATACGAAATGTGTAATATAAACTTAAACATTTTGGATTGAAACAATTTAAGTTGATATATTTTTAGTTTCCCCAAGAGCGAAGTCGCGAAAGAACAATGGTTTGTAAATATCGGCAGGACAGTTAATACATGCTATGGAGTTTGTAGCAAACATTTTGAAGAAAAAGATTTCCGCTATAAATTAGTTGGAGATACTGTTAAAAGATTTTTAATATCTGGAGCTGTTCCAACTTTATTATTACCTTCATCTAATCGGTACAATTTTATTTAATAGAAATATTTTCTGCTCATTATTGTGTCTTTTTATTTATTAAAATATGTATATTTCAGTGAAAACATATTAATCAACGACATAAAACTAACAAGTAGCCCAAAGCAAACGCTTTTGTCATCAAAAACTAGTGACGAGCCAACAGTTTTACATGCACATCAATTACAGGCTAACAGGTACGGTAGTGATTATTTTTATTATATAATCATCTCGTTTTCAATGTAATAGTAATAATAATATGTTCCAGGGATAATTCAAATGGAATTTTGGCTGATGTCACCAATACTAACATACAAGACGTTTCATATTGTTGTGTTGAAGTTGCTGCGAGTGAAAATGTTACATCGACTGTACATGTTGAAACGTAATATTTTTTAATTGTGATAGTTATAATAATGTAGCCTAGAGGATCAAATAATGTACATTGAAATTTATAGCGAAGACAACATTGAGCAATCAAGTGCAATCACTAAACATGAATTTCATTCCGCAATTATACATGATCAGTGCGAGGAACCAAATATGCCCATGGATTCTGAGTGTAGTAATAATGTGAAACAGACAACTACATCGAAAAGGTTTGATTACAGATATTAATACCATATTTTGCATTATGTCTTTTACAAAGTACTTCAAATTTATAATGTTATGCTTTTCGTCATCAGATTATTAGATATAGAATTTTTTGCACTAGTAAATATTAATTTCCAGTAAAATATCAAGTATCAATTTCTTTTTCTCCCTTTCCCTTTTTTAGCGCTTTAATAGAGAAGTATTTGTGATTTTGCAACGATAGTCACATTGTTCAAGTTGGCTTGATAAAGTATTTACTTTTCGCTTTCGTAATGAGTTTTGCACGTGTACTGATGTTATAGCGTAACGAAATATAAATTTTGCCCTCTCGACAGAACTTATTTACAAACATCAAACACTATTTTATGGTTTTCATAGGTTATTTTTATTGCTATATATATACAAATATTTCCAAACAATATACATATAAAGAAATATTGAAAAAAAGTAACCGCTGTAGGATTGAAATCTTGGTCTCTTTAATTGTTGTTATGAGACGTTAGCCTTCCCCTTCTTGCTTTCTCCCTCTTTTACCACGGAGCGAGAGAGAAGGCCTTGCACTGGCCATATCTCTGTCCTTCAATGTAGTCTCCAGCGCGCCCATAAGGACGCTCGGTCTATGAGTATTCCAAACACACGCTCAAAACCGGAAGTATAAATGCGCGATGTCGTTTGCGCGTTGGCCTCTATTTAGCTGCTCTCTCGCTTGGCGCGCGATTTCTCGCCGGATCGCCATCTTGTTTGCTCTCGACACGCTAGGTGGTAAATTTTCGAACCCGACCACTCGCGAATTCCACTTTATCGTGTGTGGATAAAACAGATTTGGCAGACATCTTGAAATTACAAGTGGCGCGCAATTCAATTATGCTTTATGATATATCTTTCTTATTGTAAAGAAATCAATTTCTTTTTTTTGTGCGATCAAACGAGCGTGATAATAGAACGCAAAAAAATGTTATACGCGTACAGAGCGTTATTGAAGGCGCGAATAAATACTATCGCTCTATAATTTTGGGAAATACGAAGCAGGATGTCTTCTCGCTACCGGAAGTAGTCTCAGGTCCCAAGGATGTCATTCATCTTTTTGTTTACTTTCTTTTTTTTTTTAATTATCGTTTTCTTTATTTTGTAGAAAACCGCGTGATAAGTACACCAATAATCTTGCAATGTCGAAATTTTTGCCGATCAACCGGGGCACGTTTTTTTTTTTTTTGGGGGGCGGGGGAGATGGGAAATGGGGGTCGCCTTTTTTCTTCACGCAGATGGGTGATGAACACGAGTCACTCTGGCGCAATTGACAAACACCCCCGGAAGGCCCAATTCTTCTTTTTTTCTTCTTCTAACAAGCCAGAGCGGTGAAACAACGAACATATGTTTCTTTTTTTCTTCGTCTCTCACTTTATGTAGTGATGGTACAATTCTACGTTGTAAAAAATGGTTGCCTTTCGTCGTTTGTTTGTTTTTTTACTTGATTTGAGAGTTGCGTCGCGACAATGTTCACGAATTGATATATCATGTTCTTCGATCCGTCACTTTTCAATATATATATATATATATGTGTATGTTTAATGTTCTCCCGAAGTGTCTTGTTTTTCGAGAGGCGCGGCTTAGTGAAGTGGCAGCCTCGAATTAAAAAAGTACGTTTGACATTTGTTGCTGTTTCTTTTTCTTCTTGATCTCGAGGGCCACATTTTTAATTGTTCTTATACAATAATAATAATAATAATAATAATAATAATAGTAATAATAATAATAATAATGATAGTAATAATTAATATTGTGTGATCTATGCGAACGCTGTCTCGTTTACGTTCACACATCACACAAACGAGCGTATTCATTTTTGTTGTTTGTTGCTGCTGTCTTCCTTCGTTTCTTTTCTTTAATTTAACATTAACAAAAAAAAAAAAGAAAAATCATGCGGATGGGAGACGCGAACAGTAGAAGCGACCTAGATAAACGACACTGTCTCTACACATCAATCGATTACTTAAAGAGTTTTTTGGGATTTTTATCTTTTTAACTTTATTTTATTTTCATTATTATTTTCATTTTTTTTTTTCGTCTTTCTCTCAGTTTCATTTAACTAGTTCGTACACATTAACGACGATGAAGATTTGTCACGCGCAACATTAATGAAGAAATTATATAAAAAAAACAAAAAAAAAAAGAAACAAAAATATCAAACTGTCGGGCATGGCAAACACTCATTTCATTCCTATCCCAACTCTCGGGAAAAAAAAAAACCTCCCCCACTCTCCTAAATCATTTCCCTCGTCAATAGAATTGTTTTTTTCTTTCTCTTTTCTTTTAATAATAAGCCACTGTGTATCTCGAGGGAAAAGAAAATATATAGAGTACATTCGAAAAAAAATTTCCTCGTTTTTTTTTCCTTTCTTCTCTCGTTTCATTCTTTTGATTCACAAATTCACAACTATAATATCCATCAGTCTGTGGGTCATCTGTGCATTGATTCGTACTTTTTGGTCGCTGATAGTAATTAATAAAAATAATTATTATAATAAAAAATAAAAGAGGGAAGAAAGTAGAGTTGAAGAATTAAGAAAAAAAAATAGATATATATGTATACATATATATATATATATATATATATATATATATAAATTGGACGCTTCACGGCAAAAGGATCGAAGGAATGATCGGATCTCACATTAATTTTTGTTTCGTCGTTTTCGTTGAACGAATTCACGCATTCTATGGCCATTTCGTGAAATATAGAAAAATTTCGTTCTCAACGTTATTACATTTTTTTTTCTCATTTTTTTTCCCCCTTTTTGTTTCAACGAGCCGGATCCTTCTTCCGCGAGAGACTAGACACACCGATTTTTCTTCCTTAACAATAGGGATTAAAATTACAATCGTGAGCTACGGTCGTTTTAGCGATCGATCCTTTTCGAACGTCGTGAAACACGAAAATTGCTAATAATTCATAAGTTAAACAAAAAAATAATAATAATAATTTATCTAGATCGATTGGCACAAATCGAATTTTGTTCTTCTTCTTTATGCAAAACGACGTCACAACGTATTTTTTTATTCTTTTTCTTCCTTTTTTTTCGAAAATTTAACAATTCGTAGAATTTGTTCTTCTTCTTCGTTTCAATCCGACGAGCGAGAAAGTCCGAGGTCACACTCTCTTGTTTTTTTTCTTTTTTTCTTTCCCTCTTCCGATTTTCCGTTTAATCTCGCTCGGATCGATCGCCCAGATACGATTTTTTATATCTCATCGTGGACCAACAATTTAAAGACTTTTCTCGATTGGAAAAGGAAAAAAAAAAAGTAAGATTCAACGATCGCAAGACTAAACGCTAAATCGTAATCATGATAACGATCTAATACCAATCTTGCCTACATGAACTTGTATATATATATTTGTATATATATATAAATACATATATATACATATACATATATATTTCTCTAAATTTAAACTCGATACTAAACCTAATAACATTCAAATTTAACCGAGGCTTGCACAGGACCCATTGGATTAAACGACTCATTTTTATTTGTTCTTCCGCCTCTTATATTCCCCGTTAATTATTCCCCCTCCCTCCCCGCCCCATTAACCCCAGCCCTTAATTATAAGATCACGTCTTCCGTCCTCTCAAAATACAACATTTTCATTATTTTTAATATATATATATATATATATATATATTTTTTTTTTACTCGTTCGTTTCAATTAACCTTCGTCGTCTAATATTGCATGCGCGTGAACACATTTTTGAAGATGGAGTAAAATGCAAAAAAAAAATAATAATAATAAAAAAAAATAGAACATACTTTGCTAATTCTTATCGTTTCCATTCGACACTTCAAACGAGCCGCGCGCATATCTTGGATTCGTGAATTGTTTTTTTTTGTTTGTTTGTTTGTTTTTTTTTTTCATCTCTATACCCATTTTTATACATATGCAGCGATTCGGAGTGAAATTAACGAAATTTTTCGTTTATGTAGAACTGGCCGGACATTGACTTGAAACAAATTTTGTTTGTTTGTTTTTTTTTCTTCCTCTCGTTGAAAATTGCGACAAAAGTTTTGCGTCGATTCTCGCGTTACAATCGCGATCGAGATTAGACGGTATTTTATAATGTACATTTTTTGTTTGTTTTTTTTTTTTCATCTTTTTGTTTCACGCTTACGAAGAAAAATTTTCCACAGATTTAACATTTATTTTTTTTTCAAACTTCAATTTTCCTAAGAATTACAGCAATTTTGGAAATTTCATTATTATCGCGTAACTTCTCGGATTATTCGCGATCCGATCGAATTCAAATTGAAAATTACACGAAACGGAAAAAAAAAATACAGCGATTTGCGATTTATAAAAGAAAAAAAAACACTTTTCTATCTCAATCGCCACCCCGTCTGCGAGACTCGACGTTATCGGCTCGTTGTGAGAAAACTAGAAAAAAAAAATAAAAATTTCCCCTTCCCTCTTTTCTCAAGCGTCTTGGACAAGTGTATTGGGGAAATATTATTTAATGACAATTGGTGACTTCTCGTATGTGTTTTATATACTTTAATGTGTTTGCTCTGCCACGACCGCCGGATCTCAATGGCTCTAACGTGTGTCCCAAAGAAAAAAAAAAATTCGGTTCTTATTTTATTTTCGTCGCTGTTTTTTTTAAATCCTTGACGCGTTTTAGTTTTTTTTTATTTTATAAATGGGACAATCCATCGTTCACAAAACGTTCTCGTTAACGCTATCGATCACGAGACCGTTGAGAGGGCAGATCTCGTCTTATTCGGTTGAAAAAAAAAATATATATATATACATAGATATATATATATATATAGAAAAAAAACCGAGGCCTTATCTATTTGTATAATAATAAAAGTAGCGTTTACATCGGACATTAGTGAGGGACGTTCGAGAGACGGGAGAACTTCACGACTTTAATGACGGTGATCAGAGGGAGAGAAAGATAGAGAGAGAGAGAGATAGATGGAGAGAGAGAGAAAGATGGAGAGAGAGAGAGAGAATCCCCCCCTACCGCCCAGTAAAGATCGCGTCACGATTTTTCGAAAATTTTGCAATTCTCTACGAGCCTGATCGAAGAACCTTCCAGTACGAATCACTAAAACGCGACGACGAAGATATCCCGACCGTGCTCGCACGATATCGCCACTCTCGCGACTTGCATGCCTAATAATTTACAAATCATTAAACAAATTTAACATTCTCACTGCGAATCGAAAAATTGCCGATTACGAGAGTTATGAAATTTTTCCAAAATTACACATTCCCGTTTTATCGAAATTCACACACGACTATGTTCGATCGGACCAGATTTTCTATAAAAAAAAAAAAACATTCTTCGCAAGCAATTTTCCAATTGAAATTTACGATAAATAAAAATTAAAAACCCGTCAATTTCATCGTTCTAGAAACGTGCGTTACGTTCCGATTTTTTTATAATTTTTTTAAATTTCGTTTATTACCACAATTAATTGCTCTAAAAACGTTTATTTTCTTTCTCAAATTTTTCTCTCTCTTTCTCTCTCTCTCTTATCGTTTTTCCACGTTATTTGTTCCGTATGTTCTTCCTTTCGTAATCGTTACGCAGCATAATCATTTTCCTTTAGCCATTATCGTTAATATCGATATTGATCTACCTAGCCTAATATTTACAGATTTTCCTTCTTAACATGTTTCATTTATTTCCTCGCACACCCCCTTCTTGCCCTCTTCCCAATCGCCCTTGGCACTACTTATTTTTTTTCCTTTTTTTTTTTTCAATCTTTCTCTATTCTCGATGTTGTTCCAGGCCTTGCGGGTGAGGTCTCGTCGTTCTCGCTCGCGGATTGCCCGGTCATTTCCCAACGGAATCACGCATAATTTTGCGACGTACGAAAACAATTTTAACGGAACATTTTTCGCGCCCTATCGTTTCATTCTTAATCAGGCACAAAAGCCCACACCGCGATTACGTCGCTGCATTTTTTTTTTCGTGATCTTCGGGAACGATCGTAACCTTACAGACACACGCATACGCACGCACGCACACACACACGCACACACACACACACACAGACTTAATATTTCCCTGTCGTGGTCTAAATATCCGTGAAATTCGTTACACGTGTCCAAAAAGTGTTAAGCGATTTTTCCATCTCTCTCTCTCTCTCTCACTCTCTCTTCCCTCCATTTTTTCATCCTCCTTTCCCCCATTTCTCCTTCCTTTTTTAATAATAAAATCTGGCAAACATGCGTGAGTCGCAATATTGCCCAATAAATAATTTACTAAGTCTTTTTCGCAATGAACAAACTTCCGCGATATACATATACATTATATATGAATATATATGCCCCTTCGTGGCTCCGTTGGGCGGCCGATCTCCATTGTCGTTCTCAGCTGTCCGAGAGAAGGAAGGAAGCGCTTTTTTTTATTTTTCGTCGTTGTTTTTGTTTATTTGAAAAAGAAAAAAAATCCTCTTGGCTTTTCTTGGGGTCGTACACTTTTCCAGCGTACTCCGATACTTTCGTTTCGGTTTTCCCTTTCTTTTCTTCTCCGCCCCTTCTCGGCTCTGGCAAAAATCTTTCGGACTGTCATTATCCGTGCGAATAGCAGGGCTGATCTTCCTTCCCCTCTTTTCGACGATGAGAAAGTTTTGTTAATTTTTTCTTCGATCGCGAACGTGGAGAGGGCTTTTTTGAAGTCTGGCAATGGAGCCCGGAGCCGCGGCCCTCGTCGACTCTCCCTTTTCTAATAATATATTATATCTATATATACATATATATATATACACACATTTTGTTTGTTTGTTTCGTTAAATACAATATATATATAAATATATATATATATATGTATAGATATATATAGATACATATATATATGTATATATAGTATTGTGAAGTTTTATGTCCCGCGAGTCAGTCTTGAGGATCTCCTTTCCCCCGTGCTCCGGAGGACTTGTAGCACCCGAGTTATATTTCTTTCTTCTTTTCTTCTTGTTATTTTTCATTCTTTTGTTTGTTTTTTCTTCTTCATCTCCAAAGATTATCTCGGTGTAACAGCCTCGTCGTGCGACGGTGGCGACAACTTAACCGACAACTATTACGACGACGACGACGACGACGACGACGAGGATGAGGTCGTGGACGAATACGATGTCGATCTAATCGTACGAGCGATGTCGTTTCTTTTCTTTTTTTTTCTTCTTTATGAACGACGACGGGCCCAAAGGCCCCTTGTTCCATCAGACATGTTGCCGATGATGATTAGTCTCGTCGGCCTCGCACGGAACGACCGTAAGGCTCGATAGATTGCTCAAATTCCCGCTCGACTCGGAATAACTCGATAACGTTGGCCTCCTCGATGGCGGCACTACGACCGCCGGTGTCGAGCCACCGGAACTCGGAAATTTACGAAAGACCCTCAATAACGAACTCCCGGCACTGTGACATCTTACTATACGATCCGGCGGATCCAACAGCGCCGAATGACTCCTGTAAGGCGGCGGACTCTCGCTGTCGAATACCGTTCTGTTTGGCGGCGGTCTCACGCACTTTTGGTATATCTCGCTCTCCTGAAAATTAACGAAATTATTCATTCATTATTACGAATTATTTTCAGAACTCGAGAATATGTTATTCGGACATTTGTTTAAGGTAGTAGTCTGGTAAATTAAGCCGATTTTCAAGTCTTTTTTGGAGGGCGTTTTTTTGTAGGAAAATAAAAATGAATCGTTTTGGATATTTAGGATGTTTTTATTTACATATTAAAGATAACAAAAAAAATTTTTTTGAAAAAATTTAATAGTTTATTATTATTATCGATCGAAGTTGGCACCTTGAAAAAAAAACGCGTGGGTAGCCCGGGTGATTTTGGCTCTTGATGTTATCTGAAATCAAAAAATCTTGATAATTCTTAATCTATAGACATGTCATTCTGGTCGGAACTACTGAACTTAAATTTCATGGATAAATAACAAAATGGCGGACTTTGGAAAAAAAGTTTTTTTTTCATTGACTTTGAAAAAAAAGTTTTTTTTCCCAAAGTCCGCCATTTTGTTATTTATCCATGAAATTTAACTTCAGTAGTTCCGACCAGAATGACATGTCTATAGATTAAGAATTATCAAGAATTTTTGATTTCAGATAACATCAAGAGCCAAAATCACCGGGGCCACCCACGCGCTTTTTTTTCGAGGTGCCAACTTCGATCAATAATAATAATAATAATAAACTATTAAATTTTTTCAAACAAATTTTTTTTGTATCTTTAATATGTAAATAAAAACATCCTAAATATCCAAAACGATTCATTTTTATTTTCCTACAAAAAAACGCCCTCCAAAAAAGACATGAAAATCGGCTTAAGTTACCAGACTACTACCTTAACGAGATTGAGACGTCTGTCGTTATTTTTTCGGATAATAATCATTTTTTTTTTCTCGACAATTTATTTGTTAACAATTATTTTATATAAGTTGGCTTCTGTGTGTTGTAACTGAAAAAGTTTATTCGCTACTTCGTAATGTAAATTATTGTTTTTCCACATTTTTTCAATATTGACTTTGTTAATTACAGTCTAAAAATGCCAATTGTTTTGTTTTTGGTCGGATTTTCACAGACTATATTTGTAAATTTCAAATTTATTTTTTCAAAAAATATATCCATCTTGTTACAATGACAAAATGCTCGATTCGTCGCTCTATCATACTTCTGGATAATTGTTAACGGAGTTTAGAAGGAAAAAAATTCAAATTCAATGGAATTGCAAAAATACTTAATGGTTGTAACTATAAAATTTGATTATGTACTTCATAATGCAAATAAATATATTTTTTCTTTCATATTTGGCCAAAATTCACTTCATTGATTAATCCAAAAATTTCAATATTATCAGATTTTCGGAAAAAATTAATATTTGCAAAACTTCAATTCTATTTTTCAACAAATATTTCCATTCCGTTATGATGAACGAAAAATCCTTGGTTCGTTGCTTTAACGTATTATCGGACTATTGTTGATGAATTAAAAAAAAAAAAATTCAAGATCCAATGGAATTGCGAAAATACTTGGTATTTGCAACTGAAAAAGTGGATTCTGTACTCCGTAATGGAAATCATAATTTTTTTCACATTTGGCCAAACTTTATGAATTTCTTCAAACTTCATTAATTCGTCGAAATTTTTCAATTACATATGAGAATTTCATAAAAAAATAATTTTAAATCTCAAACTTTTTTAAAAAATAATATTTCCGTTCACGTGTAACAACAAAATACTAGGTACGCCGCTCTAAGGTTTTATTAAACAATGGTCTTGAGAAAAAAAAATAACAAAAATAACAATATTATTGCAAAAATACTCAACAAACACCGATCTTGATAATTTCATATTTCAGAAGGCAAATCTTAACAATGGACTTGAGAAAAAATATTTAAAAAAACCAATAGGATTGCAAAAAGACTCAGCAAACACCGATCTCAATTATTTCACATTTCAGAAGAAAAATTTCAACAGTTTATGATTTTTCCAAAGTATCGCAAAAATAGAGTTTTGCTAAAAAAAAAAAACCCCCCTCTTTAATCAGGGCTATATATATCGTGTATATACATTGGTGAAAAGTTTCGCCAAGAGACAAGACGAGGGACATGCTGCAGCTGCCTATCGGCCGATTGGGTTACCGAAATTCTAGATCGTCGTAAATAAACACGATGCAGGCATCGATGCCGACGAGAGGGGTACACGTAATATGGCGCTAGTAAACGGTTAACCCTCCCCCGCCGCGCCGCGAAACCTGTGGTATTCTCAATTTTTTTTTTAAGTTGATCTCTTCATCTCATTTTTTTTTTTTTAAGTTTTATGCCACCGAGAGTTTGTCGGCGTTATTGAAAGGGTGGCAAAAAAAATGTTGCCCGAGGAAGAGGAGTTATTCGAGAAGCGAGTTGAAGGACGTTTGCAAAATTTTTTGACGATCTTAGGATTGACCTTGAATGAAGTTGAAAAAAATATATATATTGCGGTACAGAACGTGCGGGATACGGTTTTGAAAATGTTTTAATTTTTCGGAAAATGTCCGTTAAAGATTAAACTGACGTTAATTTTCAAGCCATTCAATGTGTCCTTTTTTTCCACAAATAAATTCGACGTTACGGAATGTTTAAGGGAGGAAATGAGGTTAGACGGTTCAAAGAATCGATTTTTTTTTTATTTCATAAAATGTTAGTAAAACTATTGAAAAATATATTCCCAAAATTTTAAATGAAAATTCCGAGTCGTTCAATTGTTATAAGCCATTAAAGTGAGTAGCTCTCCTTCAGGCCCCGAGCGCGCCACGTGTATAACCGAGCGTTCACTATTTTTTCAAACGCGTTTTTCTGAAAACGACTTTTTGTGAACTTGCGTACACGCTAGTTTGAAAAGTTTTCAACCAATCGTTTTGAAAATTGGCAGTTACTTTCTTCATAGTATTGCGCTCTATATGAACCTAAAATCGGAATATTATCATTATTTAGAATAATTTTTTTTTGCAAATAAAGTTATAAAAAATGGCAAAAAATCATGCTTTTTGTTTTGACACTTGTAAAAAATTCAGTTTTCAATTTTTTTGATAGCATTTAGGTTCATATAGAAGAGAGGCATATAATAAAAGTAAATTCCAACCTCGTTTGATTTCAGAAGAAAATTGCGGCTCCCAGAATGTACGCAAAATGCTGAGTCTGTGACCTGCAATATGGGGTCGCTAATATCCCCGGTGTTTTTCAAGAAAATTCTTCAAAAATTTTATAGTATATACTTAAATATATGGATAAAATATTCTCAAAGTTTCAATAAATTATATTCATTTTTTATACTATAAAAAAATTCATGAAAATCATTGAGAAAACGCTGTCCTAACCCTATTTCCCCCCTTAATACGAAATTTAATGAGGATCGACGAAACAGTCAAAATTTTGCAACATTTTCAATTTTCGGAAAAAAAAAACGATTCCGAAAAATGATTCTCGTGAAGGAAGATTTGTAGATCTGCCTTCAATACAATAAACGTTTCAATTTGCAACATTTTCAATTTCTTCAATATTCATTAATTCTTCTATTTAAAAATGATAAACGCGCGAATTTTTCATTAGTTTTACGCGAGTTCCCGAAATGGTAAAATGTGACGTACTTTTTTTTTTCACATTTTAAGAAACAATCTATTTCAATCATGTTATATATTATTCGTAATAATGTACATTTATCAAATATGGATGTTCTTTCATGAAGAATAAATAATTGTAAATTCAATTCATTCAATTACTTCATAAATAGAAAAAAAAATCAACCATCCTTTCGGCCCTCTTCATGTTGTAAATAAAATTAGACGAAATTCGACCGAGAAAAAAAAATACAAATAAAATTCTCATTGCAAAATAAATTTTTCGCTTTGTTACGCGAAAAGTTTTGCTTTCAATATTTTCGTGTCAAGACTCGCTGCCTCATCACTTTGAATAACAAAATATTAAAATAATATCAAAATACATTCGTCAGGGAGAAAGAAAAATTGAACAAAACGTTTTTTTTTGGTCCAACAGCGCTTTCGACGTATTTCACGATTAAAAAACCGAATAGTTTAGTATAACAATAATGTACATTTACCGAATATACGTGTCCGTTCATACAAAATAAATAATTGTAAATTTAATTGAATCAATTACTTCATAAATTATAAATAAAACAACCACGCTGCTGGCTCTTTTTGTGTTGTATATAAAAATAAACGAAATTCGAGTGAGAAAAAAATGCGAACAAAATTCTCATTGGAAAATGAATTTTTCGCCTTCTTGCGTGAATAGTTTTCTTTCAATAATTTGGCATCAAGACGGCCTGCCTCATCACTTTGAATAACGTAATATTAAAATAATATCAAAAGAAATTCGTCAGGGGTAAAGAAAAAATGGAAAAAAATGTTATTTTTTGGTCTCGGCGCTTTCGTCGTATTACACGATGGAAAAAAAAAAAAAAAAAAAACGAATAATTGAGTATAATAATACCTGTTCGGGATCGCGAAGATGTAGGGTCGTGTGAGCACCGTACGGTCTCTCCTCGCCGTCCGGAAGCTGAAGCCGTGGGGGAAGATCAAGTGCAAGATCCTGTCTGACACTTCCGGCTCTGATAGCACGATCCCTCGCCGCTGCGACCATAGCATCTTGCATACCATCGGTACCATGACCACCGCCAACACCACCACCGCCGCCACCACCACCCCCGCCGCCGACGACGTTTGTACCAGCCTCGACTAATCCACCGCCGAGGCCTCCGTGACCTCCGCTGCCGACCTCCATGCCTGCGCTCACCGACAGCATCTGTTTTTTTTCCCCCAAAACAAACAAGATTATAAATTATTATTTGTTCGATGGTGCGCGTGATCGTGGCAGAGACGCAATGAGCGTCATAAAAAAAAACAATGCAATTGTAAACAAAAATTCGATGAAAATGTCGAGCCAACTGTGCAAGGACGATTATCGTTTTTTTGAGCACAAAAATCATCGTCGAAAAACGCTCATTGTTTATTCACGATTATGCATATAGATCAAGGTCTCTCTCTCTCTTTTTCACACTCTTTCATTCATCGTTGACATGACTCTCGACTTTGACGATTTTTTTATGACATCAAGGGGGGAGTTTAAGGTCGCGAACGTTTTAACGAATTTTATTGGCTCGATAGAGATCACGATATATATAGTTTAAGGGTGGAAATAGGGTTAGACGGTTCGAAAAATCGATTTATTTTTTATTTCATAAATTGTTAGTAAAACTATTGAAAAATATGTTCCCAAAATTTTTATGAAAATTCCGACTCGTTCTATTGTTATAAGCCATTAAGGGGGGAAATAAGGTTAGGACAACGTTTTCTCAATGATTTTCATGAATTTTTTTATAGTATAAAAAATGAATATAATTTATTGAAACTTTGAGAATATTTTATACATATATTTAAGTATATACTATAAAATTTTTATACATATATTTAAGTATATACTATAAAATTTTTATACATATATTTAAGTATATACTATAACATTTTTATACATATATTTAAGTATATACTATAAAATATTAGCGAGCCCATATTACTTGTTTTTCTTGGTACTATTTTTTCAAACGCGTTTTTCTGAAAACGACTTTTTTGAACTTGCGTACACGCTAATTTGAAAAGTTTTCAACCAATCGTTTTAAAAATTGGCAGTTACTTTCTTCATAGTATCGCGCTCTATATGAACCTAAAATCGGAATATTATCATTATTTAAAATAATTTTTTTTTGCAAATAAAGTTGTAAAAAATGGCAAAAAATCATGCTCTTTTGTTTTGACCCCTGTAAAAAATTCAATTTTTTATTTTTTTCATAGCATTTAGGTTCATATAGAAGAGAGACATATAATAAAGGTAAATTCCAACCTCGTTTGATTTCAGATGAAAATTGTGGCTTCCAGAATGTACGCAAAATGCTGAGTCTCTTTTATTTTATAGTATATACTTAAATTTTATAGTATATAGTACATAGTACATACCAATTTTATAGTATATACTTAAATATATGAATAAAATATTCTCAAAGTTTCAATAAATTATATTCATTGTTTATACTATAAAAAAATTCATGAAAATCATTGAGAAAACGCTGTCCTAACCCTATTTCCCCCCTCAAAAGAAGATTGGTATTGAGTTTGAGTTGAATCGGCATTAAGATTTATATTAAATTTTGAATTTTCGAAATTGTCGAAGAAATTATTTGTTCAACTATCTTAAGTGTTCAACCACAAGGGTGATATTTGTCGTAAAAATAGGTTAAGGGATGACCACGTTGGGCATTGATTTTGAAATAAATTGGCGAGCGTTTTATTGTTAAAAAATTAAATCCACGAATTAATTTGAAAATAAAAACGACAAAAAACAATTAAAACGAATAAGAAAAATCTACGAATCCGTAGTTACAAAATATTTTTCTATGTTGCTGAAATACATGACATTACCATAAAGTATTTTATTACTGTGAAATAATACACCGGCAATTCGTAGAAATTATAGGAAAAAAATTGTGCACCGATTTCGCACAATGGCAGTGGTTACTTAAAAAAAAAAAGAAAAAAAATCCTTTTCCCCTTTGTTTCTCTTATTTTTTTTTTGCTTTTCGTTACAAACACCGAGTATATCCGCGTTAAACGCGAGAGTAGCGAAACGAGGAAGCGTTAAAACTTTAAAAGGGAGTTTTCGCTCACGACATAGAACGGTCAATCCGAGGGGTTGAACAGGGGTTTGCAAATGGACACCCCCGTGAACATACGACACAGCCGCGGGCATCCCCTCGATGTTTTTTTATCGCGTACATAATGCACACCACTGTACTGTTATTCGGTATAACATCGCGGACTTTCCGCTCGTCCATCATGTTTTATAGGGTAGCGAGGGAAAAAAAAAAAAAAGTACAAATGTACAAGCGCACCGGAGCGTAAAGTGCTGCATAAATTTATGGGGCAATGCAGAGATCGGCTATAGTTTGTTGTTTGTTGTTCGTGAAATTGGCAAATTGAGCATAAAGAATTAATCCTACGTTTCATTGTTTTGAATTTCAAATGAATAGACTCGTTTCGCATTCGGTGAAATATACTAGCGATAATATAATTGTAATTGCAAAAATACGTTCGTTTTTTTTTTACGTGCAGAAGATTTGACAAAGTTTCGAAAACGAGGAAGAAACGTTTTAATTTGCAGCTTATCAATAATTGGGTTTCCGGGTACAAAAAAAAAGAAAGTTCTACAGCATACGTATTGAGAGAGAGAAAAAAAATGTTGACAGAAGATTAAGGCAGTAGTCTGGTAACTTAAGCCGATTTTCATGTCTTTTTTGGAGGGCGTTTTTTTGTAGGAAAATAAAAATGAATCGTTTTGGATATTTAGGATGTTTTTATTTACATATTAAAAATAGAAAAAAAAAAATTTTTTGAAAAAATTTAATAGTTTATTATTATTATTATTATTGACCGGAGTTGGCACCTCGAAAGAACAGCGCGTGGGTGGCCCCGGTGATTTTGGCTCTTGATGTTATCTGAAATAAAAAATTGTTGATAATTCTTAATCTATAGACATGTCATTCTGGTCGGAACTACTGAAGTTAAATTTCATGGATAAATAACAAAATGACGGACTTTGGAAAAAAGTTTTTTTTTCTCCAAAGTCCGCCATTTTGTTATTTATCCATGAAATTTAACTTCAGTAGTTCCGATCAGAATGACATGTTTATAGATTAAGAATTATCAAGAATTTTTTATGGATAAATAACAAAATGGCGGACTTTAGAAAAAAGTTTTTTTTTCCCAAAGTCCGCCGTTTTGTGATTTATCCATGAAATTTAACTTCAGTAGTTCCGACCAGAATGACATGTCTATAGATTAAGAATTATCAAGAATTTTTGATTTCAGATAACATCAAGAGCCAAAATCACCGGGGCCACCCACGCGCTTTTTTTTCGAGGTGCCAACTTCGATCAATAATAATAATAATAATAAACTATTAAATTTTTTCAAACTAAATTTTTTTTGTATCTTTAATATGTAAATAAAAACATCCTAAATATCCAAAACGATTCATTTTTATTTTCCTACAAAAAAACGCCCTCCAAAAAAGACATGAAAATCGGCTTAAGTTACCAGACTACTACCTTAAAAACGAAATTTATATAAATCAGAATTTAATTGAATAAAATTCCAATATTTCTTTATTGGAATTTTATTGGCCAAATTTCGGAGTTGAAAATTGTCTTTCAAATAAATTCTCGTCGCTTCAACGTGGTTATTCGCTTGTGTCTTCGAGAAATTCATGAATAACTCGTGTCTGCTTATATATCGTCGATTGTACTTTCATTATTGATAACGTAAAGTATTTATCGATCGAACGAGACGTATGTGGATGTATTCTGTATAAGAAAAGGAGCATGAAAAAACCGACATCGACAGCGACGATTCTAATACGACATTTGTGGTGAGTAAGAGGGTTAAAGCTCTCTGTGAACGAGTACTCTGGCAGCGAGCATAGAGAATCGATCTTCTCGCGGCGAGAGAGGGACGCGACTCGAGTAGGAAATCTCCGGTGAGGTCGATGCACCGTATTCGAGATATACACGTTAAATCTTCACGAACCCCTTCGAGTAATATAGTACACGATTCTCGTTCTTCGCCGCGCCTCTTCAACTATTCAATGAATTTTAATTCCAGTTTTGATTAACAATTGCCATCGAGAGACGCATCAGCGTCTCGATGCCTGGTAATTAAAGGAAGAAAAAAAAACGAATGATGTTACGCATAAGGTAGACTTGGTAGAACAGTCGCATTAGCAATAGGGGTAGTGATACCAAAAAAAAAAACGAAGGTTTCGATGAATATTGTTGAAAAAGTTCGTCGGAAAAGAAATTAAAAATTGTTTTTACAATCCTTGAAGCGTGCCCTTTCGAACGACACCCTACTCGATGGTGCGAAACAAAAAAAAATTTCGACATTACACATTTTGGGCCGTAAAAATTTTCGAAAAAATGTTTTTCTCAAAAATCACTCTCTGCCCATTATCGGAACATGTCACTCCAGGTGTTTGCCAAATTTCAAGTTGATAGGCTAGACCGTTTAGGAATTAGAGGCCTGTGACAGAACGACAGACGGACGGACGGACAAAGGAATTTGGCTATAAGCGTTTCTTTTTTCGGTTGCGAGCCCTAAAAACGATAGAGCCTTTACAGTGTTGCTTCGAAATTGTATCTCAGCCATATGTTAATGATTTATCGGATTTAATATCGTTGGCTTTTTTTTTCTAGTCATATATATGAACCCTGCGATGAGATAAAGGTGAATTTTATTTTCGTTTTGAGTATATTATTTATTCACTCGTATTTACGAATTTATCATCAGAGGAGATGTTGACCAACTCCGGTGTTATATATACCAACCGATATTCTCGATGTTATCAAGATAAGATATGCTATTGGGGGGGGATACATTTGAATCGAGAAAAAAAGTTTAAGGTAGTAGTCTGGTAACTTAAGCCGATTTTCATGTCTTTTTTGGAGGACGTTTTTTTGTAGGAAAATTTAGTTAAATTAGTTAAATTTCATGGATAAATAACAAAATGGCGGACTTTGGAAAAAAACTTTTTTTTCCAAAGTCCGCCATTTTGTTATTTATCCATGAAATTTAACTTCAGTAGTTCCGACCAGAATGACATGTCTATAGATTAAAAATTATCAAGAATTTTTTATTTCGGATAACATCAAGAGCCAAAATCAACGAGGCCACCCACGCGCTTTTTTTTCGAGGTACCAACTTCAATCAATAATAATAATAATAATAAACTATTAAACTTTTTCAAACAAATTTTGTTTGTATCTTTAATATGTAAATAAAAACATCCTAAATAACCAAAACGAATCATTTTTATTTTCCTACAAAAAAACGTCCTCGAAAAAAGACATGAAAATCGGCTTAAGTTACCAGACTACTACCTTAAAGTTCTTTCTGTCACATAGGCGAAAAGCATTGATGTGACAAAAGAGTTGAAACGCTCAATATTTGTTTTCGTACATCTGATTGCTTTTTAGCGATAAATTGAACATGCCAAACGTTTTCCTAAAAAATAGGATTTTTCATCTAACTAATAAATTAAGCCAGGGAAAATTGTGAGAATTCATTTATTCGTGTGATATATTTGTTGTTCCGTAATATTCGAGTATAATATTTAATGAAATATCGATTCTTCATTATTTTCGATAATCAGTGACCAATGATCTCATACAGTGGACCAAAAAAAAACAATAAATAGTTCTTGTTTATCCACGATATCGACATTCTTAATAATAATTTTTTGTTAACAAATTATTTCTACGTAGATTCGTAACATTGCAAAAATACAATAAATAATTATGCGCAAAATAAACATAATGAATTAAATTTGCGCGAAAATCACCATTCTCGATGATAATTTGTTGTTCAGCAAACATTGGTAATTTACAATCTGTACCATTGAAAAGATGCAACAAACAATTGTACAAAAATTAACACAACAATAAATAAATTAGTTTTCGCTCGTGGAAACATCAATATTCTCGGCAATAATTTGTTTGTAACAAATTATTTCTATGTACATTCGAGACATTGAAAAATGTAATAAATAATTGTATGAAAATTAACAGAACATAATTAATATATTTTCTCATAGGAAAATCAATGTTATCAATAAAACATTTCTTCGTGAAAAAAAATGCAGTAAACTATTGTACTAAAATTGCCACAACAATAAATAAATTAGTTGTCTCGTGGAAAAATCGATATTCTCGGTAATAATTTGTTTGCAACAAATTATTTCTATCTGCATTTGGAACATTGAAAAATGTAATAAATAATTCTACGAAAATTAATAGAACAAAATTAATTAATTTTCTCATCGAAAAAATCAATATTATCAATAATACATTTCTTCGTGACGAAATATTTCCCCCAATATTCGTAACGTTGAAGAGTATACGTTTCCCCATACCCTTCCGAAAAGGATGAAACATATTTTTGTGCGAAAATCACTTTTGTCTTTTTCGTAATTCAATTTTCCACATTTATCGTACTACGAGGAAAAAAACCCTCGCAGTCGAAATATCCTTTATCAAAATCCTTTACTTTCGTATTTTGAATTTATTTAATCCAACTCTTTTTACGGTTCCAACGAAATTCGTGAGAGACGAGATTTTCGGTAGGCTGGTATTTTTCGTCGGGTTCAAAGAATCGAACGATGTTGAGGGTTGTGAAGAAAATGTTGTTGTACTCTCGTCATTGTCCATGATAATTGCACCAGCATGAGATTTTCCATTAGCATTTTCATTCAAATCAAATTGATTAATCGTCGCGATATTGCGACGAGATTTTTCAGCCGTTCGTTCGTTAAAACGGTCTCGAGTGATATTAGGTGACGATTCCGTTGATGTATCGTTGCTAGAGGACAATGGTAAAATTCTCCTACGTTTAATTGTAACTACGTCACTGTCACTAGATTTATTCGTTGAATGTTCGTTATTTCGTTGAATCGACGACGATACATCGAAAGAATGTCGCGATATTGTTTTCAAATTTTCAACAGAACGTGCAGTAGTTTCTTCCTCGGATGAGCTAGGATCAAGGAAACGAACATTCGCGGTTCTCAAAGATTTTCCATCTCTCCGACCATTATCGATAGACCGATAAGAATTATCTTCTTCTTTTCCGCTCCTGTGTCGACGCTTTAAATTTCTAAACGGTGAGATTTTCACACTCGCGGACGCTTTACGATAATTGTAAATATCGTAAACATCATCGTCGCTGGAATTTACATCGAAATCCGACAGCGGTCTGCAACATTCACACACTTGACACTGTTCAGTGACAATTAGTGTGTTGCTGTCAGGAGCACGTTTCATAGTTCCGGAAAATGTCATAGTTTTGCAGTGCTCGTGCAATTTTTTATTCGCTCTTTTACCAGTCGTACGTTTTTTCCTTAACGCTGAAACGACGAAAAAAAAACACAGGTAATTATCGGGAGAGCATCGGTTTTTATGAATTATTTTTTCATTCTTGTAGGGAAAATCTATTTTATTAGCAAACGTTGGGAACATTTTTTAACCCTCGCTGAAGGCCGAAATCGTGTCTATGATACAGATGACCGATTATTATTATTATTTTTGTTTTCTAATTTTTTTTTTATCGTTGACGAAATACACTCTTTGTACCTTGATGACTGTGTCTAATTTCCATCATCACTTTACGATTTCTCATGTGCCTCTCCGGAACCAATTGAATTTCCTCATTTCTCACGTGCTTTTCCGGCATCGATCGACTGTGAATCGCATACGGGTTCCGTAAGCGTAAAGGTTCTTCTGACGAAGAACTTCTTCTTCTCATGAAATTGTTTTCCAAGGCATATCGTCGTCTCCGCCTTGGCGTATAATATTTATCGTGCGCGTTTACTATTAGTGAAGAATTTTCCGTGGGGAAGAAAGAAAATTAAAAAAAAATTGCAATTTCCATTCAAATTTAATTCTACCAGAACATATTTCGGGTAAGAAGTTTTAACGAGAAGTACAAAAAGAAAAATGATGCAAATTAGAAACTTGCTTCTTCATTATTTTATCTCGTTCGCGAATCCCATTCCATGAGGCAAGTTAGTTCTGCAATTTTTAATTCCTCATACTAGGATACATAGGAAGCTTCGTGAACGAGATAAAATAGTGAATAATTAATGCGAAAGTTTCTGATCTTCACGTTTTTTTGCTTCCTCGTGGAGGAAGCTTTGTTTTTGTGAAATAATTTAATAAAAATGTTCGAGTTTTTAATGTCCATGCGTTTAAAATGTGCCAAAACATCGGGAAATCACATTTAGCAAAGAATGTCCGTGCGTGTGTGTAATAAGCTTAAGGGCTCACATAATCCTAAAGTTTTCAAAAAATCGATTTTTTTTTACAGATTTTTATTCTTTATATATTTGAGAATTTCTCAAAAAAAAATATTTTTAAAATAATTCCACT
Source organism: Oxytorus armatus (assembly GCA_958009045.1). Lineage (NCBI taxonomy): Eukaryota > Metazoa > Arthropoda > Insecta > Hymenoptera > Ichneumonidae > Oxytorus > Oxytorus armatus. Next base: position 17,515,670 of record OY253748.1, read on the forward strand.
CCGTTACAAAGTTGTAGCAACAAATGTGACCGGACATTGGGTTCACGTTGTACCTACCAGAAACTTTAACGATAACTCGATAACTCAGTCAATTTTAAATGATTTTTTTTAACTTATTTTTAATCTTGATAATTATTTTCTCTATAGACTGACGAGAAATTTTTTTAATTTCTCGATTGGACAATATTTTATAATCTATTAAACACAATTTTTTTTTTTTTCAATTGCATACTAAAGTTTGAAATATTGTAATTTCTTTATTTTTGAGAAAAAATATTCCCTCCGTCAGACTATTACTACTACATTATTTTACTAGATTCTTTTTTATTTTTGCAGATTGGATAATTTTTGGTGAATTTATGATGTTGACAAGGAGGCGCCATGATTTTCATCAATAGTCCATCTACACCCGTAAAAAATAATACTAATACACTCACCCGAAAAAAAAGCAGTACACTTAAAATTTGGAAAAAAATCACTAAATTTCAAATGACGGTAACTGCGTAAATAATGAAGATAGATAGGTCTTTAAAAAATGAAAATAAAGCTTGGAATCTCTAATTAAAGGATCGATTTTTTTCAATGTTGCGAGATAAATTTATTAAAAATGGCGGATGACAAAGCGAGAGCATGCGGAATTGAAAAATATTGGTCCGAGTTTGCGACGACCCATGGCGTGAGTCAGGTGTCGCAACACAATGGGATAAAAAGCATGTGATAGTACAGAGTCTCCTTTTTAAAATGCTTTTTTAATCGTTTCGATCCGATGATTTTTCGCCGAGTTATTCGCATTTGAAGAAAAAGGATGTTTTTTTAATTTAAATGCGAATAACTCGGCGAAAAATCATCGTATCGAAACGATTAAAAAAGCATTTTAAAGAGGAGACTCTGTACTATCACATGCTTTTTATCCCATTGTGTCGCGACACCTGACTCACGCCATGGGTCGTCGCAAACTCGGACCAATATTTTTCAATTCCGCGTGCTCTGGCTTTGTCATCCGCCATTTTCAATAATTTTATCTCGCAACATTGAAATAAAACGATCCTTTAAGTAGAGATTCCAAGCTTTATTTTCATTTTTTAACGACCTTTCTATCTTCATTATTTACGCAGTTACCGTCATTTGAAATTTAGTGTTTTTTTTCCAATTTTTAAGTGTACCGCTTTTTTTTCGGGTGAGTGTATGTATAAAAAAAAAAATTTCATTTTTTTTCTTATAGTTGAGAAGTTAATAAAAAATGTCAAAACAACAATTGTATTTTTTCTTCACCATATATCCTTTATAATAATTTTTCGAATTTACTCGGTTTTTAGCGCGCGCAGGGGTATGTGGGCCCTTAAAAAATTCAACCTTTTATATCTCGAGAACGACTTGAGCGATTTCTCGTTAACTTTGCACGAATTTGCGGCATCAAATCTCCATTGTCTGCTGTAATTTTCGTTCGAATTACTCGAGGGTTAGAGATTTTACGGCGTTTTGAAATATTCGCGAAAAATGTATATGATTGCTCGAACTTTCGTAAATTTTCAGCAATCTGGTTAAAAGTTTCTACGTAAAAGGGTTAGAAGGCAATGATGTTTGGTACTGAATTTGGCAAGAGTCGCTTGAGGCGTTCAGATTTTATAAAATTGTGCATTTCCAAAAGTTTTAGGATTCTGGGTTAATTTTTCAGTCACGGATAGTTCAAAGCTTCCTTCATGAGGGAGCAAAAAAAAAGACCAAGAAAAAACAATGATAAGAAATGTACTGTATCACGATACTCACGAGGAATATCATCATCAGAGGTCATATTAGCGTGATCCTTTAACGAACCAGAAGCGTGCGGTATACGTGGAAGCGATTCCTCACGTATACCTCGAATATCTTCGAACTGAATTGCTTCTCGAACACTTTCAATTGGTCCGTCAAACTGATAATCAAAATCGTCCATTGACGAATTTTCATAAGCGTTACATTCCACTTCTTTCACAACCTGATCTGGTGCAAGAACTCGCGATGCATTTCCCATTCGATTATTTTCTTCATTATCGGACGGCAAAGTTTTTTCTATCACGGTCGACCAATTACTTTTGTTCAAGGGCAGAGAAACATCAATTCGACGTTTGACAATTTGTTTTCTCTTCCGACGTTTCAGCCTCTTCTCGTTTCCTTTAAGTTCATCGGGTGTGCCGGACATTGGTTTTCTCCGTACGGATCGTTCCTCTGAAATTCCTTCGTTTGAGGATGACGAAAAATCATATTTTCTCCTTTTGTTACGAAAATTCTGTGACGACGCTGGGCAAATCGTTGATAAATTTGATACGAGTGACGGTGAACCACTGTTTTTTGGCGTACTCGCGTCATAATTTGTTCGTAATTTCCGTGAACTCATTATCGCGACTGTAAACAAAAAGAAATAGTGATATTTCGAAATATTTTTATTTTGTCGTTTTTTGTTGTTGTTGTTTAATCTCGTCGGAATGCGCTTGAGACAGTCGGAGATCTTGACTATAACGTTTCAGGACTCGAAGGATACTGAGCAACTATCGATGTACACGCAAATGCCTTGTTGAGTGTTTGTTTTTTTTTCTTTTTTTTTTTCGACCGTACCTACGTCCAAATTCGCCGAATATATGTTGTACTGTTCTTCGTGATTGATATGCGACTCTTACGGGACAAATTCATGATAAGCATACCAATAAATGGTTAATCTGTTCCGAAAACATTCGTTCGCACAAGAAAACGGAAAAGAACGTGAATTTCGTCGTGAGAAATGAATTTTCAACGCAGATGAGATGTATGAACCTCGATGAGATTTATAATCATCCAAAAGAGTATGGGATATTTAAATCTGGCATTTTTATTTTTTATAAACAATTGTTATAAACACAAGTGGCGAGTTGTATTTTCGACTAGAATTTTTTTTTTTCATAGTAATAATATTCGTAGTAATAATTTCGTAGTGATAGGCAAGTTTTGGGAATAGTAAGGACAAAAAAAAACGTGAACATTCGATTTTTTTGTTTTTTACCATTGAACTATTGAGATTACGGCGAAACACTCTATTAGTTCGGTTAAGGGGTTATACGCAATTGGAAATTTAAAAAGATTGATTTTTTTTTTATTGCATTTTCGGAATGGATATATGTATATTTAAGTATATTCTCTGAAAATTTCAAATCGATCCGGCAAATATTCTTGGAGATATATGCATATTTGTAAGCACGCGTTTTTGTCAAGACGGTGTTTTCAAAGTCGGTGAGCACGATTTCTCAAAAACGGCTCAACCGATCGGTCTACAATTTTACCACAACCTTTTCAGATATATTCTTCAGGTATTGATCGAAGGAATAAGATTTCCGATAATGATTTCAATTTTTTTTTTAACAATTCAACGAAAAAATTTCGGTCGAAAATTTGAATTTTTTCTTTTTGGAGCCACCATTTTGTCAAAAATAAAAATTTCAACTATTCCTTCGATCAATACCTAGATTTATCTATCCACTAATAGAATCTTTTTGGTTTTTTTTTATTTTGGATAATCTAAACCGGAGATATCGTGCTCACCGCCAGACACCTTTTTTTTAGAGGAGCTCCCGGAGATCGGCTATAGCAGCTTTACAAATCATTATTTTGACAAATATAAGATATGAAAATAAAGTTAAAAGTTACCACAATAAGTATAAAAATTTTTATGTTAATGAATTAAAATGTCTTTCCAGAAAAAATTCTTGAATAATCGCCTTTTTTCGGTCTCCTGACTGCGCATAACTCCTTGAGGGGGGAAATAGCGTTAGACGGTTCAAAAAATCGATTTTTTTTTATTTCATAAATTGTCAGTAAAACTATTGAAAAATATGTTCCCAACATTTTAAATGAAAATTCCGACTCGTTCTATTGTTATAAGCCATTAAGGGGGGAAATAGGGTTAGGACAGCGTTTTCTCAATGATTTTCATAAATTTTTTTATAGTATAAAAAATGAATATAATTTATTGAAACTTCGAGAATATTTTATACATATATTTGAGTATATATTATAAAATTTTTATACAAATATTTAAGTATATACTATAAAATATTAGCGACCCCATATTGCTCGTTTTTCTTGGTACTATTTTTTCAAACGCGTTTTTCTGAAAACGACTTTTTTTTTAACTTGCGTACACGCTAGTTTGAAAAGTTTTCAACCAATTGTTTTGAAAATCGGCAGTTACTTTCTTCATAGTATTGCGCTCTATATGAACCTAAAATCGGAATATTATCGTTATTTAAAATAATTATTTTGTTGCAAATACGGTTGTAAACATGGCAAAAAATCATGCTTTTTTGTTTTGACGCCCGTAAAAAATTGAATTTTCTATTTTTTTGATAGCATTTAGGTTCATATAGAAGAGAGACATATAATGAAAGTAAATTCCAACCTCGTTTGATTTCAGATGAAAATTGCGGCTTCCAGAATGTACGCAAAATGCTGAGTCTGATTGTGACCTGCAATATGAGGTCGCTAATATCCCCGGTGTTTTTCAAGAAAATTCTTCAAAAATTTTATAGTATATACTTAAATATATGTATAGAATATTCTCAAAGTTTCAATAAATTATATTCATTTTTTATACTATAAAAAAATTCATGAAAATCATTGAGAAAACGCTGTCCTAACCCTATTTCCCCCCTAAATATATTACTTCCTGCCACGGAAAACTTTGTTTTCATGAGAAAAAAATAATCCTGTTTCAAAACAGCGAAAAATGGCAATTAGAAAAAAATGTCAAGATGTGCGATTGGTAGAGGTATAAAATAAAAACCGCAGTAGCGTTGAATTGGTTCGAGCCATCGGACGGAAATTTGGCACACAAGTGAATCGACAACGGCCCTTTGGTCGCTACGATTTTCTTGATAATTAATAAATTCTTTAGGATCTTGAAAGATTTTGAAAATTTCCAAGAATGTGTTTCCGATCTGCATGAGGCTAAAACTTTCTATACGAATAGAATGTCGTCAAATATCGTTCGTTATTGATTTCGAAGAAACTCGATCGATTCGTTTGAAATTTATAGAATTTCGAAAAAAAAGGTATACATTTTTTTTTTTAAATCGCTACAGGCGTTTGTTGGTACTCTGGTCCGTCCAATTTTTCGTCTCACGTGTCGAAACTTCGTAAAATCGATTCAGTACCATTGGAGAATATTTCGTAATAGATTTGAACAATATCGTTCGAGGCATTTTGGGATTTGTGAAAATTTTGAAAATCTACGAAAAATTCGATACCGATGCATGTCGAGAATCGTGCGGTTTGTGCCGCATTTTTTATGATTTCGAGCCAAGATTTTCTATATAGAAATATGATCGCCATCAAAGGGTTGATTGATGGGGTTGAAAATGGATGAAACGGTTGTGACTTGATGGGAATTTTAAATTATACGACACTCGTAACAAAAATTGTAATGAAACTTGAAAAGTCTAGAAAGTCTGACCGCAAACATTTGGATGCTAGGGCACGTAGAACCGGCCCGTACAAAAACGACCCCGCTGATACTTAAAAATTACCATTCTTACGGCAGACCAAAATCCCTGAGGAACGAGACTTTATTGTTGTTGATTTTGTGGGACTTTTTTTTTCTTCTCTATTTCAATGGATCGTGTTTGAACGTAAACAAAATTTAATCCACAAGGGTAAAGTCAGCCGGTTGACGGTACACAGCGTCGTTGGGTTGTTTGTTTTGTTTTTTTTTTTTTCCCTGGAGTAATGGCGATCCGGACGATCATCAACGGACCATAGTGGTCAAAAGCTGCGTGCCTGCGGCTTCCCTTGTCTCTGCCTTCATCGTGTGGATTTTCGTCGTCATAGATTCTAACTCGGTCGCGTCCTGCTGTCGACGTGTCAAATTACGGAAGCACCGGGAGAGCCCAGTCCTCGGATTACACCAGACCGGATTCTTTCCTTAGCCCGCAGCCCCCACGCGCTGGTTATTATAATATCCTTTTACCGTACGACACCGATGTATGACCGATGTAGCCACGCCTTTTCTAGGCAACTTCCAGTGATTTTCTAGCAACGCTTGATTTATCATTGACGAAACGATAGAGATTCAAGAGTTGGGTAGTATTTTAAGGGGCCCATTGTGAGCACGCTTAAGGGGGGAAATAGGGTTAGACGGTTCAAAAAATCGATTTTTTTTAACTTCATAATTTGTTAGTAAAACTATTGAAAAATATGTTCCCAAAATATTAAATGAAAGTTCCGACTCGTTCTATTGTTATAAGCCATTAAAGTGAGTAGCTTTCCTTCAGGCCCCGACCGCTCCATGTGTTTCAAACACGTTTTTCTGAAAACGGCCTTTTTTAAACTTGCGTACACGCTAGTTTGAAAAATGTTCAACCAGTCATTTTGAAAATTGGCAGTTACTTTCTTCATAGTATTGCGCTCTATATGAACCTAAAATCGGAATATTATCATTATTTAAAATAATTTTTTTTTTGCAAATAAAGTTGTAAAATATGGCAAAAAATCATGCTTTTTTGTTTTGACCCCTGTAAAAAATTCAATTTTCTATTTTATTGATAGCATTTAGGTTCATATAGAAGAGAGACATATAATAAAAGTAAATTCCAACCTCGTTTGATTTCAGATGAAAATTGCGGCTTCCAGAATGTACGCAAAATGCTGAGTCTGATTGTGACCTGCAATATGGGGTCGCTAATATTTTCGGTGTTTTTCAAGGAAATTCTTCAAAAATTTTATAGTATATCTCTCTATATTATATAAATATTTCGCCGCCGCCGCCGCCGCCGTGTACAAGAGTTCAGGACCGAAAATGACCGAAAATGACCAAAAATGCAGGGGGTGCATTAGCGGTCATTTTCGGACGGCGGGTTGGCGCGCGAAGCGCGCAAGGGGGCGAAGCCCACCTAGTACTTAAATATATGTATAAAATATTCTCAAAGTTTCAATGAATTATATTCATTTTTTATACTATAAAAAAATTCATGAAAATCATTAAGAAAACGCGGTCCTAACCCGATTTCCCCTCTTGAAAAAGATCCTTTATCACGAATTTGTATTCGCTACCTAATGAACTATTTCAGGATTCGGAGAATGGTATGTTATTAAGGACAGTTCGAAGGTGTTTTATAAAAATTTTCATTCAAAAATAATAAAAATTATGACGATTATAATTTTTATAACAATGTAAAACAAAAAAAAATTCCGTTAACATGTCGCCATTTTGAGAAACATTAATAAAAAATTAAAAGGCATCTGCTAACGAAAACTGCGTTTATGCAGATTAAGAAAATATTTTTGTTTTATTTTTCAGATGAACGATGCCACCGATAGGGATTCCCACCGTTGAAAGAAAAATTTTCACGGAAAAAAAAAAATTATAACTCTCATAATTTTTATTACTTTTTAATGAAAATTTTTATGTAACGCCTCGAATATAAACATACCATTCTGCTAATCCCGAAATAATTCATTAAGTAGCAAACAAAAAACCGTGAAGAGGACGCTCTTTGAGCCCGTTCACAGTGGTGTTCTCGCGTGGAGGAAAAAATGTTTCGACGATCATGTAAAAAAATATTCTCGATCGGAATGGAAAAAATTACAGAACCAAGTTGCATTTTGAAAAATCAAATAATCAATTCAATATTTCTAAGGAGTCGTAATTTTGGAAATATTTGACAAAAAATGGATTTTATTTTAATGAAACAAAAAACGTCTTTTTCGGCCATTCAATGGCGGAGCCTCTCTCGTCGCACTTGAGTGATCTACATTACTCGTAAGTGGAAAAAAATATGGTAATTTTTAATGTATTTCGTCTCGAGGGAGCATACTAGTAGATCATATAAAAAAATGTTCATGATAGGAAACGAAAAAAAATCTAGCACAAGATGTACTTTTATCTTTCAAATAAAATAAATAATTCAAAAGCTGTAAGAGTAATACTAATTTTTGAAATATTTATTTGAACCAAAAGATGCATTTTATTTTAAAGAAAAATAAAACATCTTTTCGGACATTCAATGGCGGAGCCACTCTCGTCGCACTTGAATGGCCTATATTAAGTGGAAAAAAAAACGGTAACTTTTCATGTATTTCGTCTGGAGATAATATACTACGAGATCATATAAACAAATTTTCTCGATCGGAAACGAAAAAAAATCTAGAACAAGATGCACTTTTAGCTTTCAAATAAAATACCCAATTCAAAAGCTGTAAGAATAATTCTAATTATTGGAATATTCATTTAAACCAAAGAATGCATTTTATTTTAAAGAAAAAAAAAACGTTTTTTTTCAGACACTCAATGGCGGAGCCACTCTCGTCGCACTTGAATGACCTATATTAAGTGGATAAAAAATGATAATTTCTCGTGTATTTCCTCGCGACAGGACACTAGCTGGAACGATAAATTTTACAATGAAGAAAATGAAGAAAAAAATGCACATCGCGTATTCTTAGTCGTTTCGCAGCGCGCGATAAAAAAAAACGAACTTATCGACTATGTACGTACACGAGTCTCGCCACCTATACATTATACAAAATTGACGTGCGCGCACACGTCAATCTGTGGGGAATGCTCCCGATTCATTGTTGTCAATAATGGAAGCGATCGACGATTGTGTTTTATCAGCCTTTATCGTTCTCGTCTGCTCAAACACACATACACATCTCTGAATATTTATAATACATGTACACACACACACAGTTTGGACAAGGTATATAACGAGCGGAGATTGCAGTGACTCTATAAATGGAACTATTATTTCAATTTATCCGCGTCATAAACGAGAACCGGAGCGTACTGGATAGGAGTTTCGGTGAAAATCTGTCGAAGGAAACCCCACGCGCTAATCTTTCGTAGGAATAGAACAAGTGAGAGAAAGACAGAAAGAGAGGAAAAGATAGAGAGAGAGAGAATCGTTAAGGGGGGAAATAGGGTTAGACGGTTCAAAAAATCGATTTTTTTTTTAAATTTCATAAATTGTTAGTAAAACTATTGAAAAATATATTTCAAATTATATTTCTATTATTTTAAGCCATTAAAGCTAGTATCTCTCCTTCAGGCCCCGAGCGCGCCACGTGTATAACCGAGCGGTCAATATTTTTTCAAACGCGTTTTTCTGAAAACGACTTTTTGTGAACTTGCGTACACGCTAGTTTGAAAAGTTTTCAACCAATCGTTTTGAAAATTGGCTTTCTTCATAGTATTGCGCTCTATATGAACCTAAATCGGAATATTATCATTATTTAAAATAATTTTTTTTTTGCAAATAAAGTTGTAAAAAATGGCAACAAATCATGCTTTTTTGTTTTGGCCCCTGTAAAAAATTCAATTTTCTATTTTTTCTATAGCATTTAGGTTCATATAGAAGAGAGACATATAATAAAAGTAAATTCCAGCCTCGTTTGATTTCAGATGAAAATTGCGGCTTCCAGAATGTACGCAAAATGCTGAGTCCGATTGTGACCTGCAATATGGGGTCGCTAATATCTTCGGTGTTTTTCAAGGAAGTTCTTCAAAAATTTTATAGTATATACTTAAATATATGTATAAAATATTCTCGAAGTTTCAATGAATTATATTCATTTTTTATACTATAAAAAAATTCATGAAAATCATTGAGAAAACGCTGTCCTAACCCTATTTCCCCACTTAATCCAGCATAGGTAAAAGGTTCGTTTCGACCCAGCGGACGCGATTTGACCGTTTCTCCCGTCTGACCCGAAATTCCCCAATGGTCTGGCCAAGGGGAAAGGGGTAAATATCCGACCTTCGGGATTCGACCGAGTGCTTTCTCGTCTCATTCTCTCTCTCTCTCATTGGTGCGCAGTGGCTAGAGACTAAACGTCAAGACGTGTCTGGCAAAACGTCAGCAGGTGCAACGTATGCACTTTCAACTACCCCTATCTCCCTCTTCCTCACTCTCTCTCTCTTCAACTACCCTCGCTCTCTCTCTCTCTCTCTCTGTTTCTTTCTTTATCGTTTCTCATAATGTATAGACACCAGTGACGTACGATTACCGGAATGTACGTCTATTAAAAAGTACAATCACAATGTATGTGAATGTTAAATAAAAATAAAAATTAAATGATTTTAATTTAATCTCCGAAGGATCGTCGAAAAACGATTTTTGTTTTCCGATTAAAATCAAAATCGTTGGAGGTTAATTGAAATTGTTGGAAATGCATAGATTAATTCCGATGTTCCGAATACATGCCAAACTTTCTGGCAATTAAAAACGCGAAAAAAAATTTGTTTTCACGGAAAACAAAGCTTTGTCCGCGAGGAAGCAAAATTTTCCCCGCTTATCGAAAGAGTTTCAAGACATCAGTATGAAAAATTCAACAAACAAAATTGGTACAATATCGTCGATATGAAAAAAAAAATGTTTAATGCTTAAACCATAAAATATTATTGTTGTTTAGTTACAAAAAAAAATGCACGAATTCATTTCGTTCTTAATTATTTAGCAAACTCTTATTTAGTTCAAGCGTGTGACTGAATCTGCGCGGAGTAAATTTTTCTCGATACACCGAGAGACCGCCGTACGTAAACCCGGAAGTCTGCGGTGCCTCGCGGAAATAGTAAAAGGCGCGGCGGTACAACTTTTTTTTCTTTCTTTTTTTTTAAACAGGTGGAAGTAGGTGAAGAAACGTGTCGCTCGCCTTATACGATTTCCGGTCGACGATCGACTAACACTCAACAAGGCATTTAAGTGCACTTTACGATTTAACGTTTTACAATGGCGGGGGGGGGTACGTAAACATAAAAATCGCGAAACCTCTTAACGATCCAACGTGATAACAAGTCGTTTTTTTTTCCATTACAGTTTTTATTTAAACGAAAGCTAAATCGAGAAAAGTTTCGGTAATCATTCGCGTTCAAGTGTGTGAAAAAAACGAAGAAAAAAAAACGTGTCGAACCTAAATAAAATGAAAAATTGAACAAATAAATAAGACAAAAGTTGAGGATTTTTTTACAATGTAATTAATGGTTGTTAATTGAATAAAAAAAAAATTCGTACACGTCAAATTTTTACATGCATGACTATGGAACGTGCGACAAAAATCTGTTTTTTTTTCCATTTTGCGTATAAAGAGATCGTTTATGACGTTGAAGTTTGCATCGTCGAAACGAAACGCGAATAGGTGTAAAATTTTTTATTTTCAGCATAGCTCTTCCTTCTCGTGCCCATTTAGGGCCAGGTCCTTGAAGGACACCCCAATAAAACTCTTTAACGATTTTTGTCATCGATAAGCCAATCTCAACGGAGATTAAGGCTTTATATAAGCCAAAAATTTCAAAATTTTTAATTAAAAAAAAATTTTTGATACCATTAGCCTGAACGGTTAGAAATATTTGAAGCTTTACAGAATTGAAAAATTCAAAAAATAAGGTAAATAAGGTAAGATTGCATTTATAATAGATTTTTCCACTATTCACTTTTCTTGAACCTTGTAAAAGTTCTAACTCTCGAACGAATGTTCGGATCGCTTTCAAATTTTTACAACATATTCTTAGTATCATCAGCCATCGTGTGTATCACAGAAACGAACATTTCAATGACACAAAAAAATATAAAAAATAAAATACCGACAGAAAATTGAGTAAAAAAATGTTAAGTTTCAAATGTTTATTATAATAATTTTTTTTTTAATAATATTGTTGGTTCACACTGAAGATACATTCATTACGCAATTATAAATATGTTCATTTTTTTTTTCAGACACCCACATCGATGCCGAGAACTTTCACCATCAACGCGCGCGCAAAAAAAAATACATTGCTTTATTATGTTATATCTCCGCCATTTGTTAATATTTCTGATTTCTTTTTACATATACTTAACCATGTGCATAAATGATCTGTAAAAAAAAATATTGTCAATACATGCGTCATTTTTGTTTAACCGCGTCTAGAAAAGTACCTTCGAAAATCGACGAAATCGCGTATGTGTAAGGCCTTAAGGGTGTATAAAAATCGATTTTCGTTGCGTTACAACGGCGCAAACTTCAACATCACGACCATTTCGAATACTCGATAGATTGTACGGAAATGTTTTTTCTGGTTACGTAAAAAATTACAAAAATTGGCATGATAAAAAAGAATTATTTTTTCTCTTAATTTTTTGTTCATTCTGAGAGAAAAAAAAATACATCTCGTTTACGAATTAAGGAAGGAAATAGGGTTAAACAGTCGATTTTTTTTAAATTCCATAAATTGTTAGTAAAACTACTGAAAAATATGTTCCCAAAATTTTTAATGAAAATTCCGACTCGTTCTATTGTTATAAGCCATTAAGGGGGGAAATAGGGTTAGGACAGCGTTTTCTCAATGATTTTCATGGATTTTTTTTTAGTATAAAAAATGAATATAATTTATTGTAACTTCGAGAATATTTTATACATATATTTAAGTATATACTATAAAATTTTTGAAGAATTTTCTTGAAAAACACCGCAGATATTGGCGACCCCATATTGCAGGTCACAATCAGACTCAGCATTTTGCTATTTTTTCAAACGCGTTTTTCTGAAAACGACATTTTTTGAACTTGCGTACACGCTAGTTTGAAAAGTTTTCAACCGATCGTTTTGAAAATTGGCAGTTACTTTCTTCATAGTATTGCGTTCTATATGAACCTAAAATCGGAATATTATCATTATTTAAAATAATTTTTTTTTGCAAATAAAGTTGTAAAAAAATGGCAAAAAATCGTGCTTTTTTGTTTTGACCCCTGTAAAAAATTCAATTTTCAATTTTTTTTGATACCATTTAGGTTCACATAGAAGAGAGACATATAATAAAAGTAAATTCCAACCTCGTTTGATTTCAGATGAAAATTGCGGCTTCCAGAATGTACGCAAAACGCTGAGTCTGATTGTGACCTGCAATTTGGGGTCGCTAATATCTGCGGTGTTTTTCAAGAAAATTCTTCAAAAATTTTATAGTATATACTTAAATATATGTATAAAATATACTCAAAGTTTCAATAAATTATATTCATTTTTTATACTATACAAAAATTCATGAAAATCATTGAGAAAACGCTGTCCTAACCCTATTTCCCCCCCTTAAGAGAGCGCGCCGTCGAGAGAAATAATATTGTAGACAGTATGTTGAGGGAAACCGTGATTGACCACGAGTTCTCGTCGCGACCGATATGCAAAGGAAGGGTGAAAGGGGCGGGCGAGGGAGGAGTGAAATGAAAAAACAAAAAATGAAAAAAAAAAAAAAACTCGACATGAGGCGCGAGAACGTGTTCGCTGGTCAGCAGGCAGACAGATAAGCGAGGGGCAAGATTGTTTCGCTACTGGCTTTGCGAGGCTTATCGGTGCGGCTGCACCGCGAACAGACTGCCGCGAGCTTATAAAACGTAGAGAAATATAATAAGGGGGCCACGGACTCGAGTGAACCGCTCCGACGAGGAATTACATTATAACTATGTACAATGTGTGCGTGATATATATATATATATATATATATATATATATACATGCAAATGAATTTATAAATCTTGTCTGAGATTCGACCTCGAGAGCGCGAAAAAAAAGAAGAAAAAAAAACGAACGATCCAGTCTGAACGCGAGCCTCTGATAAGTGACGCGATATTTATCATTCAAGGATGAAGAGAATTAAAAAAAAAAGAATGAAAAAAAAAACTTATAATTTCGCGATAAAGTATATTAATAAAATTAAATTAATTTAATTACATCTTTGTTTTTCTTATCTCGATTTTATCGTGATCTTATGCTCGATTTTTTTTTTTACATTTTTATCGCTATTCCACATACCCTTGTCGGGTTTTTACCGACCCATCCCTTTTTCACGAATCCTAGACGTTTTTGTTCCATTCTTGACACCCCCCGCTATTAATAGTTTAAAATTCGCTCAGATCGTATTGAAAAAAAATTGTTCGTTTGGCATTTTCAATCATCTTTTCTGTTACTTTATCCGTATTTTTTTTTTGCTTATTCCCCTCATAACAAAATAAGCTGTCTTTTTGATGGGGCTAAATTGGGCTTTTTAAGAAGCATCAGCTGTTACATGTCAAGCGAATAATTTACGGCGTGAAAATCAACCTTGTGGCAAAGTAGCGTTTAATTTACACGGTGAAACGGAGTCTCTGGATTTTTTACGTTACTAGAATCGACGTGCGCGCGTTTGTGTCTTTTTGTATAGATCTTGAATCGTGACATTTTTAGGTTGGGCGTGTTCCTATCAGCTGAGCCGAAATTCAATTGCGTGAAGTGTGTTGACGTTGGATAACCACGTGACTAAAAGTCGCCATCTGATTCGTCCTTATTTCGGTTTTACTTTTTCGATATTGATGTATCGAAGTTCGATTTTCCATTGGCAACACTTTTCTTTACTAAAATAACGAGTATTAACGGGCGCGCTTCACGCTCTCGGATCGTGAAGGTTTTAGGTTAGGCGCGTTCCTATCAGCTGAGCCGAAATTCAATGGCGTGAAGTGTGTTGACGTTGGATAACCACGTGACTAAAAGTCATTCTCTGATTCGTCCATTTGTCAGTTAAATTCTTTCGATATTCAATGTATCGATATTCGATCTTCGAGTGTCATTATTTTTTTTAAAAGAAAGGCGGGAGGCCGTCGTATTTAATTTATCGATTGTGAAGGTTTCAAAGATGTTGGATGATTGTGCATCAAATCAGCGATAATACAATCCCAGACCAGCAACCGTCTTCATAAGCCTTTATTATTCGATTGAAGGTGGCCAAATTTTTTAACGCACTGCGCAGAAACTATACGGTCATTATTGTTTAAATTTTGAGAAACCGCGTATATACTCCTTTTGTATATTTTATAAAAATTTCAAGCAACAGAATTGAATTGCCGTATAACACTGGTGAAAATGGAAAATTTTGTATATCTTTTACAATTTTCGCATCAGGTGGTAGGAGGATGTCGTCGTCGGCGTCGTCGTCGTCGTCGACGCACTTGCGTAACTTCCAGCGCAGCGAGAGGGACGAGAGCTTCCCGTTTGCCGGAGATAAGGCTAACGAGACCCAGATAATAGCGTCGGTAGTCTAGACAGTTAATTACGGAGCGAGAGACGTCCTTTAAAACGCTCTCCTCGGGCTTGTGCGCTCGCGCGCCGGGGCTCTCTCGGGCGCTACACTCGACGGGACCGATTGGACGCGAGTTGTATGTAACGCGAAACCTCTCTGAGATGAGAGAGATAGAGAGAGAGAGGGGGGGTTTATGTGTGATCGAAAAGCGACGGAAGAGGGGAGTGATTTAAAAGGGACCATTGGAAAGTAGCGGTCGAGTTAAAAGATTGTGGGTAGAAAACAAATTATATAAAAAAAAAAAAAAGACTAATTGGGAACCGAACGTCGCGGGAAAAAAATCATTAGAAATGTTTTTACAAAGCAATGATTGTAAATAACTGAAAAACCTCTTTGAGTGATAATGACGTTAATTGTAAATTAAATTGTAACCGGATGTTGATATTTTGACACTTTTTTTTTACAACACCTCTGATTTGTTAATCACTTGAGCGATTTTTCAAAACGTTTTTGTGGTAAAATTAACGAACGTTCGTGTACGAATGCTTAGATTTTTATTTTCTTTACGAAATAGAAAATAAAAATCTTTCCAAAAATTACAACCCATTTGGGAACATAAGGGAAAACGAAGAAAAAATCGCCAATTTTCGAATTACCTATTTGAATGATTTTTCAAAAATAATAATGATGATGAATATTTGAGAAAACTTTGTTCTTTAAGTAATCGACCGAAATTTCGGGCATTGTACTTGTTTCAATTTTGTTTTGATAAAGTAAAACTTTTTCTTATGTTGTGGGAGGGAAAAAAAATTGTTTCCGTTAAAAAAATAATATTGTATAATTACGGTCTAATAAAATGACGATAAAAGAAATATTTTTATCCAAATGATGGCCCGAAGCGCACTAATGAGAATGATTGTTGAAAATAATACAATTTTCGATGAGGATAATTGAATCTCGATTGAATTCGTTCGCAAAGACAATTTTTCGATAGTTCTAACCTACCGCAACTTTTTATCTAACAAAATGTTTAAACGTTAACGTTTTAATTATATTTTTTTAAATGTTACATCGAAATACTCCGATTTACTTGTATCTCGATCAATTCCATAAAATCCGTTTTTTCTCCGTTTCTTCTTTTTTATTCTCTTCGTTCTCGTCTACCAATAAATAAATACGAGCGACGCGATAAGATTCCACGAGTCTTTCTGAGAATTTTGTCCGGGAGTCCGTGAACTTTAAACCAAAGGAGCGAGAGCGGCATCTCTTTTGAACTCTTGACCACTTTGCTCGATACGTCAGATCGACTGTTAAAATTTATTTATTCACTTTTTGACCTGTATCTCTCCTAATAATGGTTTAAACAATAAAATGCTAATAACTTATCTTTTATATCCATACATTTTCCACAACTTTTATTTAAAACTTTTTTGTTTAAAATTAATATTCTCAAAGTTATAACGCGTTCAACGTTGCGCTACTGGGTGCAAGGCTAATAAAAACGCGTTATAACTTTGAGAATATTAACTTTAGACAAAAAAGTTAAAAAAAAAAGGTGTGGGAAATGTATGGATTTAAAAGATAAGTTATTAGCATTTTATTGCTTAAACAATTATTAGGAGAGATACAGGTCAAAAAGTGAATAAATAAATTTTAACAGTCGTATAAGTCGTAAACGGTAAGTGATACAAAAAAGATTATAAAGAAAAAAAGATAGGAAATTTAATTATCTACAAAAAAGGTTATTACCATTTTTGGCCTAAAGTGCACGGTAACGGAGATATTGGCCAATACGGTTTTCTTCAAAATGGCGGCACTTCCGCTCCCTTAATTTGTAACCATTTTGTTAATTCACATTCAGTACGTGATACTGAACCTAATTTTTAAAAAATTTCCTTTATTTTTAATGCACAACAATATTCTCTATTGATTGTACTACGGCCTTAATGTATATTACAAGAAAAAAAAGAAAAGATTTAATATATAAAGAATAATAATAAAAATAATAATAATAATAAAAATAATAATAGTAAATATGTAATTTCTCTGCACCAGTCTGGCCTTTCACGATTCCATATGTGTCGCACACACGGCGATAATCGGGGCTACGAGTCGTTAAAAGCCGCCCGCATTTCCTCACCGCGAGCCTCTCCCGTTCATTTAGACTCTCTCGCGTGTCAAAAGACCGCGCGCGGCCCCCGTAGACGCGCCGTTTCTGCCATGTTTATACGTTCGGTACAAGTGTCCCTGATAAAGCGTTAGTCGCGTTCTTTCGCGACTGTGGTCGACGAGAGATAATCTTATAAGCGTTATGTCTCTCAGTACCGCAACCAAAACAACTGTAAGTGTGTGTGTGGATATATATCATTCGTTATTATATAAACATATCGCTACCGCCGCCGCCGCCGTCGTCGTGTACAGGAGTCGAGGAGGTCAGCTTCACCGTACGGGCAATGGCCATGGCCCTTTAGTAAAGCTAAACGTTTTCCCTTTATGGTAAAGAGAAAAACGATCGGCTTCACCGTACGGGAAATGGCCTTGCCCGTTTAGTGAAGCTGACCGTTTTCTCTTTACCCTAAAGGGAAAAAGATCAGCTTCACCATACGGGAAAGGCGCTGCCCGTTTATTGAAGCTGATCGTTTTCCGTTTATGATGAGGAGAAAACAGTCAACTTCGAGGTACGTGAAATGGCCTTGCCCGATTGGTGAAGCGTTTTCCCTTTATGGTAAAGAGAAAACGGTCAGTTTCACCGTACGGTGAGAACCCCTCACTCGTATGGCGAAGCTGACACGCGACAAACCCAAACAAATCCAAACATGCAGAGGTGCATTTGCGGTCATTTACGGTCATTCTGGTGTGGGTTTGTTTGGGTTTGTGGCGGGGTCAGCTTAGCCATACGGGTGAAGGATTGTCCGGTATGGTGAAACTGACCTCTTCAACTCTCGTACACGACCGCGACGCCGACGATATATTTATATAATATCGAGAGATGTAGACAATTTACCAGACTTCCTTGTGATCACGCGCTCCGTCAAAACGACAATACATAAACGAACTTTACGGAAGTGTTCTATGTAAAAAAAAAAAAAAAATTCATTAATCGACATAGATGGCTGTGTTATGTCGATTTAGGAAATTCTTCTTTTTCTTTCATAGCTTTATATGTCTATCCATACACGTGCTAGTTTGCCTCGAACGCTTCTGAATTATTGAATGGAACGAAACGAGATAAGTATATTGTCGTCTTCAAAGATTTATGGCGACGTTTATAACCATTATTTTTTTTTTAGTTTTATCTCACATCGTCTACTCGCCAGAGTACGAAATGAAATATAGTAGATCGATGTCGAGCGAAAAGAAAAAAACAATTTTTTCCTATAAAATCATTGTCGTTTTGAGAACGCCACGCGATATAAGTCGGAGGGGGGAAAAAGGGTCTTTCCTTTTTTTTTTATTCACTCAACGAAAAATCTCGCATCGTCAATCCCAAACGAGATATCGCTGGAAATGCTTTTTTGGTAATGACAAAAATTATATATATTCAGACCTGTATATAAAAAAAAAATCTTAGCATTGGTCCGAGCAAACAATAGTCTTGCTACTATAATGAAGCTGGAGAGCTTGTATGTTTGTTCGAACGCGCTAATCTCACGAAATACTAGTCCGATTTGAAAAATTCTTTTTGCATTAAATAGCCCATTTATTCAGGAAGGTTCTAGGCCACATAACTTCATACTATGACCCTAAGGAACGGTGGCTGCATCGGTTTATTTTTGAGTGATTGGTCCTTTTATTTTTCCACATAATTTCCGGATGATATTTACATGAGATGCACTTGATTATGTGCTCATAATGCGTATGAAACAGGTATATAACCGAAATTCAATGCGGGTGAAACCGCGGGGCACAGCTAGTTTTTCAATAAAACGATTATCGATTATTGTTGAATGTTGATATTTTTGATAAATTATTCATTAATTGAAAATCCATATTCAATCCATAAATTCATCCCAATTCCAAAAATTTCCCTCGTCCTGGAGGGGAAATAGGGTTAGACGGTTCAAAAAATCGATTTTTTTTAATTCCATAAATTGTTAGTAAAACTATTGAAAAATATGTTCCCAAAATTTTAAATGAAAATTCCGACTCGTTCTATTGTTATAAGCCATTAAGGGGGGAAATAGGGTTAGGACAGCGTTTTCTCATTGATTTTCATGAATTTTTGTATAGTATAAAAAATGAATATAATTTATTGAAACGTTGAGAATATTTTATACATATATTTAAGTATGTACTATAAAATTTTCGAAGAATTTCCTTGAAAAACACCGAAGATATTAGCGATCCCATATTGCAGGTCACAATCAGACTCAGCATTTTGCTATTTTTTCAAACGCGTTTTTCTGTAAACGACTTTTTTTTCACTTGCGTACACGCTAGTTTGAAAAGTTTTCAACCAATCGTTTTGAAAATTAGCGGTTACTTTCTTCATAGTATTGCGCTCTATATGAACCTAAAATCGGAATATTATCATTATTTAAAATAATTTTTTTTTTGTAAATAAAGTTGTAAAAAATGGCAAAAAATCATGCTTTTTTGTTTTGACCCCTGTAAAAAATTCAATTTTCTATTTTTTTGATAGCATTTAGGTTCATATAGAAGAGAGACATATAATAGAAGTAAATTCCAAACTCGTTTGATTTCAGATGAAAATTGCGGCTTCCAGAATGTACGCAAAATGCTGAGTCTGATTGTGACCTGCAATATGGGGTCGCTGATATCTTCGGTGTTTTTCAAGGAAATTCTTCAAAAATTTTATAGTATATACTTAAATATATGTATAAAATATTCTCAAAGTTTCAATAAATTATATTCATTTTTTATACTATAAAAAAATTCATGAAAATCATTGAGAAAACGCTGTCCTAACCCTATTTCCCCCCTTAAAAACCTAGGACATATAAAAAAAAAAGAAAAAAAACTTCAAAACCAATATTTCCAAAATCTCGTTTCCAAGTGTACCCTCTAATTTTTTCAATTCAAAAAATGTTTGCAAAAAATTCGTCGTACCATTGTGTCCGGAGAAGAAAAGAAAAAAAAATAAAAATAAATATCGACGATCATTCTATTTTGCGATTTCGCAGATGACGAGAGAAGGATCTCCCGATATGGGCTGCGAAATGTTCTTTTTTTTCTTCTCCTCTACCTAACTCTCTCGTCTAAGCAACTAGGCAGGGGCCATAGAGCACTGTATGTGCCTGGCATCGTCAACGACCTGACATTTAAAAGTCCGACGTTAAAGAAAAACAAAAAAAGAAGCAAAAAAAAAGAGAAGTTATATATCGACCGGAGTAGCTGCGAGTCGCGGTTGCGGCGGCGTCGCCGTGGCTGTGGGAGAGCCTCGCGTGTACGAGGCCAACCCAGACGAGAAAACTGCAGTGAAAGCTCGCGCGGGGATCGCCGGCATTCTGGGCCAGAGACGGAAGAAACGCGCTCGCGCGCGCGCAAACAAAATTTTTTTCACTGTATATCTGTATTGTATGGGTGTATCGATGAATTATAATTAAAAGGGCGTATCGGCAGATTGTAAGTACGAAAATTGACGCTCTATTGAATTTTAGGACAGCGTTGTGATATATATATATATATATATATATATATATATATAGTGTGTATTAAGAATAGAATTTGAAAAAATCGATGTTTGTTTTGCTTAAACGATCCTTTATCATAAAAATAAGTTACTATTCGATTTATAGCGAGAAAAATTTTTTATTCACCGACTTTGAGCGTATAACGTAAGTCTACCTCTAGCACGTCCATAGAGTACCAGAGCTCGCCGCGTGATAAATAACTTTGACAATTTTTACCCGATTGACTTCAAATTTTGTAATTATGTTTTTAATTGCATTACGCAGAGAAGTACATACGGAATTTCCGATTAATTAGAAACTTTCCATTATCTGAGCATTTTTATACGAAATTTTTCACCCGGAAATTCACCTTTTAAGTTCAAATGCCGACAATATTCGAATGAAACAATATTTTTCAAATTCCCTACGTACTTCTCTAGGTATTCTGATATGGATTAACGAGAATTTCTTTTTCTTGTTCTAAGTAAAAAATTGTGGATGCCAAATGTCACGCCGCAAGCAAATAGCAGTAGTCGGCCATTTTGTATAACAAAAAAAAACATACAAAAATATTTTTCATTGGCTCCATATTCGTGTGAAATAGATGTGTAATTGGTTTTATAAATTAATCACTTTTTCATAGAAAAAAAATTGTTAAATGTGCACATGATTTTATACCCGCTACACTGGCCATACCCCTTAAATGCCATAGACCACACACACACACACACAACGCGCAGTTACAGTGAATAAAACAACATCGTTTCCTTGCTTTTCCTCCTTTCTCACTCGAACTCTCATGTTCATTAGTTTATTTTTATTTTTATTCTTCCACTCGTTACTTCACAATCCGCCTTCTCATCCCGCAATTTTTACACTTTATACAGCAAAGTATAAGCGCACGCGCGCACACACACACAGTAACATACGCGATAAGACTCTTTATCAACAAGAGTTTTTCATTCCTTTTTCTTTTCATTTTCTTCGTTTTATTCCTTTATTTTTCCTCGTCTCTTTCCGCGCTTCGCGAGACACGCGATTAATCGCCATCCGCGATGACGTCCGAGACTATTTTAATTACGAACGAGATTTGCAATGCGCATATAGATGTTTCGACGTTATATACAGGCCATTCCGTGCCAATAACGATTTTTGAAATTTATTTCTTTTTCATCCCCCAACTATGTTATAAATTCAAAATCATATGGGATGACGTGAAAAAAATTAAATGGAAATTTTTAGATTGTTTTTTCGGAAATCTACGCAGTCTTCTACAATTTTAAGTGTTAATTTGACGATCGAGGTCTCGTTCTTTGCTCAAATTTACACCGTGAATTCGTCGATGGGAAATTAATATATTTCAGTATATATACTTTGGTTAGGCTCGTAACTTTATTTTACGCAGTATCAGCAAATCGAGTTGACTTCAAATGCCCCATATACAGATCGTTATTTTTCTTTTAGCGTTGAATTGGTATTATTTAATTTTGCTTTCGTGTTCGGAAAATTAAGTTACGTAATTGTGTTACGAAATAAGTATGATGACATTAAATTGACAGTTAGTCTAATAATCGTAAACGTAAGAGGGATTGTGAATTTTTTAAGCTCGACGTTGGACTAACGTCTGGAGATCTCGGTCGATCTCGGTTTGTTTTTAATGAAAATTAAATAAAAATCAATAGTTGACAAATTGTTGGATTTTTTTTGTATTCATCAATGATCATTCCTAATTCGTGGGAATTCATAATTCTTTGTTATTTCTTATTGTTCATATACAATAAAAAAAATTATTTATTTTTAAGTGTTTTTGTTTTTAATGAAAATTAAACAAAAATCAATAGTTGACAAATTGTTGGATTTTTTTTGTATTCATCAATGATTATTCCTTATTCGAATTTTTTGTATTTATCAATGATCATTCCTTATTAGAAATAATAAATAATCATGAATTCGTGCGAATTCATAATTATTTATTATTTTTTATTGTTCGTATGCAATAAAAAAAATTATTTATTGTTGAGTGTTTTTTGTTTTTAGTGAAAATAAAACCAAAAATCGTTAGTTGACAATATGTTGGATTTTTTTTGGATTCATCCATGATGATTCCTAATTCGTGTGAATTCATAAATCTTTATTATTTTTATTGTTCGTATGTAATAAAAAAATTATTTAATGTTGAGGGTTTTTGTTTTTAATGAAAATTAAACAAAAATTAATAGTTGACAAATTGTTGGATTTTTTTGGATTCATCAATGATCATTCCTAATTCGTGCGAACTCATAATTCTTTATTATTTCTTATTGTTCGTATGCAATAAAAAAAATTATTCATCATTGCCGGATGTGGATTGGCGGGGGACTCTTCGCGATTATTTTTAATGTTCCGAAAAAGAAAAAATTCATATGAAAAATCTGAAACGATAGATCGTTGAAAATGTTTCGAAAATCCCCAAACATTCAAATATAAATATGAAAAAATCGCAATAGATGCATCTATTTTTCAAAATAAAGCAAATAGTGAAGAGAAAAAAATTGAATTTTTAACATTTCTTTATAATACCGATCCAAATATCTTTTTACATTATCATAACGGCGTTTCGAAGAATCTCTCGTTTGAAATTGTCGATGAAAAACCGTATCGAGAATCTGTAACGAGTGTAATCAAACCATCCAATGAAAAAAAATTGTAGTAAAAATGCATTCTTATCAAAATGGAGTAAATATTGAAAGATAAGAAGAAGAAAAAAATAGAATTTTTCCAATTTTCTTGTAATACCGATCCGAATATTTGTGCAACATTATCGGCAAAGCATTTCGGAGGAATCTCTCGTTCGGCATTTACGATACAATTTTTCTTTTTTCAATTTCCGCAAAATCAAACATAAAACACATTACACATTTAACTTTTGAAAATATGTAGAATTCCCTTGAGGCAAAATTCTTATTAACAATTGACATATTAATTGGAGCTAATGAATGACCTTAAAACTTGCCGACTGTGCATTCTGAAAGTGCTTGCGAAGGAAAAAAAAAGGGAAAGTTCATAGTTTTGTCGAAATTTTTAATAAAATGTTAAACATTTTTTTTTTTAAATGCAAATGCATCCTTAAGGAAAAAAAAAAGTTTTTTTTTATCGACAAGAGCGGCACTTTAGTGCAACAGCAGTAGCAGCTGACGGATCTCTCGTCCTCGAAGTTCGTTCCACGGGTAATACACACACACACACACACACACACACACACACACACACACACAAAAGCCCACACGTACGTAATAATTCGCGTGCATACGTACGAATGCACTTGTGTATATCTATATCGAGTATATTTTATAGCGCAGTGCGTACATATACGTTGGTTGCGAGGCCGAGAGAGCTCACCCTCGCCCCCCTGGTCGAGACCGGTGAGCAAGTCTGGCCGGGTACACTCAGTGTCAAAAGTCCCGATGTTAAAGTTTCACCGGGGAGAAATTCAGTGCCGATAAACACACTGCAAGGACTCCAGGGGGGGGGGGGGGGGGGTCGAGAGTTTGAGTTAATAAAATAAAAATAAAAAGGGAGCTGGAGAAGAGTCGAGCTCGTCGCGCGAGAAACGCCTGTCCTATACGAACTGGTTCGTACGAATAAATATTCTCTTTCAAACTACTGGACTGGGCACAGGTGCCTCGTGGTCCCAGAGACACGATGGAACGAGAGAAATAAAAGGAGGAAGAAATAATAAAAAAAAAATACGGAAAAAAACCATACCCTTTCGTTTTTTCTATTTTCCTATTTCATCTCTTTTTAATTACCATCGATAAATCAGCCGAATACGAGCGATCTTCGGCGCACCGCTACTCAACCTGACATTTGTATCAATGTTGGCCGGTGTGGCCGGTCGAGTATATCCAATGCAAAGATACGTTTCACACGACCTTTTAAGGATTACAGGTGTCTACCGATTTTTTTTAAGCATGCTCTCCCCGCGCGGGGAGAGCTCGCTTAAAGAAAGTAGCGAAAAGTAGCGTGCAAAAAGTAGGACTACATTAAGAATTCTTTTTTATATCTACAGGTCTGAACATTTTTGAAAAAAAAACTTCCCAAATTATAATTTGGATAGTTTTTTGGTGTTTTTTTTTCACGAAAAATTGCTGGAAATGTTTTTTTGGTAATGTAAAAAAATATTAGTAAAATGTTTGGTAATGTAAACAAAAACTTCCCAAATTATAATTTGGGAAGTTTTTTTTGTTTTTTTTTTATAAGAAAAATTGCTGGAACTGTTTTTTTGATAATGTAAAGAAATGTCCAGACCTTTATATATAAAAAAATTTCTTAATGTAGTCCTACTTTTTGGTTCTCCGTGGAGGGCGCTTTGTTTAAAAAAAAGATGTCTTTTTAATGGTACTATATTAAAAACGTTTCAAAACTTGGAAAAAGCACATTTAGAAAAAAGTGGTGATGGGGAGGCGAGGGATAGGGGTGCAAAATTGAAATCGCTGTAGCTTCAAATTGATTTGAGCTTACGGGCTGAAATTTGGATTTTCGCGACAGTGCACAAATTTTTGTTGGATTTTGAAAATTTTCTAACTATCGGGTTAAAGTTTTCTGCATTAACAGACTATCAATCACAGTATTTTCGTTATTGATTTTGATGAAAAAAAATTCGTTCGTAGCGTTCTATGATGATTCGAGCGTTTCACACCAGTGAAATGAGTGTTAATTTTTTTGTTTGCTCTGTATTACGGCATATGTCATTAATCAAGAAAAACTTTAATGACAATGGATTCGCAAAAAAAAAATGAACTGGTTCGTGTCAATTTTTCAAAAAATGTAAATATTCGTTCGATTTTTCTGAAACAATAATCCGTATTTTTTCCTTAATTTCGATGTGAATCATTTTCATTCTCGAAGCAGCCCCGAAGAATTCACCATTCTGAAATTTCGTAGTATTCACCGTTGAAAAACAACAGCTATTTGTTTACGAATGTAATTTCGTCGGTGGGTAAACAAAAGGATGCAGAATTTTTAATGATGAATAATTATGAAATATTCGGTGAATTCGTGTGGAGTTTCATTGAATAAAACAATGAGTGTCGTACTGCATAAAAATTGTGGAAAAAGTATGGATTATTCTTCGAAACGAAAAACCGAAGGAATTCAGCTCATTGAAAATTGGTAAAAATCAATTAATATTTTTCCAAAGCCATTGTCATTTATATTTTTTTTTAGTTAACACTCAACACTCTTTAGTAAAGTTTCATAACGCTAAAATGGGGGTCAAAGTGACCCGAAAAAATCAAAACGGTTGCCGAGTCTGAGCTATTCATTGTTAAAAAAAAATTCTAAACATTCTTAAAATGTTGTAAAACGTGAGTAAAAGATATATTTTTTTTAATTGATCAAATGCAAAAAAAACGTCAAAAATGACTTTCTTCACTTAAAAACTCATGAGATTTTAAACTTTTAATATTTTTAAATAAAATGTTAACGGTACCCTCTACAGGAATTGCACTTTAAGAAAAATCAAACGAATATTTACATTTTTGAAAATGAAAAAAAACTTTTGTTAAAAAAAAACTTCCCAAACTACAATTTGGGAAGTTTTTTTTAAGAAAAATTGCTGGAAATGGTTTTTTGGTATGAAATTTTAGACTTTTTATATTTTTAAATAAAATTTTAACGGTACCCTCTACAGTAATTGCACTTTGAGAAAGAAAAATGAAAAAAGTAGTAACACAAATAACGATTCAACATACAGTAATATATTAGCATTTCGGGCAATCGCTCTTGGGGATTTTCGATAAGTTTTTTTTTCTTATCAAACCTGAATTCGTAATAAATTTTTCGATATTTTGATAGAAAATATCGTGGTTCGAGGCATTTGTACAAGAAAACACGAAGTTTTAAGATATTTTCATTAAAAAGCGATGAGTTTCAAGAAATTCGTACGAGAATATGGATATATAGTCATTAAAACAAAACAAGAAAAAGGTATCGCAGTAAAATAATATTTTTTTAGTGCAATTTTTGTCCCTTTTGGTGAATAATTTAATAAGGCCCATAAATATTGAAATTTCCCATTAAATAGCAAGATCAATTTGCCAATTATTTTAAACACTTTAAAAACCCGCCAAGTAATGATTTTCAAAATTGTATATTTGATTTGACGATAATCCAGTGTCTTAAAGATGCATCGGGCGTATCCTCTCATCCAAAAGTAAAGAATCAACGCGACTGCATGCAAAAAAATAGAACAAATTCCCCGGCATTGAAACTACCGCTAATAATTAATTATCGATAGTAGTAATTTTAAAAAACTAATTAATGAAATATCATTTTCTCGTTAAAAAAAAACCAAAAGTTCTCCTTGTACAGTGAAAATCAATTATTCCCGCAATAATTGTTCAACCGTAAAGGTCAATCGACAATTTGTATTAATTTTCATTGAAAGAAAAAAAAAACTAAGGCATGAAGAAAAAGAAAGAAATCCAAACGAAAAATTTTCGAGGAGGTTTTCCACGACGGCTAAATCTACTCGTGAGTCAACGAACTTGAAATTTTACGATCGTAACATATGTGTATAAGCTCGGAGAATAACGAAATAACGACTTTTTCTTTATACGTACATAACCGTATGTATAAAAGCTAGGGCGATTTTTTTTTCGACTATTTTTTTTTTTCAGTCCCCTTAATATTGATTCTAAATATTTTCCCAAAGCGTGAGAAGATTTTCCATCTAAAATACACGTAAATCGAATTTTTTTTTTTTTTTTTTTCAAATTTCTATAACTCAGCCGCATTTTATGCTATCATATTGTTCTTGGTTTCGGTTTACTCAGAATAAAACAATCTAAAAAAGTGCCTTTTGCGGCGAAAGTGTAAATTGTACTGGTGAGTTGGTACGGGTCACTGAAGTTGATTTTTCCCCAAAATTCTCATTTTTTTTGCTGTTATCTCCGGAACAATTAACTTTACGAAAAAAATGTAGATGAAAAATTTGTTGGAAATTTAATTTCCTATAAAAAAAGGTCCTATCGACCCAATTGCTTAGATTAATATTTCTTGAGATATTGAACGTTTTATTTTTTATTTTTCTTATTACTTAATATCTCATATATTATAAATTTTATACTACTCATAAGTTAAAGTTCAATATCTCAAGAAATATTAATCTAAGCAATTGGGTCGATAGGACCTTTTTTATAGAAAATTCAATTTCCAACAAATTTTTCATTTACATTTTTTTCGTAAAGTCAATTGTTTCGGAGATAACAGCAAAAAAACGAGAATTTTGGGTAAAAATTAACTTCAGTGACCCGTACCAACTCACCAGTACAATTTACCCTTCCGCCGCAAAAGGCACTTTTTTAGATTGTTCTATTCCGAGTAAATCGAATCCAAGAACAATATGATAGCATCAAATGCGGCTGAGTTATAGAAATTTGAAAGAAAAAAAAAAATCGATTTACGTGTATTTTAGATGGCAAATCTTCTCACGCTTTGGGAAAGTACTTAGAATTAATATTAAGGGCTGTAACATTCAGGGAATTTCTTTTTCGGCATATCCAACAAAATTTCGGGTGGGGACTGAAAAAAAAAATAGTCGAAAAAAAAAATCGCCCTAATAAAAGCGTTCTTTCACAGGAATAAATTATGGGAGCTGTTAATTTTTCATACAAATTCAATTTTATAGTGTCGAAACAATATTATTTGTTTCTCACGATAACAGGGACCATAAGCACCAAATATCATCACAATAACCTTAAGTCTTAAATGTGTAGTGAAAGAAAAAGCACAAAATTCTCAATCCCGTTTCTGCGAACGCGGAACATTGTTACCGACATACGTAACGCACATATAGTATTGATATATGTGAAAACGTACCACAAGGGCCATGTCGTGGGGTTTAGATGCTTGGACGTGGAGTATACGGGCTCCCAACTCGAGGAGCTTCCTTCTCAACTGTTTCACGGAGACGCCGAGCGTCTGCATGCAGCGACGCCGCAGCTTCATTTGAACGGCAACGACGCCAGGTTGCCGACGAACTTGGAAAAACCACCGACCGTCAGCTGTCAAGCTGGCATAACGTTGTTTCTCTCTCTCTTTCGCACTCTATCCTTATCTTTCTCTCTTTTCTTTTCAGTCGCCTCTATTCATCACTCTTTATAAATTCCTTTTTGCGTTTCTTATACTTCCTCGTATTTGTCGCTAAACTCTCTCGATCGAACACACTCGACACTTGGAAAAGAGAGAGAGGGGGAAAAGTAAAAAGAAAGAAACAAAAATAAACGCCACTGGAAAAACTCGAATTTCTTTCGTTATATCGATATATTTCTTTGATTCGTCGAAAAATGCGAGAAAGAAAACAAATCACTTCACGTCACTTATTTGGGAAAAAAAAAAAACCGGATATAAGTTTTATAAAAAATTGATTTATCCTTCGCACTTGTCACTCGCGAAAACACGTTGTTTAATCGCGACGAGAGGGTCTTTTTCTTGTTGCTGTAATACGTGGTTCGATCCACGATACGTAGAAAATCGTTGCGTATCGTTGCAATGATTTTACTTGACTGAAAGGCCGAACGCGCGTCTCTTGACGCTCGTATCCACGTTTGTGCCTTCCCCGACACAGTAATATACCCCCTCTCGATCGTTCGGCCACTCTCTGTCTTTTCCTCGCTCGTGTTCTTTTTCCCTCTCCCTCGCTCGCGCCAAGTTCGTTCCCCCTCTCCAGCGACAAGTTCGCTCTCTCTCTCTCTCTCTCTTTCGTGTCGAGCTCCGCGAGGGGCGCTGTGTGCGCTGACGCGAGGCAGCGGTAGTGCGCACCGCCTCGCGGTGTTCAATCGAGTCAGTTGTCAGCAGTCGTCAGTCAAAGGCAGACGGACGCGTATCGTTCCTTCGTCGTTTATTTATTTATTTTTTCCACCAAGCGTCCCGAGACCGTCCAAAGTTTCGCTTCAAGGTCTTGAGTCACTCTCACAGTCTTTTTCTTCTATTATGCTCTCTACGTCGATATGTATATAACGTACATATACAATAACCCTACTTTATTTTTGTTTTTCACTTTACAGTCGATCTTTCATTTGTTGTTTCTTTTCCTCTCAAACATACGATAGTTTCACGAGGAAATACGCGACGAATTTGTCTTCTATTCACCGTCGTTTCACCGATAAATATTCTTGTCCGTACACCGTCCCGATGAATCTTCGTTTTAACTCTTTTCCCTCGCTTCATTGACGCCTCACGAAGAAGCATCGAGCACCGTTTCCCGACACTATCGAATTTCCACCCCTCCCCTGTGCCTCGGTCTCCTACTAAATTACGTCGTAAAACAGTCTAGGATCTCTTTCGATTGTGTAGAGTTTTTTTTTTTCGTTCCTTTCGTTATTTTGTTTTTTTCAAGTCGTCGAAAGCGCGTCCCGAATGTTACGAAGTCTCGAGCGACACTCCCGTCTCGAACAACCTCGTTTTCAGTCCTCTGTTTCTCTCTCTCTCTCTCTCTCTCTCTCCTTCGGTTCTGTCGAGCTACGTTGCAACAACTGTTTTTCGCGTAATCGCGTGGCCTCGTCGTCGTTTTGTTCGACCATTCGCTATATTATCACGTCTCCCGTCGTTTCTCAATTCATACATTTTTGTTCTCTCCGAACGTTTTATTTTCTCCCCGTCCCCCCGCCCTCCCGCGACGATCTTGACTATTATCGACCTCGTTAAATAAGGTATTTACGTTGTTGCAAAGTTTTCCTTTCGTTATAATTACGATCAATGTGAAAAGTTTGTTAAAAAAAATAATGCTGACGATGGGTCAAGATGGAACGAACCGTGTGACAAACGTCAGCTGGACAAATCTCTGGTGTGTTTTGAACGAGAAGCAAAAAGAAAATAAATCAGCGGGAGGGGAACAGGGTGGGGGAATAAATGATTCGGAAATAATATGACGGTACGAGGGAGGGTCTGAGGGGTGTTGTTCGCGCGTCAAGTCCAGCGACAGACTGAAATCGTACAGTGGCTGAGACCTTCGCTTCTGCGCGCCGTATCTATCTATCTATCTATCTCTCTTTCTTTCTGTGCTTGAGTTTGTAGCCGCGAAGCGACTCCACTTCGTTATACCCGGTCGAGAAGCCGACAGCCGACTGAACGTCTCCCCCCACTTTGATGGCGCTGGCGTCGCTTAAATACGCTAGCGAACGTGCCCCCACCGCCCACGGTCGATGCCAGCGCCCCTAGCTAACGCCGAACGAACTCGTAGGACGCCCTAGCGACGCGTTCACTAATTACATATACATGTATATATAACGGTTGCTTAAAAGCATACAGAGCGTACAAACTGCGTATGGAGCGTAGGTTGTACGCCCTTTTCGGCTTTAGACACCGGTAATATACGAGTGACGCGTCGCATTACAGAGCGCAACATCGTAGGGCGATCGAAGTGTTGTCCTGTGGTGTGCGTATTTTCTCGCGTATGCGCAATCACGCTGAAAAACAGTGCTGCCATCTATTCCTCGACGCGGAACACAGGCTAGAGACTGCGTGTAGCAGAAGAATCCCCACCACGCGCTTAACCTCGGTATGTAAATCCTATCTGTGAATAGAAACGGCTGGATAACTAAAGGACGTAATTCACACGATTTATCGACTAAAGCGATGTGGATTGCGGCCCTTTTGTTTGCTAGTCGGTGTTATATTTATCAAAGCTGCGTGTGTGTGGCGTTGCTTCGCGCCGGTGCCAGCCTCTCCCGGCTTTTACCGGGTACATTATTTGCGTGTTTGTACGCGAGGCCCTCGATCTCTCGCGGATCTCTTCGTGATCGAGTGCACCGGCACGAAATGTCCGAAGAGAAAGAGAGAGCAGGAGCGTGAAGAGTTGTTTGCGCGAATGCAGTACGAGCGAGGAGATGGAAAACAACCACCGATCGTTCTGACCCCGGGTGTCGACGAAGTTTCGCATGTAAATATTCCATTCGTTATTATTTTCGTTATTATTTTGTATTGTGTTATTTATTCACGATTTATTGATACATGTGTAAATCAAAACCTTTCATAAAGTTTTTAGGTGGTAAAATATTGAGGGATGTAAACTGTAGTTAACCTGTATCATTGTTTCATTCTGTGAATCGTAAGTGGTTATACATGAGCAGGTGAGGTAAGAATGGAGTGGTTGACCAAGTCTAATGTTTCAAAATACAAATAGTACAATCCATAGGGAGCCCGTTACTCTTGTCCGCATCGCACTAAAAATAATCGACCATTTTTTTTTTTTAATAAGGTTCAGTATCACGTACTGAATGTAAATTAACAAAATGGTTACAAATTAAGGGAGCGGAAGTGCCGCCATTTTGAGGAAAACCGTATTGGCCAATATCTCCGTTACCGTGCACTTAAGGCCACAAGTGGTTATAACCTTTCTTGTAGATAATTGAATTTCCTATCTTTTTTTTTAAATGATTTTTTTTGTATCAGTCACCGTTTACGACTTATACGACTGTTAAAATTTATTTAGTCACCTTTTGACCTGTATCTCCCTAATAATTGTTTAAACAATGAAATGCTAATAACTTATCTTTTAAATCCATACATTTTCCACAACTTTTATTAAAAACTTTTTTATCTAAAATTAATATTCTCAAAGTTATAACGCGTTCAATGTTGCGCTACTGGGTGCAACGCTAATAAAAACGCGTTATAACTTTAAGAATATTAACTTTAGACAAAAAAGTTAAAAAAAAAGGTGTGGGAAATTTATGGATTTAAAAGATAAGTTATTAGCATTTTATTGTTTAAACAATTATTAGGAGAGATACAGGTCAAAAAGTGAATAAATAAATTTTAACAGTCGTATAAGTCGTAAACGGTGACAGATACAAAAAAAATTATAAAAAAAAGATAGGAAATTCAATTATCTACAAGAAAGGTTATTACCATTTTTTGCCTAAAGTGCACGGCAACGAAGATATTGGCCAATACGGTTTTCCTCAAAATGGCGGCACTTGCGCTCCCTTAATCACGTACTGAATGTAAATAAACAAAATCCTTACAAATTAAGGGAGCGCAAGTGCCGCCATTTTGAGGGAAACCGTATTGGCCAACATCTCCATTACCGTGCACTTTAGGCAAAAAATGGTAATAACCTTTCTTGTAGATAATTGAATTTCCTATCTTTTTTTGTATATAATTTTTTTTGTATCAGTCACCGTTTACGACTTATACGACTGTTAAAATTTATTTATTCACTTTTTGACCTGTATCTCTCCTAATAATTGTTTAAACAATGAAATGCTAATAACTTATCTTTTAAATCCATACATTTTCCACAACTTTTATCAAAAACTTTTTTATCTAAAATTAATATTCTCAAAGTTATAACGCGTTCAATGTTGCGCTACTGGGTGCAAGGCTAATAAAAACGCGTTATAACTTTGAGAATATTAACTTTAGACAAAAAAGTTTTAGAAAAAAGGCGCGGGAAATTTATGGATTTAAAAGATAAGTCATTAGCATTTTATTGTTTAAACAATTATTAGGAGAGATACACGTCAAAAAGTGAATAAATAAATTTTAACAGTCGTATAAGTCGCAAACGGTAAGTGATACAAAAAAAATTATTTATAAAAAAAGATAGGAAATTCAATTATCTACAAGAAAGGTTATAACCATTTTGGCCTAAAGTGCACGGTAACGGAGATATTGGTCAATAAGGTTTTCCTCAAAATGGCAGCACTTCCGTTCCCTTAATTTGTAGCCATTTTGTTAATTCACATTCAGTACGTGATACTGAACCTAATTTTAAAAAAATGTTCTTTATTTTCAATGCTCCACAATATTCTCTATTGATTGTACTAAAAATGGCGGAATCAGCACGACCAACATAAATGGAAAAATAATTTGATTTAACGAAAAAAAAATCGTTTTGCACCGCCAGTTTTTAAGTTTCACAATTTCGTACTCAACGAACGTGACTCTGAAATTTCAAAATCGCGGAATCAATATGACCGATTAAAAACCAGTAACACGATTTGAACGAAAATTGATACGTGAAGGCTTTTGACGTTGCTGTTCTCGAATTAAAGGTCAACATGTCGAAATTCAAAATGGCGGAAATAATGCGGTCAATCGAAATCAAAGGGTAATACATTTTGAGAAAAAATTCGTACTCGGCGGTTTCGAATCTCGCTGATTTCGTAATCCAAAGTAGAAAACATTGAAGTTTCAAAATGACACGGTATCAATGTGACCGATTAAAAGTCAGTCGTTAAATTTGATCTTTTGAGGTAGCTGATCTCGGAATGAGGGTCAAAATTTCGAAATTCAAAATGGCCGAGTCAGTCTGATCGACTAAAAATGAAAATTGATTTGATTTTAGGAAAAATTGGTATCCGATGAAATTTCGGATCGATGATATGGAATTCGATGTAAAACAATTATTATCAACTAAAATCATTTGCAATACAATTTATAATTGACAAGTTTATTACGAACACAAATTATTGTTGACTATTAATTATATTGCAGAATATTTTTCCCAATGGCTACGACAAAATAAAGCATAAATACGCGTACCAGTCGTTTGTATTGGGATACAGGATGGATAAATAATTACAATCGGTGAATTAATGCTACTTTTACTTCTTTATTTTATAACACTCGGAAGATGCATCGAGCTCTGTACTCTTGCTGTGTCAAACGAAGACTAAACTGAAAAGACAAGTGACCAGTCCTCTGGACCTCTAAAGTAATAAGGCTCTCTTTGTCCTTTTACGTGTGTTTCTTAATCTACTCGTAGACACCCATCTAGGGTCATAAACGGGGCCTGCCATCCTGGACAAATGCTCGTGTCTGTGTAAACAAGAGGACCATAACAAGGCCGGAGAAAACTCGTCATAAAATAAAAGAAACTAGAGACAGAGATTACGACGAAGGATCCTCTGATGTAAAAACAATATTTGCAGTTGTAAATGCTGTAGAGAAAAATTCTCTTTAGCGAGATTAACCCTTTTGCATAGGATTTCTTTCTTAAAATTCAACAGTTTGACCCTCTCTGCGCTGCATGGTTCGAAGCCTTCTGCTGCGAACACGTGTGCACGCGAGTCACAAAAATTCTCTACCGAGTACCCAGTGATAAACTCCCGTCCGACGAGAATACCACGGGACGAATCTCTCATATTATGTGTGCCTATGATTGTTGTGTGTGTGTATGTGTGTGTGCGAAAGACCTGGCAGAAGCTCAGCCAGAGTGGGAGGGTGAAGTAGTCAGAAAAAATTATATAGAAAGAGAGAGAGGGAGGGAGAAAGAAACACGTGGGTCGCCCGAGCGAGAGAAAAGTGCAGCAATGCGGCAGTAAAAATAATCAGAGCGAGATTAATACGAAGGAGTAATCGAAGGGAAAAAAAAAATGTCGTTATTATTATTATCCCTTCGATCGTTTCCACAGTGTGCCAGAAATCGTTCTATCTGCCTCCTATCAATGTAAAAGTTATACAATATTTAAAAAAACAAATCTCCATTTGCCATTCTTAGTTCTTGTAATTAATTAAAATATCGAAATGTGAATTTTTTGTAAATCGTACCGGCTCATATCGACGGGTCCTTGTATAAAATATCCAATCCCTGCGGTTTTTTCATGGACTCTTGTGAAATAATTAAAAAAAAATAAGAAAGAAAGTAGATGAGAAATATGATAGGGGCGAATAATGAAAAAAAATAATCTCAAACGCGACAAATTTTCGACATTGATGAGACAGGTAATAAAACAAAAATCTCGGGTGATAAAGTAAATTCTCAGTAAAGTAGATGCACGTTAATGAGCAGCTCGATTATTTTTAATTGGAAGATATTCAAACATCAACGTTTTTTATCGAAAATTTCAAACTCGACGAGCCAATATTTTTTCTTCAGTTTTTTCTTTAACCTTCAATGCGGATATATATATATTTTTTTTTAACATCGTTTTCATTCTCGTTGATATCGGCAGCGAGTGTCCAGAGTGAGTGAGTGAGTGATATTATTAACAAGTTGATAAGAACACGTGCGTCCGTGTTATCATAATGTATAGAATTTCTCGGAAACAATTTCTCGTGTCCCTATCACAATACGATTGTCTCAATGTTTGTTGTTCTTTATTCGTTATTTAAAAAAAATTATTTTTCCTTATTCGCGCTTAATGCAACGCTTTGTGCCAAAGTGCTCGTCAAAACTGTCCGTCGGCTATTGATATTTAGACTTTGACGTGGATATTGGTTCGTCATGTGTAATTTCATTGTCCACGATATGCTGGTCGTTTGTGATGGCAAATGGCGGAAATTTTTTTCCACCCTAGATGCTAAACAAGTCAATTTCATAGATATATGACGAAATTTGAAGAAAAAAAAACTTCTACTTCGCTTTGTTTTCGTGGAAACAAGAGAAAAAATTGAGTTTTTCATGTCAATGTGTTTAAAATGTGTCAAGAGACCGGACAATCACATCTAGAACAAAATAACCGCGCCGTGAGCGTGTCTGTGTGTGTGGATTAGGCTGCAAAGTTTTAACTTGTATCTCGAGAACGACTTGACCGATTTCTCGCAAACTTTGCACGAATTTACGTCATTCAACTTCCATTGTTTGCTGTAATTTTCGTTGTAACTACTCGAGGGTTCGGATTTTTTTATGCTATTTTTAATACTTTGTAAACGTGGGTCGTTCGTGTCCGAGCAAAAACTCCAGGTTTGTACCTGGAAAATAGGGGAAGGGCGGACGCCATGGAAAATTAAATTTTCGAAAATTTTACAATTGTAACTTCAAAATGAATATTTCGAGAAGTAGCATGAATTTTTTCAAAATTTTCGAGTGCATTTAAGGGGGTGAATAATGACCGGACGCGAAAAACCCACGTTTACAGAAAACGCGTGCGGAAAAAACGTTTACGGACGAAGTGTTAAATTTTTAAAGAAATACGCGTGTTTGATGTAACTTTCGTAAATATCGAGCTATCGAATAAAAATTTTTTACCTACAAGGATTAGGGGATAATAATGTTTGGTACTGAATTTGGCAAGAATCACTTGAGGGGTTGAGATTTTATGAAAATTTTCAATTTTTCGAAAAATGTTTGAGATTTTGATTTTCTTATGTTTCGGGATTTCGGATGAATTTATTTATTTTTTTTCAATTATCGTGTCCTACAACGAATACCCTTGCGGATTTTTTACGTATGACCCTTGTCAATTTCCCTCCGAACACCCCCTAATTCGGGAAGCCCGCCGCCAATTCGGTACTGTAAGAATAGCACTATAGCGACCAGAGAGGGTAGACTATAGTTAGAGAGGCCGCTATAGTCACGTTTCCCCCGAATAACGGCCCAACGAAAATAATGTCTAATATCATTGATTATCGTTATGATCGGAATACGAGCGAATAGATTGACGAACGGCGTCTCGCACTCTCCCAGCGACCACGAAGTGAGATTGTCTTACGTTTGTTGTGCGTCAAGTA
Organism: Oxytorus armatus; assembly: GCA_958009045.1. Classification (NCBI taxonomy): domain Eukaryota; kingdom Metazoa; phylum Arthropoda; class Insecta; order Hymenoptera; family Ichneumonidae; genus Oxytorus; species Oxytorus armatus. The sequence goes on from OY253748.1 coordinate 17,552,765, forward strand.
TATCTTAAGACACAGGTGTCTATATCTTTATATCTACCCATATACCAGATCTTAGCGTATCATAGACGTGTCGTAAATAGCGGGTGTGAAGAAGCGTCATTATAAGTGTCGACTGCACAACGAGCAAATTATTGGCTGGGAGAGGTAAGATCGGCAAATTTATGATTATATAAAGAATAATACTGCGAGATAAATTATGATCAAGAGTATGTCCGATAATTAGTGTTTTAGAGAGAGCCTGTTAACGTTCGACGGATCAAGTGACGCAACGCCCTCGAAACAAAAAAGAAAACAAAGAAAAGATAAGCGAAAGAATTTTCTACATATTAATATATGTGTGTGAATGTGTGAATTTATTATGTATGTATCTTGCGGCACCTTCAAATTATAACGAATTTTAAAGATCTCGAGTCTCCAAAATGAATAATAAAAAATAAATAAAATTTACAATAAAATATTACTTATTTAAATAAACAAAAAAGAAAGAAACAAATTATAAAATAAAAACGAAGATTGTCGTTATATCCTTCGAAAAATAATAATAATAATTTTAATAGAGAAAAGAAATTATTACAGTACTATGGAACGATATTTGGTATTGAATTTGGAGAAAATCGAATAGAGAACCCTACATTTATGGTATTATAGTTTCTTTTGTTTTTTTTTCTCTTTGAAACAAAAGCATAATCAAGGAAACCTCGCACTGTCAACGTAAGAGAGGCAAAAATTATGTAAATTGAAAATTGCATATTGTTTCTTCGTAATTTTTGCGAATGCACAAAGTTTCATCTATGAGGAAGCGGAAAATTGATAAAAGCTTCTTTTTTATAGAGGAAAATTTGTGAATGTTCAAAAATGACGAGGAAGCAATATGCAAGTTTCAATTTGCATCTTCTTTTTCTTTCAATTATGTTGCGCGCGTTGCTTGAGCATATGGTCGATAAGTGTTTTTAAAACGAGTTCGTCGTCTTCGCCATTGCGATCGTACAAAAGCGCGGGAGGTTCGCTACTTGAGCGCTCTTCTTGTTTCCCGAGTAGCAGCAGCCTCCGCACACATACATACACACACACACGCCCGTTGACCTTCCCTCGGCCAAGGTCGTGGCTCGTCGAATCACGACGCGATCGTTTCGACGCCAGACGTGTTTTGACGACGCGACGCCACGAACGCGGGTAACGGACGATGCGTCAACGACTACCCCTCGACGTACTCACTAAAATCTTGCACCGTTCATTGACGTATTACGATAAAATATAGATATCGAACTTTATCATCAACGGGATATTTCATTGGCAAAAAAAATGTCCTCCTACTCGTCGGAAAATTTTATATTTCATTTTTCGTGTCTATCGGAAAAATATTGAATTTCACGGTGATGTATGTACGGTAAAGTACGTTGTTTTCGGACGAACGAAAAAAACGTTTTCCTTGCCTTGTCAGAGTCCTGTAAATTCGATTTTTGTAAGAGAAGTTTGAATTCTTTTTTTTTTTGACCTTACCGTAAATTCCGCGCATGATTGAGAATAAACCCGTTATTAAAACCTCCCCTGCGGAGTAAGCGCGTCAGATTATTTGGTTTTTTTTTCGATCTCTAAACATATCGATCAATTTTATTAAACGCATCAAAATTGTTTCTCTCGTTGTTACTTTTTTGGACAATCTGCGCTGTTGCAATTTGAGTTTCATTTCGAAATTTTACGCGATTAGCCCATGCGGGAAGTTTTAACGAAGAGTTTAAGACTTCATAGACTTTGATTTGTCCGATTGTTCGTCGGATTGTTTCCAATTATTTGCGGAATTTACGGAACAGCAAAAAATTCAAACGGTCTCACAAGATAAATACAAGAGTTAGAGGATCCTGCTAGGAAGCAAAACTTTTCTTCTTTTTCCGAAAACAACATACTTTACTTTCCAATCGTTTAAACTTTGCGGCAACGAAATTATGACGGCTTTAATTATTGACAGTTTTTGGGTTACTCGGTCTTCTTAAGGGTGGTCCATTACTCTGTTAAAATATAGTCTTTGCGGATTTGATATATACGAGGTCTGTTCAAAAAGTATATTCGATTTTCGATTTTTTTGTGGCGTTAGGTTGGTACTCATGTCCCTCACTTATGCTGAAAAAATGGGCCATTTTGAATGTTTAGTTAATTGTTGACAGCTGTTTTGGTTAGACGTGTTTTGGCTTGTCTTCGATTTTTGCCTATTCCAAAAAAGCAGCTTCCATCGCGATGATTGAACTTTGGTTTCCACGTCATAACCATAAACCCATGATTCGTCACCAGTTATGACCCTCTGGAGCAAATTTGGGTCGTCGCGGAGTCCAATAGCTCCTTAGCAATGTTAACGCGACACTGTTTTTGTTCGAAATTGAGCAATTTTGGCACGAATTTCGCGGCGACCCGTCTCATGCCCAAATCATTGGTAAAAATCGAATAGCACGAGCCAATCGATATGTTTAGTTCCTCAGCAACTTCTCTAACGGTGATTCGACGATTGGCCAATATTATTTTCTTCACTTCATCAATGTTTTCGTCTGTTGTTGATGTGCTCGGGCGTCCGGAACGCATTTCGTTGTTCGCATCTTCTCGGCCCTCTGAGAACATTTTGTACCACCGATAAACGTTGCTTTGGTCCAAGGTAGCTTCGCCATATACCAGAGTCAACATTCGGAATGCGTCCGCGCACTTAATTTTGTTTTTCACACAAAATTTGATACAGATTCTTCGATCCATTTTTTGGAATAGGCAAAAATCGAAGACGAGCCAAAACACGTCTAACCAAAACAGCTGTCAACAATTAATTAAACATTCAAAATGGCCGATTTTTTCAGCACGAGTGAGGGACATGAGTACCAACCTAACGCCACAAAAAGATCGAAAATGGAATATACGTAGCCCGCGAAAATTCAAAATTCCCGATACGTTTTGAACAGACCTCGTATGTATATGTTAGTGTCGACCGGACGGTGATTGGTGCACATGTCCCCCGTGAGACCCTATAGAAGTTAAGGGGGAACCCCACTGTGATGGGCTCAAAAAAAATCCTTTTTTACGAATTTTCATTTGCTACTTGATAAATTATTTCAGGATCAGGGGAATGGTATGTTTTTGAGGACACTTTGAAGTTGAATTACAACAAGTTTTTGTTAAAGGTACCCTAATTAGAATTTTCAAAAAATCGATTTTTTTTATCCATTTTTCGAAAGTATACATTATTAAAAGTATCATACTAAAATTTTATAAAGATCTGAGCAGTCTAAGTGTACTTTTGAGCGACGTTTACTTAGCTACCTGAGCGCGCTAATACGCACCGCGCGTACTTTAAACGCGTTTTTCTCAAAATGACGTTTTTGGATGGTTTGTTGATAAAATCTCCGACATTATTGAACCGATACTTACCAAAATTTTACCACATCTTTTTTATGACCATAGCTATAGCGCATATCATACGATTTTTGAAATTTTGAGTTGAACTATTTTTTGTGTGCAAAAAACGATGAAAAAAAAACGTGGTTTTTCGTGGTTTTTCGAAAAATAGCCGCCGTTTGGTAATTTCTGAAAAAATAAAAAATCGTATGATATGCACTATAGCTATCAACCTACTGAATCTAAAACCATTTTTTTTTCCGATCATTCATTCCAGAGATTTCATCAACAGCGCACACCCATCTTTTTTTTGGACCTTTTTTCCCCCCATTTTTCTCTACAAAAACTGACTGAAATAAATTTTTTTAAAATTTTTTTGCGGATTTTAAAAGTGTATTTATTAGGTCTAACACTTTATATATCAATATTTATAATTTAAACCCATCAAAAAAATTCGTGAAAATAGCCTTTTTTTTGCGCGTCTAATTAGGGTAGACGCCTTAAGCTGTTTCGTTAAGAACCGTTCTTTTTTTTAATTAATTTTTATCAAAATAGCAACATTTAAAAGAAATTTTTTAACATGCCTCCATTTTGAGAACCAAAAATATTTTCTTCATCTGTATAAATGTAATTTTCGTTAAGCGGTGCCGTTTTTTTTAAATTAATTCTTCTCAAAATAGCAGCATATTAAGTGAACAATTTTTTTAAACATGCCGCTATATTGAGAAAAATTAATTTAAACAAATACGGCTCTGCTTAACGAAAATTGCATTTATGCAGATTGAGAAAATATTTTTGTTCTATTTTTCAGATGAAACATGCCAGACATATTGTTTCTACTGTTAAAGGACAACATTTTTACGAACCGGCACTCCGTTCTATACAGCTGTCATAATTTTTATGATTTTTTAATGAACATTTGTATAAATCAACTTCGAAGTGTCCTTAAAAACATACCATTCCTGAAACAATTCATCAAGTTTTTAACTGTCATAATTGGATGGGCGGGTGGAAGAGAAAGGGTGGGGAGCGGACGAAGATTGTAAAATAAAAAATATACATACTACAGTTACAATATCGACAAATTTATAATAATATTAATAATAATAATAATAATAATAATAAAGCTATGGTTGGGTTAAAAAAATGTGGGGAACTCATAAAACAGAAATATTAACGAAATAATGCAACGGGTTGCAAATAGTCAAAATGAAAAATTGCATAAAAAACGGGAAATCGAGCGATCTGTATCAGAGGTCTTGCGACTCCCAGGGAAACTCGTCGTCCGTATCGGACAAACGTGATGCAGGGAGCGGGACAAACGTGATGCACGGGAGAAAGAAAGAGAGAGAGAGAGAGAGAGAGAGAAAGAAAGGAAGGGAGCTGTGACGACAAGGATGCGGCCGCTACCGTCGTAGCAGCGAGCAAATGGGAAAGCCCTCCACGTCGTTGTCGTCGACGTCGTCGGAAGCGCGTTTGTGTGCGCGCCGTCTAGACGGGAGGTTGTTGGGGCCCGAGTAAGCGAGCGAGAAAGAGAAAGAGTTAGGGCAAAAGGGAGAGAAAGATGGGATAGAGAGAGAGAGAGAGAGAGAGAGAGAGCGAGAGAGACGGAGAAGGTAGTAGCGAAAGCACAAGGGCTCAGGCAGAGAAGAGAAGAGTTGGGGTGGATGAGGACTAAGCAAAAGAACGGGGGAATGGTGGAGGAGGACGAAGAGACGCGCAAGACCTCGAGGGTGATACGGAGGAGGGTAATGGGGGAGTGACGGGGAGTTGGAAGTGGCGATCGAGGGACACTACGGGAATATATCTATATGAATAACGCTCGTGGTAGTGGTAAAGGGAGACGTTCGGAGAGCCGAGTGCGAAAGAAACAAAGATAGAAAGGGAGAGAGAGAGAGAAGGATGAGAGGGAGAAAGGAGAGAAAGGACGAAGTACAGCGAGAGATGAGGTTAGGATCGTCGGTGGTGTAGAGATGCAGATGAACCAAGTGAAAATGAGGGAGACAGGGTTATCAAACGGATAGAGGGAGAGAGCGAAGTAATAGAGAGAAACGGGGAGGGAAACGAGGCGAGATGATAGCACATGCTGGAGATACAAGATATTGGTACTATAGGGGAAGACTGAGAAAGACAGACAGAGAGAGAGAGAGAGAGAGAGAGAGAGAGAGAGAGAAAGAGATGGAAGAACAAATTATAGTGGGGGAAGGTATGATAACCGGCTATCATATCTCAGTGCCGGGTTGCAAATAGTCGAGTCTCCTGGCTCAGCTTCCACTAGTCTCTCCTTTGCCCTTCTCCTAAGTCACAACGCCATTTCTGTATACTCTTCACATTTACTCTTTCCTCCCTCGCCCCTCCCGCCAGCTCTCTCTTTCTCTCATGATGAAACAATTTTTTTTAAATAAAAGCATTACAGCGAACAATGCATAAATATTAACCATTCTTGCGGTGCGGTTAATGCCTAATTTTTGGCAACAAAAACTTCAACCATTTTTACACACTCGAACTCGTGGCTGTACGTACTTTAATTTTACGTCATCCTAGTTATTCATTACAAAGGAATAATTCAAAACTATTAGCGCAGTCTTTCGGTCTAAACGAGCATTTTTTTTCGAGGTTTAAAAAAAAAAATTCATAGGTACCATTAAATATTTCAAAATCGGCCTTTTTTCCACTTATTTATTGATACTTGCAGGTACTCTGGACATTTTTTCGAGTACAATAAAAATAAATTAAGGATGCTACGCGTTTTTAAGTGGCCATCATTCCATGGCGGCTTTGACCATCATTCCAGACGCTCTACTCACTCGAAACAAAAAAAACAAAAAGATTACTGATCAGTACAAGTATGGCTATCGCGTGAACGTCGAAAATTTCGATGAAAAAAATATCAAACATTTTTTATCGCTGTTGAAAGATTTTTAAAAAATTCGAGAATCCGTACACATTGTTTAGAAGGTCGCCATTTTGTGGAATTTTTTTTTCTTCGAAATTTTAGAGGTACGTGCGATAGCCCATACTTGTACTGATCAATAATCATTTTGGTTCTTTTGTTTCAGACGAGTAGAACGTCTGGAATCATGGTCACAGTTGCTGTGGAATCATGGCGATTTGAAACCGCGTAGCATCCTTAATTTATTTTTAATTGTACACGAAAAAATTTGCAGAGTACCCGCAAGTATCAATAAATAAGTGGAAAAAGGCCGATGTTTAAATATTTAATAGTACCAAGGAATTTTTTTTTTTAACCTCAAGAAAAATTCTCGTTTAGCCTAGAAGACTGTCTTAACCCTCCAAAGTCTCCTGAAATCCGGAATTTTGTCGAGAAGCACAATTTAACGGAAGAAGAACTTCGGCCCGTAAACTCGTAAATGGCCGGCGAACTAAAGAAAAATAATCATTTGCGATAATATCTACCGCGACTATTCGCCGGTAGATATTATTGCAAATGATTTTTTTTTCGCAAAATGCGAAAAAAAAAACAAATTATGCTTCAAGAATTAATTAATCTACTCTTTAACTCCAAAACTGCCAAAAGTTGTTATTTTTTGCTCCTTAATAACAATTATAATTGTATCGTCGAATGACTTTTCATTGATTTTTCTTGTCGCTAATATAGCGTCATGTTTCTCGTCGTTGGGGGTGGAATTTACTTGGGAAGATCGTTAAAATCCAGGGTCTTGACTTACGAGAGACACGACTGTAGATTTACACTCTGTACTTCTCGTTTGCCCTCTTCGTCTCTCTCTCTCTCTCTCTCTCTCTCTCTCTCTCTGTCTCTCTCTCTATGGATCTTCAACTACGTTCGTTCTGTACTCTCGTTGCCCCGTCGAGACTCCCAGGGCGCCCCCGCCACAACGCCACCTTGCTTGCTCGCCAACGAGTCGATTTCGCGTGTCTCTCCCGTTTACTCTCGGTGCCTGGTGTTCGCTTGCATTTCTCCGTCTTCACTCCCACGAAACTCCGTAGCTGACGCGATGCCCTTGCACCATAACTGCGTCAAAGCACCCCCCCCCCCCCCCACCCTCTCCGCTCCAACAGACTTTGCCGGAGCGTGATAACTCTTTCGTTCTTTCTCATACTATATATATATATCATTCTACTTTATTTTCTCTGATCGTAGCACACTCCTCTGTCATTTCTCTTCCTGCTCATTCTTTTCCTCGATTCTTCGTCGTACACAGAGAGCATCCTTCACGATTCTTTCTTTTTCTTCTTCTTCTTCTTCTTTCTTTCCGCTCTTTCTCTCTCTCTCTCTCTCTCTCTTTTTCAAGAACCCTTCCACCCCGAGTCGTCCGCCATAGTTTCATATCGACTCGAATGCAAGTCCCCGATTCCGCGAGTCTCGAACTCTCATCCGGGTTTAACCGACCCCGAGGACAACATTTTTTATTTCATCTTACATCGATCACCGTTTTACTTGCTCTTTTTTATGAATCTTTCTTCAACAATAATGGATCATTGAGTTACAGAAATGTTCGTTATTAGTATGAATTAATTGTAACGATCAGATAAGTTGAACTGTCCAATCCGCGTATACTGAATCGTGAAAGATTTATTTTAAAACACTTTTTTTCTTTCCAACGAGGATACTGGTGAAAATATGAGAAGGTGAGAATGGAACGAAGAATGGATCGTATAATATTTCGAGATTGAATTGTAATTCTGCATGAAAGATATTGAAAAAACGCTTCGTCGTTGATTAAAACATTCGGTTATTTGAGATACAGCATTTATCTAGCAAGCAAATTTTTAAACATAATCTTATCACGATTTTAGTAAACTCATCAGATATTTGCATTTTTTTTCTTCTTCGAAATCGACGTCTGATATTGGAAAACTTTGAAAAGAAAAAAAAATAATACTTACTACTATATACTTTGGGAAAAAAAAATATAAACAGTCTATCGTGGGATATGGAAGATACGTTTCGATTATTTTGCCGAAAAATAATCGAATCGTTTTCCAGGAGGGATATTTTCGTACTGTTTTTTCTTTTTTTATTCATTTAGAAATAAATCGTTTAGTATTGATTCGAGATTGACGAGTGGTAGATTATTTCTAACGTCAAAAGATCCCGTACGAATTCGTCGTTCGACAATTACGATAGTTTTTATTCTACAAAAAATGGCAGCTATTTGCATATGACGTCGTGCATTTCCGAACGTCTTTGTTCGATAAGAGAGTCAATTTTGCTTTCCCATAGAGGCTTTCACTGAGAAAAATTCACGCGTGCGCAAATTGAAAATATATAGTCAGTTCTGCTGTTTAAATGTGCACTAACATTATTTTTTTACTCGTGCTATATTTACTGTTGGAGTAACGATAAAAATACTCTTGTCCGGGAAATACGAGGTGTGTAAATTAAGTAATAAGACTGGCAACGTAGCTTTCGATCTGGCAACACTTGAGGCGCAGCTTGGAGAGGCGGCAGGGGAATATGTGATACGCCTTTAGTATGGGTTTGAACTTGCTCGAGTCATTTGGTTGTCCGTAGCGATCTTTGTTGTCAAACAGTTTTTTCTATTGTGTTCTAAAAATGAGTGACATCAATTTCGAGCAACGCGTGTGCTATCAGGTTTCGCTTCAGACTTGGGCACAGTGCAACGGAAACTCTTGCTGAACTTCAGCAGGCCTACGGAGACAGTGTTTTGTCAAGAGCCAGGTTTCTCGGTGGTTCAAGGCATTTTCAGAAGGAAGAGAGTCGATTGAAGACGAACCCCCAAGCGGAAGGCAAAAAAGCAAGAATGAGCAAGTCGAGAATCATATGCACGCTGATTTGTTTTTTCGATACCCACGGAATCGTCCGCAAAGAGTTTCTACCTCAAGGCCAAACGGTCAAACAACACTTTTACCGGGAGGTTCTTGAAAAACTTCGAAAAAGGGTCACTCGCGTGAGACCAAACATCAAGAACAACTGAGTGTTGCATCACGATAATGCTCCTTGTCACACAGCAATTTCAATAAACGAGTTTTTGGCCAGTAAAAACATTCCAGTGGCTCCTCAGCCTCCTTATTGGCCTGACTTGAGTCCTTGTGACTTTTTTCTCTTTCCGAGATTGAAAAATCACCTCAAGGGAACTCATTTTGGGACACTCGAAAACATTCGAACGGCTGTAACCGACCAGCTGAAGGCTATTCCAGTATCGGAGTTCCAGCACTGCTATGAGGATTGGAAGGATTTTGAGGGTGACAATATAAAATTGTAATTCTATTTTAATAAAAAAAAAATGAAAAAAATCAGTCTCATTACTTAATTTACACACCTCGTATGTTTCACAGTAGACAGTCGACCAGATATTTTTCCGAGTGTTTGCTTCCGCAAACAAGCTTTGTCAATGCGTTCGAAAATTTCTCAAAACGTTCAAAAAATCACATTTACAAAAAATGGTCACATTCACGGGTGTGCGAGTTTGTGTGATGGGGTTGAAATAATCAATGTTCCCTAATTGGCAAATGGCTCCACTGATCGGGTTGAAATTTTGCACGCAAATGGGGCTGCCAAGACCCTTTGTCCGTTATAATTTTCGTAAAGGAAGCGACGTGAAAGTTTCAATTTCCATAATTTTTTTCTATTTTCTCCACCGACTGTCATCATAAACAGGTGAGTATTGAAAGAAATTTTCCCCAATGTTTCATACTCTTGTTATTTTTATTAATTTGTTTTTTTAATAGTATAACCAAATATCATTTTTGTGTCTCATTGTAAAATCAATTAAATTCGAATAAAAAATGATCGCCGACAGTTTATAATCATTTGACGTTACCTATTGATCGATATCGAGATTGAATTCGAAAATAGAACGCGAGGGATTAAAGAGGAAAAAAAATAAGAAAATATATCTATATAAACTTCGTTATCTCGCGATTGACTTATTCGACTGCTTACTGTAAACTTTATTATCCTCTTATAAAGAACCGGATCCAAGTGGATGGATTTATATATCGATGACTGATTTTTATTCTCGTGCCCTCGCCTTGATAGCGATTTATAATACAGATATATATGCATAATCACACATTCGTTCCTCTGTTATCGTCGCACTCGGCTTCGTATCGGTTATTATTTTTATGTCTGGCCGGGTGTGTACTCAAACTATCTGCGAAAATTGATAAAACCGTCTACTCGAGATTGACCATGAATGTCTCATGCGTCATTCTCAATCCAGACGTCGTCCCAACGCGTGTTTCGTAATTTTTAATTTATAACGAGAAAAAAAAAAAAGGAGAAAAACCCGAACGAACGTCGCTGTTCAATAAACGATATAAAAATTCCAAAAATTTCCAACTAATTTCACTAATTCTCTCTTCTTCTTCTTTTGTCATAAATCTCACAATTCTCCTCCTCGCTATTTTAACACTCCAAACGGAAACGAAATTCAAACTATTTTCCACCCGACGAAATATTTTCCGGATATCATAAAGGGCGAATTTTGTGTTCGTTAAAATTAAAGTTCTACGAAGAACTCAGTTTAATTACGAAAAAAGAAAAGAAAAAAAAACTACAAAAATTTACCGGCCAATGGAATTCCGTTATATATATTTTTTCTCATAATTTACATTTTATACGGTACATAAAATTAGATCTTCACGGCATTTCGTTAATTATCAATTTTCGTTGACTCGCTGTATTTTTCATCGCGGATAAAAAGTAAGAAAGAAAGAAAGAAAGGTCTAAAGAGAGAGTAAAGAAAGATATGTCGTATATAGATCGACCAGACGTTTCTTCCTTTCTCTGGCTTTTGTATAAAACCGTGGACCAACATTGCGGAACAGACCGGAGACGGGGGTGGTGATGGCGGGCTGGGGGAACACGCGGAAATGGAGATTATGCAGCGAGAGAACGGGCATAGAGAGATGCGAGAGAGAAATTGCCTCGGGTATGTCTGGGTCGGGTAAAACACGATCCAGCGGTATAGAAAGAGAGAGAGAGAAAGAGAGAGTCAGACCATCGACCATTTGCACTTGCAGCGCCGCCATTTCGTGTACGTATATCCATAGCGGCACAGGGTATATAGCAGTGGTCACCCCTACTTCCCACTCGACGTTCCAACGCCGTTCAAACTAACCAGCAACCATCGCGACTGACCCTCACCCCGCGATGTCTAGCCCGGTGAGGAGGGTGGAGGGCAGAGAGGGCGGGGGGATGCGACCCGACGATTTTGTTTCAGACACCCACGAATATTTTTTATTTTATTTTTTTTAATTTTTCTCTCTGTCTCTTGTACGTGCTGCGGACGAGCTCGCCGAACGACAACAACCCCGCTTCACGACACCCACGAGACCGATACGTTATACGATCCGCAAGAGGCGCGATGTATGTTCTCTCCGTGAAAACGAGCGAACCACGTTTCACAGATTATTTCATGCGTACATAACAGACGCTTGAATATTTCGTTCGTACCTACGTCCGCGTATCAAAGCGCGTATTAATTTTGCTGTTTGCCTACACATATCGGTCATTCCGTCAATTTTCACTCAGCCTTCGAGCGTCAATCTTTCATTTCGTCCGGCATTTTCACATCCGGATTGCGGGGAATAGGTAGTGAAGGCTGCGGCAAATTACGGCTCTTTAACGCCGCGTTGGTTCTCGAGAGAATTTTGTTGAAAATTATTCCCACGTAAAGCACCATGTACTTTTCTTTATTATTTTTCGATTCTTCAGGTCGCCCAAAAAGTATATGCAGATACACCTTCTCACGGGAACAAGGCGAAATTTTCTGGAAAAAATTGTAGCCAAGCTGTGCGGGTGGTTTTTACCTCTTAAAACCCAAGTTTTTTGATATACGAGGGGGGACCCAAAAAAACGGGAATTGCGCTGCGGCGGGGAGGGAGAGTGGGGTAACCCATTGCTCGACCAGGTGTCCGTTGGGGACACGTCTCCTGAGTTAGTGTGCGAAGTTCTGTCGGCGTGAGTGCATCGGTTCGCCCGTGGGAATTTTAGTAGTGAAACAACTTTTTCCATTTCGGCGAAAACGTGATGGCCGATTGTCGAGAGCAACGCGCGGCTATGAAGTTTCGTTTCCTGTTGGGGAAATCGGCCGCGGAAACTACTGTAATGCTTAAGACTGCTTATGGAGATGCTGCCCTAAGTAAAACCAGAGTCTACGGGTGGTTTTCACGTTTTAAAAATGGAGAAATGTCAATTGAAGACCGACCCCGTTCAGGACGTCCCTTAACGTCAAGAAGTGACGAAAACGTCGACAAAATCAATGCTCTCGTTCATGAAGACCGTCGCCGAACCATTGATCAACTCTGTGCGATGTCTGGGATATCATGGAGTTCAATTCAGAGGATTTTATCCGAAGATTTGCACATGAGCAGAGTTGCAGCCAAATTTGTCCCTCGCCTTCTCACAGACGAGCAAAGGGAGCGTCGACTTCAGGCACGTTTTCAACTTCAAAATCAGCTCGAAGAGGATCCTGAACTTTTTTCCAAGGTGATTACTGGTGATGAATCGCGGTGCTATGGATACGACCCCGAAACAAAGCAGCAATCAAGCGTTTTGCCACTGTGGAGGAGGTAAAACAAAAATCGCTGGAAGGCCTAAAGAACATCCCGATAAGTGAATTTAAAAAATGTTTCGAACATTGGAAGGATCGTTTGCAGAGGTGCGTTGTGGTCAAAGGAGAATACTTTGAAGGTGATCAAAATTTGGTGTAAAACTATTAAAAAATAAAGAAATTATGACGAAATTCCCGTTTTTTTTGGGTCCCCCCTCGTAGGTCGCTTCGCTTGAAAATTCAACGGATGGAAATTTGATGGTTCTTTTTGTTCTACGGGAAGCTTGTTTATTTTTCTTCAAATGCTCAATTTCATGGAGTGGGATGGCCATGGGACGACAATTGGATTAATGCTGACATTGTTTTTTCTACTCTTTTTAGATCCCATTTTTTTTTCTTTCAAAAACTTTAGGCAAATTGACGCAAAAAACAATAAGAATTATAATAACACTAAAAAGAAAATTGCAAAATCCTGAATTATGTTGAAGAAAATAGAAAAAAAAATAAAAAATGTATACATAGAAAAGTACTGGTCGTAGCTGGAGTTAGGACAGAATCGTTTACTCTGTAGTAATTCCAGCTACGACCAGTAGTTTTCAATTTATGAATTTATTATTTTGTTTTTTACACCGAAAATGACCGAAAATTCACCACTGCATTTGCGGTCATATTCGGCCGGAGTCAGCTTCACCAAACGGTTTACGGTTGCGTCCCGTTTGGTGAAGCTGACCTCTTTAATTCTTGTACACGGTGGCGGTGGTAGCGGCGATATATTTACATAATATACGGAGATATGTATATGATTAATTTTGTGTTTGATAATATTTATTGACACAACGGAATGAGTACTCCGGAGTGGGCTCCGAACGGAATATCACATGTTTCTGTTTGTAGCGCGATTAAGGTCAGACGCGTGAACAGATTTATCATGAAACTTTCAAGATTTTTTTGACTTTGTACTTGACTCGATGACGTATATGTTTGGAACTGTTAAAATTGGTCGATTACAGAATGCCGGATTTCAATGCCGATGATCGTTTGATTTTCATTACAAAATTGAGGTTTACGGTGCTTTTTGAGAATGATTGCGAGTTTCATGACGACATTTTGAAAGTCTAACGGACTGCGAGTTGAGGAGTTATGCGCATTTGGAAATTTCAAAAAATCGATTTTTTTAATTACATTTTCGGAGTCCTTACAAATGTGCACGTATCTCCATGCACGTATCTTGGAGATACGTGCATATTTGTAAGGACGCTTGGAGCGTTACAAAGTAGGCGGCCTAAACTTTGAACGCGTTTTTCTCAAAACGGTGTTTTCAAAGTTGGTGAGCACAATTTCTCATAAACGGCTCAACCGATCGGTCTGCAATTTTAACACAACCTTCTCAGATATATTCTTCGGGTATTGATCGAAGGAATAAGATTTCCGATAGTTATTTCTATTTTTAAAAAACAATTAAACGTAAAAATTTTGATCAAAAATTGGGATTTTTTCTTTTTGAAGCCGCCATTTTGTCAAAAATCAAAATTTCAACTATTCCTTCGATCAATACCTAGATTCATCTATCCACTAATAGAATATTTTTGGTTTTTTAATTTTGGATAATCCAAATCCGAGATATCGTGCTCACCGCCAGACACCTTTTTTTAGAGGACCTCCCGGAGATCGGCTATGGCAGCTTTAAAAATCATTATTTTTACAAATAAAAAATATGAAAATAAAGTTAAAAGTTACCACAATACGTATATAAATTTTTACGTTAATAAATAAAAATGTCTTTCCAGGAAAAATTCTTGAAAAATCGCTTTTTTTCGGTCTTCTGACTGCGCATAACTCCTTAATGTGCGCGATAAAAAAAGAAAACAAATTCGTAAAATCGATTGAAATTGAAGGAAAACTCGTATTGTGACGTTACTTTTGAGGTCATTGATTTCGAATTTATCAACAGTTTTAATCGTCGTTAATAATAAGGTTTTTTTATGTCCATAATTATACTATATCCAGAAATATATTTTTAGAAAAGTGCCCCTATCTGTCCTCCTCCTCCTCTTTCTCTATCTCTCTGTCTCTCCCTCTTTCGTTCTCTCTCTCTCTCTCTCTCTCTTGTGTCTCGACACCCCCGCTGAACGATCGAGTGAATTCTCGCCTCACTTCGTCGTTGTCGTCGTTTTTTTTCTCATGTCCCCCTCGGCATTTCCATTTATCGTTCGATCGTACTAATTAATTGAGCCGCGACCTGAGTCGACCCAATTTTCGTCCGTCTCTCGTGAGAATCAATGGCCGTTTCTCCCCGTCTCTCTCTTTGGTGGAGTTTTTTTTTCCTTTCAAAATTAACTTTATAAAATAGTGAATGAAACGAAAGAAAAAAAGAACTATCTACCTTCGTAAATTCGTTTAGAAATTGAGTTTAAAAAGCTAAAGTTACATCGTGAACGTGATTCCGAGTGAATCCGCGATGAAGGAAGTCCCTCTCCTCATATAAGAATTTTTTAATTGTTCATTTTTTGTTTTTCATTGAATTTCTCGTGAAAAAAAGTTTGTCAAAGATTTTTACGGTTTAACGATAACATAGTCGATTATTTAGTGTCGAAAATATTTCCAATTCGTCACTTTTCACCAAATATATCAAACAACCGATTTAAGAAATTTCAAGCCAATTTTTAATGGGTAAAAAAAAACGGTATTCCGGAAAGTCGGCGGGTTTTTTTTTTCAAATCTTTAGCTAGCTTGGATTTTTTTGGGATTATTATTTTTTCCACAATCTCTGTTCTCGTATTTATATATTTTTTAAAATATTTATAACGTCACACGGAGAACAGATCCCTTTTGACGATGTTTCAATGTCTATTTACGTACATAAGATACGCTATTTTGCGACAGTCGTGGCACGTTCACGTTTCGGTATATCGTATCACGCTCCTCTATCTTCAGGATTTCCGTGATTCCTGTGGGAGACGCCTGAGTACGCTATCGTGTACACGCCGCGTACGCTTCCAGAATGCTATATATATATCCGGGAGAAGATAAGAGAAACGAGGTTGATGATACACCAGTAAAAGAGAGGAAGACGAAGAAGACATTACCATTTACCCCTATGTATATATATATTAGGGTGGTCCTTATATGCGGTCAAAATTTATTTATTTTCCCAACGGCTAAAAATCCTTTCTATGTGGTCTAAAAATAATGTCTGTTGAAGAGTTTTTCTTAATTTTAATATTAACCCGTGCTGGTAACCGCTTAAACTTATAAATGCGAAATTTAGATCCAAAACTCTGAATTCTCGAAAAAAATGTGAGAGCTTTTTTGTAGAAAATCAAATTCGCTGTAAAAAAGTTTCGATATATTTTTTCCGAAAAATGCGTATTTTAGTCACAAAACATCAATTTGTTAAAAAAAATGAATTTTTTCTCAAACATCAGCTGAAGCTCCAAATCACGACTTGAATTTTTTGAAAAAACTATGTGATTACAAAGTTCATGATGAAAAGATCTCTCGTGTAGCAATAAATAAATTTAAGAACCATTTATGGTACCTTAATCCGCAAACAGCTGCAATGTCTTTTTTTGATGAAAAATGATCAGTCGACGTGAAACGGAAAATGGTATTTGCTCTGAATGCGAATAACGAAATTGATGGAGAGAGTTTTATACGAATCCAGATTTCATTGCCAGAAATTAATATCTTGTATGACAAAGAGATTGATTATTTTATAACATCGCAATCACTGAATTTTTTTGAAAGATTCAATATTAATAAAGACTTTGTGATAATCCATCCTGCTACGTAGCTTGGAAATGAGTATTTTGAAAAGGGCCTAGAAATGGTAAAAAATTTGAAAATAGTCAACGATACTGCTGTTCATCTCATGGAAGATTACAATAATATTTTAACAAGAAATGAAGAACAAAAACAGTTTCTACTACAAGTCATTACAGAATATAGAAAAAAGTATCCTGATGCTAGAAAACAAACTATTATTTAGCTTACTACTTTTACCACTAAAACTGTTCCTAATTTAAATAATTGAAAGTAATGTTAAATCAATTTTTTATAAATGAATATTATATTTTAGACAGCGTGATGAATCTTGTTTAGTTTCAACAAAATTATCTGATTTAAACTGAATAAACTAATAAAACAAAATCACTGTTTCATAAATAAACTGGTTTTTGAAGATAATGAATGAAAGATTTCTCGTTAAGAATTTATTTTTCCAAAAAAAAACTTTACTTCGCTTTTTCCGATAATCTTGTATTTTACTAGATATTTGGAGAAAATTGATTCGATTAATAATATTGGGAAGGATCTAAATTCGCAGCTGAAAAATTGAATGAACTCAAATTTCTTGAAAATATTTTAAAAAAATAGAGCTTTTAACAACATTTCTACATGAACAAAATTCAATTTTTCGAAAAATATCTGAAGAAAAATTAATTTTTTCCAACAATTTGGTCTTTTCCTACAGTAATATGCGGTTTCGGGGAGTGATAATGATGATAATAATGTTCTGTCCAAAAATGTCTATAAGAAAAAATAATTTTTGCAGAAATATGTTTGAGAAAAATTCATTTTTTTTAACAAATTGATGTTGTGTGACTAAAATACGCATTTTTCGGAAAAAATATATCGAAACTTTTTTGCAGCGAATTTGATTTTCTACAAAAAAACTCTCTTACATTTTTTTCGAGAATTCAGAGTTTTGGTAGTTATGAACGAAAAACAAATTAAATTCATCGCCTCGATTTATAAAGATCTAAATTTCGCATTTATAAGTTTAAGCGGTAACCGGCACGGGTTAATATTAAAATTAAGAAAAACTCTTCAACAGACATTATTTTTGGACCACATAGAAACAATTTTTGGCCGTTGGGAAAAAAAATAAATTTTGACCGCATATAAGGACCACCCTATATATATATATCTCTCTATATTATATAAATATATCGCCACCGCCGTGTACAAGAGTTGAGGGGGGAGCCCGAGGCGCGATGGAACGGCGGTGGGGGGGTAGGCCGGGGCGAGATGGAACGGGGAGGGGGGTTGGCGCGCGCAGGGGGCAGAGCCCCCTAGTATATATATAGGGGTAAAATGTCATATATATATATACAAGTTGTGTAATAAACGACCTCTCTCTTTACGCGATAACGCGATTCAGTATCAGCTGGAATATACGTTGAACAAAATAAAATATTGTTAACGTTTTCTTTGTGGATTAGTAGAAAACAAAAAAAATGGTGCAAGTGAAACATGCACATTGTTTCAGCCATCATTTTTGCGTATTCGCAAATTTTTCTGTTTAAGTAAAAGGCTTTCTTCAACGAAGAAGCAATCTGCAAATTCCAATTTGCAACATTTTCCTCACTCTCTTTCTCTTTCTTTCTCAATTTGACTAGAATCCTCGTGAGCGTTTAGCGCGATCCTTTTGTAGGTTTAGGTTCGTCGTCTACGTTCGAGCAATCTGAAGTATGCACATGATCGAACTCGGGGCACGACATTGACAGCCAATCGTAACGACGAGTCAGCCCCTGCTTCAGAAATAAATCGCATTTCGAGATATTTCGCTAAGTGTCTTTTTTTCGAGGCGCGGTGATAGTCTGACGTTTGCCTGATTTTAAATGTATTTTTTTCGAAAAATTTCAAAAGATCATAAATATAATAGGCTTTTAACGATTTTTGCGAAATTTCATACCGAATATCCTTCTATCGTGGAGAATTCATGTAGGAAGTTTTGACACGATTGACCAAAAATTGCGCTAACTAAAAGTCTTAATCAAACACTCGTAGCAATTTTCATGGTTTCATGTCTAAACATCACGTTGCAATTACTTTACGGATAATAATATCGCAGTCGAAAACTACGTACCGCATATTTACACATCCGGTTTAATGGTTTTTGAACCCAACAACACAATCCAAACCTCATCACAAAACGTAAAACCCAACAAAACGCAACAAAATCCAACAAAACCGAACAAAACCCACTAAACCGGATGTGTAACTACGCGCTGTGTAGTTTTCGCCTGCGATGTTATTATCAGTAAAGTAATTGCAACGTGATGTTTAGACGTGCTACCCCCCTTTTTGTTTCTATTTTTTTTTCCTTTAGTGACTTATGATTTGCAAAACAAAAAAAAACGTTTCAATGACTGCAGATTTGGCATTACAGCTGCGGCATATATTGCCGTCCATGATAATTATGATTTTTTAATTAAAATGTTTTTAAATTTTTTATCTATTCTCAAACAATTTTGTATGGGGGCTGTTTTGTCCTGTGAAACCTTTTTGTCCCGATTAATCCTAGATCATAAATGTTTCAAACAATTCAAAGTGAACTGACGCCAAAGTGAATTGTAACATTGTTGTTTTTTCTACGCTTTGAAACATTTGCAGTGCGTACAAAACTGAATATTCGTTAGACCGTTAAAACAAAAACTGTAATAATTAATTTTCCGCAATAATTATCGATGACGATTTCACGATATATTTTAAATGATTACGACAACGAACGTTCGACGAATTGTTTTTAATTTTTTTTCATGATTGAAATTAATTTAATGTTTCTACATGATTTCACGGTTTGGAATGAATCGGCGGCGATCGTGAATAATGCGAAAAATAAAAGGTACATCATCGAGAACACCTGTGCGAAAGATTTTTTTCGCCACGTAAAGGACATAAAAATAAATAAACGGGGGGGAGAAAGAGGAGAGGGAGGTCGAAGAAATTGAAGAGCAAATGGGGAGATACAGAAACTCCATGGATGCACTCAGGTGTGTATATATATGTGTGTGTGTGTGTGTTTGTATGTGTGGCAGAGAGTGCAGATGCAGCGAGGTTGCTGCTGCACCGGACAAATGTACGACTCTTGCAAGTCTTTGCTCTTTTTCTTCTTCTCTCTCCTGGATTTTCTCTCGCCGTCTCTTTCTTTCACGTTCGATCATCCCCACATCTTTTCGCCTTTCTCATCCTTCGTTTTTCCTTGTTCTCTCTCGTATGCAAGAGAGAAAGGGAGAAAGAGAGAGAGAGAGAGAGAGAGAGAGAGAGAGAGAAAGAATGAGAGAGATAGAGAGAAAGAGAGAGAGAGAAAGATTACAGTGCGATCTGCTCTACCCTAAGGGTGACCGACCTCTCGCGGTCTCGCGCAGCTTCCCTCGTCCAGGCTTCTTCTTCTCTCGGACGTTATCCGAGAGAACCGGACCGCGTGAGCTCGACCGTGACTCGCGTTCGCGACTTACAAAAATCTCCGCTGTAACGCGCGCACTGATACTATACATACTGAATATACGTTATATACATACCATATGGCACAGTGATCGAGGGGAAAAAAAAAAAAAAAAAAAAACATTCGCTAAAATCGATGAATTGTTTGTTGGATGAGAGGCTGCGTCAGCTTTCATACAGAATATAACCAGTTAACAATAAAAACGTTTCGTGTAAAAACGATAACAATATCAACCTAAGGAAAACGTGAAATTTGTGGGATTTTAGATGAGAAGGAACTTGCTTTTTGTTAAGGGATTATATGCAGTTGTCATAGGCGAAATTCAAGAATTTTTTTCTTCGTAACTACAATGCATTTTTTAATCGAAAAACAGAGCGTGATTTCGTAGTACAATTATTGAAGTTACTGTGTATTTTTTCGTTGTTAATATATATTTAAAAATTGCCAAGTTACGGCAATTCTTCGAAAAAAATTTTTGTTTTTGCGGTGAGACAGAAAAAAATGTCCCATAATAAATATGTACAAAAGGGTACATAAGTGTACATATATATATACTCCTCGTTTTGATGCCCGGATACGTAACCCTCTCGGGCAAAATTGCATGCATTCACCTCGTGCCTGCGACTCGAATGCAACGGCCTTTTTTTTGTCGTGTATACCTCCGCAAAGTTCTCGTTTTTTCGTTTCAACCCGCGCTACGTACACCTCCCGTTTAAGGGGGGAAATAGGGTTAGACGGTTCAAAAAATCGATTTTTTATTTTATTTTATAGATTGTTAGTAAAACTATTGAAAGACATGTTCCCAAAATTTTTAATGAAAATTCCGACTCGTTCTATTGTTATAAGCCATTGAGGGGAGAAATACGGTTAGGACAGCGTTTTCTCAATGATTTTCATGAATTTTTTTAAAGTATAAAAAATTAATATAATTTATTGAAATTTTGAGAATATTTTATACATATATTTAAGTGTATACTATAAAATGTTTATACATATATTTAAGTATATACTATAAAATATTAGCAACCCCATATTACTTGTTTTTCTTGGTACTATTTTTTCAAACGCGTTTTTCTGAAAACGACTTTTTTCGAACTTGCGTACACGCTAGTTTGAAAAGTTTTCAACCAATCGTTTTGAAAATTGGCAGTTACTTTCTTCATAGTATTGCGCTCTATATGAACCTAAAATCGGAATATTATCGTTATTTGAAATAATTTTTTTTGCAAATAAAGTTGTAAAAATCGGCAAAAAATCATGCTTTTTTGTTTTGACCCCTGTAAAAAAATCAATTTTCCATTTTTTTGATGGCATTTAGGCTCATATAGAAGAGAGACATATAATAAAAGTAAATCACAACCTCGTTTGATTTCAGATGAAAATTGCGGCTTCCAGAATGTACGCAAAATTCTGAGTCTGATTGTGACCTGCAATATGGGGTCGCTAATATCTTCGGTGTTTTTCAAGGAAATTCTTCAAAAATTTTATAGTATATACTTAAATATATGTATAAAATATTCTCAAAGTTTCATTAAATTATATTCATTTTTTATACTATAAACAAATTCATGAAAATCATTGAGAAATCGCTGTCCTAACCCTATTTTCCCCCTTAAGCGCGTGTTGGAGAGTACGCTTGATTCGCGAAAGCGAGAAGATGAGAAGCGGAGAGAGAGATCCGGTTGAGTTATAATATCGTATCGTAGTCGCCAGTCGTGGTTTACTGAACTCAAGTCCATTGGATTCATTAATCACAGATTTATTTTTTTTTTTTTGATATCGCTCGAGGACGAAAAAAAAGCCTTAAGAATAAACTCGGATCTTTGTTATGAATTTTTTAAATATTTTCTAGCTTTTATCGTTATTACGAAAAAAAAGGAATTTCTTTTTCTTTATTCTTCATCAGGTCCGAAATTTTATGGACAAAATTTGTAAAGTGAAACTTGCAAATGTTGGCGAAAATATTTTTCAACCAATTAACGACTCACATACCGCTGCGCGCGCTGAAAACCGAGTAAATTTGAAAAGTTATTATAGAGGTTGTGTGTTGAAAAAAAAATTAAATTGTTAATTTCACATTTTTTATTAACTTGTCAACTAAAAGGAAAGAAATTTTTATATATTTAAAAAAAATATTAATATTATTTTTTACGGGTATAAATGCACTACTGATGAAAAGGCCATGGCGCCTCCTTGTCGACATCATAACATCACCAAAAATTATCCAATCTCCAAAGATAAACAAGAATCCAGTGAAATAATGTAGCAGTAATAGTCTGACGGAGGTAATTTTTTTTTCTTATAAATAAAGAAATTACAGTATTTCAAACTTTAGTATGCAATTAAAAAAAAAAATTAGTGTTTAATAATTTATAAAAAATTGTTCAACCAAAAAATCAAAAAAACCTCTCGTCAGACTATAGAGAAAATAGTTATCGAGATTCAAACAAACAAAATAAGTTAAAAAATATTGCAAATTGACTGAGTTTTCGTGCTGACACTTTCTAAAAACATAGTTTCGACAAAAATGCGTTTAAAGTTTCTGGTAGGTACAACGTGAATTTACGGGCTAGTTGTTAAAAAATGTTTTTTGAAACATTCATAAAAGCATAAAGAATAAAAATGTGTAAAAAAATTGATTTCTTTGAAAATTTCAGAGTTATGCGAGCCCTTAAATGAGATTACCTGTAAATGAATGATTTACGATATTACGGAGAACCATTTTCTTGTCTCTTAATTCAACATTCGGTAAAAAAAAACCTGTCAATTAATCTCGACTGTCTTAACCGAAATAACCAAAAGACCTGAATAACAGAGCTCCAATCACCAAATCTTTTCTCGTGACATTGCGAAATAAATGTTTACACGTTCTTACCCATCGTTGTCAAATATTTTTAACAATTATCAATTTTCATTTGACATTATCAAGCTTAAGGGGGGAAGTAGGGTTAGACGGTTCAAAAAATCGATTTTTTTTTAATTTCATAAATTGTTAGTAAAACTATTGAAAAATATGTTCCCAAAATTTTAAATGAAAATTCCGACTCGTTCTATTGTTATAATCCATTAAAGTGAGTAGCTTTTCAAACGCGTTTTTCTGAAAACGACTTTTTTTAAACTTGCGTACACGCTAGTTTGAAAAGTTTTCAACCAATCGTTTTGAAAATTAGCAGTTACTTTCTTCACAGTATTGCGCTCTATATGAACCTAAAATCGGAATATTATCATTATTTAAAATAATTTTTTTTTTTGCAAATAAAGTTGTAAAAAATGGCAAAAAATCATGTTTTTTTGTTTTGACTCCTGTAAAAAATTCAATTTTCTATTTTTTTGATAGCATTTAGGTTCATATAGAAGAGAGACATATAATAAAGGTAAATTCCAACCTCGTTTGATTTCAGATGAAAATTGCGGCTTCCAGAATGTACGCAAAATGCTGAGTCTAATTGTCACCTGCAATATGGGGTCGCTAATATCTTCGGTGTTTTTCAAGGAAATTCTTCAAAAATTTTATAGTATATACTTAAATATATGTATAAAATATTCTCAAGGTTTCAATAAATTATATTCATTTTTTATACTATAAAAAAATTCATGAAAATCATTGAGAAAACGATGTCCTAACCCTATTTCCCCCCTTCATTGAATTGTCTCTCTAGTACAGTGTAAACGTAAACAAAATCAATAATGGCCCTCATCGGTGGCATTAACACTTGAGATTATTACAATTCGTACGAATATTTGCGGAAAATCGTGAAATTAAAGTGGATCATTTTTCCCTGAAAAAAAATGGCGGAATTTCTTTCTCTTCATCTTTAGGTCCGAAATTTGACGGACAAAATTTGTAAAGTGACACTTGCAATTGTCCAAAAAAATCATTTTGTCAACAAATTAAATGAGATTGCCTGTAAATGATTGATTGACAATACGGCGAAAGAACCATTTTCTTTTTCTTAATTCAACCTTCGGTAAAAAGGGACACTGTCAATTAATCTCGTCGGTCCTAACCGAAATAACCAATAGATCCAAATAACAGCTGCAATCATGAAATCTTTTCCTCGCGATATTGCGAAAATAAATGTTTAACCGTTGTTGCCCATCATTGTCAAATATTTTTAACAACTATCAATTCTCATTTGACACTATCAAGCTTAATTGAATTGTCACTAAGTATCGTGTAAATGTGAAGAAAATCAATAACGACCGTCATCGAGTGAAATGAACAGTTTAGATTATTACGACCCGTACGAATTTTTGCAGAAAATCGTGAAATTAAAGTGGGTCATTTTTCTCCTGTCACTCTATAATATTTTTGGATAGTAAAAAAAAAATTGTTTAAATGACGCAGAACAGAGCCCGGTCGAATTGGCATGAAATGCCTCATGTATATTGATATATTTATTTATTTATTTATATGTAAAGCCGAGGCACGAGCCCGGAGGATTGAGGACGAACCGCGAGCTCAACATGTACTATATATCGAAGCGTGTCGCGAAGAACGATGAGGCAGGGAGGAAGGGGGTGACACCGACGATTCGGCTTACGTAGGCAGACGGTATGAGAGAGAAAGAGAGAGAGAAAGAAAGGAATGAATCGGACCACCGTCTAGCCACTGTCTGGGCTTGCTTCGAATTATATACACATATATATACATACATATATATATATATATATATATATATATATTTATATTTACGCATATATACATATATATATTTATAACGAGTGTTGCGGTAAGCGGATGAGTCATTAGAGAGAGGCTAACGTACGAAGGATGAGGAGTAAGAGGGGAAAGAATAAGTTAAGAGAAAAAGAGAAAGAGCGAGAGAGAGAGGGGCCAAGAGCTTACGAGAGACACTCTCTTGTGACGAGAGAGTCCGCTCCTCGAAATAACGAGAAACACACTTGACGATGAATTTTTTGGCTCGTAACTCATTTCATACGTCTGACACAGATGTTGGGGCATGTAGGATTTTTATTTTTCCTTGATTCTCATACTACCGATTATTCTTCGGTCTCGAACTCATCCCGAGTATATATTTACAAAAAAAAAAAAAAATATCGATGTATCTAATGTACCCACGAATTTATTTTACACTCGATACATCTACATACACACAGACAAAATGGAAAAAAAAACGTTGCATTTACCACATTGTTAGATGAATGTTGAATAAATTTTTTAAATGTACAAAGAAATTTTTGAATTATGTGTTAACTCTTGCGAGTCCGTAGAATCACAAAGTCTTTCGCGTAAACAATGATTTTGCTTTATGAAACTAATAACACGTTTTACGCACTTTTAATTTACTAAATGGTTTTTCTGTCGAGGAGACAGCGGCATTGTCGAAAAGAAATGAATAACAAAATAGGATTGGATATAAAATCGCTGTAACCCTCGTCTGTAGAAATAAACGAATGTTAACGCGTGTGCTTATCAATTATGATGATAAAAATATTCCCACGAAAATACTTCACCGTCATCGGATCACTCGTCACTTGACGAAATTGCACTTTTAGGGTAGTTTGTGTACATTTTTTCATTTACCAAAAATACAATATCGCTTCGATACAGTTAAATGAATTGTGTAGGTCGTTTTTATACTCTTCGTAAATGTTTGTTCGACGACGAAAAACTGTTGATCTTTAAAGAAATCCATTTGCCGAAAAAAGGATTATTAAAGGAAAAAGGGAAAGGATGAGGTGAGAGAATTATTTTTTCTTTCCTCCGCCAGGAAGCAAAACGTTCTTTATTCGATCGCAAACTACACGCACGAGGTCTGTTCAAAAAGTATCGCGTTTATTAAACAATTAATATCGTGAAATTCGAAATTTCATTTGTAAATCGCAATTTGAAAAATCCGATTTCGTATAAGTTCTGTTTGTTAATTTCGTATTTATTATAATCAATATGAAATTAACAAACAGAACGTTTATTAAATTCGATTTTTTCGATTTTTTCAAATTGCATTTTATAAATAAAATTTCACATAAATGTTTATGTGAAGATATATTTATAAAATGCGATTTCTCAAATTGCATTTTATCAATAAAATTTCGAATTTCATGATATTAATTTTTCATACTAAATACGAAATTAAAAAACGGAACGTCTTTTAAATTGGATTTTTCGAATTGCATTTTATAAATGAAATTTCGAATAAACGATATTAATTTTTTAACAAAAAAAATTACAAGAATCAGAGCAATGAATGAATGAGTTGTAAATTTTTTCCATAAGTTTATAAACATTTATAAACTTATGGAAAAAATGTACCGAGCAACAGTACAATATAAACATTTATAAACTTATGGACAAAATTCACAACTCATTCATTCATTACTCTGATTCTTGTAATTTTTTTTCGTTAAAAAATTAATATCGTAAAATTCGAAATTTTTTAAATAAAATGCAATTTGAAAAATCCAATTTAAAAAACGTTCTGTTCTTTAATTTCGTATTTAGTATGAAAAATGAATATCGTAAAATTCGAAATCTTATTGATAAAATGCAATTTGAAAAATCGTATTTTATAAATTTAATTTTGAATTTCCGCGGGCTACGTATATTCGATTTTCGATTTTTTTTGTGGCGTTAGGTTCGCACTCGTGTCCCTCACTTATGCTGAAAAAATCAGAGATTTTGAATGTTTAGTTAATTGTTGACAGCTGTTTTGGTTAGATGTTTTTTGGCTTGTCTTCAATTTTTGCCTATTCCAAAAAAGCAGCTTCCATTGCGACGATTGAGCTTTGGTTTCCACGTCATAACCATAAACCAATGATTCGTCACCAGTTATGACCCTCTGGAGCAAATTTGGGTCGTCGCGGACCGAGTCCAACAGCTCCTTGGCAATGTTAACGCGACACTTTTATTGTTCGAAATTGAGCAATTTTGGCACGAATTTCGCGGCGACCCGTCTCACGCCCAAATCATTGGTAAAAATCGAAAAGCACGAGCCAATCGATATGTTTAGTTCCTCAGCAATTTCTCTAACGGTGATTCGACGATTGGCCAATATTATTTTCTTCACTTCGTCAATGTTTTCGTCTGTTGTTGATGTGCTCGGGCGTCTGGAACGCATTTCGTTGTTCGCATCTCCTCGGCCCTCTGAGAACATTTTGTACCACCGATAAACGTTGCTTTGGTCCAAGGTAGCTTCATCATATGCCACAGTCAACATTCGGAATGCGTCCGCGCACTTAATTTTATTTTTCAGACAAAATTTCATACAGATTCTTTGATCCATTTTTTGGAATAGGCATAAATCGAAGACAAGCCAAGACACGTCTAACCAAAACGGCTGTCAACAATTAATTGAACATTCAAAATGGCCGATTTTTTCAGCATAAGTGAGGGACATGAGTGCCAATTTAACGCCACAAAAAAATCGAAAATCGAATATACTCGTACGTAGCCCGCGGAAATTCAAAATTCGCGATACTTTTTTAACAGACCTCGTATTTTACGTGATGATTCGTCTAAACTTTGTGGCAACAAAATAATGAGGTTTTTAATTTTTAACGAATTTTGGTGAATCCCGAACCCACCTAACAATAAATCGTGTCGTTTAAAAAATGATTGTCATCGCGAAGTAAGAGGATTTTCATTTTATCGTTAACGGGTTATACGCAGTTGCAAGATCGAAAAAAGTCGTTTTTTTAAGAATTTTTTCTGAAAAGGGATTTTATTTGGCAAATACAAGAAGTATTAATAAATGTAGTGGTAGCTTTTAACTTTATATCGGCATTTTTCATTTTCAAAAATATTGATTTACACTGCTCCTGTAGACGATCTTCTGGAGGTTCTTCAAAAAAAAAGGTGTCCGACGGTGAGCACGATATCTCCGGTTTGGATTATTTAAAATAAAAGAACCAAAAAGATTCTATTAGTAGATAGATAAATCTAGGTATTGATCGAAGGAATAGTCGAAATTTAGATTTTTGACAAAATGGCGACTCCAAAAAGAAAAAATTCCAATTTTCGACCCAAATTTTTTTGTTGAATTGTTTAAAAAAAATAGAAATAATTATCGGAAATCTTATTCCTTCGATCAATATTTGAAGAATATATCTGAGAAGGTTGTGTTAAAATTGCAGACCGATCAGTTCAACCGTTTTGAGAAAAACGCGTTCAAAGTTTAGGCCGCCAACTTTGTAACGCTCCGAGCGTCCTTACAAATATGCATGTGGCTCCAAGAATATTTGCCGGATCGATTTGAAATTTTCAGATAATATACTCAAATATATGTTCATTCCGAAAATGCAATTGAAAAAATCGATTTTTTGAAATTTCCAACTGCGTATAACCCCTTAAGGAACCAAACGCAGTGCAGAGACCGAAAAAATCGATTTTTTGAAATTTCCAACTGCGTATAATCCCTTAAGGAACCAAACGCAGTGCAGAGACCGAAAAAATCGTTTTTTCAAGAATTTGAAAGGCGTGTAACTTCGAGAATATTTGTCGGATTGACATGAAATTTTTTGTGTATATACTTGAATATATCTACATTACGGAAATGAAATAAAAAAGAATTTTTTTTTTATCCTGGCTGCGTATCATCCCCTGAAACAGCGAATTTGAGGACTGGGATGAGTTTATTTTCTAATGAAGTGGATTCTATTTGATACAAGAGGGATTTTTTCCGAGTGTATATGTTAAATAAAACGTTTATGCAGATTTTCTAACAATTTATATCCGTAAGCAATTTATCTTTATCAAGATACAGTCCATCGATATTGCGAATGGTCTTTGGGGTGTCGATAGTAACAAAACCGAAGACGGAAATTCCCTGAAAGTATCCATTCTCGAAAATAAAGTAGTGTAAAGGTAGAGATGGGAGAAAATAAATCGAGAAGATGATCCGGACGATAGATATTTGTACTAATAGGGTTTTCGATGCGCCATAAAAGACATTTTCTTTTGGGACGATTTTTATTTTGGAAAAATTTGTAAAGGCATATTCCGACGATTTCTACCACTGTAGTTTTTTTAACCGGAATGCAGGACGACGAAATAGTTGTCAATGTGTTGATTTTGATCTCGTACAAATCTTACTTGTCTGGAACATCCCCCTTTATCGAGATGGAAATTAACAAATTACAGTCTTCGTTGAAACGAGTACTGGTAGCCAAATGGTTGAGAGTATCGCCATGATTGATAAATATGTTTCGAAGATCAGGGACGTTAGTTAACGATTTTACAAGTATATTACGATTAATGGCCGATCTTAAGATTGAAATTTTAATAAAAAAGTAAAATGTAATTTTCATCATCGTTCCCATCCTGCAATTCTCATTCTACTACTGTAGTTTTTTTTAACCCGAATGCAGGAAGACGAACCAGTTGTTAATGTGTTGATTTTGATCTCGTACAAATCTTACTTGTCTGGAACATCCCCCTTAATCGGGATGGAAATTAACAAATTACAGTCTTGGTTGAAACGAGTACTGGTAGCCAAATGGTTGAGAGTATCGCCATGATTGTTAAATATGATTCGAAGATCAGGGACGTTAGTTAACGATTTTACAAGTGTATTACGATTAATGGCCGATCCTAAGATTGAAATTTCCATAGAAAAGTAAAATGTCATTTTCATCATCGTTCTCATTCTGCAAATCGGATTGGCGTGGAAGACTCGTCCGGAAAAGCGTTCCTTATCGTAAATGTCCTCATCGACATAATCGTTCGTCATTATCATTATTACCGTTTGACCAATCTCGCGATGAATCGGAAAATTTCATCAGCAAGTCTTGGAAGCTGATTGTGGCAAAGGAAAAACAGAAAAATTATAGTCACCATTCTCGTGACCGTATAGAAATTTTTCAGGAAGTTGCGTAATCGTCTAGACTAGACGACACACAATTTTATCGCTCTTATCACGCTCGAACGACTACGGTTGACTCATCGAGACTCTATCTCTATTTTTCTTTCTCTCTCACTCTCTTGTTCGAAGGCAGGATGATAGTAGTGAATAATTCGTCGCGTGTGAAACTGCAGTTGAGCCATCGGAGGAATTACTATCAGGCATATAAAGAGAGGCCAGCAGCGTCAATCTCGTATTATCTTTTCTATATACACAATCAACGTATGTTATTTTATGACCTCCTCACTCTTATGTCTCGGTAACGACTCGGTTAAATCTTTTTTTTCAATCGAAACTTTATTTATTTTTTGCTCTTTTCGCAACAGCCTCGGTATAGAAGAATAAAGCGTAAATTGGGTCATAATAGATACAGGTACAGATGTGAATGTTTTTGGGCCAGTGCTACAATTCGTGCCATTCTCACTGTTAATATATTTTAATCGTTGTTTTTTTTTCTCGCATCCTCACAATGGTACTTCGATAATAGTCATATGAATCGACAAAATTACCTGCTCCATGTTTCCTTAAGGTAGTAGTCTGGTAACTTGAGCCGATTTTCATGTCTTTTTTGGAGGGCGTTTTTTTGTAGGAAAATAATAATGAATCGTTTTGGATATTTAGGATGTTTTTATTTACATATTAAAGATACAAAAAAAAAATGTTTTGAAAAAATTTAATAGTTTATTATTATTATTATTGATCGAAGTTGGCACCTCGAAAAAAAAGCGCGTGGGTGGCCCCGGTGATTTTGGCTCTTGATGTTATCTGATATAAAAAATTCTTGATAATTCTTAATCTATAGACACGTCATTCTGGTCGGAAATATAACAAAAATTAATAAATAACAAAATGGCGGACTTTGGAAAAAAAAAACTTTTTTTCAAAGTCCGCCATTTTGTTATTTAACCATGAAATTTAACTTCAGTAGTTCCGACCAGAATGACATGTCTATAGATTAAGAATTATCAAGAATTTTTCGATTAACAACAAAATGGTGGACTTTGGAAAAAAGTTTTTTTTTCCAAAGTCCGCCATTTTGTTATTTATCCATGAAATTTAACTTCAGTAGTTCCGACCAGAATGACATGTCTATAGATTAAGAATTATCAAGAATTTTTTATTTCAGATAACATCAAGAGCCAAAATCACCGAGGCCACCCACGCGCTTTTTTTTCGAGGTGACAACTTCGATCAATAATAATAATAATAATAATAAACTATTAAATTTTTTCAACAAATTTTTTTTTTGTATCTTTGATATGTAAATAAAAACATCCTAAATATCCAGAACGATTCATTTTTATTTTCCTACAAAAAAACGCCCTCCAAAAAAGACATGACAATAAGTTACCAGCTATAAGTTACCAGCTAATAGTTACCAGCTATAAGTTACCAGCTAATAAGTATAAGCTTAAGTTACCAGACTACTACCTTAATCCAATTGTATTCAGAGTTTTGTGCTTTCGAACACGTTGGCCAAAATTCCACCGAAACTGGTCAAAAATGGTGCAACTCTACCGCGAAGACATTTACGATTTTGTTTCTTTTACTTCCTGATTAACGTTCGTCGTTTCTCATCGCTTCATTTTTCTTTGTAAATGACAGAAAATTATGGGAAAACAATTGGGTAATTCTCGCGTTCGTCTAATCTCCAAAATTCAATGTCTCAGGAACAGTTGGAGAGATAGGAATGTTTTATTCTATGAAAAACATTAATCATTTCCTTCTAAATGAACCATCAATGGTTGGATCTTCTTTGCAAAGCCATTATTCAAAGTGACACAAACGTTTCGTAACTTTTTGTTTTTCATATGGACATGCACTTTTCAAGAACCCAGTGCCCAATTATTATGCACTCGTGAGAGAGAGAGAGATGTAATAAAAAATATGCACCAAGTGTCTTTTCACTCGATCAACGAGAGAAGGGTGGATAAAAATGTAAAGGGGTGCAAAGTTGATTCGGAGCCAGTGAATTGGGATCCTGATTTCGAGAGGGGCGACAGGGGTGAAGTGCATAAAAATAAAATACACAATGGATGTAACACATTGTTCAAATAGTCACGGTGCAACGATGATAGAGAGAGAGAGAGAGAGAAA
This sequence comes from Oxytorus armatus, assembly GCA_958009045.1. Taxonomy (NCBI): domain Eukaryota; kingdom Metazoa; phylum Arthropoda; class Insecta; order Hymenoptera; family Ichneumonidae; genus Oxytorus; species Oxytorus armatus. The sequence goes on from OY253748.1 coordinate 17,584,825, forward strand.
GAGAGTGAGGGAGAGAGAGAAAAGAGATGAAGGATGCGAGTGACGGGTCGAAGGAGGAGGTCGAGGCTGAAACTCGTTGCGGATCCAAGTATTCAGTCGTTTCGGGTCGTGGCCTCGTACGGGACTAGGTCGAGGCTGTTAGGCTGGTGCTACGGGTCTATAAAGCCCCCTCGAACGATTCTTCACAACATTATATATTTGCATGCAAAACAGAAAGAAAGGGCAAAACATTTCGTTCTTTATGTTTGTGTATGTAGAACGAAAGTGCGGACGAATTTCGTGCGATGTTTCAATGAAAAGAAATCGATGTTGTGAATGGTAGTTAATTTGCATCGTAAAAAGCCATTTTCCAGTTGCACCGTGCACCACGTTTCTTTACAATAACACATTTGTTTCGCAATGCGCGCTCAATTATGTTCACTAGGACACTCCCCACTCTTTTGCCTCGCCTGTGCATGGATGCATTTACGTCACGACGGCTAGGAACGTAGTCGTATTTCTCTTAAAAGTTATGGGGGCCCTCTTTAGGTTAGATTGATTGCAGGTTAGCGTGACGTAGTGTACTTATGTAAAACATATGGAACGTACATAACCCCAAACATGACGAGAAACGGCGCCCCGATCATATGATATGCTACGGTCCTGGTCATAAGCGCGTGAGTGGCTGTTTGCGTTGCAGGGGCTGCGCTTAGCCAGCGGCGATTATAAGAACTTCCGGTCCCAGGTTCCTTTTAAAATCGAGGTCCTAGTGTAGTTTGTCAGAAAATTCATTAAAGATAAAAAATCTGACGAAAAAGAATTGATAATTTGAATACGTGAATTAAGGAAGTACGTCTATTACTTTCGGTACCAGTTTGTTCTTAAAATCGAGGTTCTAGTGTAGTTTGTTAGAAAATTTATTAAAGATAATAAATCTGACGAAAAAGAATAGATAATTTGAATACGTGAATTGAGGAAGTACGACTACTACTTCCGGTCCCATTTTGTTCTCAGAATGATGGTCCCAGTATAGTTTGTTAGAGAATTTATTAAAGATGATAAATCTGACGAAAAAGAATAGACAATTTGAATACGTGAACTAAGGAAGTACGACCATTACTTCCGGTCCCAGTTTGTTCTTAAAATTGAGGTTCTAGTGTAGTTTGTTAGAAAATTTATTAAAGATAATAAATCTGTCGAAAAAGAATAGACAATTTGAATACGTGAATTAAGGAAGTACGACTATTACTTCCGGTCTCAGTTTGTTCTTAAAATCGAGGTTCTAGTGTAGTTTGTTAGAGAATTTATTAAAGATGATAAATCTGACGAAAATAAATAGACAATTTGAATACGTGAACTAAGGAAGTACGACTACTACTTCCGGGCCCAGTTTGTTCTTAAAATCGCGGTCTTAGTATAGTTTGTTAGAAAATTTATTAAAGATAATAAATCTGGCGAAAAAGAATAGACAATTTGAATACGTGCACTAAGGAAGTACGACTATTACTTCCGGTCCTAGTTCGTTCTTAAAGGAGGAAATAGGGTTAGACGGTTCAAAAAATCAATTTTTTTTAAATTTCATAAATTGTTAGTAAAACTATTGAAAAATATGTTCCCAAAATTTTATATGAAAATTCCGACTCATTCTATTGTTATAAGCCATTAAAGTGAGTAGCTCTCCTTCAGGCCTCGAGCGCGCCACGTGTAAAACCGAACGGTCACTATTTTTTCAAACGCGTTTTTCTGAAAACGACTTTTTTTTAACTTGCATACACGCTAGTTTGAAAAGTTTTCAACCAATCGTTTTGAAAATTGGCAGTTACTCTCTTCATAGTATTGCGCTCTATATGAACCTAAAATCGGAATATTATCATTATTTTAAATAATTTTTTTTTGCAAATAAAGTTTTAAAAAATGGCAAAAAATCATGCTTTTTTGTTTTCACCCCTGTAAAAAATTCAATTTTCTATTTTTTTCATAGCATTTAGGTTCATATAGAAGAGAGACATATAATAAAAGTAAATTCCAATCCCGTTTGATTTCAGATGAAAATTGCGGCTTCCAGAATGTACGCAAAATGCTGAGTCTGATAGTGCCCTGCAATATGGGGTCGCTAATATCTTCGGTGTTTTTCAAGGAAATTCTTCAAAAATTTTATTGTATATACTTAAATATATGTATAAAATATTCTCAAAGTTATATTCATTTTTTATACTATAAAAAAATTCATGAAAATCATTGGGAAAACGCTGTCCTAACCCTATTTCCTCCCTTAAAATCGAGGTTCTAGAGTAGTTTGTTAGAAAATGTATTAAGCATAATGAATCTGACGAAAAATAAAAGACAATTTGAATACGTGAACTAAGGAAGTACGACTATTACTTCCGGTCCCAGTTTGTTCTTAAAATCGCGGTCTTAGTGTAGTTTGTTAGAAAACTTATTGAAAATAATAATTCTGACGAAAGAGAATACACAATTTGAATACGTGAATTAAGGAAGTACGACTGTTACTTCCGGTTCCAGTTTGTTGTTAAATTCGGGATTCTAGTGTAGTTTGTTAGAAAACTCATTGAAGATAATAAATTTGACGAAAAAGAATAGACAATTTGAATACGTGAACTAAGGAAGTACGACTATTACTTCCGGTCCCAGTTTGTTCTTAAAATCGAGATTCTAGTGTAGTTTCTTAGAAAATCCATTAAACATAATAAATCCGACGAAAAATAATAGACAATTCGAATACGTGTACGAATTTTTGTACGATCTCTCGATTACAATTTGTCATGTGATTTGTTATTTGAAAAATTGAACAAAAAAAGCCCAGCTTTCCCGACTAAGAATGGACTTCAGAAAGGTCAATTCTCTATTCTCTGCACATTGAAAATGAATTGTGATTAAAATGACGTTGAAATACGGACTAATGATTAATCGATAAAAATTTATAACTCGTACATATTTTTATTTCAATTTCCGATATGCGATAAAAGTTCTTCGCATCATTAAATATAATTGTTTAGTCTCTGTCCGGTTTTACGCCTGCCGTCGTGAAGATCACAAGACCAGTGTAGGGGATGAGAAATCTTCCTAAGATTACGAGGGTCGTCGTGGGAGGGTAAAAGGCTGATTCAAACGCACTTGAAAGATAGATATGTTTAAACCTTGCGCGATAACATCACGTTCTTAAAAGTCCTTCTATACTTTTTCACTTCGACACACACACACATTCACATAATAAATTCTGACGTCATTGTGAAGCGATAAAAAATGGCGAGCTTGTGCGGGGGGGTGGGGGTTGGAGGGTGGTAATAAATATGCGAGCAATTTACGAGCGAGTACGTATAGTTAATAGACAAGAGTGATAAGAGCACATAGTGTGTCGCAAATTTTGCGCGCGAGGTCGTTTTGCTACTTGCAATGCCATATATGTGTCATTTAAAGAGCTTCGAGATTGCGACAACAAACATAAGATAATCAATATGCACGTTGCCATTTCTCCTACAATTTTTTTGCCCCTACTCGCTACAATCTGCTGTCTTCTCGCCAAATAAAAAAAAAATAAAAAAATCGTCTATACTTGATTCTTTGAATATAGGAAACCTTTTACGAAGACACCGGCAATTTGTCGAACATATTCTCGTGACCTCGCGACGACAAGGAGTTCTTACAATCTCGACCATTGGGTTAATTCTCCGCTCAGACTTTTGGCTCAGACTGCCAGCCAATGCTTTTCTTTCTTAACGTTACGCAAACACTTTGTCTGCGCTATAATTTTTGCAAAAAAAAAATTGTTTATTCGCGCTGTTTCGGGTATTTTAAACTCTAGCTTCGAGCGCTGACCCCCCGAAGATTGTCACGCAATATTGTTACGAGTAATTAAGGGGGGAAATAGGGTTAGGACAGCGTTTTCTCAATGATTTTCATGAATTTTTTTATAGTATAAAAAATGAATATAATTTATTGAAACTTTGAGAATATTTTATACATGTATTTAAGTATATACTATAAAATTGGTATATACTATATACTGTATACTATATACTATAAAATTTAAGTATATACTATAAAATAAAAAAAACTCAGCATTTTGCGTACATTCTGGAGTTCGCAATTTTCATCTGAAATCAAACGAGGTTGGAATTTACTTTTATTATTTGTCTCTCTTCAATATGAACCTAAATGCTATCAAAAAAATAGAAAATTGAATTTTTCTACAGGTGTCAAAATAAAAAAGCATGATTTTTTGCCATTTTTAACAACTTTATTTGCACAAAAAAAATTATTTTAAACAATGACAATATTCCGATTTTAGGTTCATATAGAGCGCAAAACTACGAAGAAAGTAACTGCCAATTTTCAAAATGATTGGTTGAAAACTTTTCAAACTAGCGTGTACGCAAGTTCAAATAAAGTCGTTTTCAGAAAAACGCGTTTGAAACACGTGGTGCGCTCGGGGCCTGAAGGAGAGCTACTCACTTTAATGGCTTATAACAATAGAACGAGTCGGAATTTTCATTTAAAATTTTGGGAACATATTTTTCAATAGTTTTAATAACAATTTATGAAATTAAAAAAAAATCGATTTTTTGAACCGTCTAACCCTATTTCCTCCCTTAATATAATTCTTGTTACGTTTGTTTTTTTTTTACAATAATTTCAAAATTATGAGATGGACATTTTCGTAAAACGAGCAATTCAATTGATTAAGGGAGGAGATCGGTTTGGGACTACGCTTTTTTTTAGTGATTTTCATGAATTTTTTGGCGAGAAAGGAATGTAAATAGTTTATTGAAACTTTGAGAACATTTTATAGATATATTCAAATAAATATCGTAATTTTTTTGAAGTATTTTCTCGGAAAATGTGCGCTATTCGCCCATCGGAAGTCACGAACAGACGTAGCTGTTTGTGTACATTCTAGAGGCCACAGTTTTCATCTGTAATCAATAGGGTTTCAAATTTACTTTAAGCACATGTCTCTCTTCTATATGAAGCTAACTTTCTCTCCCAAAAATCAAAGTTTACATTTTTTAGAGGTGTTTGAACAGAAGAGTATAGTTTAAAAAAAAATGCTTTTTTCTTCAAACACCTCTAAAAAATATAATTTTCAATTTTTTGAGCGGGAAGTTAGGTTCATATAGAAGAAAAATATGTCCTTAAAGTAAATTTAAAATCCTATTGATTTCAGATGAGAACTGTGGCCAACAGAATGTACACAGACAGCTGCGTCTCATGGTGACTTCCGATGGGTGGGTAGCCCATAGTTTTCGAGAAAATACTTCAAAAAAATTACGATATTTATGTGAATATATGTATAAAATGTTCTGAAAGTTTAAATAAATTATATACATTCCTTTCATGCCAAAAAAAATCATGAAAATCACTAAAAAAACGTAGTGCTAAAGCTGTCCCCTCCTTTAAGTCAATTACTGCGATCCAGTTGAGTCAAATCGAAATTTTTCATAACGTCGTGGATAAATTGACGTTGATAAATGATTGATGATACTGCTACCGCTACCAACGAGTCAGCAACGTCGAAAAAAAATTGTGCAAATTGAAACTTGCATATTTCTTCCTCATAACTTGTTGTGCTTTCATAAATTTTCCTCTATGAGCCAAGAGGTCTTTTTGATTTTGGCTTCGTCGTACACGGGAAGGCTTTGTGTGTGCGAAAACATTACTCACGATAAAACGACTGATACGTAAGAAATGGCGATAATGCTTTTGATCGACTTGGCGAGACATGGAAAAAATATTTTACATCAGTGATTCGAGGAGTCAGAAAAGCCGGTGTTGTTGATCACGCTATATAACAACGTGTCGCGACGAGAGGACAATCGTCAACTTCTTAAGCTCGTCATATATATATATTCTGATCCGCATCATCGATCGTCTCTCTTTCTCGGGGCGATCGATGCGAAAAATAGAACGCACGGTCTAGACATCGTCTGATAATACCTAACCAGGAAAAACTCGTTCCCGATCTCGTTGTGTCTTTTACAACCGACTCCGTGACGTTGTCCTTGACGACGAAGCTAATAAACGAACAAACCCCCACCCCCGAGATACTCGTGTTATTCGTTTATTGATATGATATTAATTTATTTGTATCATTCCATCCTAACTCGACTAACCGTTTCAACCTCGCCCTCTTGAATTTTAAAGGTAATTTTTTATTTTTCAATATCAATAGTACGAGTCTTAAAAAAAATATCTAGTTAAAAAAGACTTGCATATTGGTAAGTGATTATTTTTACGTATAAACAAATTTTCCTCTGTATGAACGAGACGTTTTTCGATTTTAGGTTCCTCGTGGACAGAGCTTTGTTCATGGGGGAGAAATATTGTGGGGGCTATATGAAAATTTCAATTTCTACCATTTTTCTCTTTGTTCATTTGATAGATTAAGGTTTGCTTGATTTTTAATGCATTTTTTCGAATAAAAATAATTAAAATACCATAAATAGAGAATGTTTTTGAATTTTGAAATGAATTTTCTCGAAAATCAATAACAAATGTTCTTTCATAGTAACCAATTGATGTAGGAAGTAGTTCCTTAATATATTTTTATGCCAAGTAGCCCCTCTTATAGTTGTAAACTTAAGGGGGGAAATAGGGTTAGACGATTAAAAAAATCGATTTTTTTTATTTCATAAATTGTTAGTAAAACTATTGAAAAATATGTTCCCAAAATTTTAAATGAAAATTCTGACTCGTTCTATTGGTATAAGCCATTAAAGTGAGTAGCTCTCCTTCAGACCCCGAGCGCGCCACGTGTTTCAAACGCGTTTTTCTGAAAACGACTTTTATTTAACTTGCGTTCACGCTAGTTTAAAAAGTTTTCAACCAATCGTTTTGAAAATTGGCAGTTACTTTCTTCATAGTATTGCGCTCTATATGAACCTAAAATCGGGATATTATCATTATACAAAATAATTTTTTTTTTGCAAATAAAGTTGTGAAAAATGGCAAAAAATCATGCTTTTTTGTTTTGACCCCTGTAAAAAATTCATTTTTCTATTTTTTTGATAGCATTCAGGTTCATATAGAAGAGAGACATATAATAAAAGTAAATTCCAATCTTGTTTGATTTCAGATGAAAATTGCGGGTTCCAGAATGTACGCAAAATGCTGAGTTTTTTTTATTTTATAGTATATACTTAAATATATGTATAAAATATTCTCAAAGTTCCAATAAATTATATTCATTTTTTATACTATAAAAAAATTCATGAATATCATTGAGAAAACGCTGTCCTAACCCTATTACCCCCTTTAAACATACATCTTAGTACTATAATGAAACTGGAGAGTTTGTTTGTTTGTTCATATATTTATTCGAACGCGCTAATCTCAGGAAATACTAATTCGATTTGGAAAATTCTTTACCATACTACCATATCTATACTATACTATAAAAAAGCTGGAGAGTTTGTTTGTTTGAACGCGCTAATCTCAGGAAATACTAATCCGATTTGAAAAATTCCATATTCCTATGACCATGAGGAGCGGCCGACAGCGTGTGGAATCGGGGAACGGAAATGCGTGGTGAAACAGCGGGACACAGCTCATCTTGTTATAATATATCAAAATAGGAAAAAAAATTAAAAATTCAATGAAATCTTTAACCCTTTCACTGATTTGTAGCAAATTCAATGTCAATCATCCTTCAGGGATATTGCATTCACGAAAGAAAAATTAACCCAAGATATCAAAACATTTGGAAATCAAATGAATCTCAAACATTTTTCTAAAAATTTTAAATTTTATAAAATTAGAACCCCTCAAGTGATTCGTGCCAAATTGAATACCAAATATCCTTGTCCTGTAATCCCCTTATGTAGAAAATGTTTCACTCGATACCTGAACATTTACGAATGTCAGAGAGATTACACAGATTTTTCGAAAATTTCAAAATCACGACAAATCTGTAATCCTCAAGTGATTCCAATGAAATTTGCAGGAAACAATAGAGGTACGATGATCCAAATTCATGAAAAGTTTGTAAGCAATTGGTCAAGTCGTTCTCGAGATATAACAAGTTGAATTTTTGAAGCCTATCACACGCACCGGACATTTTTTTCTATACGTGATTTTCCGACGTAGGAAAGTCGAAAAATATATTTTTCGCTTCCCCTAGAAGAAAGTGACTAACAAGATGTTAATTAAAAATTAAAAACTTTGAAAACTGACAGAATTTTTGACAGTGTCTTAAAAATTTTTTTTTCAATTCATACAAACTTCTCGTTTCATTTAAAATGTTACTGAAAAAAATCATCATTAGATAGCTATTAGTTAAACAGTATTAAAAGAAAAATGACTTTTGTAGTTGGGTGAGTGATGCAAAAAAGTGTGAACCAATTCCGAGAGGGTGAGGAGCAAACGCGAAGCGTGTACGTGTAAGTTGATCAGGGTCATCGCAAAGTTTGTCGATATTTTCTCGTCTGTTAATTATGAAACGATACTGCGATCGGATTTATCATTGAATTGAAAAAAGAAAAAATACACAAACGTAAATCCACGCAATCGTGGTGATTTAACGATAAATTTATTAATAATTTACGGTCTTTTTGTTTCTTTTTTTTTCTTTTCTTTTCTGTTCTTTTTACATTTCTGTTCATCGTCAGCGTGGCACGTGTGGAATCCGATGAAATCATTCGCGGTCAATGGAGACGTCTTTATCGTTGTCGTCGTTTCTTTTTTTTTTTTCCACTTCGTCGACTCGCGAAAAGCATAACTCGCGATGACTCGGCTCAACTGGCCTCGGAGTCGCGACTTCTTCCGTCGTATCGTAATTTTCCCAAGTGTCAGATATTTCTAAATCTATATACATATGTCTATGCTCATATTCCTAATTCTATGTGTTCAGCCACTTATTCATGCGCAAACAAACGCACACACACACAGCCACATTGGATCGGGAGTTTGTTAAATCGGACTTTGGATCGTGTGTGCATAAACATATTTAAATGAACGTATAGAACAAAGTTCGTCAATTTTTATTCGTACAATCGTTAGAATAAAATTATTGATAATTAATTGACTGACCAATTTAGATTTTTCTTTGTAGGAAAGCTTTGTTTTCGTCAAAATTTCTCTTTCGAGTTTTTAATGCCACTGTGCAGAAAAAAATGTCTGCGCGTGTTTGTGTGTGAGAAACTTGAAAAATTCAACTCGTTATATCTCATTAACGACTCGATCGATTTTTCGGAAACTTTGCACGGACTTTGGACATAGATTCCCTATTGTTAGTTACAATTTTCATTGACATCACTCGAGAATTCAAGATTTTACGGGATTTCGAAATTTGCCGAAAAATTTCTGCGATATCGTCGAAATTTTCTCCTCTATTTTTTTTGTCCGATCTGAATATTTATTCAAACTTTAGAGTTAAAACTTTACGATGATCTTTGAGATATTTTAAGGGGGGAAATAGGGTAAGACGGTTCAAAAAATCGATTTTTTTAAATTTCATAAATTGCTAGTAAAACTATTGAAAAATATGTTCCCAACATTTTAAATGAAAATTCCGACTCGTTCTATTGTTATAAGCCATTGAGGGGGGAAATAGGGTTAGGACACCGTTTTCTCAATGATTTTCATGAATTTTTTTATAGTATAAAAATGAATATAATTTATTGAAACTTTGAGAATATTTTATACATATATTTAAGGTTATAGTCTCGTAACTTAAGCCGATTTTCATGTCTTTTTTGGAGGGCGTCTTTTTGTAGGAAAATAAAAATGAATCGTTTTGGATATTTAGGATGTTTTTATTTACATATTAAAGATACAAAAAAAAAAATTTTTGAAAAAATTCAATAGTTTATTACTATTATTATTGATCGAAGTTGGCACCTCGAAAAAAGCGCGTGGGTGGCCCCGGTGATTTTGGCTCTTGATGTTGTCTGAAATAAAAAATTCTTGATAATTCTTAATCCGCCATTTTGTTATTTATCCATGAAATTTAACTTCAGTAGTTACGACCAGAATGACATGTCTATAGGTTAAGAATTATCAAGAATTTTTTATTTCAGATATCAAGAGCCAAAATCACCGGGGCCACCCACGCGCTTTTTTTTTCGAGGTGCCAACTTCGATCAATAATAATAATAATAATAAACTATTAAATTTTGTCAAAAAATTTTTTTTTTGTATCTTTAATATGTAAATAAAAACATCCTAAATATCCAAAACGATTCATTTTTATTTTACTACAAAAAAACGCCCTCCAAAAAAGACATGAAAATCGGCTTAAGTTACCAGACTACTACCTTAAGTATATACTATAAAAATTTTATCCATATATTTAAGTATATACTATAAAATATTAGCGACCCCATATTACTTGTTTTTCTTGGTACTATTTTTTCAAACGCGTTTTTCTGAAAGCGACTTTTTTCGAACTTGCGTACACACTAGTTTGAAAAATTTCTACCAATCGTTTTGAAAATTGTCAGTTACTTTCTTCATAGTATTGCGCTCTAAATGAACCTAACATTGGAATATTATCGTTATTTAAAATAATTTTGTTTTTGCAAATAAAGTTGTAAAAAATGGCAAAAAATCATGCTTTTTCGTTTTGACCCCTGTAAAAAATTCAATTTTCTATTTTATTGATAGCATTTAGGTTCATATAGAAGAGAGACATATAACAAAAGTAAATTCCAACCTCGTTTGATTTCAGATGAAAATTGCGGCTTCCAGAATGTACGCAAAATGCTGAGTCTGATTGTGACCTGCAATATGGGGTCGCTAATATTTTCGGTGTTTTTCAAGGAAATTCTTCACAAATTTTATAGTATATACTTCAATATATGTATAAAATATTCTCAAAGTTTCAATAAATTATATTCATTTTTTATACTATAAAAAAATTCATGAAAATCATTGAGAAAACGCTGTCCTAACCCTATTTCCCCCCTTAAGCAATAGTTCGTTACGGATTTTTCAGACGATTTATTTAAATTTTTCATGATGTTTAGAACGATTGTGGCGCGCCCCGTCAATTTCAGGGAATTTTTCAATTAATGCAAATTTCACATTGCAACAATATCAACTGATATTTTCAATTTAATTAAACATCTCTATTTCGTGATTACGTTAGAGTTTGAAAAAATAAACGAAAAAATAAGAATAGATCGCTGTCGAAGTAACTGGAGGTGTTACGTAAGGTGGGGGTTTTTTTTTTTGTTATTTGTCGTCTCTGTAGGCGCGGTTGGGTCGCACGAGGCACATCCACGTGCGATATCCACTTTAAGGCCGACCCAGACAGCACCCCCGTTCCTCCCAACCCGAAAAAAAGCGAGCTTACACAGAAACAGAAGGGAGAGAAAGAGAGAGATAGCTCCCTGTATATGTGCGTTTACAGCAGAGTGAGGGAGCGGATGAAGGGCGCCTGTAAGCCAAAGAGAGATAATAAAGAAAGAAAAGAGGAAAAAAAAAGATATATATATATATATATATATATATAAAAACTGGTTCGCCCTCACTCTCTGTAAGCGACGAGGACTGCTATTGCGCCCTCTTCCTCTCTGGCATCTCGTCATGGCCGCGAATCCGGTCGAAGGGTAAAATTTGAGCCGCGCGTGGCTGGCCCGGGGCGCGGTTTTATTACCATCCGGACTCTACACACGTTTTGAACAACCCAAGTCGCAAAAGAGCGAGAGAGAGAGAGATATATATATCTGTTTTTGTCGGTGAAAAGGGAGGGAGAAAGAAATGAAGAGTACATCAAGGGAAGAGTGGAAGAGACTCTCGTTTCTTCTTCATTTATAAATTCTCATCCTTTCACCTTTTTCTCCCTTCGGTCATGAAAATTCTGCGACAATCACTGCCCACCCCCGCCCCCAAAGAAAAACGAAACGCCCGGATTAAGAAATTCTTGACGTCGGCAATTCCTCGGGAGCGGCGGGACTTTGATTTATATTTTATGTGAGAAATATAATATTCTTTTTTTTCTTTCCTCCAATTAGACAATTATACTTTTAAGGGTGCGTACGAGAGAGTTTATTGAAATCTAATATATTGAAACGACATTCATAAAATTGAAATTTTTGCCATTTATCCACATTCGAGTGTTTTATCCTAGTCGTACAAATTTCGATCCAATTCAATCGATTTTTAATACATTATTTTTTTGCCAATACCGGAAAATTCGATTTGATTATAGCAGAGTTACGTTTTCGACGTTTAATTCTGGAATTGTCGATTCCCACCAGAATGGTCTTAAAGGGTTGGCGGTAGAAGGGTAATCTTTAAGGCTTAATTAAAAGGATGAAAAAAAAAAAAAATCACATTTTTAGCGATGATTTAGTCACAATTTATCTTACTAATATAATAAAGCTGGAGAGCTTGTTTGTTTGTTCGTCTGTTTATTCGAACGCGCTAATCTCAGGAAATACTAATCCGATTTGAAAAATTCTTTTTGCATTAGATAGCCCGATTATTCAGGAAGGCTCTAGGCCATATAAGTTCATGCTATGACCCTAATCTTACTATCTTATTACTATACTACTATATCTATACTGGGACGATTTTTTTTTGCAACTTTTTTTTCTTAGTCCCCACTTCAAATTTTGTTGGATATGTCGAAAAACAAATTCCCTGAAAGTTATAGTGCTTAATATTAATTCTAAGTACTTTCCCTTAGCGTGAAAAGATTTTCCATCTAAAATACACGTATATCGAATTTTTTTTTTTTTTTTAATTCTATAACTCAGCCGCATTTTTTGCTATCATATTGTTTTTGGTTTCGATTTACTCAGAATAAAACAATCGTAGAAAAGTGCCTATTGTGGCGAAAGTGTAAATTGTACTGGTGAGTTGGTACGGGTCACTGAATTTGATTTTTTCCCAAAATTCTCGTTTTTGTTGTTGTTATCTCCGGAACAATTAACTTTACGAAAAAAATGTAAATGAAAAATTTGTTGGAAATTTTATTTCCTACAAAAAAGGTCCTATCGACCCAATTGCTTAAATTGATATTTCTTGAGATATTGAACTTTAACTTATGAGTAGTATACAATTTTTACGGTAATATAAACCGTAAAACCTGTATACTACTCATAAGTTAAAGTTCAATATCTCAAGAAATATTAATCTAAGCAATTGGGTCGATAGGACCTTTTTTATAGGAAATTAAATTTCCAACAAATGTTTTATTAACATCTTTTCCGTAAAGTTAATTGTTTCGGAGATAACAGCAAAAAAACGAGAATTTTGGGTAAAAATTAACTTCAGTGACCCGTACCAACTCACCAGTACAATTTACACTTTCGCCGCAATAGGCACTTTTCTAGATTGTTTTATTCTGAGTAAATCGAAACCAAGAACAATATGATAGCATAAAATGCGGCTGAGTTATAGAATTTTGGAAAAAAAAAAAAAAATTCGATTTACGTGTATTTTAGATGGAAAATCTTTTCACGCTAAGGGAAAGTTCTTAGAATTAATATGAAGGGCTGTAACTTTCAGGGAATTTGTTTTTCGACATATCCAACAAAATTTCAAGTGGGGACCGAGAAAAAAAAATAGTCGAAAAAAATCGCCCTAATCTATACTATAATATAATAAAGCTCGGGAGTTTGTTTGTTTGAACGCGCTAATCTCAGGAAATACTAATCCGATTTCAAAAATTCTTTTTGCATTAGATAGCCCGTTTATTCATGAAGGCTTTACACTATATAACTTTATGCTATGACCCTAAGGAGTGACGGCGGCGCGTTGAATCGAGGGACGGAAATTTAACGCGGGTGAAACCGCGGGGCACAGCTAGTTAATTCATAATTGTAAAAAAAACAAATTTGTAGCTGTTAATTGTGAGTACAACATAATCAAAATTCTCGATCCTCTCGCAATTAATCATCCAAACCTTCGGAAGGATTCAACATCACACACGCTCGATAGCAATTTTAATTAATTACACTGGTCTGCAATGAAATCCTCCTTTAAAAAATTTTGTCATAAATATGACGATTCAAATGTTCTGAATCTATCCCCGTTGGCCGATTTTTTCCATCACGTCTAGATTTTTTTATATGGATTTTTTTTTATTTCAAAAATTTGGGTTTTTAAAAAATTTTTTTGCGCGTCAATGTTACAAACAGTGTATATACAAACAGTGTATGTACAAAATAAGTTTTAGCGAGTTGTAAGAGAAAGAAGGGAAGTGCCGAAGATGATTTTTATGGTATTACATACGCGCATGCGCAGTATTCGCTGTGACTTCACAACAGTTGAGTGAAAACTTGTCTCTTAATTGTTTACATTTTGTATCAAATATTTTGGTAAGTTTTGCATAAAGTTCATGTTCTCTATATTGGTTTTGAGTATTTTATGTGTAGTTTATGTATTTTTTATGAGCAGAGCCAATAAATATAAAACAGATGTTTGAAAATTATTTTAATAAAATTTTATGTAATTTTAGGTTATAAAATGCCTCGAACTTGTAAAAATTCTACCGACTGTTTTTGCTACATTTGTGGGGAATTCGCACTAAAAACACAGCGAAATGTCATGACAGATCTTGTTAAAACAGCTTATAAGCTATATTTTGTATTTTCTATCGATGAGCGAGATAAGAGTTGGTTGCCAAAAGTATGTTGCAATAGCTGCTCAAGAACGTTGAGAGGTTGGCTTGAAGGAAGCCACAAATCCATGCCGTTTACAATGCCAATGATTTGGAGTGAGCCTCAGAATCATGAAAATGATTGTTATTTCTGCATGACATCAACACGAGGATTCTCGAAAAAAAATAAAAATAAGATTGTATACCCGAACGTCCCATCTGCAAAGAGACTAATTCCTCGTGGTGAAGGTACTTTACCTCCAATTCCACCAATTAATGAGAAGGTGGAAAATAAAAATATTTCTGGTCTTCAATCCTAATCGAGTTTTCTTTCTGCCGGTACATCTTCATCTCCATACACTTTGTCTGGATCTTTCAGTCCATCTAAAGAACCTCATTTCCTTAAACAAGGTAACTTAAATGATCTTGTTAGAGACTTGGGACTTTAAAAATCTAAGGCGCAATTACTTGGATCAAGATTAAAACAGTAGAATCTATTGGATAAAAGTACCAGAGTTTCATATTTTCGTACGAGGCAAAAAGATTTTACGAGTTACTTTTCCAAAGAAGATGATTTGGTATATTGTAATGATGCTGCAGGGCTTCTTCAAGAACTGAGTTTTCCAGAAGATTCTAGTGAATGGAGACTTTTTATTGATGCTTCAAAAATAAGCTTAAAAGCCGTTCTACTCCATAATGGTAATAAATACCCATCTGTGCCCGTTGCACATGCTACAAACATGAAGGAAAATTATGCAAACCTAGAGGTAATACTTGAAAAAATTGAATATTCTCAATACTTATGGAATATTTGCGCTGATTTAAAAGTCGTCGCTATACTCACTGGATTACAAGGAGGATACACAAAGTTTTGCTGTTTTCTTTATGAGTGGGACAGTCGCGCAAGAGAAAAACATTACAAAATAAAAATTTGGCCACTAAGAAAAAGTTTAACTTCTGGGCTTAAAAATGTGTCTCAGAAACCTTTAGTGCCAAGTGAGAAAATTTTTCTGCCACCACTTCACATAAAGTTGGGAATCATGAAAAACTTTGTGAAAGCTATGAATAAAGATGGTGCAGGTTTTCAATATCTAAAAACAAAATTTCCTCGAATCAGTGACGCAAAATTGAAGGAAGGAATTTTTGTAGGTCCGCAGATACGTGAGCTAATGAAAGATGAAGCTTTTGATTCGAAGTTGAGCGAAGCAGAAAAAACAGCTTGGGTGGCTTTTGTGGAAGTTTGTTATAATTTTCTTGGGAATACAAAAAGTGAGAACTACCGACAAATCATTCGGGAGTTTCTTTCTGCTTATAAATCTTTAGGATGCAATATGTCACTCAAGATTCATTTTTTGAACTCTCATATAGATTTTTTTCCTGAAAATCTTGGAGCCGTATCAGATGAGCATGGTGAAAGGTTTCATCAGGATATAATGTAGATTGAAAAACGCTACAGTGGGAAATGGTCAGCAGCAATGCTTGCTGATTTCTGTTGGTCAATTCGCCGAGAAACTCCAATAGAAACGATGAAAAGGAAAAAAACCACAAAATAACAAATTTTCTCACCATATAATGAGATAACTGACCGATATTTATTCATTTTATGACTATAATTTAGGATTTTTCACTGTAAAACTTGGACCGTAATATTTTTTCATTTCGTTATGATAATTGATATTTTAATAATATTGTTTGTTAATTAAATAAATATTATATTGGAAATCTACGTGTGGTACTTAATTGTATGTCAGATTCCGTATTTAGAGCACAAAATATGATGAATTCATGCATGAAAACAAGAAGGAGAAAAAAAAAAATTTTTTTTTGCAGACCAGTGTTATTTGTAACTATATTATTTTTTCGAATTTAATTAATTCAAAAATCGAAAGTACTCCGAAATACTGATTACTTTGAAATTACGTTTTTTTTTTCTCTTCAATAACGTGAAATTTTTTTTCAATATCCAAAATTAACAATTATTCCAATTGATCACCCAACCATCGTACGGATTCAACGTCAAACACCGTTGATAGCAATTTAAATGAATTATATCATTTTTAGAATGTCATTAATCTAAAAATCGAAAGTACTCCAAATTACTGATTGCTCTCAAAATGATGTGTTTTTTTATTGCGAACGAATTAAAGGTAATTGTTCGTAATTAAACAAAAAAAAAACATCATTTTGTGACTAATCAGTATTTTGGAGTACTTTCGATCTTTGAATTTTTTATTCTACATTTTTTCTACAGCGCATCGATTCGAGTATAAACGTTTATTTGAATTAAACCAATTTTATCCCAATCATAAAAATTTCGATTCAATTCAATCGATATTTAATACATTTTACAATATAATTTTTTGCCAATACCGAAAAATTCGTTTTGATTATAGCAGCGTTACGTTTTCGACGTTTCCATTGAAATCTCGAATTATCGATTCCCACCAGTATAGTCTTAAAGGATTGGCGGTAGAAGTGTAATGTTTAAGGATTAATTAAAAGATTGAAAAAAATAAATAAATCACATTTTTACCGACCATTTAGTCAGAATTTATTAATTCATAATTGTAAAAAAAATGTGTAGCTGTTAATTGTCAGTGCAACATAATCAAAATTCTCGATCGTCTCGCAATTAATCATCCAACGCTCGGACGGATTCAACGTCAAACACGCTTGATAGCAATTTAAATGAATTATATCATGTTTAGAATGTCATTAATCCAAAAATCGAAAGTACTCCAAAATACTGATTGCTCTCAAAATAATGTGTTTCTTTCAAATTACGAATGAATTAACGGTAATGGAACGTAATTAACCGAAAGAAACATTATTTTTAAACTAATCAGTATTTTGGAGTACTTTTGATCTTTGAATTTTTATTTGTACATTTTTCCTACAGCGCATCGATGCATCGTCGACCAAGCTATGCAGGTACATTAAGAATTCGTTGATCGAATAAGTGATGTATTTTGTCATTTTTTTTTGCAGCGCATCTATACTCGTATATATGCGTGTTGTGTTTACGATTTCTCTCTCTCTCTCTGTCGGTTCTCTCGGTCTTATCCTCGTATATCCCTCCCTCGCGCAACTGGCGACAGCCTAACAGACTCCAGACAGGGTAGCAGGGATGGGGGGAGAAAACGAGACTTAACTACATTTATAGTGAGTTAGGTATGCCCCGGGTGACGTCACTCCTCGTGCGATGCGTCGCGAGAGAGAGCGCGGATCTTCGTCTCCGATGGTAAGACATCGCCACGTGCGCGTCCTTCCCAATGGCGTAGACAGAATCGCGAGAACCAACAAATCTTCAGTAACGCTGACTCAATCGATCGAGTATTTAAGATTGTCATTGGTTTTTTTTCTTTCCTTGTTTTCGTTCAAAATTTCAAGCAGACAAGAAATTTAAATTCTGCGCTCAATCACATTCTAACCATCGAGAGATAAAAGAGTAAAATTGCTTTTTAACAATTTTGTTAACTGCTTTATTTTTCTATCCAACAAACATATTGAGGGGATTGCCTAATTCTTTTCGACTTGTCGACAAAAAATCTCGTAACGAAAATCTTAGGAGCGTTTGTTGAAAACGTTTTTACGCGCATGCAAACAAATATTCCAATTTGAATTAAAAGAATATTTTTTAGGGCGATGCACTTTTTTTTAAAATGATTAATTTTGAAAATGGATTTCTAGCTTACAATTTTTCATATACCGATCTGAATATTTTCTTTACATAACCCGAAAATCACTTCCAACAGTCTCTTATTTGGGATTTCCGATACGATTTTTTTTTTGTCAAAATAAATAAATAAAATAGGTTTTTCCGACTTTTAATCGCGGAGGGCCTCTTTGACGGAAATGTAAAAAAAAATGTTGCTCCATTTTCAGATACTACAATATAGTCGGATCATCATAATAGAAAAGAGAAAAAAATGAGTTTGGCAGAATGTGGACTTGAGCTTATTTTTATTGGATCTCAAAAGAATGTAATTTTATGTTTTACACATCGTTTTTTTTTTTAGAACTATTTTTCTTCAAAAATTCCAACGACACTCCGTTAATCTATTTTCTCCGATATCGAGGTTTTATTTTTAATCTCCAGCGGATCTCACGTGCGCGCCAATGCATCGTACTTGGACGGCATCCAAACGCAATAAATTTCGAATCAGGTCATTGCTTCGTCTTGCACTTAGGGACGAATATTCGCGTGAGTTATCAGCGGATTTGTGAGTTTTATCGCGAAAAATTGTACAATCGCGGGTTCTATTTTTTTTTATACGAAAGAAAAATAAATCTTTGAAGGGATACTGCTTTGCCGGAAGTGTGTTTGTTTTTTTATTCTAACAAAATAGAAGACCAAATTTCTTTAATTTATAGTTAGGAAATTTCGTCTTCTATTTTGTTAAAAAAAAAAAAAAAAAAAACTTCCGGTAAAGCAGTGTCAGTTCAAAGTTTTTTTTCCATGAAGTGAATCATCAAATAAATAAATATTTCTCATGGAGAAATTTGTGCGCTTATTTTTTTTTCGTTCTTACGGAAATGAATATAAAAAAAATTATGCAAACTGAAACTTGCATACTGCTTTCTCATCATTTTTGCGCTTTCACAAATTGTCCTCTGTATGAGCAACGAGGCTTTTCTAATTCTGGCCCACAAATGATGACGAAGCAATATGCAAGTTTCAATTTGTACAATTTTTCGAATGTTATTATCGATTTTTTTCTGAAGTCCATATCCAATATATTCTTCGAGTGGTAACCGCCAATTCGTGTAAGAAGTTTCTACCCGATGGCCCAAAAATGGCACGAGGTGTAAAGCCTTAAACAAAAACCTATGGCGATTTTTCGAAAAATTTGAAATTCCATAAATTTAAAACGCTTCGATCGATTTTCTCCGAATTCAATTACGAACAGTGTTCGATGATGGTCCATTTTAGTAGAAAGTTTTAACCTGATAGCTCGAAAATTGCACGAATTATGCTCTATTTTTTTAAACTTGACTATTTTTATTTATTTTTCGACATAAATGAATTCAACGTAAAACTGATCGTGTAACATCAGGAGCGATGTTCATTAGATTTGTAAATAAGAATTTTCAGTTTGATTCGATCGCAAGTAGTCAACTTTTATATCGTACTTCGAAGGAACTGTACGGCGAATATTGTAAACATGTTGAGAATCGACGTATCGAGAATTGATTTTTATATCTTCTTGTAAATGATATAAAAATTTCATGTGGTTGAAGTTACGAACCTTCTGGCAAAAAAAAATTGAATGTGGTTAATTAGAGAAAAGTTACTCCTTTTAAATGAATGAGAACATATATTCGTACAAAAATTTCTCATGATTCAGTCAGTTAATAGGCTAAGGAGTTATACGCAGTCAGGAGACCGGAAAAAAGCGATTTTTCAAGAATTTTTCCTGGAAAGACATTTTAATTTATTAACGTAAAAATTTATATACGTAATGTGATAACTTTTAACTTAATTTTGATATTTTTTATTTGTAAACATAATGATTTTTAAAGCTGCTATAGCCGATCTCCGAGAGATCCTCCTAAAAATGGTGTCAGGCAGTGAGCACGATTTCTCCGGTTTGGATTATCCAAAATAAAAAAACCAAAAAGATTCTATTAGTGGATAGATAAATCTAGGTATTGATCGAAGGAATAGCCGAAATTTTTATTTTTGACAAAATGGCGGCTCCAAAAAGAAAAAATTCAAATTTTCGACCAGAATTTTTTCGTTGAATTGTTTAAAAAAAATAGAAATAATTATCGGAAATCATATTCCGTCGATCAATACCCGAAGAATATATCTGCGAACGTTGTATTAAAATTGCAGACCGATTGGTCGAGCCGTTTTTCAGAAATCGTGCTCACCGACTTTGAAAACACCGTTTTGAGAAAAACGCGTTCAAAGTTTAGGCCGCCTACTTTGTAACGCTCCGAGCGTCCTTACAAATATGCATGTATCTGCAAGAATATTTGCCGGATCGATTTGAAATTTTCAGAGAATATACTTAAATATATGTACATTCCGAAAATGCAATAAAAAAAATCGATTTTTTGAAATTTCCAATTGCGTATAACCCCTTTAGAGGCAATAAAACGAAGCGCTCACTCAATTTTGTTGAAAAAAAATTGTTTCTCGGATTCTAAGCTTGTGTTCTGTTTTTTTCAATTTTTTGAAGACACTGATAGGACTCTCTATTATGTTAAAAAAAGTATCAACCAAAATATTTCGAAAAGGAACCTTGAACGGCCTAACGGAATATGGTCGTTCTGACCGGCGTTCGTCAAGGTTCCTTTTCTAAATATTTTGGTTTATATTTTTGTTTACATATTAGATAGTCCTATAAGTCTTCGCGAATAATCAAATAACAGGGCACGAGGTTGGAACGTGAAAAATTATAATTTATTTTCAACAAAACCAAGCCGGAGCTTCATTTTATCGCCTCTTAAGCCTATTGAGAGACTGAATCATGTGGTTTTTGTACGAATATATACTCCCGTACAATTGAGGAGTAAGTTTTTTTCTAGTTAAGCGCATTTAATTTTTTTTGTTGCAAGAACGTTCGTAACTTCAACGACATAAAATTTCAAGCACCAAAATTGAATGGCAACTAATAGTCGTAATTCATCAAGAAATTCCGGAATTACCGAACTTTGATTTTTGCAAACCTCATAAAAAATGCACACTTTTTTTTTTTGTAAACGTGCGTTTTCCGACGTTTTGACGGATTTCAAACGGGTTATAGTATTGAAAATTGGAAAAAAATATCTTCGGTAACGAACAAAGGGAGCATTTTGTTTCCACGAGGAAGTAGTAAATGGAATATTGATGATTCTTCTTAAATGCATATTTTCTCCCCTCGTGTTTATGTTTGCGATTTCTCGACAATCATTCGGAAAATAGTGGCGGTGCCCTGTGGCGAACGATTGCTCAACGAAACAATCGTTCACAGTTAGAGCATGTAGATTTCTTGTAACCGGAGGCAATTCGCGTTACCGGCGATAGACATAATATTTATTCGCACATGCGCATATATCTCGTGAGTATTGGTAGCAGATATAGTTACATATGACGATAGTTAAAAGGTAAAAGGACGTAGGTAACGCCATTGAACACGTAAAGTCAATGGTTTTAAGTCTTTTTTACACTTTAACATTCGATATACGTGTATGTGCACGTTCTATATATCGTGTGCTCTTTTATTCGGCTGAGTTCCCCTTTTCCCAACCGCGAACAACCCCCGGGGGGACCACTATGCGAGTATATATATTTGAAGTCGAGCTCTCGGGAAGGTCGACCGGAAGGCCAACCTCGTAGTTTTTAGGTGCTCTGTTATTCAATCTCTTCTCCACAATTCTTTTTGTTTTTCATTGTTTTTAATTCTACACTTTAAAACAAATCTATTACATCTTATCAACGATGTTATAACCCTAAAACTCTGATTTGAGAAGGAAAAACAAAAATCCCGAAATTGAAAAGGAAAAACAAGAATATTTGTTAAATTAAAATAAATTTTATTTAGCGTAGAAAAATTTTAATAAAATTCATTTTACTCAATGTAAATAAATAACGATTATTTATTTGAATGGAAAAATAATTAACGATCATGATCAATCGATTTTCAAATTGGAAAATTGAGTTTAAATAGGCGCATTTTCCATTATTTCGTTATTGAATAATTTTCCGGATAAATCTTTCGAACAATTCGTACAAAATTGATTGAGGTTAAAGAGAAGGGTGTAACGACGTCGAAGATAAATTATTTTCGAATTATATTATATGAAGTAATATAATATAATTATATGAAGTTGGGCTATCGGGAAGATCGACCGGAAGGCCAACCTCGTAGTTTTTAGGTGCTCTGTTATTCAATCTCTTCTCCACAATTTTTATTGTTTTTCCTTGATTTTAATTCAACATTTTAAAATAAACCTATTATATCTTATCAATGATGTTATAACCCTGAAACTCGGATTTAAGAAGGAAAAATAAAAATCCCGCAATTGAAAAGAAAAAACAAATATATTTGTAAAATAAAAATAAATTTTATTTAGCGTAGAAAATTTTAAATAAAATTCATTTTATTTAATGTAAATAAATAACGATTATTTATTTGAATGGAAAAATAATTAACGATCATGGTCGACCGATTTTCAAATTGGAAAATTAAATTTAAATGGGCGAATTTTCCATTGTTCCATTATTGAATCATATTCCGGATAAATCTTTCGAACAATTCGTACAAAATTGATGGGGTTAAAGAGAAGGGTGTAACGACGTCGAAGATAAATTATTTTCGAATATATATATGGGGCATTCCACGCCAAATCGGACACCATTTGGCTTTTGCATCTTCGATTTTTCTCATAATTTTTTATGTTTTAGTATCGGTTGAGAGAGGCGTCCCTGATTTTTTTCAAATTATTTTAACGAGACGTTTCCGAGGTATCGATTTTTCAAAAACAAAGTTACTTTTTCTTTAAATGCCAGTAACTTTGCGAAAAATGGGCCGATTGGAACGTTTTTTTTTTTCGAAATTTTTCTTTTTGAACACACTTTGGAAAAAATAGATCGAAAAAAATTTTCAAACATCTATTTCTTTAAGATTTTTATGTTTTTAATATAAAATGTTGATTTCCAAAAAACACGTACTGATCGATTTTCTTGAATTTTTTTTCTAAAAAACTGTCACTCATTCCGCAACTTTTAAGCCTGGGCCGATGATGGGATAACGATGGGATCTATTTGTTTTTCGAATTTTCAAATTTCCATGTTTTAATTGTCAGTATTGAAAGTAACTAATAACTTTTTTCAGGCCCACGAGCAATAGTTATTGTCATCTATATATGAAATTAAATAGATATATCTTAATAATTGAATGGATAATGACCGTCAATTTTTAGTTAAACATATTACGACATATGATTACTGTATTAATTCTTATTTGATTTTTTTTTATCGATATCTGAAGGACAAAACTCATTTTGGAAGAGTTTGGTTAATGTATGTGTTCATATATGAAGTCGGGCTCTCGGGAAGGTCGACCGGAAGGCCAACCTCGTAGTTTTTAGATGCTCTGTTGTTCAATGTCTTCTCCACAATTCTTTTTGTTTTTCGTTGTTTTTAATTCGACACTTTAAAAACAAACCTATTATATTTTATCAACGAAGTTACAACCCTAAAAACCTAACTTTAAGTCCGAATTGAGAAGGAAAAACAAATATATTAGTTAAATTAAAATAAATTTTATTTAACGTAGAAAAATTTAAATAAAATTTATTTAACGTAGAAAAATTTAAATAAAATTCCTCTTAGTGAATGTAAATAAATAACGATTATTTCTTTAAAAGGAAAAATAATTAACGATCATGATCGATCGATATTCAAATTGGAAAATTGGATTTAAGGTAGTAGTCTGGTAACTTGAGCCGATTTTCATGTCTTTTTTGGAGGACGTTTTTTTGTAGGAAAATAAAAATGAATCGTTTTGGATATTTAGGATGTTTTTATTTACATATTAAAGATATAAAAAAAAATTTTGTTGAACAAATTTAATAGTTTATTATTATTATTGGTCGAAGTTGGCAGCCCGGGTCCTAACTTTTTTTCTACCCAACCGGTTGCTTTCAAATTTTAACAGGCTACTCTACACACTTATAGTTCTCGTCGGAACTACCAAGAAATTTTTTCACCCCTAAATTTTTATTTTACAATCCCTTCTTTACTAAAATAAAAGGATTTTGCAAAGAAGGGGTTGTAAAATAAAAAGTTAGGGGTGAAAAAATTTCTCGGTAGTTCCGACGAGAACTATAAGTGTGTAGAGTAGCCTGTTAAAATTTGAAAGCAATCGGCTGGGTAGAAAAAAAGTTAGGACCCGGGCTGCCAACTTCGAGGTGCCAACTTCGATCAATAATAATAATAATAATAAACTATTAAATTTGTTCAAAATTTTTTTTTTTGTATCTTTAATATGTAAACAAAAACATCCTAAATATCCAAAACGATTCATTTTTATTTGCCTACAAAAAAACGCCCTCCAAAAAAGACATGAAAATTGGCTTAAGTTACCAGACTACTACCTTAAAAAGGCGAATTTTTCTTCATTCCATTATTATGTCATTTTCCGGATAAATCTTTCGAACAATTCGTACAAAATTCATTGGGGTTAAAAAGAAGGGTGTAACAGCGTTGAATATTGTCTTTCTCTCATCGTGATAGCCAAGAGATAAATTATTTTCGATGAATAATTTAATTTGCAGATGCGCGAATAAATAATGACGATCTCCGCCGGCGTATTGAATCGTAAAGTTTGAGAAAGATCAATGATAAATAAATAAAAATATCGTCGGAACTCACCGGAGTGGCGGGATGACCTCGATGATCCTGTAGCAACAATCGACGTTGCAACGACGCCGGCGTTTCCTCGCTATGATGATGATGATGATGACGCCGATGATGATGCCTTTGATGATCGCGCAATATCGAGGCTGATCCACCACCCGAATGGGTCAGCGGACGACGATGATGATGGAAATGATGTGATACAGTCGCCAGTACACCGACCAACGCGCCGACCAACAGTACAAGCACCACTGACACTATGTAACCGCTCGTGCTCACTGTTAACAGAGAACGTCAAGATATGCACAAAGTGGCTATAGAAATTAATTTGCTATATAGTAAAAAAAAAAGAAAAAAAATATATAAGGTATATATATCTTACATATACACTTATACTTTTATGTGTGTATATGCAATAGGATAAAGAGTGGAAAAAATGTGCTGAGTTGCGGTAGCGACCATTAGTCTTATGTTCATTTCTCGTACGAGAAACAGCAACCCCACTGGAGTAATAATTTCGCGTGTGCAAAAACGATCGTCAAAATTGACGATCAGCGAAACTCGCACCGATAAACATAGCTCGTAATTCCAATAGCAATGGGCCCGAGCTTTTCCTCATATTAATTTTCCTCATATATATATAATTAATATAATTTTCGAATATCTCTTTTTTTTCCCACAAAAAACAATTCTTGAAAAATGTGAAAAAAAACAGGGGGTCACAGTGGTGTTAACCCTTAATGTCCGTTTGTGTTTGTATGTTTGTTTCTATGTAACGACCTTGAAACATTCAACTTGTTATTATCTCCAGAAATACTTGACCGATTTGCCGATTTTTTGACAGAATTTTCATTGAAATTTTGCACTTGATCGTTAGAGTATTTCAGGAGGATTTTTAAATTTTCGAAAAACTTCAGTACGCTCGAATTGAGTCGAGCTTTTTGGCTGAAATCTGGCACGCAAGTAAATCAGTATGGGTCCTTTGTTTACTATGATTTTCGTGATAATCGATAATTTATTTTTAATTTTGTAAGATTTTGAAATTATAAAAAAAAAGTGCAGCCTAACAGAGGCAATTTTCGAGCTATCGGACTAGAATTTTTTTAACAAATAGTCTATCATGAAATACAGTTTGCTATTGAATTTGAAGAAAATCAATCGAGGCGTTCGAAAGTTATGAAATTTCGAATTTTTCGCAAAATCGTTACAGCCATTTGTTCACGCACTCGAGTAATACTTTCGCGTGTGCAACGACGATCGTTAACAATTGACGATCAACGAAAGTCGCATCGATAGTCATAGCTCGTAATTTATAATACCAATGGCCCGAAGTTTTCCTCGTATTAATTCGGTCGTTTTGCTTTCTCATAAAACAAAGATTTTGGCTTTTGTATAAAAAATAAAACAAAGAAATTTCAAGTTTTTAATACTAATGTCTTAAAAATATGTCATAATATTGGAAAATCATATGTTTTCTTTTAATGTCCGTTTGTGTCTCTATGTTTGTTTCTATGTAACGGCCTTGAAACATTCAACTTGCTATTATCTCCAGAACTACTTGTCCGATTTGCCGCAAACTTTGCGACAATTTTTCGTCATCGAACCACCATTTTTTGCCAGAAATTTCATTGGAGTTGCAGTCGAGCGTTAGAGTTCTTCAGAAGGATTTTTAAATTTTCGAAAAATGTCAATAAGCTCGAACTTTGCGTACAATTTTCGCTAATCCTAGTCGAAACTTTTTATGTAAATGGGTGGGGGATGATGTTTGTTGTAGAAATTCGTGAGAAACGCTTGAGGCGTTTCGGATTTTATAAAATTTCGAATGTTTCCTTTTGAAAAATATCCGTCAACGATTTTACTCTCGAGGTAAATTTCGAGCCATCAACCTGTCATTTCTTTTCCACAACTAAATCGGCGTTACCGATCTTGTAAAAATTTAGAATTCTTCTAAAAATTATTTCACCCCTTCATACTAAAGCGACAGCACACATTATTTAATACAGTAAAGATCGAGGGGTGGAAAACGAAGTTGCAAATTCAAATTTGCACATCGCTTCCTCCTCGATTCCGAAGATTTATGTATAGCGTTAACGATTTTGTAAAAATTTAGAATTCTTCTAAAAATGATTTCGCAACCTTCATACTAAAGCGATAGCACACATTATTCAATTCAGTATAGATCGAAGGGTGGAAAACAAAGTTGCAAATTCGAACTTGCACATTGCTTCCTCCTCGATTACGAAAATTCACATATAGCGTTACCGATTTTGTAAAAATGTAGAATTCTTCTAAAAATGATTTCGCAACCTTTCAAACTAAAGCGACAGCACATATTATTCGAGACAGTAAAGATCGAGGGGTGGAAAACAATGGTGCAAATTCAAACTTGCACATTGCTTCCTCCTCGATTACGAAAATCCACATATAGCGTTACCGATTTTGTAAAAATTTAGAATTCTTCTAAAAATGATATCACAACTTTCAAACTAAAGCGACAGCACACATTATTCGAGAAAGTAAATATCGAGGGGTGGAAAACAAAGGTGCAAATTCAAACTCGCACACTTGCTTCTAGTGTGAGTATGGACAAATGAAAAAAAGTCGAAATTTTCAATGCATTGGAATGTAAATTTCGGAAAATGTTGTTTTTACCCGTGACAGCTTCCTCGTTGAGGAAACAAGATGGCATCACGTACATAAACGGTATCTTCATAAATTACGCACTTTTTATACGGAAACTTGCCAAATGTGAAAATTCCGCAAGCTCAAAATCCAACCATTCTTCAAAGTACTTTAAATTATTCAAAAACGAAAAATCAAATAATATCTTTATATACCTATGAATGTTTTTTTTTAAATAAATTTTCTAAATACCTTTGTCCGAGTATATAAATATAAATATACGTTTATATCTGATACGAACGTGCAAAACGTAAAGTTTAAGGATTATATATATATATATATATATATATATATATATATATATATATATATAAATGTTCGGTGTATGCACTCACATTTGCCGTGCATACAGTGATCTCGCGATTGGTGGGACACAGGATGAGACATGGTCATAAAACCTTATCAACGTTCATCATCGCCGGTGCAACGGATCGGACCGCTCGTTAAACGCTCTTCGAGTACACGTCGTCCATATAGAACCCTCTCGCGGGCGTCGCGGCGCGCCGAGACGCAAAGAAGAAAAAAAAAGCAAAGAGAACGAGAGAGAGAGAGAGAGAGACTAAAGAAAAAGCAGCAACAACAAAAAGTACAATAAAAAGAGTAACAAAAGTGAGATAGAGATAGAGAGTGAGAGTGCAGCGACGTATAAAAGAGCGAGAGGGAAATAAAAATAAAAGAAAAGAGAGAAGAGTGGCGGCGGTGAGTTTACAGCCGTTTCTCCTTTGCTCCTGGGACTCGGGAAGGAATGGGGGAGGAGGAGGAGGGTGGATGATGCGTATAGTGGTGGAACGACTTTCAGAAACGCATCGACCTTACGACACGACCGCACGAGAGAATTTGACTTTGCGATTTCCATTCGCTAAATACGTTTTTTTTTGTCTTCATGTTTTTTTCTTCTTCTTCAGTCCTTTATTCCACTCACCGACAAACACCCCCGCGGTTTCGCCGTTTCTCGTGTGTCGTTCAATATTTGAGATAACAGTTAGGAGCGTCTAAGTCGGCCCTCCCCGATGTTCGTTTATTTTCTTTCCCCACAAGAATTTATTGCATAGGATAATTTGTTTTCTGTCTTTCGGGATGGAAAGAACGCTGAATTCGCTGCCGTTAAATTTGCCATCGAATCGGACACCTTGAAAATTTGATGACCGAAAAAGGAAAACAAGTTTTCGTCCAACGAACACCGGGAGGTCAATATTTTTTTAATTTCAAAGATCTTTTCGACTTCTACGAGATCTTTGGAAATACTTCCTGATCTTAAAAAATGAATGCCGTCGTAGTTTGAGAATTTAACGAGTTGCGCTCTTGACGGATATTTTTGAAAACAATTGAAAGTTCTGTAAATGTAAAGGAGTTGTTCGATCCAAAGGATGCCGGGTAAAAGGGACTGCGGTTCTATTTACGTGCAAAACTTCAGCATGATCGCTTTCTTTGCGAGGAAGCAAAAGGTAACACGTGTTATTTCATTCCTATCCATTCATTTGTGCTTCCTCATAGAAGAAGCTTTCTTTTAAAGGAAAAAAAATCGAATATTTAGTGTCAATGTATTTAAAATGTTCCAGAATATCGAAAAATCACATTTCGAACAAAATGTCCGGATGGAAGTGTGCGATATGGGGGTAGAAAATTAAAACCGCTTCAATTTCGAATTGATTCGAGCTTTCGGACTGAAATCTGGCACGTAAATAAATCAGTATTGGCCCTTTGTTCACTGTGACTTTTGTGACAATCGATAAATCATTTTGGATTTTATAAGATTTTGAAATTATTCAAAAAAAGCGCGTTAAGAGGCGTAACACAGGCAATTTTCGAGCTATCGGGCCAGAACTTTTTGCACAAATAGTCTATCATAAAATACAGTTCGCTACTGAAGTTGGAGAAAATCAATCGAGGCGTTCGAATGTTGTGAAATTTCGAATTTTTCGAAAAATTTGTATAGTCATTTGTTAACGCTTAGCTCGTGTAATTTTTGGGCTATCGAGCCAAATCTTTGTACATTGATTTGGTATTATTGAAGGATATTTCATATCAAATTTGAACAAAATTGATTCAGACGTTACAGATTTCTAAATTTTTTTATTTTTCAAAAAATCAACACAGGTGTTCATATTACAAGCTCGTGTAATTTTTGGGCTATCGGGCCAAAACTTCGTACATCGATTGGGGACTATTGAAGGAAAATGTTTAATTTTTTTTTAAATCAATACGGGTGTTCGTTAAGACTCAAGCTCGTGTAATTTTTGGGCTATCGAGTCAAAACTTCATACATCGATTGGGTACTATTGAAGGATATTTCATATCGAATTTGAACAAAATCGATTCAGACATTTTAAACTTATGAAAATTTGTTAATTTTCAAAATATCAATACAGATGTTCGTTAAGACTCAAGCACGTGAAATTTTTGGGCTATCGAGTCAAAACTTCGTACATCGGTTGGGGACTATTGAAGGATATTTCATATCAAATTTGAACAAAATCGATTCAGACATTTTAGATTTATGAAAATTTGTTCATTTTCAAAAAATCAATACCGATGTTCGTTAAGACTCAAGCTCGTGTAATTTTTGAGCTATCGAGTCGAAACTTCGTACATCGATTGGGTATTATTGAAGGATATTTCATATCAAATTTGAACAAAATCGATTCAGACGTTTTAGATTTATGAAATTTGTTACTTTTTCAATAAATCAATACAGGTGTTCGTTAAGACTGAAGCTCGTGTAATTTTTGGGCTATCGAGTCAAAAATTCATACATCGATTGGGTGCTATTGAAGGATATTTCATATCAAATTTGAACAAAATCGATTCAGACATTTTAGATTTATGAAAATTTGTTAATTTTCGAAAAATCAATACAGATGTTCGTTAAGACTCAAGCTCGTGTAATTTTTGTACTATCAAGTCAAAACTTCGTACATCGATTAGGTATTATTGAAGAATATTTTATATCAAATTTGAACAAAGTCGATTCAGACATTTTAGATTTATGAAAATTTGTTCATTTTCAAAAAATCAATACAGATGTTCGTTAAGACTCAAGCTCGTGTAATTTTTGGGCTATCGGGCCAAAACTGCGTACATCGATTGGGGACTATTGAAGAATATTTCATATCAAATTTGAACAAAATCGATTCAGACATTTTAGATATATAAAATTTTTTACTTTTTCAATAAATCAATACAGGTGTTCGTTAAGACTGAAGCTCGTGTAATTTTTGGGCTATCGAGTCAAAACTTCATACATCGATTGGGTCCTATTGAAGGATATTTCATATTTTTTTATATCATATTTTTTTTATATATCATAATTTTTTATATCATAAATTGTTAGTAAAACTATTGAAAAATATGTTCCCAAAATTTTAAATGAAAATTCCGACTCGTTCTATTGTTATAAGCCATTAAAGTGAGTAGCTCTCCTTCAGGCCCCGAGCGCGCTATTTTTTCAAACGCGTTTTTCTGAAAACGACTTTTTTTGAACTTGCGTACATGCTAGTTTGAAAAGTTTTCAACCAATCGTTTTGAAAATTGGCAGTTACTTTCTTCATAGTATTGCGCTCTATATGAACCTGAAATCGGAATATTATCATTATTTAAAATAATTTTTTTTTTGCAAATAATGTTGTAAAAGATGGCAAAAAATCATGTTTTTTCGTTTTGACCTCTGTAAAAAATTTAATTTTCTATTTTTTTGATAGCATTTAGGTTCGTATAGAAGAGAGACATATAATAAAAGTAAATTCCAACCTCGTTGGATTTCAGATGAAAATTGCGGCTTCCAGAATGTACGCAAAATGCTGAGTCTGATTGTGACCTGCAATATGGGGTCGCTAATATCCCCGGTGTTTTTCAAGAAAATTCTTAAAAAATTTTATAGTATATACTTAAATGTATGTATAAAATATTCTCAAAGTTTCAATAAATTATATTCATTTTTTATACTATAAAAAAATTCATGAAAATCATTGAGAAAACGCTGTCCTAACCCTATTTTCCCCCTAAATCTCGTGTAATTTTTGGGCTATCCAGTCAAAACTTCGTACATCGATTGGGTACGAATCAAAGATTGATCCATATTCAATTTGCAAACAAAAAAATCAATCGCGGCGATTTATGGAATTTTTAATTTAAAAAATCGCGATGTATTTATTAAGACACAAGTTCGTGCAAGACTTTTTAAATTTTTGAAAAAAAATTACTTTTTAAATTTTTGAAAAAAAATGTTGTATATATAGATGAAGAATGATTGCGATCGAACATAGCACAAATCCATAAGACGGTTGTACATGCATAAAGTTTACAATAATTGGAAAAATTTCGTTTTTTCAATACCAGCATGGCAACGAGCTGCAAGCTGAAGCTTGCGAGTTGTTTTCTCGAAATTTCACACCAAGCTTAATGTTTCCTCTACGAGGAAGCCAAAATTGCGATATACTTCTGCATAGAGGACACATTAAGCTTTGTGTGAGATTCCGTGGAAGCAACTTGCAAGTATCAGCTTGCAGCTTCTGCCACTCCCGATACTTTTTGTTCAAACCAAAAAAAATAATTTATTTTTCCATGCACAATCTTTGAGATTCCTCGTCAAACCTCGACGTTGTTAAAATTTGCCCTTTTCCACGTAAACCCTATCATTCGCAATTTATTTATTTACCAAAAGTAGCGCCAGTGTCTCGACGACGAGTAATAAAGAAAAAGTGTTTTTTTTTCTTATACACATACAAATTTGATAAGATAAGAACAAAGCGACAGAAATAATAACGCTATTTTTAATAAGAATGACGCCTTCTCGCAAGTCTGACTCTTTTCGTCTTTCTCTCTTTCTTTCTCATTAACGAGCATCATTATTTCCATCGTTACTAGCGAGTTTATCAACGAAATATTATCATTTCTCGATTCGAGACGAGACGTTACGGGAAACAAGGAAAAAAGAAATGGAGACGATAAAAAACCGCCCCGCATGCCGCCAAATGTGCTTTTTTTAATTCCATGTATATATATATATATATATATATATATATATATATATATATATATGTACACATTCGCACACATGTGCATGTGTATTCATTGCTGTTTCGGGCAGGTGCAGTAAGAGAGGCGACTCAAAACGAGACGAGGCGACGGATCGCGCGATAGGATTATCCCTCTTCGTCTTTCGCTCGTCGTATAAAATGCACTGACCGCGCGCCAACGACGAAGAGGTGCAATTCTCCTCTGGTCCCTGAGCTTCGCGAAGTGGTTGCACTGGGCACCGGTTGCGAGAACGACCTAGCCGCGATATATAACCGCGAGAGAGAGAAGAAAGAGGAATCCTAAGGGTTCGTGCACAGTGAGGAAATATTGTAAATAAATGAATTGTGTGGTAAAAGAGGCAAAATTGCAAAATGCCGTACAATTGCATTTCGAGAAACGACAATCGCAAATCGCAACGAATTATTGTCCGAGGGAGGCAAATCGTTGTACCGCGGCTTAAGGCCGTAGTCTGGTCCAGAGCGAGATTTTTGACGTCATTTCTAATGTGCAATAACGTTTAAACCGTTGAAGTTGTCTTGATGAAAATTTACACGTGCATTGATTGATCCTTAAAAAATACTTGTGCATTAAAAAAAAAAATTATTTAAAATATTTTCATGTAGTTTTTTGCCTTGTTGCAACATGACGAAATCGGCGCCCACTCTGGACGATGTTGTATGCATCTGAAAAAAAAAAAAATATATATTCTCAATCTGTATGAGTAGTCTGAGCACTGGTAGCAGAATTGGTACTTAAAAAGAAATTTTATTGAGTCGAACAATAATTTTGCCGACGTTTTATAACTCGTCGAATACCCGAAAATGTATGAAATATCATTAATGAAAGTTCAACAGGCCGCCATTTTGTCAAAAAATTTTTTTAAGTACCAATTCTGCTACCAGTGCTCAGAATACTCATACAGATTGAGAATATATATATATTTTTTTTTCAGATGCATACAACATCGTCCAGAGTGGGCGCCGATTTTGGCGCACCATGTTGCAACAAGGCAAAAAACTCTACATGAAAATATTTGAAATAATTTTTTTTTTTTTATGTACAAGTATTCTCTAAGGATCAATAAATGCACGTGTAAATTTTCATCAAGACAACATCAACGGTTTAAACGTTATTGCACATTAGAAATGACGTCAAAAATCTCGCTCTAGACCAGGCTACGGCCTTAAGAAACAAAGAAACATAAGTGAAAACAATTATAGTCAATTATGCCATTCATTCGTACGATTGAACGAACAAAAATTGTCATCATCCCCCCATCACTGATATTTACAAAAATACCGCCCGTTTCAGGAAACACCGTCAATTTGTAAATGCTACGTTTTTTCTCGTCAAATTGTGAACGTACCTTTAAGAGAGAACGGCTATAAGGGCGAGTGCACAGAAACGCGAAGAGAAGGGCACATGCACGTGCATGTGCGCACGAACGGGCGCGAAGGAAGGCCGTCAAGAATAAGAAAGAAAGCTGAAAGAAGAGTACAAGACTGAAAGAGGTTCGGGGGAGGGGGGGGTGCATGCAGTGCACCCAGACAAAAAACGATGAGCCACGATGGGGGCCAGACGGGGGGGGGGGGGTGCAAAAACACGCGACGGACGGGGGCCCCAAACCCCAACGTCGACCAGGCCCCTGCAACCGACTGCATCTCCTATACACGTATACAAAGTCGACGATCTTTCTCATATTATTTCTCGTCTCTTTGGCCCCATACCCCTACTCTCCTTCGGGTCTTCTTTCCACTATCGTTATCCCGCGTTCTCTCCCTCGCATGTGCATGACGCTTTCGAACTGCACTTAAGCCCCATTCCCCGTCGTCGTCATCGTCGTTCCGTTCAACGATGAAAACGATCCAGACGCACGAGCAACTCATACTTATATATATATATAGTTGCTTACACTCTGAAATAAATGCTCCTTTATTTATTCCCATAATTTATGTTCAAGTTGAAACCGGGCCTGGATACAAGAAATGATCCACAATAACGGGATGGTAAGGAGATGAAATATATTTTTTTCCATAACTCAAAATGTTATTAGAGTGAAGGGGCGGGTAATGGCGGACGGCATTTTATATGAAAATAATATAGTCAATGTCGAGAAACAATTTGTGAGTGATCCTTTAAAAGTCTCATTTGATAATTATTGAATTGAAATTATTTACTCGGTTCCAACTTATACCCTTGCGGATTTTTACGTATGAACCCTTCCCAATTTCATTCTTTTTTTCATTTTTCACCCTAGGCCAATTTGTCACCACTTTTACGGGAGAGCGCGAAATGGGGGGGGGGGGGGGGGGAGGAAAAAGGAAAAAAAAAAACAAAAAAAGAAATAAAGAACGGAGATCGGAAGAAGGTAAGTAGATTGCGTGTTTTATTCACGATTATCCTCACGATGACGGAGGCGTACGTAACAAAATAAGGACCAGATTTTCAGAACAAAGAAAGTCGCAATGGTGAGTAACTAATGATAATAATACTCAAGACCGATAATACTATTCGTAAAGAGGAGAGAATCGCAATACGGGGGGGTGGAAAGTTGGGTTAGTTTAACGAATTGCAATACGGGGGTAGGAAGTTGGGTTAGTTTAACGAATTGCGTGTAGGGAGTACCCGCAATTAGTTAAACCAACCCAACTTCCATTGCTCTCGCAGACGTTTTAGCTACGCTGTATCGAATTTACCATTGACACAGGGAAACTGCGGGAAACCCGTGTCGGTACAGACGGCTTTGTTTTACCGACTGAGTTTCAGTTTTGTATTTGCTACATGAGAAACTCACAATCAGTAAAACTGCCTCCCGTTCAACAGTCGGCGCGCTAAGCAGTGCATGGCTGAACAATCATCCATTCAAGTAGTGATCGCGGCCAAAGCTGCTCAACTTGGGTGATCGCCAGAGCCGCGCGCCGACCGTGCGTCCACTGTTGTCTGTCCTCTGATAGTTATTGCTTTTTCGTAATTTTATTCGTCAATCTAATTTTGCTTTCTCATCGAAGAGGAGAAAGGGGAATTTTGCTTTGTTTTCGTAGAAATTGTTTATCGAGTTTTTAATTTAAATTTTTAAATTTTTAACTAGTATCAATGGGCGCGTTGCGCGCGTCTTGGTTCATGAAGTTTTTAGGTTAGGTGTTTCCCTATCGGCTGAGACAAGATTCAATGGAGCGAAGTGTGCTGATGTTGGATGATCACGTGACTAATAGTCACTCTCTGATTCGCCCTTATATTGGATCCACTTTTTCGATATTTAATGTATCGAAGTTCGATCTATCGAAGTTCCCAAAATTCAACGAGCTATATTTCGTGCAAACAGATTTATTAAACACAGTAAATTTTGTTTTCTCTATGTTTCATCTATGATGTTTCTAGCGATGAAGCTCTTACAATTTTCGTTTTATATGTAATCTACCAAGCTCACACCGTAGAGAAGGTTGTAACGAAAGGTTCAACACTTCGTAAACATTGATCTGTTCAGTAGTTTATTCTCAATCATGCGTGGAATTTACGAAAAAGAAAAATATCCAAACCGCTCTTACGACACGAATATAGGAGTTACAGGAGTCTGTCAGGAAGCAAAACGCTCTTTTTTCAATCGCAAACAACATACTTCACTGGTCATTCACCTAAACCTTCTGGCGAAAAAAAAATAGCGGTTAAAATTTTTGACATATTTTGATGATCAACCCCCCATCACAAAATTAATTTCTGTGTATAGATATGCACAACGTTCATTTGTATTCGAGTTTTTTTTCTATTTTCCAGAACTATTAGTGATTTAAGTAAAAATATACGTACAGCTTTTTTTTCGTGACGTTACCGAAAGTTAAAAAATTCAAACTGCACTTACGAGACAAATACAAACAGAAAATACAGGACCTCGCCAGGAAGCAAAACGTTCTGTATTCGACCGTGAACAACATACGTTGCTAGTAATTCACCTAAACGTTTTAGCAAAAAAAAATAGCGGTTTTGATTTTCGACATGTTTTGGTGATTCAACCCCCATAACAAAATTAATTTCTGTGTTTAGATATGTACAACGTCTTCGTATTCGAGTTTTTTTTTATCTTCCAGAACTATCATTGATTTGACTAAAAATATACGTATAGCTTGTTTTTCGTGACGTTGCCAAAAGGTAACAAATTCAAACTTCACTTACGAGACAAATACTAACAGGAATTACAGGACCTCGCCAGGAAGCAAAACGTTCTGTATTCGACCGTGAACAACATACTCTACTACAATAGTAATTCACCTAAATCTTGTAGCAAAAAAAGAATAGCGGTTTTAATTTTCGACATATTTTGGTAATTCAACCCCCATAACAAAATTAATTTCTGTGTTTATATATGTACAACGTTTTCGTATTCGAGTTTTTGTTCTATTTTCCAGAACTACCATTGATTCAACTGAAAATACACGTACAGCTTTTTTTTCGTGACTTTACCGAAAGGTCAAAAATTCAAACTGCGCTTCCAAGATAAAGACAAACAGGAAATACGAGATCTCGGCAGGAAGCAAAACGTTCTGTATTTGACCGCGAACATCATACTCTACTACAATAGTAATTTACCTAAACCTTCTAGCAAAAAAATAGCGGTTTTAATTTTCGACATATTTTGGTAATTCAACCCCCGCAACAGAATTAATTTCTGTGTTTAGATATGTACGAGGTCTGTTCAAAAAGTATCGCGAATTTTGAATTTCCGCGGGCTACGTATATTCGATTTTCGATTTTTTTGTGGCGTTAGGTTGGCACTCATGTCCCTCACTTATGCTGAAAAAATCGGCCATTTTGAATGTTTAGTTAATTGTTGACAGCTGTTTTGGTCAGACGTGTTTTGACTTGTCTTCGATTTTTGCCTATTCCAAAAAAGCAGCTTCCATTGCGATGATTGAGCTTTGGTTTCCACGTCATAACCATTAGGGTGGTTCTTAATTTGGTGATGTTGGAAATTCTTCGGTATTGTTCCTTGAAAGTAATCAACATATCCAGAAAAAAAATTGGGCGCAAGCGGAACTTTGTCCAATAATTCTAACACACCCCTCCGAGCTGTCGAATTTTTATATGAAAAAATGCATGCATTCAAAATTTTGGTAAGAAAATTGTTTATTATTTCAAAACTATTCATGATAGAAAAATGTAATATTGTGCTTTTATAGGAAATTTAATGCTCTACAAAAAAGGTATCTTGTAAAATTCTTGTGAATCCAATATTTATCACGTTATTAGCAAAAAAATGTCCTCATTTATTCCAAAAGTCCATCATTATGGCCAAAACAGGAGTTTGACGTCGAAAAACTACAATGTATTCTTCATATACAATTAGAAATATGAAGAGATACGTAGTGCACTCAATAACAGTATGTGAACGATATTTAAATTTTCAATTTTATCAATTTTATTATCATTCATGATAAATTTTTCTTCTTTGATCGATAAGGACATTGATTTCTTTATCAGTTCCAAATCGATGGCTTTTTTCGAAAGATTCGAAATCAACTCCTCATTTTTTGATATCGATGTGAGCGAGTGGATTTCTAATGAAAATTATTTACAAGGCTTAAAAATACTTAAAGGAATTAAAGTGGTTAACGATGTTGCAGAAAGAGGAGTGAAACTTATTACAGAGTACAATGATCGTCTCGCTTATGATGAAGATCAGAAACAATTCATTGTACAAATAATTGAAGAATATTAAAAAAAATATCCTGATATTAACAAAGCAAATATATGACATAATTCATTATAATTCACAATAAAATTAATAAAATTGAAAATTTGAATATTGTTTACATTTCATTGTTGAGTGCGCTACGTATTTCTCCATAATCTTATATACATACGAAAAATAAATTGCAGCTATTCAACGTCAAACTCCTGTTTTGACCATAATGATCGACTTTTGGAATAAATGATGATCGTTTTTTGCTAATTACGTGATAAATATTAGATTCACGAGAATTACACAGGATACCTTTTTTGTAGAGCATTATATTTCCTACGAAAACGTTATATAAAATTATTTTATCATAAATAGTTTTGAAATAATACACAATTTTCTTAACAAAATTTTGAATGCATGCATTTTTTCATATAAAAATTCGACAGCTCGGTGGGGTGGGTTAGAATTATTGGACAAAGTTCCGCTTGCGCCCAATTTTTTTTCTAGATATGTTGATTACTTCTGAGGAACAATACCAAAGAATTTCCAACATCACCAAATTAAGAACTATCCTAATAACCATAAACCCATGATTCGTCACCAGTTATGACCCTCTGGAGCAAATTTGGGTCGTCGCGGACCGAGTCCAACGGCTCCTTAGCTATGTTAACGCGACACTGTTTTTGTTCGAAATTGAGCAATTTTGGCACGAATTTCGCGGCGACTCGTCTCATGCTCAAATCATTGGTAAAAATCGAATAGCACGAGCCAATCGACATGTTTAGTTCCTCGGCAACTTCTCTAATGGTGATTCGACGATTGGCCAATATTATTTTCTTCATTTCATCAATGTTTTCGTCTGTTGATGATGTGCTCGGGCGTCCGGAATACATTTCATTGTTCGCATCTTCTCGGCCCTCTGAGAACATTTTATACCACCGATAAACGTTGCTTTGGTCCAAGGTAGCTTCACTATATGCCACAGTCAACATTCGGAATGCGTCCGCGCACTTAATTTTGTTTTTCACACAAAATTTCATACAGATTCTTTGATCCATTTTTTGGAATAGGCAAAAATCGAAGACAAGCCAAAACACATCTAACCAAAACGGCTGTCAACAATTAACTAAACATTCAAAATGGCCGATTTTTTCAGCATAAGTGAGGGACATGATTACCAACCTAACGTCACAAAAAAATCGAAAATCGAATATACGCAGCCCGCGGAAATTCAAAATTCGCGATACTTTTTGAACAGACCTCGTACAACGTTTTCGTATTCGAGTTTTTTTTTCTATTTTCCAGAAATATCATTGATTTGACTAAAAATATACGTGAAGCTTTTTTTTCATGACGTTACCGAAAGGTAAAAAATTGAAACTGCACGTACGAAACAAATATAAACAGGAATTACGGGATCCTGTCAGGAAGCAAAACGTTCTGTATTTGTCGGCGAACAACATACTCTACTAGTTATTCACCTAAACCTTCTAGCAAAAAAAAAAACAAAATAGCGGTTTTAATCTCCGACATATTTTGGTGATTGTCAACGCCATCGACTTAACAAAAATCAGAATTTTTGGGTTGAAACATCGAAAGAATTTATGTATACGAGGGAGAGGAGTGGGACATTACGATCGGCGTTTCGTTCGTGATTTATATGTCAGCCGTCGGTCCGAAGTATGTAGAATTTAATTGCCGCTCACGCCTATTTCGAGGTCACGCGTGCTCGCGTGCCTCGTGATCTTTCGAATGGAATTCGTGGGCGATTTTTTGTTTTTTTTTTCGCCCTCCCTCTCCTCTTTATATACGTTTTCGCATTGCGCGCACAGCGTGTGGCCAAGGGGCAAGTTTTTCATGTTGAGCGCCGGATTCACCGAGATTTCACGCGCACGTGCAGCGCCAAAATTCGCAAACAGTTTGCGGCGACATTACGAGTATGTACAATGTTACTTATTCGGCAGTCGCGAATTACTCACCGCTTTGCGAACTTAACAAATTTGTATTTTCACGCTCACGCAAGAATTGCCGGATGCGAAGGAATTTATTCTTGTAATTTTGCTTTTTCATTCATAGTTGTTTTTTTTTTATTCGCTATTCCGAGATTTCCAATAGCCGTTTAAGGGCTCACATACCTCTGAAAATTTCAAATAATCCTTTTTTTTTACAGATTTTTATTCTTTATACTTTAACGGATTAAAAAAAAAAAACTTTTCAGGAAATTCCACTCCGTTAGAAAGTTATGGCAATAAATGTGACCGGACATCGGGCTCACGTTGTACCTACCAGAAACTTCAAACGCGTATTTCTCGAAACTATATTTTTAGACAGTGTCGGCGCGATAACTCAGTCAATTTTTAATATTTTTAAACTTTGTTTTTTTCTAAATCTTCATAATTATTTTCTCTATGGTTTGACTTGAGCTTTTTTTAATTTTTTGGTTGGACAATTTTTTATAAATTATTAAATACTAATTGTTTTTTTTTTAATTGCATGTTAAAGTTTGAAATACTGCAGGTTCTTTATTGGGAAAAAAAAGTCCCTCTTTAAAAATTAAACGCGTTTTTCTCGAAATTATATTTTTAGAGAATGTCGGCGCGATATCTCAGTCAATTTTTAATATTTGTAAACTTTTTTTTTTTTAATCTTGATAATTATTTTCTCTATAATCTAACGAGAGCTTTTTTTAATTTTTTGGTTGGATAATTTTTTATAAATTATTAAATACTAATTGTTTTTGTTTAATTGCATGTTAAAGTTTGAAATACTGTAGGTTCTTTATTGGAAAAAAAAAAATCCCTCTTTAAACTTTAAACGCGTTTTTCTCGAAATTATATTTTTAGACAGTGTCGGCACGATAACTCAGTCAATTTTTAATATTTTTAAACTTTGTTTTTTTTTAAATCTTGATAATTATTTTCTCTATGGTCTGACGAGAGCTTTTTTAATTTTTTGGTTGGACAATTTTTTATAAATTATTAAATACTAATTGTTTTTTTTTAATTGCATGTTAAAGTTTGAAATACTGTAGGTTCTTTATTGGAAAAAATAAATAAATCCCTCTTTAAAATTTAAACGCGTTTTTCTC
The DNA here is from genome assembly GCA_958009045.1 of Oxytorus armatus. Taxonomy (NCBI): domain Eukaryota; kingdom Metazoa; phylum Arthropoda; class Insecta; order Hymenoptera; family Ichneumonidae; genus Oxytorus; species Oxytorus armatus. The sequence goes on from OY253748.1 coordinate 17,626,181, forward strand.
GAAATTATATTTTTAGACAATGTCGGCGCGATAACTCAGTCAATTTTTAATATTTTTAAACTTTTTTTTTTTAATCTTGATAATTATTTTCTCTATAATCTGACGAGAGCTTTTTTTAATTTTTTGGTTGGACAATTTTTTATAAATTATTAAATACTAATTGTTTTTTTTCAATTGCATGTTAAAGTTTGAAATACTGTAGGTTCTTTATTGGAAAAAAAAATAAAAATCCCTCTTTAAACTTTAAACGCGTTTTTCTTGAAATTATATTTTTAGACAGTGTTGGCACGATAACTCAGTCAATTTTTAATATTTTTAAACTTTGTTTTTTTTTTAAATCTTGATAATTATTTTCTCTATGGTCTGACGAGAGCTTTTTCAATTTTTTGGTTGGACAATTTTTTATAAATTATTGAATACTAATTGTTTTTTTTTTAAATTGCATACTAAAGTATAAAATACTGAAGGTTCTTTATTGGAAAAAAAAAAATCCCCCTTTAAACTTTAAACGCGTTTTTCTCGAAACTATATTTTTAGACAGTGTCGGCGCGATAACTCAGTCAATTTTTAATATTTTTAAACTTTGTTTTTTTTTAATCTTCATAATTATTTTCTCTATAGTCTGACGAGAGCTTTTTCTAATTTTTTGGTTCGACAATTTTTCTATAAAGTATTAAATACTAATTGTTTTTTTTTAAATTGCATACTAAAGTATAAAATACTGTAGGTTCTTTATTGAAAAAAAAAAAAAATCCCTCTTTAAACTTTAAACGCGTTTTTCTCGAAATTATATTTTTAGACAGTGTCGGCGCGATAACTCAGTCAATTTTTAATATTTTTCTATTTTGTTTTTTTTTTAATCTTCATAATTATTTTTTCTATAGTCTGACGAGAGCTTTTTTTAATTTTTTGGTTGGACATTTCTTTATAAATTATTAAATACTAATTGTTTTTTTTTAAATTGCATACCAAAGTTTAAAATACTGTAGTTTTTTTATTGAAAAAGAAAAAAAAAATTCCCTCCGTCAGACTATTACTACTACATTATTTTACTAGATTCTTTTTTATTTTTGCAAATTGGACAATTTTTCGTGATGTTACGATGTCGACAAGGAGGCGCCATGGTTTTCATCAGTAGTCCATTTATTTCCGTAAAAAATAATGTTAATATTGAAGAAAAGAAATTTTTCAATTTTTCTTCATACAGTTGAAAAGTTAAGAAAAAAATGTGAACCCAACAATTTAATTTTTTTTTCACCTTTTTTATATCCTTTATAATAATTTTTCAAAATTACTCGGTTTTCACGCGAGCGCAGCGGTATGTGAGTCCTTAAATCTTTGACTAATTGTGATCGATTTAAAGAGTTTTTAATAGGCCTCCTACGAATTTATAAAATTCTTCAAATGGTTCCGGATTTTTTAATATTGTTTCTTCCTCACGGAGGAAATCGATTCCGCGGAGAATAATTTTTTTAAATATTTCTTCCAAGTTTTCAGTGTGTTCAAAATGTGTCTAAAGCGTTCGACTGACCCACTGAAACGCAGGGTCATTTTCAAGCTTGATTCTTTCGAAAAGAGATCGCGTCAACTGCAAAGAAGTAATCTATAGGGCATAACCCACATCACTTTACGCATTAAATTGTCCGACGCATCCCTGTACGTCGCCATTTCGCTCGATATAACAGCCAAAACTCCATTCAACCCCTTTAGCTCGCGCGAGCAAAAAATTACACGTCCGAAATATACAAAAGAATTTATACATGACACCGGTAAAAATGCTTGCCTTCGAAATCCGGTTTCTCCAATACGATCCGAGAAGAAGCAGAAGGAAAAAAAAATCGGGATCGAGTCCACGCGCACCCCGCCCTTTTCGTTCTGGCCGGGTGGTACTGTCGCGAATATATCTATATATCTATACATCTATCTATATATATATATGTGATTCGGAGATACGTGGCAGACTCTCGCGGGTCAAACACGTGCCAGAAGATGCCCGGGAGCAAAGCTCTCTCTCTCTCCCCCTCTTTCTCTCTCTCTCTCTCTCGCGTTTTCTGGATCCGAAAAGAGTAGTATGTCTATATAGAAACGAGAGAGGCGTCGTGGCGCCCTCGCGAATTCGCGAAACGATCGAGGATTCTTGAACGACACGAGTAAAAAAAAACCCCTCCGTGAAATCTCTTTATCTCCTATACTCTCTCTTTCTTTTTCTCTTTCTCTCTCTCTTTCTCTCTCTCTCTGTGCGTGAAGAGGATATACCGAGAGGAATTGAATATTTAAATTTGATAGGAAAATACAAAAAAATTGAATCGTTTTTATCATTAAATATTTTCGGTTCGTAAAATGCTTATATTTCTGTACGAGTAGGCTTTGATGTTAGATCTTGTTCCTCTTTAACTAAAAATATGCAGGATTTGCCCAAATATACTCGTATTTATACTTTTGTATGAAAACTGTGACATCCCACCTGGCAGAGCAGCTCTTGGACCGAGCAATTCCATCGATTCAACTTTAGTCACCCTCAAGGATACTCGTTCCGCCAAAATGAGTGAAATATTAAAACCGCGATAATTTTCTCGTCCGAAAGTTTAGAAGAATGATCGAGCAAAGTATATTGGTGATCCAAAAAAAAAAAAACGTTTTACCTTCCTGGCAGAGTCCTGGAAAATTTGTGAATGCGCGGAAAAAAAATGATACGGACGCAATATGCAATGTTTAATTCGCATCACTTTTTGTTTTTCTACATATTTTGGTGGCTCGAGACCCTTAAGAAGAAGTTCACGCGATCGAACTTTTTTTTTGTTCGGGCTCTATATAAAAATTATATACGTTCACTAAATGTGTATATTAACTAGCGCGTTAAAAGTCGCAAATTTATTTTTATTTTTTCGCATCTCATATCGACATGTAACAGATCGGAACGAATAATATTCGTTTCCGGTCTCCTGAGAGTTTATATCATCTGCGGTCTACGAGAAAAATCGCTAAGAGAAGATAATTCTCGTGATTGTAGAGACGCTTTCGATATACGAAAATATGAGTTTGCTTCGATATACGATCGAAGCAAACTCATATTTTCCTTGACGCCATATCAAGAGACGCGGTAGCGTCTTGACGCCAAGTATTAAAAAAGAGAGATTTCAAACTGTAATTTGTAATGTAAACGAGGACTTTTTTTCAAGTTAAAAACAAAAAATTCATCGGTACTATTAGAAATGTCAACGTTGGTCTTTTTTCCACTTATTTATTATTTGCAGTTACTCTGCAAACTTTTTCGAGTAAACAAAAAATAAATTAAGGGTGCTACGCGGTTTCAAGGCGCCATGGCCACTGTAGCCATGATTGCAAAAGTTCTACGCATCTGAAACAAAAAAACGAAAGGGATTGTCGATCAGTACAAGTATGGCTATCGCATGAACCTCTAAAATTTCGAAGAAAAAAAAATTCACAAAGTGGCGACCTTCTAAATCGATTTATATGGATTTTCGATTTTTTTTTTAAATCTTTGAACAACCATAAAAAATGTTTCATATTTTTTTCTTGGAAATTTTCGAAGTTCGTGCGATAGTCATACTTGTACTGATCAATAATCTTTTTGGTTTTTTCGTTTCAGACGAGTAGAACGTCTGGACCTCCCACGGGTATGGCCACCGTAGCGGGTATAAAATCATGTGCACATTTAACAATTTTTTTTTCTATGAATAAGTGGTTTATTTATAAAACTAATTACACATCTATTTAGTATAAGTATCAAGCTAATAAAAAATATTTTTTTTGTTTTCTTGTTATACAAAATGGCCGACTACTGCTATTTGATTTTTCCGTATCTTTTTTCCGCGGCGTGACATTTGGCATCCACAATTTTTTATCGAGAACAAAAACAAATAAATTCTCGTTACTCCACATCAGAATACCTAGAGAAGTACATAAGGAATATGAAAAATATTGAGTTATTCGAATATTGTCGGCATTTTAACTTAAAAGGTGAATTTACAGTGAAAAATTTCGTATAAAACTGCTCATAAAATGGAAAGTTTTTAATTTATCAGGAATTCCGTACGTACTTGTTTAAAAAAAATGTTAAATGTCCACATGATTTTATACCCGCTAGCGTGGCCAGACCCCTTAAGGCCTTATATACGCGAAAGATTTCAAAATTTTTCATTTTTTTAAATTCCTGATTCCATTAGCCTGAAAATCATGCTTTTTTGTTTTGACCCGTGTAAAAAATTCAATTTTCTATTTTTTTTTTATAGCTTTTAGGTTCATATAGAAGAGAGACATATAATAAAAGTAAATTCCAACCTCGTTTGATTTCAGATGAAAATTGCGGCTTCCAGAATGTACGCAAAATGCTGAGTGTGATTGTGACCTGCAATATGCGGTCGCTAATATCTTCAGTGTATTTCAAGGAAATTCTTCAAGAATTTTATAGTATATACTTAGATATATGTATAAAATATTCTCAAAGTTTCAATAAATTATATTCATTTTTTATACTATAAAAAAATTCATGAAAATCATTGAGTAAACGCTGTCCTAACCCTATTTCCCCCCTTAACTGGGTAAGCGTCGCACCGGAAGAGAGTCCCGGGTGTGAACGAGATCGCGAACTAATCGTTCCTCAATTACGTACCGTTAATTCTCGAAGTTTCCCCCTTATCCTTTATCGTCGACGCCTACGCCAGACACGAGGAATATACGCAGTTGCGTGTTGAGCGGCTAGAATAAGCTTTAACTCGCAACGGCGTTACGCATTAAATTGCGTGTTTTTTTGACTCATTTTGTTTGCCGGTGATAACGATAGATGATTTATAGGCAGAGTTTATTATCATCGTTTCTCTCGCTGTACCAAAGAGCTGTAGCTCTCCGTATGGTTCCGGCTATACACGCGCCGCTGATTTCGCGACCGCGAGACCACAGGCCTGGGTCTCTCTTGCCACTCGTGGCCTCCAACGAGACTAACGGACCAAGGACGCGAACAAAGTCTCGTTCCATCCTTTTTATTGCTCATCTTTGTCGACAGGCTCGAAAATTCACGCCACTATGTTTATTCTCGTTTCTTTATGTACATATACATACGCATATACACGAATCATGTATTTAATGGCATCGAAGAGTGTGCATGGGTATTTCCATGCATAATTCTTGATTCTTAAAAAAAAAAACAAAAAAAAAATTGAATGAGCAAACAGTCTGCGTAAGATTTGACAAATTTATTTGTACCTTTCATGTAGCTTAAAAAAAATTGATTATCTTCTTACGGCATATTTTTGAAAAATATTTCAAGATCTTATAAAAACCAAAATAATTCGTCAATTGTCACGAAATTTGTAGCGAACACAGGACCCGCACTCAATTACTTGCTAACCGAAATTCAGCCTGAAAACTCCAACCAATTCTAAGCGGTTTCAATTTTTCACCCCTAGCACGCACGAGTATACACATTCATCCGGATATTTGTTTTAAGGGCTCACATATCCCTGAAATTTTCAAAAAATCGAATTTTGTTTACAGCTTTTTATTCTTTGTACTTGTGAAAATTGAAATAAAAAACTTTCAAGAAAATTCCACTCCGTTACAAAGTTACAGCAATAAATGTGACCGGACATCGGGTTCACGTTGTACCTGCCAGAAACTTTAAGGGGGGAAATAGGGTTAGAACAGCGTTTTCTCAATGATTTTCATGGATTTTTTTATAGTATAAAAAATGGATATAATTTATTGAAACTTTAAGAATATTTTATACATATATTTAAGTACTAGGGTGGCTTTGCCCCCCTGCGCGCTTCGCGCGCCAACCCCCCGTCCGAAAATGACCGCTAATGCACCCCCTGCATTTTTGGTCATTTTCGGTCATTTTCGGTCATTTTCGGTCATTTTCGGTCCTGACCTCTTGTACACGGCGGCGGCGGCGAAATATTTATATAATATAGAGAGATATACTATAGAATTTTTATATATATATTTAAGTATATACTATAAAATATTAGCGACCCCATATTGCGGGTCACAATCGGACTCAGCATTTTGCGTACATTCTGGAAGCCGCAATTTTCATCTGAAATCAAACGAGGTTGGAATTTACTTTTATTATATGTCTCTCTTCTATATGAACCTAAATGCTATCAAAAAAAAATAGAAAATTGAATTTTTTACAGGGGTCAAAACAAAAAAGCATGAATTTCTGCCATTTTTACAACTTTATTTGCAAAAAAAAAATTATTTTAAATAATGATAATATTCTGATTTTAGGTTCATATAGAGCGCAATACTATGAAGAAAGTAACTGCCAATTTTCAAAACGATTGGTTGAAAACTTTTAAAACTAGCGTGTACGCAAGTTAAAAAAAAGTCGTTTTCAGAAAAACGCGTTTGAAAAAATAGTACAAAAAAAACAAGCAATATGGGGTCGCTAATTTTTTATAGTATATACTTAAATATATGTATAAAAATTTTATAGTATATACTTAAATATATGTATAAAATATTCTCAAAGTTTCAATCAATTATATTCATTTTTTATACTATACAAAAATTCATGAAAATCATTGAGAAAACGCTGTCCTAACCCTATTTCCTCCCTTGATGGCTTATAACAATAGAACAAGTCGGAATTTTCATTTTAAATTTTGGGAACATAGTTTTCAATAGTTTTACTAACAATTTATGAAATTTAAAAAAAATCGATTTTTTGAACCGTCTAACCCTATTTCCCCCCTTAAACGCGTTTTTCTCGGAACTATGTTTTTAGACAGTGTCAGCACGACAACTCAGTCAATTTTTAATATTTTTTAAATTGTTTTTTTTTTTAATCTTGATAATTATTTTCTCTATAGTCTGACGAGCGGTTTTCTTAATTCTTTGGTTCGACAATTTTTTTTATAAATTATTGAACACTAATTTTTTTTTTTTAATTGCATACTAAAGTTTGAAATGCTGTGATTTCATTCTTTTTGAAAAAAAATTAATAAATTCCTTCCGTCAGACTATTACTACTACATTATTTTACTAGATTCTTTTTTCATTTTCGCAGATTGGTTAATTTTTGGTGAAGTTATGATGTCGACAAGGAGGCGCCATGGTTTTCATTAGAAGTCCATTTATACCCGTAAAAAATAATGTTAATATTTAAAATGAAAATAAAAAAAAAATCTTTTCACCATATAACCTTTATAATAATTTTTCAAATTTATTCGGTTTTCAGTGCGCGCAGGGGTTACGTGAGCCCTTGATGCAACTTTCGGACCTTTTGTAACATTTTCTACACGGTGACGTTAAAAAAACGATTTTTTTTTGTCTCGTGAAAACAAAGTAATGACGAACCACAAAAACTCGTGATTAGTAATCGGTGAAAAATTTCTGGTAGAAATAGGGTCTTGAGGTAAAAGATGAAAAAAAAACGTTTTTGTACTTTTTGTAGGATTTTTTGGAATACCTTAAAATAGTGTTGTTTCAAATATCCTTCATTTTAATCCCGCCCAATGATACTATCCATTTTTTGTACCGTGAAAAAACGGATTGGAAAAGCATCGAAATGAAATCCAAAATGGTATGCATTGAAAAATTGTCGAAAATCGATGAGACGAATTTAAAAATCTGTGAAAAATCGAAATTTCTTCGTAGATCATTGAATCAAATGGGATTTTGATGTTTGAACGGTTACGCAGAGAATGAGTACATTAACTTGATGGAGAAGGATAATTACAGCGATTTCAGTGCGCAAGCTCATTTTTGTTGGTAAAATGAAAAAAAAAAAAAAACGTTGAATTTTGTATCTTTCTTTTAGGACGCTTTATGGACCTATTTTCTTTCACTAAACATACGTACATCCGGAAATGAAATTATTAAAAAAAAACGATAGCCCGAGAATTCTAAAGTTAGGATTTTGACACCTATCCTAAAGATTAATTTGGCGGAGAATTCCCCATATACGAGTCTCGCAATTTAAAATATCACTCTTTAACATTGACATTTTCACGTAGCTGATTCTTGGCCTTCGCCTAAATACCAAGCAGATGCATCACACTGTAAAAAAAATAATCCACGGTGTGAAATTCCATCAGTATGTGGACTTTATACCAGTTCTATATATTTTGCTATGAAATATTGAATATATCTTTGTAATCGATGTGGAAAAATTGTCTCAACATTTTTTGACAGGAGAAATTTAATTTAAATATAATAATGATCTTTTAACATTTTGGCACATTTACGTACACATTTACATTCAATTTTGACTGGTTTTCACCAGTCAAAATGATGACGGTCTTAAAGAATGTTAAAAGATCATTATTATATGCCAACTAAATTTCTCCTGTCAAAAAATGTTGAGATAATTTTTACGACCTTTTGACTAACCTAAGAAAAATCCTCAAAAAATTCCTAGATCAAATAGAATTTTGATCAGAAAGGAAGGAACCTCTTCTCGTCGAGGCGTGAATTATGAGATATATTCAAATCGAAAAAAAAGAAAAAAAAAACGATCAGCTCACCCCAAGAGGAATCATCCCTTCTAGTTATTTTTTAAAACCTATTGTGCACTTTCCCGATGCAAAAGAAAGTTGTTCTAAAAGTAGCGGATTTCCTTTAATTCATAAAGCATTATTTTGCATCGCATGAACTCGATTGATTCTTCAGACAAAAAAAGCTGTACATATGCCATCTTATATCAGAATTAATTCATATTTTCCGATGCAGTAGTTTCGACATTAAGAGGAGAGGCGTAGTAAAAGAAAAAAAAAACTTTTTGATGTTGTTAAAAATATTGATCGAAAAAAATATTGCATAATATTGGTTCAATCCTTAAGGGGGGCATAGGGTTAGACGGTTCAAAAAATCGATTTTGTTTGTTTCATAAATTGTTAGTAAAACTATTGAAAAATATGTTCCCAAAATTTTTAATGAAAATTCCGACTCGTTCTATTGTTATAAACCATTAAAGTGAGTAGCTCCCCTTCAGGCCCCGAGCGCGCCGCGTGTATAACCGAGCGGTCACTATTTTTTCAAACGCGTTTTTCTGAAAACGACTTTTTTTGAACTTGCGTGCACGCTAGTTTGAAAAGTTTTCAACCAATCGTTTTGAAAATTGGCACTCACTTTCTTCACAGTATTGCGCTCTATATGAACCTAAAATCGGAATATTATCATTATTTAAACTAATTTTTTTTTGCAAATAAAGTTGTAAAAAATGGCAAAAAATCATGCTTTTTTGTTTTGACCCCTGTCAAAAATTCAATTTTCAATTTTTTTGATAACATTTAGGTTTATATAGAAGAGAGACATATAATGAAAGTAAATTCCAAACTCGTTTGATTTCAGATAAAAATTGCGGCTTCCAGAATGTACGCAAAATGCTGAATCTGATTGTGACCTGCAACATGGGGTCGCTAATATCTTCGGTGTTTTTCAAGGAAATTCTTCAAAAATTTTATAGTATATACTTAAATATATGTATAAAATATTCTCCAAGTTTCAATAAATTATATTCATTTTTTATACTATAAAAAAATTCATGAAAATCATTGAGAAAACGCTGTCCTAACCCTATTTCCCCCCCTTAAACGATCGCCCACTCGCCCGGAAAGGAAAAAAAATTCCAGATGACACATTTTGGCCGCTCCAAAATCTCGAAAAAAACAACAAAATTTTGTAAAAATGACTCGCTCATCAATTTCGCAACATTTCATTCTATTTGCATGCCAAATTTCAAATTGATAGGTTAAACCGTTCAGGGCTTACAGGCCTGTAACGGAAGTACAGACGGACGGACGGACGGACAAACGATACTCAAGAACGACGGTGTTTCGAATAGGGAATTCGAAAAACAAAACAAAACGTAAAAATCCTCTAAATTCCCCGAGAACATAATATACCGTGGAATTTTACTTTAAATTCCACCGAATGAACAAAAATTATGATTCCAATTATCGTGACCTCGTTAAAACGCACGTCTGCGCGGGTAAAACATCGGGAATGCAGACTCCAATAAACGTAATTTATACAAGATATATAAATAAATTCGATCTGTTATCGTCAGGTGGTTTGCGATCGCGATGTTTAACCTTTTTTCTGTGTCTTTCTCTTTATTGACACAACATCCCCTCGCGTACGCGGTATCTGCGTTCTCTCTGTCGATCGAGAGAACGTCGTACGAGAGGGTGTCGTGGAAGCGAGAGTTATATCAGTGTTTAACAGAAGCCTCCGGATCGGCGCGGAATTATTCGTTCGTGAGTTTATTTGAAAATGCAAATATTACGCGAGTGCGAGATCGACGAGTTTACGTAACGAATGACGAAAACGCAAAGAGAGAGAGAGAGAGAGACGTGCGGGGGCGCGGGTGCGCGTCAGCGGGTGAAAGAAGCGGCCTTCGATTACTCCGATACGTTTCATTGACTTTTTCTTTGTTTCGTCATTTTATCGATTATTGAGAAAACAAAATTTCACTTTATTAATCGATAATAAAATTTATCAATTCTTCATGCTTTATCGGTTGCGACCGTGATGCTCCGGATTAAAATCAGAAAGAAAAAAAAAAAGAAATGGTGCACGAACAATTGTGTCATTGACTTCGTGAGGAATGCACTTTTGTGTATTTATTCGATGATTTTGATTAAAGTCACAGCGTGACTCGCGTTCTCCATTCTCGGCCGGTGGTGGTTCAACAATAGACGTGCCAATGAACCAGACGCGGATGGACGCCCGAAGCGGACGTCGGGCGCCGTTATTACATACATACATAGGGACGACGGTCTCGTCTCTTGTCTCGCCTCGTCGTGCCAAATAAATTTCGTGAATTGTAAGCCCGGTCTATAGGGGTCCCTCAACTTCGATTATCGATGGAAATGAGAGGGGGTTTTCGATTCGATCGTTTCGTTTTTTTTTTTTCTTGGGTTCACGGCCCCGTTGGGCGCGCCCGCGAAAAAGTGATTCGACGTGCAAGACTTTGACCTCGTGTCTCTCTCTCTCTCTCTCTCTCTCTCTATCTCTCTCTCGTCGAGTATTTTGATCGTGTTTATATGTCAAGAACAGAGGGGTCCAACGAAATTATATTATTCGGCGGTAGGCAAACCGAGGAGTGTCTAGTTAAGAAGTGAATGCATAAATATAGACCCATATTTCATATGTGGGTCGTTCCGGGTGAAATCAACAGATTAAGGTAGTAACTTAAGCCGATTTTCATGTCTTTTTTGGAGGGCGTTTTTTTGTAGGAAAATAAAAATGAATCGTTTTGGATATTTAGGATTTTTTTATTTACATATTGAAGATACAGAAAAAAATTTTGTTGAAAAAATTTAATAGTTTATTATTATTGTTATTATTGATCGAAGTTGGCACCTCGAAAAAAAAGTGCGTGGGTGGCCCCGGTGATTTTGGATCTTGATGTTATCTGAAATCAAAAATTCTTGATAATTCTTAATCTATAGACATGTCATTATGGTCGGAACTACTGAAGTTAAATTTCATGGATAAATAACAAAATGGCGGACTTTGGAAAAAAAGTCCTTTTATTTTAGCAAAAGAGGGGTTGTAAAATAAAAAGAAATTTAACTTCAGTAGTTCCGACCTGAATGACATGTCTATAGATTAAGAATTATCAAGAATTTTTGATTTCAGATAACATCAAGAGCCAAAATCACCGGGGCCACCCACGCGCTTTTTTTTCGAGGTGCCAACTTCGATCAATAATAATAATAATAATAAAATATTAAAATTTTTCAAAAAAATTTTCTTTTGTATCTTCAATATGTAAATAAAAACATCCTATATATCCAAAACGATTCATTTTTATTTTCCTTTAAGATTTTATACGATTTTAAATATTTATAAAAATGTCTCTTAAGGTGGGAAATAGGGTTCGACGTTTCAAAAGATCGATTTTTTTTTATTTCATAAATTGTTAGTAAAACTATTGAAAAATATTTTCCCAACATTTTTAACGAAAATTCCGACTCGTTCTATTGTCATAAGCCATTAAGCGGGGAAATAGGATTAGGACGGCGTTTTCTCAAAGATTTTCATGAATTTTTTTATAGTATAAAAAATGAATATAATTTATTGAAACTTTGAGAATATTTTATAAATATATTTAAGTATATACTATAAAATTTTTGAAGAATTTCCTTGAAAAATACCGAAGATATTAGCGACCCCATATTGCAGGTCACAATCAGACTCAGCATTTTGCTATTTTTTCAAACGCGTTTTTCTGAAAACGACTTTTTTTGAACTTGCGTACACGCTAGTTTGAAAAGTTTTCAACCAATCGTTTTGAAAAATGGCAGTTACTTTCTTCATAGTATTGCGCTCTATATGAACCTAAAATCGGAATATTATCATTATTTAAAATAATTTTTTTTTTGCAAACAAAGTTGTAAAAAATGGTAAAAAATCATCTTTATTGTTTTGACCTCTGTAAAAAATTTAATTTTCTATTTTTTTTTATAACATTTAGGTTCCTATAGAAGAGAGACATATAATAAAAGTAAATTCCAATCTCGTTTGATTTCAGATGAAAATTGCGGCTTCCAGAATGTACGCAAAATGCCGAGTCTGATTGTGACCTGTAATATGGGGTCGCTAATATCTTCGATGTTTTTCAAGGAAATTCTTCAAAAATTTTATAGTATATACTTAAGGTAGTAGTTTGGTAACTTAAGCCGATTTTCATGTCTTTTTTGGAGGGCGTTTTTTTGTAGGAAAATAAAAATGAATCGTTTTGGATATTTAGGATGTTTTTATTTACATATTAAAGATACAAAAAAACACTTTTCTTTTTAAATTTAATAGTTTATTATTATTATTATTATTGATCGAAGTTGGCACCTCGGAAAAAAAAGCGCGTGGGTGGCCCCGGTGATTTTGGCTCTTGATGTTATCTGAAATCAAAAATTCTTGATAATTCTTAATCTATAGACATGTCATTATGGTCGGAACTACTGAAGTTAAATTTCATGGTTAAATAACAAAATGGCGGACTTTGGAAAAAAAAGTTTTTTTTCTCCAAAGTTCGCCATTTTGTTATTTATCCATGAAATTTAACTTCAGTAGTTCCGACCAGAATGACATGTCTATAGGTTAAGAATTGTCAAGAATTTTTGATAGAAAAAAAAGTTTTTTTTTCCAAAGTCCGCCATTTTGTTATTTATCCATGAAATTTAACTTCAGTAGTTCCGACCAGAATGACATGTCTATAGGTTAAGAATTGTCAAGAATTTTTGGTTTCAGATAACATCAAGAGCCAAAATCACCAGGGCGACCCACGCGCTTTTTTTTTCGAGGTGCCAACTTCGATCAATAATAATAATAATAATAATAATAATAAAATATTAAAATTTTTCAAACAAATTTTCTTTTGTATCTTCAATATGTAAATAAAAACATCCTATATATCCAAAACGATTTATTTTTATTTTCCTACAAAAAAACGCCCTCCAAAAAAGACATGAAAATCGGCTTAATTTACCAGACTACTACTTTAAATATATGTATAAAATATTCTCAAAGTTTGAATAAATTATATTCATTTTTTATACTATAAAAAAATGTCATGAAAATCATTGAGAAAACGCTGTCCTAACCACATTTCCCCCCTTAAGAGCATAACGTGTGCAAATATTCTAGCTATTGGACTAAATATTTCTACATAAATAGACTATAATTAAATACCGTTCGGCCATTGAATACGGAGAAAATCGGATCGAGACACTCGAAACTTATAGAATTTTGAATTTTTATTTTTGAGTTTATATATTTTTTTACATACTAGACAGTCCTGTGAGTCTCCACGAATAATCAAATAACAGGACACGAGCTTGGAATCTGAGAAATAATTTTTTTTTCAACAAAATCGAGCCAAAGCTTCAGTTTATCGGCTCTTAAGCCTATCAACAGAATCGTGAGATATTTGTACGAATATATGCTCCCGTTCATTCAACGAGTTTTCTCTGATTAACCACGTTCAATTTTTCTTTTTGCCAGACCGTTCGTAACTTCAAGCACGACATTTATCATTGCAATGAGATAATCGGTGGCTGGAGGAAAGATAGAAAAAGAAGAAAACAAAGAAAAAAAAAGGTTTTACGGTACGGAAGCGAGATTGAGGAATATAAATTTAATTTTATGTACGCAGTGCTTATGCGATGTTTGGATATTTTTTTTTCGTTTAATTCCTATTTTATTTTATCTTCTTTCGTTCCCGAATGCGTGGGAGAGGCTAACGTGCATGAGAACGTCGTCGGGAACACGGTCTTATTTTTAGCATAATGTCGTTCAGTTTTGCTTCATCCTCTTCCTCCATGCTTCGTCATTTAATGTCGTCGACATTTTCAAACACTAGGCACAATGTCGCTCGAATGCGTTCACCTCTCGTTCCGCGATTCTGCATAGGACACCAATTTAGCTTGGAGAATCACGTTCGAGACTCCTCTCGGTACCTACTATTCGCGCACGTTTGTACAGACTGATTAAAAAAAAAACGAGGCAACTGTGATTTTTTATTTTAATCCACTATTTTCACGCCTATAACTCTGGAAATCTGTGAGAATACAAAATGACGAAATGGTTGTTTGCGGAAAAATTGGAAAACATCGTAGAGTCCTAATGGCTTCATCGATTCTTGGTTATTATTATTAATAATATTTTGTGTTGGCGCGACGACACAAAATTTGCGGATGCTAGAACTGCGTCGGTAGCATGTCGTTTTTTTTTTTAAATTCCCTAAAATCCGAAACCTTTCGTCGATTTTAGCCAATCTCAATATCAACCATTCTTCAATGTTGGACTATTTATATAAATAAACAATTAGCTTGATACCACAAAATTTGCGGAAGGTGGAGCGCGTCAAATGTTTTTCGAAATTTTCAAAAGGTCATAAAATCCGAGCGGTTTCGAAAATTTTTACAAAAATTATAGCAAACAATGGGCAAGTACTGCTTCACTTGTGTGCAAAATTTCAACGGTTTAGTTGAAACCGTTGTCGAGATACAGACGTTTGAATTTTGGAGAACCGTTACACGACACACACACACACACACACACATCTGGACATTTTTCTAAATATGATTTTTCGACGTTTTGTCAGAATTTCAACAAATTGGCATTGGAAAATTGTAAAAAATATTTCACCGTCACAAAGCTTCCTCTACGACGAAGAAAAATCAATTTATTAATATTTCATTTAGTGATTAGTTGGTAAAATAAATTGTGTCGATTTTGAAACCATCGGTATACGATTATATTTTTTTTTCACGTACTATATTATATGTACATAAAGTTGTCCTCTTGCTTGCACGCCTCTTTCTCTCGATCTTTCTCTCACTGGCTTTTGCCTGCAACGAGAACAGTTCTCCGACCTCTCAGACGCACGAACATCTCTTCTCGTGTTCCACGCTCGTTTTCGAGAGATCTTTGCAAATTCAGTTATCCATTATAACACGGGTATGTCAAGCCTCGTGATATTCACGAAGATATATATTCTCAACTATAATTCCCATATATATACAGTTGATTTAATCGTTCTGTCTCGCTATCCAACCATATATATACATATATACAGTGCTGGATATTTTAAGTGGAAGTGCGGATGTGTTTGCCGATTTTTGCGAAAATTTGACGAATTTGGAAATGGCACTACAACGATGCACCTCCCCACCGTTTCCGGGGAACGATAATGCCAATCTTTTCACGAGGTCACAGAGCCTCGTGAATAATACATCCACGATAAAAATGGGCCCAATCGGTCCAACAGTTTTCACGTTAGTCCCGACAAAAGATTTCCACTTCAACCCTCTCCCCTGCTACCGGAGGGTTGGGCATCCAATTGGTCCTGGAGTATTTTTCTTCCCTGTTCATAACCCTTCAGTTGGATACCATATTTACCCTCTATCGCATCCGCAACCCTTAAATCACGAGGTCGACGGATCAACCGATTTTCCACCCTCTCACATTTTCGTTGCGCACGTGCGCAATTGTTGACCAATCTCAATGGGACCCGTTTCGTTCGAAAGATTATGAAATTTTCTTCAATGTACTTTTTTGAATTTATCGAATTCCTCAAACTTTCGCGAAAATCGCGCGAAGTTATCCGCATTGCACTTCAAATGCCCAGCACTGTATGTGTCGTGTATGGTATATAAGGATGCATAATGCATTTATGTAAACTGAGAAAGAAAGAAAGTTGATTTACTTAAATTCTTAAATCAAGCAGATTAGATCTCTGAAATAATTTTGTTTATTACAATTGTTACTTTGCAGTTAAAAAATAGTGGTTATATTGAAAAATAAGTAGAACTATGCCAATTAATGTTCAATATTATTGTTGTTAATTGTGATTGTTACTCATGTGCTAAATCGTCTATAACGTTTCGATAACTTAAATATCGCTGAGGTTATAGAATGAAAATTGTTCGCTCAGGCATTTGCAACCATTTTTGCATTATTTTTTTTCGTATTTTTTCACTTATTCTTCTCTTCGAAAGTTTACGTTCATGGCAAGGTTAGATTGAACTTTTTGAACTATCAGGCTGTTACATCTCAAAGTCATAATTTACAACGTGAAATTGAACTTTGTGACAATGTACCGTTCAAATTACATGGTGTGCAACGATTTCTTTAAATTTTCTTCGCGTTATCCATTATAATCAATTTTTCGACTGTGAATTTTTTTAAAATTCAAGTTGATTGCGCGCCAAATTGATGATCAACAAATCTCCCGAGAGCTCCATATAAAAATTTTCTTCTAAATTCTAAAACATATAAAAATTTCGTGGCACCGAAATTCGATTACGACCAATAGTCGTGGATTTCGAGAATTTAAAAATCTGCGAATGATCGTTCGATAAATATTTTTTTGGTCCACCAACTTTTTAATTAATTAAATAATCAATTACAGCGTTTTTGTTGTTGTTGTTGTTGAAAATCGCAAACATTAAATTTTCAAAAATTCAAGTTGATTGCGCGCCAAATCGATAATAACAAATCTCTCGAGAGCTCCATATAAAAATTTTCTTTTAAAACATATAAAAATTTCGTCGCACCAAAATCCGATTACGACCAATAGTCGTGGATTTTGAGAATTTAAAAATCTGCGGATTATCGTTCGATAAACATTTTTTGGTCCAACAACTTTTGAATTAATTAAATCGTCAATTACAGTGTTGTTTTCTGGTTAAAAATCACAAACATTTGATTGCGAAAATAGGGAAATATGTACCTCGATCCATTCGACAAGATGTCAAGAAATGACTTTTGCAAAGACGCTCAGAAAATTTGCCTGCAATATCAGCAATTCCGCTAAATACGACTATCGTTAAATACGAATTTTGCCAATTTATTAAGGGTGGAAATAGGGTTATACGGTTCAAAAAATCGATTTTTTTTATTTCATAAATTGTTAGTGAAACTATTGAAAAATATGTTCCCAAAATTTTAAATGAAAATTCCGACTCGTTCTATTGTTATAAGCCATTAAGTGTGGAAATAGGGTTAGGACAGCGTTTTTTCAATGATTTTCATGAATTTTTTTATAGTATAAAAAATGAATATAATTTATTGAAACTTTGAGAATATTTTATACATATATTTAAGTATATACTATAAAATTTTTGAAGAATTTCCTTGAAAAACACCGAAGATATTAGCGACCCCATATTGCAGGTCACAGTCAGACTCAGCATTTTGCTATTTTTTCAAACGTGTTTTTCTGAAAACGACTTTTTTTTAAACTTGCGTACACGCTAGTTTGAAAAGTTTCCAACCAATCGTTTTGAAAATTGGCAGTTACTTTCTTCATAGTATTGCGCTCTATATGAACCTAAAATCGGAATATTATCATTATTTAAAATAATTTTTTTTTTGCAAATTAAGTTATAAAAAATGGCAAAAAATCATACTTTTTTGTTTTGACCCTTGTAAAAAATTGAATTTTCTATTTTTTTGATGGCATTTAGGTTCATATAGACATACAATAAAAGTAAATTCCAACCTTGTTTGATTTCAGATGAAAATTGCGGCTTCCAGAATGTACGCAAAATGCTGAGTCTGATTGTGACCTGCAATATGGGCTCGCTAATATCTTCGGTGTTTTTCAAGGAAATTCTTCAAAAATTTTATAGTATATACTTAAATATATGTATAAAATATTCTCAAAGTTTCAATAAATTATATTCATTTTTTATACTATAAAAAAATTCATGAAAATCATTGAGAAAACGCTGTCCTAACCCTATTCACCCCCGTTAATTTATCTTTTTTACCGTTGAGAAAATTGTAAATGATTAATTCGTTTTACCTCCGTTATAACGCAAAGAGTTAACGCGGAGTTTGTCTGCGACCCCGTGCTGATGGTACCGAAGCGAATAAGTGGGCGGAGAAAACGGTGTGAACTCGATATAGCCTACATACAAATATCGTAAAGTGTATACAGATCTTCCATGCACCGGGCGTTCTATCTCAGATCTTCTCGGTGCCTAGCAGCAAGTATCACGGTGCTCTCTTGATCATAAATTATTTCAATGCACCTAGAACACGCGAGATTCTATACATGCTATGCAAACACACACACACATATACTCATACGTATGCACAAGTATTATTTACGACTCTTGGCCTCCGCAGCATCCCTCCTCCATTCCCGCCCTCCTTTCTCACTCATCTCTCTACTCATCGCTGCAACGATGTCTCCACACATAAATTCGCACACAAGCGCACAGTTACTCATTCTCATGTTCCTCGGTTTTTCCCGTCCTGTACCCCTCGGCGGCGTCGCTCGCCGTTCCTCAAACAACACCACCACCGTGTGGTGTAGGTGCAGCCTAGTACCAAGTGGCAAGCAGCAGAAGCAGCAGCAAGAGAGATCCGACGCGGGGGGATTCGCACAACACGGTGCCGGCGCGCTTCTAGGATATACGATTACATCATGGCATAAACAGCCGGTAATAGTGGCTCAAGGTCTATCGTGCGCATGCGGCAAAACGACGAGATGAAAGAAAAAATAAAGAGAGAGAGAGAGAGAGGGAGAGAGAAGGAGAAGGGCTATGTGAATAAATGCGGATGCTTTTAGTGCATGTGCAAGCGAGATCAGCAAACAGCGGAGTATCTCTTTGCAATTCTTTTACTAGAGAGAAAGAGAGAGAGACTTTGCCTCTCTCTCTCTCTCTCTTTCTCCTTCTCTGTTCCTTTCTTTCTGCTCTCTCTTTCTCCCTGCTCTTTGGACGAATTTTCTCTCTCCCATTCTCTTTATCTCTCTTGGTTCGTTCTTCTTTCCTTTTACTCATCGCACCTTGTGCAAAACAGGCCAATATATATGTGACACAGGACCTGTACATACGTACGATAAAGTAGTTTTGCATTCATTCGTTACAGGCATGCGCAAACGCCCCCGATTAAGTAACGAGACGTGTCTCAATGAGAATCAATTACCGTAGCTGCGCCTCGGTGTCGAATAAATGGCAAGGGAGAAAACAACAAAATAACTTGAATAAAAGAAGAGACGATGACACGTGTGTGGCGACGCAAACACTCGCCGTTTGAACCTTTGATCCGATCTGCACAGCCAGTACGAACAAACGCAAAGTGTTTGTTTCGACGGGTTATTCTTAACTATTGACGCGTCTCGCATAATAGTCCTGATAACGATGGAAAATTGATGCTGCTTGGTTTTGTAATGGGTGATAAATGAACGAGAGGAAATTGGCAAATTAATGGGCGAAAAGAATGACTATGAATTTCAAAAAGTTTTCGGAGCAGCGTGGTTTGAGTAATGTTTGTTTAGATTTGCACTCTTGTTGGAATTAACGTGAAATTAGGAAGGAGCAGAAAGTAGAGTCGAAGACACTTAGCAATTTACATAGAGAATGCAGAGCTTGTTACGATTTGCTAGAAGATCGATATTCATTTTATAATAACGGTGACAATTTGGTTTTCCGGAGATTCTTGTTGGAATAAAAAAAAATGTATACACAGGAATATCGAGACGTTAGAAATTAGTGAAACTTAGAATTTTTCGTAAAATTGCTACGGGTTTTGTTGAGGCTTTAGCTCGTACAATTTTTGGAGTATCAAGTGAAAAGTACTCAAATGAATTGGATACCATTAGAGAATATTTAGTATTGAATTTGGAGAAAATTTATCGAGGCGTTGTAAATTTATGGAATTTTGAATTTTTCGTAAAATTACTACGGGTTTTGTTGAGGCTTTAGCCCGTACAATTTTTGGAGTATCTTTAATTTTTCGTAAAATTACTACGGGTTTTGTTGAGGCTTTAGCTCGTATAATTTTTGGAGTATCAAGTGAAAAGTACTTAAATGAAGTGGATACCATTACAGAATATTTAGTATTGAATTTGGAGGAAATCGATCGAGGCGTTGTGAATTTATGAAATTTTGAATTTTTCGTAGAATTGTTACGGGGGTTTGTTGAGGCTTTAGCTCGTACAATTTTTGGAGTATCAAGTGAAAAGTACTCAAATGAATTGGATACCATTAGAGAATAGTTAGTATTGAATTTGGAGAAAATTTATCGAGGTGTTGTAAATTTATGGAATTTTGAATTTTCCGTAAAATTGTTACGGGTTTTGTTGAGGCTTTAGCTCGTACAATTTTTGAAGTATCAAGCGAAAAGTACTCAAATGAATTGGATACCATCAGAGAATATTTAGTATTGAATTTGGACAAAATCGATCGAGGCGTTGTAAATTTATGGAATTTTGAGAATTTCGTAAAATTGCTACGGGGGTTTGTTGAGGATTTAGCTTGTACAATTTTTGGAGTATCAAGTGAAAAGTACTCAAATGAATTGGATACCATTAGAGAATATTTATTATTGAATTTGGAGAAAATTTATCGAGGCGTTGTAAATTTATGGAATTTTGAATTTTTCGTAAAATTGCTACGGGGGTTTGTTGAGGCTTTAGCCTGTACAATTTTTGAAGTATCAAGCGAAAAGTACTCAAATGAATTGGATACCATCAGAGAATATTTAGTATTGAATTTGGAGAAAATCGATCGAAGCGTTGTGAATTTATGAAATTTTGAATTTTTTGTAAAATTGCTATGGATTTTGTTGAGGCTTTAGCTCGTACAATTTTTTGAATATCAAGTGAAAAGTACTCAAATGAATCGGATATCATCAAAGAATATTTAGTATTGAATTTGTAGAAAATCGATAGAGGCGTTGTGAATTTATGAAATTCTGAATTTTTCGTAAAATTGCTACGGGGGTTTGTTCAGGCTTTAGATCGTACAATTTTTTGAGTATCAAGTCAAAACTTGTCAAATGAATTGGGTACCATCAGAGATTATATAGTATTGAATTTGGAGAAAATCGACCGAGGGGTTGTAAATTTTTGGAATTTTTATAAAATTTCTACGGGAATTTGTTAAGGCTCGTATAATTTTTAGTCTATCGGATAAAAACTTCTTACATGAATCAAGTAATATAAAAAAAATGTAATATTAAATTTGGAGAAAATCGATCAGGGCGTTGTAAATTCATGGAATTTTGAATTTTTCGTAAAATTGTTACGGGGGTTTTTTTTTTAAGGCTCGTACAATTTTTGGTCCATCAGACTGTGTAACTAAAAAAGTTGTACACTCTGATTTTGATTCTATCCATCAAATTATCCACGATAATGCTGTATATTTTCTCGTCGAGCAACGAAGCTCTGCAATCCATGGGCAGGGAATCCGGGACTTAAAGAAAAAACGGCAAAAAAAAAAACAATACTTCCTCACGATTATTCGCTATGTCTGACCGTGCAAGTCCTTTTCTACTGGAAAACGGCGAGGCCGCGAGTAGAACAGCCGTTAATACGCACGCAGCAGGGGTACATACCTCTTGTGTTCACGGACCACTGGCATTCGATCTTGTTCGACGCGTTTCATACCGCAGACCCGGCGAGAACGAACCGATCGGCGCGCAATGAACGCTGGATTACGAGGGGCACATTGCAGCCTTCCGCTCTGCTGCAACGAGCTCGAGAATCTCTCTCTTTCTCTCTCTCTCTCTCTCTCTCATCTTTCATTCTCTCATTCTCTTGGTTGTACAACACACCATCAGCAACATCGTCCAACGCGCTTCGTGCCGTACCGCGCCTAATGGCGATTTATCAAACGCGCTTTAATATCGCATCGTACGATGGGGATCGAGCAGACAGAGATCAGAGTGTTTGTGTATTGGTGTGTATACGATCGAATATGATTATACGTATACGTGCCAGTAAAGATATTATTATGCAGCGTGCATATTTATGAGGAAAAGGGGGGGAAAACGAAGTGGAAAGAGAATTTAGTGTTATTAAAACGAAAAATAATTTTCAAAAATAATTCCCAACCAAATGAATTCTCGAAAAATTCAATTACAACGTAACGATGAGTTAAAATTGAATTTTTCAATTTCTATAAAATTTTCTATTCAATTATTACTTGTTATAATAAATAAATATTTCATTACATAGTTTTCCCTATGGGGAAATGCTTTGAGCATTGTGTGAAATGTCGAGGAAGCTGTATCGAAACTTTCAACTGGCAACTATTCTTTTTCTCGCAAGATGGCTCGGTGACACCGAACGTTTGGTTCCGATGAAACTTGCCTTATTGTTCGATGAACGATTTGTACCAAAAAAAAAAAAAAAAAACAATTGCAGTTCCTTCAAGAACCAATCAGGTACGGTAAAAATTCCGACGTAGCAAATAATATTTTGTTCCTCCTTGTCGTACAGTGACATTATCGACGGGTCATCGACTTGTGACAGTACCATCGATCGTTTTATTTACTGTCAATTGATGCCCAAACATGTGTAGAAATTATTCGAAAGAAAAAACGAAAATTCAACATTTATTTTATTCAGC
Source organism: Oxytorus armatus (assembly GCA_958009045.1). Taxonomy (NCBI): domain Eukaryota; kingdom Metazoa; phylum Arthropoda; class Insecta; order Hymenoptera; family Ichneumonidae; genus Oxytorus; species Oxytorus armatus. Next base: position 17,649,025 of record OY253748.1, read on the forward strand.
TGTGATCTCTTTTGAGAATCCTCTACGATCTTACGATCTGTAAAGTTTTGAGGATTTCAATTCGTCGACGAATCCTCCATTTGCGCCATTCATGGTACCATGGGATTGAGTAGGAATTGTTCAATAACCTAAGTAACGTCTTCTAGTGAGAAGAAAAAAAGGATCTCTGACGAGGTGCAATAGTCGACTCTCGCGCACACTGCCAAATTCCATCGCACATCCTCATCCCCTCCCCCCAAGCCAACTCCCTCTCTCTTCATTACGCCACTCCGCGGGTGGTGGGGGGTTGCCGTCTATCCTCTCTCTCTCTCTCTCTCTCTCTCTCTCTCTCTCTCTCTCTCTTTCTCATCACTGGCAGTGTCGTAGTTTATTCGTTGAACCCTTTAAAAATAGTCGTTCATTCAAGGATCTCGCGACGCCAGACGCAGGCTAGACACCCGAGAAGAGACGTTATATACTACAGACCTATAAGTATATATATATATATATATATATATATATATATATATATATATGTATGTATATGTTACATATGTATGGACGTGCATACGGGCGACGGATAGGCATTTTAGTCGCGCACGCGTCTTGCCAAACTCTCTCTCTTTCTCTCTCTCACACACTCGAGTCTCTTACGAGTCTCTTATTCTCACTCTCGGTACATACATCACGCAATGCTTTGACGCATTCGCTCACGTACCGGCGCATTGCACGCCCAATCACGCGCGCCAACGAGTCCGTGAATTAGGGAACTAACGGCGCAACGGTACTTGTATTACGAAATTTCTCAGTAAACGAGGCTGAAAATCTTACATTGTTTAAACCATTTTGTTTCATCATCATTGACAAAATATTCGTCGCTGCTAAGCACTTCGATGCTTCGTTGACGAAGCAAGCTTTCGGGAGGGGTGGCACGGGGGATGATTTTGTGAAGTTAATATGCAAATTTTTATTATACAGTTTTGTTTTTTTTTTACTTCGAGCTCAATTAAAGATTGGCTCGTTAATGTGGAAAATAGGGTTAGACGGTTCAAAAAATCGATTTTTTTGTATTTCATAAATTGTTAGTAAAACTATTGAAAAATATGTTCCCAAAATTTTGAATGAAAATTCCGACTCCTTCTATTGTTATAAGCCATTAAAGTGAGTGGCTCTCCTTCGGGCCTCGAGCGCGCTATTTTTTCACACGCGTTTTTCTGAAAATGACTTTTTTTGAACTTGCGTACACGCTAGTTCGAAAAGCTTTCAACCAATCGTTTTGAAAATTGGCAGTTACTTTCTTCATAGTATTGCGCTCTATATGAACCTAAAATCGGAATTTTATCATTATTTTAAATAATTTTTTTTTTGCAAATAAAGTAGTAAAAAATGGCAAAAAATCATGCTTTTTTGTTTTGACCCTTGTAAAAAATTCAATTTTCTATTTTTTTTATAGCATTTAGGTTCATATAGAAGAGAGACATATAATAAAAGTAAATTCCAACCTCGTTTGATTTCAGATGAAAATTGCGGCTTCCGGAATGTACGCAAAATGCTGAGTCTGATTGTGACCTGCAATACGGGGTCGCTAATATATTCGGTGTTTTTCAAGGAAATTCTTCAAAAAATTTATAATTTGTACTTAAATATATGTATAAAATATTCTCAAAGTTTCAATAAATTATATTCATTTTTTATACTATAAAAAAATTCATGAAAATCATTGAGAAAACGCTGTCCTAACCCCATTTCCCCCCTCAATGTAGAAATTAAATGAAATTGACTTTGATCTAACGGCACGTTTGTTAATTTTTATTCGTTGGGAAGAATTCTGTCAATTTTATCATTGCTCGTATCCCGTGATGCATTTACGTTCGTTAATTTTCTTTATTCGCACATTATATACGATATATAAATGGCTAAATGGGGTCGTGGGATTTTTGATCCGTAAACAAGCAAATTTTTCATCGACTTTCAGAATTTGATAATGATAATAAGAATAATAACGAAAATTATTGTTTGAGACAGGTCAGGAGTATAAAGATAGTTTGAAAAATGACATTCAAACGTTCCGATTAAGGGACTATACGCAGTTGAAAATTTCAAAAAATCGATTTTTTTTAATGCATTTTCGGAATTTACATATATCTGAGTATATTCTCTGAAAATTTCAAATCGATCCGGCAAATATTCTTGGAGATACATGCATATTTGTAAGGACGCTCGGAGCATTACAAAGTAGGCGGCCTAAGCTTCGAACGCGTTTTTCTCAAAACGGTGTACTCAAAGTCGGTGAGCACGATTTCTCAAAAACGGCTCAACCGATCGGTCTGCAATTTTAACACAACCTTCTCAGATATATTCTTCGAGTATTGATCGAAGGAACAACATTTCCGATAATTATTTCGATTTTTTTTAAACAATTCAACGAAAAAAATTTGGTCGAAAATTGGATTTTTTTCTCTTTGGAGCCGACATTTTGTCAAAAATTAAAATTTCGACTGTTGCTTCGATCAATACCTAGATTCATCTATCCGCTAATAGAATCTTTTTGGTTTTTTTATTTTAAATAATCCCAACCGGAGGTATCGTGCTCACAGCCAGACACCTTTTTTTTAGAGGAGCTCCCGGAGATCGGCTATAGCGGCTTTAAAAATCATTATTTTTACAAATGAAAAATATGAAAATAAAGTTAAAAATTACCACAATACGTATATAAATTTTAGGTTAATAAATAAAAATGTCTTTCCAGGAAAAATTATGGAAAAATCGACTTTTTTCGGTCTCCTGACTGCGTATAACTCCTTAAGGGGGGAAATAGAGTTAGACGGTTCAAAAATCGATTTTTTTTTAATTCCATAAATTGTTAGTGAAACTATTGAAAAATATGTTCCCAAAATTTTAAATGAAAATTCCGACTCGTTCTATTATTATAAGCCATTAACGGCGGGGTAGGGTTTTAAAGGCGAAAAAAAGCATATTTTTATGATTTTTTTGCGGCGACATGAGTAATATAATTTTATTAAATATAATTGCATATTATTGTACAACTATTAAAGTATCTCAGAAAAAAATTTCAATGAAAAATATTGATAAATAAGCCGGTGACGTTGAATCTCCAGAGGCGCCTTGAAAAAAAGTGGTTTTGCGGTGAACATTATAACTCGTTACCGGATCATGTGGACCAAAAAAATTGATATGCATTTTAAAGGTGATGTATTTCTCGAGGTAATCAGGAAGAGTTGTTTTTTTTGTTCTATTTTTTGCAGCACTTGGAAGTGAAAAACGCAATTTTAGCTCAAAAAATCGCGCTTAATTTGTTATTAAAAAATTGAAAAATTGAAAAAAAAAAAAACTCCTCCTGATTACCTGTTGATTTATGTGAAGAAGTAATGTTTAAATTTTCAAAAGGATCGGTTCAGTAGATTTTGAGTTCTAATGTTCACAAACTTCAAAAATTACGTTTTCGGGAAAATCGATTTAAAGTTTTTTATACGTGAAAATCAGGTATCACGGCCGGTCGTTTGAAACGCTGTAACTCCGTTAGTTTTACTCCGATTGACTTAAAATTTCTACACAATATTCTCGACATATTGTTCATTCAGAAAAAAAATATAAAAAAAATGCAAAAAAAATAATTTTAAAACCCTACCCCCCCTTAAAGTGAGTAGCTCTCCTTCAGGCCCCGAGCGCGCCACGTGTATAACCGAGCGGTCACTATTTTTTCAAACGCGTTTTTCTGAAAACGACTTTTTTTTCGAACTTGCGTACACGCTAGTTTGAAAAGTTTTTAATCAATCGTTTTGAAAATTGGCAGTTACTTTCTTCATAGCATTGCGCTCTATATGAACCTAAAATCGGAATATTATCATTATTCAAAATAATTTTTTTTTGCAAATAAAGTTGTCCAAAAAGGCAAAAAATCATGCCTTTGTTTTGACCCCTTTAAAAAATTCAATTATCTATTTTTTTGATAGCATTTAGGTTCATACAGAAGAGAGATATATAATAAAAGTAAATTCCAACCTCGTTTGATTTCAGATGAATATTGCGGCTTCCAGAATGTACGCAAAATGCTGAGTCTGATTGTGACCTGCAATATGGGGTCGCTAATATCCCCGGTGTTTTTCAAGAAAATTCTTCAAAAATTTTATAGTATATACTTAAATATATGTATAAAATATTCTCAAAGTTTCAATAAATTATATTCAATTTTTATACTATAAAAAAATTCATGAAAATCATTGAGAAAACGCTGTCCTAACCCTATTTCCCCCCTTTAATACATTAATTTTATTACAGTAATACATACGGATTGAAAACATCGGGACGCGAGTCAGTTGGAAAAAAAAATTCACACAACTTTGTGCCTCTGACTCCTCGCCAACGGGACATTCCAAAAATATGTACCACTTATGTCAGACACGAGCCTCCGCGACAGTTATTTTTATAAATTCCTTCGTTTCTCATGGCACGCGTTATAGATATATTTATAATACTTATATCGTACGCGCATTACACATATGTGAGATTCCAACGGATTTTTGGTTACCGAATTTTTTTTTTGTTTTTTTTTTTTTTCGAGAACGTTTAATATACCTTGTTGATAAATGGAGATTGAAGTTTGATTTGCTTTGAACAATTTGTTTCATTACCTTGAGTGTTTGAGCTTATGAGGAGAATTTCCCTTCTAGCATTACAAAAAAACAACTGGAAATTTGGTTCCTTTGAAATTGCATTGAAAAACGTGCAAGTTCAAAACTTGCACATTATTGCTTCTTCATTATCTTATCACGCTGAAAATCCTTCGTAAATAAAAATATTTATGGTACCACAGATTGCAAAGTTTTGGTATTCTTCATTGTCGATTTTTTTTCTTTCTCAAAAGCAAGGTTTCGTTTAAAAGTAAGTAAAGTACTTTTAAACGAAAATTTGTTTGAATTGAAGAGCGAATGGTAATTTTTCACAACAAATAAAATAAGCAATACAAAATCTCATAAAAATCCGAATTATACATCGATCTTCACGTAAAATCTTATCAAGGGTCCTCCGGAATGCGGGATGTTTGGAAAATTTGGCAAACGCACACACAAGTTCAGATGTTTTATTACGAAATATAATTTTTGAATTTTGATACATTTTGAACAATCTGGCAATGAATATCAACGAATTTGTTTCTTTCTCAAAAGCAAGGCTTCGTTTAAAAGTAAGTAATGTACTTTTAAACGAAAATTTGTTTGAATTGAAGAGCGAATGGAAATTTTTCACAAAAAATTAAATAAGCAATACAAAATATCATAAAAATCAGAATTATACATCGATCTTCACGTAAAATCTTATCAAGGGTCGTCCGGAGTGCGAGATGTTTGAAAAATTTGGCAAACGCACACACAATTCCAGATGTTTTATTACGAAATATAATTTTTGAATTCTGAAACATTTTGAACAATCTGGCAATGAATATCACTGAATTTGTTTTTTTTTCAAAAGCAAGGCTTCGTTTAAAAGTACGTAAAAACGAAGAACTCTCACATATCACCAATGTAGATACGATCTGGCATGACGGAAGTTGATATAATTGTGGAGTCGTTGATACAATTTTGTTTAAATTCCATTTTCTCATAACCGGTAGTACATAAGGTCATGGAACTTGATACGATAATAGTAAATTGTGCTGCAGTCTCATTGAAAAAAAAAAAAAAAAAAAAAAAAACGTATGTTCTCAAAAAATAGGGTGGCAAAAAGTTTCTGATGGAATGCCTCAAATATATAACTACTTGTATGAAATAAGACGCCGTTTCCTTTCTTCTATATCTATACGCGAATGAATATACGTATATAATATGGGAATGAGGAGGAGGAAAGATTCGATTCCGTAGCTCGCCAAGCTCGCGTTGCCAAGAATTTCGTTTTTGATTTGAGAACTCTGAGCGCTGCAAAGAAATCCACTCCGCTCGTGTGTGTTCTCCCGGAACTTCGTGAGTCGAAAAGTTATATGCGCGTGGCTCTCGGCGGATTCTCTTAACGGACGATTTTGATTTTTTTTGTTCCTCCGCCATTCCCGCTGTAAATACAGCGAATTTCGGTGTATACACGCACGTATACACGTTTTGTCACTGTATATTATTAGGTTCGTTCGTTTTTTCTCCTTTTTTTTCCTTCACGCGACAGGAACGCAGCAGTTTTTGGGAAATATATCTGCTAGACGTACAGAAGTGGCGAGTTCAGTGACCCGATGCCGTGTGCGCGACCTGTGACCCGGTAATTTTCGGCTTCACATTTATGTATATATATATATCGAAAGTCCGCAGTCACGGAACTACCGAAATGCATGTGTGTATACGAGTGTATCCCATCCTTATTTCTCACACATTCCACACAAACTCGACCTACGTCTGAACCCCTGGTATTTTGTCCGGGATTTTTTTTAATTCTTATTTCACCTCTGAAAGGCTTTTAGAATTTTTTACAATTTTTCACGATACCCGTTATTTAATAATAATTTTTTAAAGTACATTATGGACGAAGCAAGATGGTTGAGCAAAATTAAACTTTACTTCCACATAGAGGAAGCTTTGTTAACGTGAAAAAAAACAAAGAAAAAATTTGATTTCCAATGTTGATATGTTTAAAACGTACCGACATATCTAAAACTCACATGTGCAGAAAAAATGTCCGTGCTTGTGTGTGTATGTGATAGGCTCAAAAGATTCAACGTTGTTGTATCTCGAGAACGCCTCGTTTAAACTTCTTATTTAAAATGAACACCCGACTGTTGAGCGGCAGGCAATTCCATTGGGTTTCTGATGGAGTAAATAAAAAGTTTACCCATGGCAAATACGGTAGAATGTAGCTAAGACGTCTGCGGGCTCAATGGAAGTTACGTAAGGGGTGGTTGAGGGAAAATGGAAAAAAATGGAATTTGGAAGGGACATACGTAAAAACCCGAAAGGATGTGCGTTGGTACAAAGAAAAGAATTAAGATAAATGAATAAACAGCTGCCGGAAATTCGAAGGAAAATTTTGGTACCGGTCATTCACGGGTTCATATGGTGCTCGATTTTTGGAAAGAAATTTCCCGCGTATATCTGTCTACCAAGTGCACGATGACGCACCCTAAAGCGCGCGGCACGTCGCTGTATTGCTCTCTCTCTCTCTCTCTCTTTCTCCCTCTTTCACTCTGCTTCTATCGTTGCTTGTGCTGGTCGATGCCCCAGTATACCGTGCACTTGGCACCATTTCTCTCTGCGTGTATCCCGAGCCTACCCCGATATGCCTACCTTCACTTCTCTCGCCCTCGGCAATGCAACCCCCGCCTTCTCCCTCGTGCTAACACATTTTCCACACTCTTCCAACCATTCTTCGTTCCTCACTGCCTCCCGCGGCATCCCTTCGTATATCCCACTTCGCGCTGTACCACTTCAACGGCCTCGTATATACCATGTGCGCGTCATAAATGTCAGCTTTTCCTGGACACTTTACTTTCAACTTTCAATCGTTTCTCGTTAACTCTTTATATATCGTTTCCTTTATCGAATGTTTGTCAAGCGTTTAGTAAGTAATTCTGTGTCGTGTGCGTGTCAACAATTATTACTCATATACAGTGGGTCGAAAAAGTATTCATACACCTTGTTTTTGTTTGCGATAACTTTATAGACATAAGCGATACGCAAAGAAAGCCAATTTTATTTAATAATACTTCAAGTGCAGAGATAAACTGCAAATGGAGAATTTTTTCCCAGGAATAATAGAAGAATTATGCGAAAAAAACGAAAATTTTCGGGCAACAAAAGTATTCATACACTTACGATTATAGTGAAAACCTACATCGTCATAGTTGTTAATTATAACTAATATTTGATGTGCATCCCTTTTGCTTCAATTATCGCCTCGAGTCTCTTAGGCATGGATTCTACTAGCTTTTGCGTTGTTTCTTTTGCTATTTTCGTCCATTCTTCTAAAAGCACTCTTTGGAGATCGGATTTGTTTGTTATTTTTCTTTTTCTAATTTCTACATCCACCAAGTGCCATAAATTTTCAATAGGATTGATGTCCGGAGATTGCGGTGGTGTAATCAATTGTTTGCGGACATTATAGCGTAACCATTCCCTCGTTTTCATGGCAGTATGTTTCGGGTCGTTATCTTGTTGGAAGTAGAAATTTCCATCAAGGCCCATTTTATCTACACTTGCTTTCAAATTGCTGCGCAACACGTCGATATACTTCTGGGCATTCGTTGTACCATCTATAAAAGCCAGATTACCAACGCCATAATATACCATACAGCCCCAAACCATGACGCTTCCTCCGGCGTGCTTTACAGTCGGTATTAAATTTTTCTGCTGGAGCTCGCTATTTGGTTTCCGCCAGACGAATTTTTTTCCATCGGACCCGAAGATGTTAAAGTTGGATTCATCCGAGAATACGACGAGTTTCCAAAAGTCTATAGATTTTTTTACGTAGGTTTTTGCGAAACCTAAACGTTTTTCTCGATTTATATTATTAATTAATGGTTTTTTGCGGGCAGTTCTGCCGTATATTTGGGCAGAATGCAAAACGTTTCGAATAGTTTGGGGACACACGCTCTTCCCCGATGTTGACGCGACATCATTCGCTAAACTGCGAGCCCTTGTGAATGGTTATTTTGTAGCCTCTGTAACAATACTCCGACGCTCTCGTACTGTTAGTATTCTCAGTCGACCGGTTCGTGGCTTATTTTCTGTGCTGTTTGTTCTTTCGTATTTTTTTATTATATATTGCACTGTTGCGAAACTTAGATGTAGTTCTTTACTAATTTTACGATAACTTTCACCGTATTTCCGAAGAAAAATCACTCTATCTCGCATGGATATTGATATTTCGCGTTTCTTTGCCATCATGTCTGTTCGGAGTTTGAAGATCTCCTACCGCATGGAATAGGTCAAAACCATTGTGTAAACGAAGACTTGTTTACATTGTACGCAGAGGTCAGACCGTCCGTGAGTGAATATCGGGGTTTAGCAGCTCAATCGTAACTGTACGAATACTTTTTTGGCCCGAAAATTTTCGTTTTTTTTGCATAACTCTTCTATTATTCCTGGGAAAAAATTCTCCATTTGCAGTTTATCTCTGTACCTGATGTACTATTAAATAAAATTGGCTTTCTTTGCGTATCGCTTACATCTATAAAGTTATCGCAAAAAAACAAGGTGTATGAATACTTTTTTGACCCACTGTAGATCAACGTTTCTGACAATTTTTTTCCATAACTTTCATATGTCAATGTTTTGAAAATGTGTGAAATGTTCGGAAACTCAAAACGTAGGAAAAAACCACACTTACAACAAATTTTCGCATCGATGTTTTTGTGTGTGTTTCACGAAGTGTCAGGCCCTTTTGTTCGATACAATTTTCGTGACGTTTCGAACAACTCGTACAAATTTTGCACGATAGTGACATTTTTCAAAAAATAATTTCCGACAATATCGTAATTTCCAACTATCAGGCTAAAATCTTTGATACAAATGAATTATCGTCGAATGCGGTTGGTTGTCGAATTTGGGGAACATTGATCGAGGCATTGTAAATATATGAAATTTTGCGAAAAATTGCTATAAGTATTTGCTAAGGGTATGTTAAGGGTTGTCAAGGGTATTGTTGGGTATCATAGAAGGATATTTGAAACTAGATTTAGAGAAAATCAATAAAAGCATCCACATTTAAAGTAATTTCAATTTTTCGAAACATTGAAAATACTGTAAATAAAAAATTTATTTACATTAAAAATCAAACATACCTTACACTATCAAGAACTAAAAATGATAAAAATTGTGCGAATTGAAACTTTTCTATTGCTTCATCATTATTTTTGCCCATGCACAAAAACTTCCTTTATTAAGAATCCAAAGTTGAAAAAGTCTCATGTTCATAGAGGAAAATTTGTGAATACGAAAAAATTATGAAGAAACAAATATTTGCAAGTTTCAATTTGCACAATTTGTTTCAAATTTCCATGCGGATGTATGTGTATGTGTCTGATGAGACCGCAAAAATTAAAGGTTAGTAACTTTGGAACGGCTTAACCGATTCGTCTGAATTGTTGCGCGGAACTAAAACCACCCTTTGTCAGATGTAACATTCGTGCAGATTGATCAACTAGTGGATATTATGGAATTAAAAAAATTATCAAAAAATGAAGAAATAATGAGGAAGAAATGTGCAATTTTTAATTCTTATTTTGCAAATAAAGTTTTCAATAATGGCAATAAATCATGCTTTTTTGTTTTGACCCCTGTAAAAAATTCAATTTTCTATTTTTTTGATAGCATTTAGGTTTATATAGAAGAGAGACATATAATAAAAGTAAATTCCCACCTCGTTTGATTTCAGATGAAAATTGCGGCTTTCAGAATGTACGCAAAATGCTGAGTCTGATTGTAACCTGCAATATGGGGTCCCCAATATCTTCGGTGTTTTTCAAGGAAATTCTTCAAAAATTTTATAGTATATACTTAAATAAAATAAAATATTCTCAAAGTTTCAATAAATAATATTGATTTTTTATACTATAAAAAAATTCATGAAAATCATTGAGAAAACGCTGTCCTAACCCTATTTCCCTCCTTAAAAAGCCGTCAATTACGAATTTTCATTCGAACGTTAATTTGATACTAATATTGAAATTCGTCCAACTTCATAAACCAAAAATTACGAAGTATAATGGAAATTGAATTGGTTTTTGTTTTCCTTCTCCCGTACATTAAATCTGCACTTTTGTAATTCTCTGTTAAATAAATGTTCGTTGTTGTGCAAGCCTTGACTCAACTAGGCACCCGAAAAATGTCGGTAAAATCGATAAAGAGCTCCTTAGTTGCACAACAAACCCTAAATGTTGTGCTGGTTAATCGATATTTTTCGTCTATCCTTGGTAAAAAAAAATCGATAGAACATTATTAACGATGTCTACCTTACCGAGCAAGGATTTCGATTGAAGTTAAATTAAATTCGCCCAAATGAAATGTCAATAGATATCAAAAAAGCTTTCGAACAAATTGACGAAAGCAGTTCCGAGAATTATTCCGAAAGAAACTCGATGATTATATTGCTCGTAACACATTATGCACGTTGCATTCACGTCGGGACTACCTCAATGGGAGGGTTGGAGGAAGAAAAAAAAGAAAAAAAAAGTCGAAGAGTTCAAGCCCCTCGGTTATGTAGCTATACAGTGGCGTTGCTGACGCTTCGACAAGTGGTGGGATGACGGGCAAAGAGTACGAGGGTTATATAGGGGTGCGGACGAGGTGTTCTATAGCAACGTTATACATTTTCTCGTATGGCGTGTGCATCGTGTGGCACTCGCGGGACTCGCCCATCTCGTGTCCTACATTTCGCAATACTGCCTGCTACTGTTACTGCAATTCTCACACATAGGCGTATACAGACAGGCTAACACGTAGAGAGAACGTAGCAACCTACGTAAGTAAACCTAGGATCGATCGTTTCCAGTGCTTTCAGAGTTGGAAAGAGACAGAGAGAGAGAGCGAGTGAGAGAAAGAGAGGGTGAAGGGAGAGAACGGAGAGAGAGAGAGAGAGAAGAGTTTCTTTGCCTATAATATATGTACCAAGAAGCATGGCAGAGCCTCGGGTTCCACAGACCGAGACTATGAATAATTACAAGGAGTCTAATAATAATAATGACTGTCTGCGGAGTTTGAATAATGGCTTAAGGAGTTACAGGTGTGGTAACCCACTCGTTTCTGTATATGCCGATGTCGACACATATATACTCGATCCAAACTCACGATAGTAATACACACACACACACACACACACACATACGAGGTCTGTTAAAAAAGTATCGCGAATTTTGAATTTCCGCGGGCTACGTATATCCGATTTTCGATTTTTTTGTGGCGTTAGGTTGGTACACATGTCCCTCACTTATGCTGAAAAAATCGTCCTTTTTGAATGTTTAGTTAATTGTTGACAGCCGTTTTGGTTAGACACGTTTTGGCTTGTCTTCGATTTTTGCCTATTCCAAAAAATGGATCAAAGAATCTGTATCACATTTTGTGTGAAAAATAAAATTAAGTACGCGGACGCATTCCCAATGTTGACTGTGGCATATGATGAAGCTACCTTGGACCAAAGCAACGTTTATCAGTGGTACAAAAAGGTTCTCAGAGGGCCGAGAAGATGCGAACAACGAAACGCGTTCCGGACGCCCGAGCACATCAACAACAGACGAAAACATTGATGAAGTGAAGAAAATAATATTGGCCAATCGTCGAATCACCGTTAGAGAAGTTGCTGAGGAACTTAACATATCGATTGGCTCGTGCTATTCGATTTTTACCAATGATTTGGGCATGAGACGGGTCGCCACGAAATTCGTGCAAAAATTGCTCAATTTCGAACAAAAACAGTGTCGCGTTAACATTGCTAAGGAGCCGTTGGACTCGGTCCGCCACGAACCAAATTTGCTCCGGAGGGTCATAACTGGTGGCGAATCATGGGTTTATGGTTATGACGTGGAAACTAAAGCTCAACTCGTCGCAATGGAAGCTGCTTTTTTGGAATAGGCAAAAATCGAAGACAAGCCAAAACACGTTTAACCAAAACAGCTGTCAACAATTGAGGCCGTAGTCTGGTCTAGAGCGAGATTTTTGACGTCATTTTTAATGTGCAATAACGTTTAAACCGTTGAAGTTGTCTTGATGAAAATTTACACGTGCATATATTGATCCTTAGAGGATACTTGTACATTAAAAAAAAAAATTATTTTAAATATTTTCATGTAGTTTTTTGCCTTGTTGCACCATGGTGCGCCAAAATCGGCGCCCACTCTGGACGATGTTGTATGCATCTGAAAAAAAAAAAAAAAATATACAGGGTGAGGCACTAACTGTTGCCACGTAGAATAACTCCGAAAGTACGATAGTAGTAGAAAATATTTAGAAACACAAGTTGCATGGGACAACGGGGGCTATCATATGGCGTTAGTTTTTTGTTGCTAGGTGAAGTCGCATCGGAGATTTCAAGGTCAACTTTGTTTTTTTTAGATAGAATGGTATGTTTTGGTACTTATTTTCTGATATGGGCTATCGAGACGAATCAAATGATATTAAAAAAACATTTGTTTGCTTTTTTTTTATTCAAAAAATTTGACGCGAACTAACACAAGGATCTCGAACCACAGTGGCAAGAATACCAATTTCCGTTTCTTCGTTAGTTACTTCCTTTTGTCGGTTATTTTTCCGACGGGTTAAGGATCCAGTTGTTCTCAATTTATTGTACAACATTTGAAATGTACGGCGTGTAGGGCGAGAACGTTCAGGATATCTTTCAGCGTATAAGTCTCTAGCTCTCACTGAATTTTTCTGACATTCTCCGTAAACTAGAAGCATATCAGTTAGTTCTTCAAAAGAATACGACATCATTTACATTCGCTTGATGCGATGATACTGGTCTTATCATTCTTACTATCGTTGTCTCGTACAAGACACAATACAATGTAATACATTGTACGATACAATGTAATGTAAATGTGCGTTAATAGTAAATATTTACTAAATACGGCGTTTTCATCAAACCTAAAATGTACTGTGTAAATACACGGTCAAATTTTGCACGATATGCGATAGAGAACAAATTTTTTTTTAACAAAAAAAAATAAAAAAAAATTAAAAAAAACATCATTGGATTCGCCTCGATAACCGCTACCAGAAAGTAAGTACCAAAACATAGCATTCTATCTAAAAAAACAATGTTGACCTTGAAATCTCCGATGCGACTCCACCTAGCAACAAAAAACTAACGCCATATGATAGCCCCCGTTGTTCCATGCAACTTTTGTTTCAAAAAATTGTCTACTACTATCGTACTTTCGGAGTTATTCTACGTGGCAACAGTTAGTGCCTCACCCTGTATATATTCTCATTCTGTATGAGTATTCTGAGCACTGGTAGCAGAATTGGTACTTAAAAAAAAATTTTTATTGAGTCGAACAATAATTTTGCCGACATTTTATAACTCGTCGAATAATGAAATATCATTAATACAAGTTTAACAGGCCGCCATTTTGTCAAAAATTTCTTTTAAGTACCAATTCTGCTACCAGTGCTCAGAATACTTATACAGATTGAGAATATATATATTTTTTTTTTCAGATGCATACAAAAAGATGCAAAAAAATCGAAAATCGAATATACGTAGCCCGCGGAAATTCAAAATTCGCGATACTTTTTGAACGGACCTCGTGCATACACGCAATAACCGATATCTCTTTTTGCGTTTATTTTACAACCCCTCGTAAAAATTCCCGAGGTCTATATTTTCCAAAACAGTAATCTTCCACTTTTTTATAGTGAAATGTCCCTCTGCATTTAAAATTCCTATCGTATTCTCTCACAAATTGCACATTCTATTCTCCGAGCTGTGCATAATTACGTACAACGTGAAGCAAATGAACAAAAAAAAAATGTTTGATTTTTTATTGAGTAAGGAATAATGGAATAATGATAATGACGCTGATTAAAGAGCCTGAAGACTGTTCTGGAACTTTTTAGGGCCAATTCTCATCATTATTATTATGATTTTACGAGGAGTATGACGGGGACAGTAATAGGAGCAGAGGAGGGGCCGAAGGGATGATCGTTAGACTCACTTGGGACGAGGCTGCGATCGTTTGTCTGCCAAATAGCCGAATTCCACTTTCTCTTCATTTTGGAAAACGAGGGAAAGGGAATCGATGTAACGTGTTGCGGCACAATCCCTCATCGAAAAACGGAATGACCGAGGTGTATCTGGGAGAGAGGTTTGAGGGAGGGCGCGCGTGTGTTCTCGACCATCAAGGAGTTCCAGACGCACGAGGTCAGACAGAAAACGACGAGCCCGCCAGGGGCCGAGGAATTCGTATCGGGCAAAACAATAATCGGACTAAATATCTGTCCAGTCGTGTCGACACGTGCCTGATCTCATTCTGTTTCGTCCAAACACCACGCATATACGTTTCTCCGTCGACTTCATCGGCTCTTTATATATCTCACTCACTTCCTTCTCGTCCTTTTCCTCCCTTCTTCATCCTCCACCCTCGCTTTTCTTGCCTCTGTATATACATCAGCATGTACTAAATGTAGTAAATACCTATTTACGTTGTACATATGTACTTAGTAGCCCGAAGACTATATATAAATGTATATAAGCTTAACTGTTTCCAGTATGGAAGACAGCGGAGCCTCGTGACTGAGCCTCCGGGAGCTTGTCGATAACACCCTTATACGAGACCGAGGGGGATTTGTCCCGTGCTCGTCGTCGCGGGAAACGTCCGTTCCGTTTAGTGTCGGATGAACGAGTCGTCGAACCGAGACACTTTCTTGCGGACACCTCTCGTTACTTTTCAGAAAAAGAGCCATTCTTTGATTAATTCTTTTACAAATAATTCGTCCATTATAAATTCATATTTATCAAAGCGACGCAACGGTCTTTAATTGCATTTGTTTATTCTTCACTACTGCGCGGATGATTATTTTTCTTTAATGATTTGAAAAAAAAAAGAAAAGAAAAAATGAGTTTAATGAAAACAAAGTTTTCATCGTTACTCCGTTACCCGTTATATTTATTTGTTTTTAATGCAATACATTGGGATAGTATTTATTCGTATTATGGAGTACGGAATTAATATTTCGAGTTACAATTGCTGTGGATCAATTAATAAATAAAAATTCATACATTTTAGAAACAAAGTTAATAAACAATGCTGTTTACGATGTAACGCGAGATGCCCATCTCTGTCTCGGAGCTATTGAAACATCAAATATATTTCAAAAGAGAAGATTTCATTATTCTATTGTTGTTGATAATTGAAAAAAAAATTAACGAATTTTCAGTTGTCAATTATCTTACTGCTATAGTTGGGGAGTTTGTTTGTTCGTTTGTTTATTCGAACGCGCTAATCTCAGGAAATACTGATCCGATTTGCAAAATTCTTTTTGCATTAGATAGCCCGTTTATTCGGGAAGGCTTTACGCCATATAACTTTATCCTATGACCGTAATCTTACTATCTTACTATACTATGGCAATTTTTTTTTTTCGACTATTTTTTTTTTTCAGTCCCCACACGAAATTTTGTTGGATATGTCGAAAAAGAAATTCCCTGAAAGTTACAGCCCTTAATATTAATTCTAATTACTTTCCCAAAGCGTGAGAAGATTTTCCATCTAAAATACACGTAAATCGAATTTTTTTTTTTTCAAATTTCTATAACTCAGCCGTATTTTATGCTATCATATTGTACTTGGTTTCGATTTACTCAGAATAAAACAATCTAAAAAAGTGCCTTTTGCGACAAAAGTGTAAATTGTACTAGTGAGTTGGTACAGCTCACTGAAGTTGATTTTTAACCAAAATTCTCGTTTTTTTTGCTGTTATCTCCGAAACAATTAACTTTACGAAAAAAATGTAAATGAAAAATTTGTTGGAAATTTAATTTCCTACAAAAAAGGTCCAATCGACCCAATTGCTTAGATTAATATTTCTTGAGATATTAAACTTTAACTTATGAGTAGTATAAAATTTATAAAATATGAAATATTAAATAATAAAAAAAATAAAAAATAAAAAAAGTTCAATATCTCAAGAAATATTAATCTAAGCAATTGGGTCGATAAGACCTTTTTTATAGGAAATTAAATTTCCAACAAATTTTTCGTTTACATTTTTTTCGTAAAGTTAATTGTTTCGGAGATAACAGCAAAAAAACGAGAATTTTGGGTAAAAATCAACTTGTGACCCGTACCAACGCACCAATACAATTTACACTTCCACCGCAAGAGGCATTTTTTTATATTGTTTCATTCTGAGTAAATCGAAACCAAGAACATTATGATAGCATAAAATGCGGCTGAGTTATAGAACTAAAATATAAAAAAATTCGATTTACTTGTGTCTTAGATGGAAAACCTTCTTACGCTTTGGGAAAGTACTTAGAATTAATATTAAGGGCTGTAACTCTCAGGGAATGTCTTTTTCGACATATCTAACCAAATTTCGCGTGGGGACTGAAAAAAAAACAAAAATAGTCGAAAAAAAAAAAAATAGTCGAAAAAAAATCGCCCTAATACTATACTGTAACAAAGCTGGAGAGTTTGTTTGAACGTGCTAATCTCAGGAAATACTTATCCGATTTGAAAAATTCTTTGTGCATCAGATAGGCCGTTTATTCAGGAAGAAAACGCGAGGCACGGCTAATAATTGATAGTTTTGTAAATGATTCGATTTTTATTAACGATAGCTTCGATACTAAAGGGTGTGTTTGCAAGGAAAATGAAATGATTTCAATGAAAATTCGTTTCTAGGATTTATTGTGTTTAAATTGTTAATGTCGAATTGAACTAAAAAACTTGAAAGTTCCAATACTATCGGGCTTCCGACTTTGTAATTTACGATTTTTGGGATCCTAGAGTAAAACATACGTGGACATTCGTGGTGCATGATATATTTTTTTTAAACCCGAGTCAAAGGGTTAACTTGGGCGTCAGTCAGTCGATACTCTGCTCTCAACACCCCCGGCGAGCTTCGCGAAAGGGGAAGCGAGTTCTGAGAGAAAGAGAGACGGGAAGAAAAAAGAAAAAAAAAAGATATATACATATATATATACTTATAATGCGAAGGGTAGATCGACACCCCTTTCACCCGCTGTTTCATCTGCCCTAAGGCGTACGGGGGTTGCGCGATGAGTTCGCATCATTCCCAGCACAATTTCACGACGACGACGACGACGACGACGAGTGCGCGCGAGGGTTGTGCAAATACTATTTTCCGTACACGACGCCCTCAACCACATCCTCGGACGTTTTAGTCCGATCCACTCGCGTAGGGGTTGTTCACCCCTCGAGGGATGAAAAAAAAAAAAAAAAAAAAAAATCTTCACTTTTCTCTCCACCTCGTGAATTTCAATGTCTTTCTGTAGCATCAGATTCTTTAATTATTTCATTATTGAGAAATTTCATTAGCTTCCATGTAACCTCAATGATCTTGACAATTGCAGGAAATAAAATAAATAATTTTACCATAATTTTACATTTTTGTAAAAAAAGAAAGAAAACAAAATTATACATGCACTTGTTCTGAAGGATAAAATTCGTATTAATTTAACTCTGATTGTTGGAAAAATCAAATCAATCAGTTTGTAACACCGCTGCAGTATCGCCGTTTGATTTTTCTTTATTTTAAGGGGGGAAATAGGGTTAGGCGGTTCAAAAAATCGATTTTTTTCAATTTCATACATTGTTAGAAAAACTATTGAAAAATATGTTCCCAAAATTTTAAATGAAAATTCCGACTCGTTCTATTGTTATAAGCCATTAAGGGAGGAAATAGGGTTAGGACAGCGTTTTCACAATAATTTTCATAAATTTTTTTATAGTATAAAAAATGAATATAATTTATAGAAACTTTCAGAATATTTTATACATTTATTTAAGTATATACTATAAAATTTCTATACATACATTTAAGTATATACTATAAAATATTTGCGATCCCCTATTGCTTGTTTTTCTTGGTTCAATTTTTGCAAACGCGTTTTTCTAAAAACGACTTTTTTTTAACTTGCGTACACGCTAGTTTGAAAAGTTTTCAATCAATCGTTTTGAAAATTGGCAGTTACTTTCTTCATAGTATTGCGCTCTATATGAACCTAAAATTGGAATATTATCATTATCTAAAATAATTTTTTTTTGCAAATAAAGTTGTAAAAAATGGCAAAAAATCATGCTTTTTTGTTTTGAACCCTGTAAAAAATTCAATTTTCTATTTTTCTGATAGCATTTAGGTTCATATAGAAGAGAGACATATAATAAAAGTAAATTCCAACCTCGTTTCATTTCAGATGAAATTTGCGGCTTCCAGAATGTACGCAAAATGCTGAGTCTGATTGTGACCTGCAATATGGGGTCGCTAATATCCCTGGTGTTTTTCAAGAAAATTCTTCAAAAATTTTATAGTATATACTTAAATATATGTATAAAATATTCTCAAACTTTCAATAAATTATATTCATTTTTTATACTTTAAAAAAATTCATGAAAATCATTGAGGAAACGCTGTCCTAACCCTATTTCCTCCCTTAAAGAAGGGTTAAAAATGATAACATTGATAACATTGATACTTGACCCATATTCATCGATACTCCAGTAAACTCACCACTACAAATTTACCCCCGAAATACGAACAAAAACTACATCCTATTTCGTTCTTCATTTTTTTTCCACAGCCCCCACCGGCGCAATAATTCTGTAGGCGTATGGAAAAGATCTGTTTTTTTTATCACGCAGATATATGAAAGACTCTCAGTATGCCAGTTGAGAGATTGATTCTCTGTGGTAGAAAAAGGGAGCTTCGCGTTTTCGAGCGCGTGTCGGCTTGGGGTATTGCTGCTAAATCGAGAGAAACTATGTGTGTATCGTCAAGAAGTGGAAGAAGTGGTTGAGAGAGAGAAAGTGAGAAAAGTATAATGTTGACTAGTATCGATGAAAAGGGCGAGAAATAATATGTTTCAACGGGGTAAAATAATGCGTATTACGACCTTTTGTTTATTAGGAATCGATATATGGTAAAAAAGGGGGTTGGAGCACGCATGGCTCAATGTTATAGTGGCCCCAGCAGCATCCAATGGTAGAAACGCGAGAGGGGTGAACGCAGAAGATAGAGCCGAGGGAGAGGAACATATATACATTGAAAGAACGAGAGTATCTAGGTCTGTGTAACGATTTTTAGAGTTCCGACCCTACGGCAATCGTCCAAGTCATAAAAAACTCGAGGCACCCTATACGGTGAACCGGCGTTATATTCCCCGGTGTTGCCATGACGACCAAGCCCTTTCGCTCGCGCCCCCTATATCACCGGCGCGGCATTGCTCTCCGGCAACTCTCTTTCCTCCGTATCGTCACCGCGCCCTTTCTCATCTCTCTCTTACTACTTCGTTCATATTCCTCTCTCTCTCTCTCTCTCACTTTCGCATTTCTCATTGACCTATACAGCTCTTTCTGGTACACCCTTTTACTTCATCCCTCTTTCTCTACACGCCTGTGTGTATGCGTTTGTGTGAGACTATCGCGCGCAACATCTCTGTCCCCGATCTCCGCGCTACTCCCTTGTGCCCGAGCATATCGCGAGAACTCGGAAACCAAAGCCGCGAGCTATTTTCACATAGAATGAAATATGCCCGACGATACCGACGGATTTGAATTTTTATTTTCTCTCTCACTTTTTCTTTTACGAACAATAAAACGAAGAAATGAAAAAAAAAACAAAACATTTTGGTTTCCTTGAAAATCTCGGAGAACGATAGAGTTCGGATTATTTCAGAAAATGACGAGAATTTAACAATAAACGTACCGGCACATAAGGGGTCATTTAACACCTTCTGAAATGAACGTTGATTTTTCAATAAATTCTTGGTGTATTAAAGGAAATTATTCGCAACATAACTTCTGATTTCTTCGAATTTTCTTCAAATTTCGTATCATTACTGTTCTTTGAGATCTGTTCATTGAATTATTTGACGAAGGTGTTCGTACATCGTGAGATTTTTATTGAAGGTTAGAATGGAAATTAAAATTTTGATTTTTTAAATACAATGTTAAAAGTGAGTTATGATAAATTCTTGAATGAGGGTTGAAGGATTGGAATCAAGCGCGACCACGATGCCGACGAATTTAAATTTGTCTTTTTTCTTTCACTTTTTCTATTACAAACAATAAAACATTTTGGTTTCTTTGAAAATTTCGAAGAACGATAAAGTTCGGATTATTTCCGAAAATGACGAGAATTTAACAATAAACGTACCGGCACATAAGGGGTCTTTTGACACCTTATGAAATGAACGTTGATTTTTCAATAAATTCTTAATGTATTAAGGGAGGAAAAAGGGGTAAAACGGTTCAAAAAATCGATTTTTTTTTATTTCATAAATTGTTAGTAAAACTATTGAAAAATATGTTCCCAAAATTTTAAATGAAAATTCCGACTCTTTCTATTGTTATAAGCCATTAAAATAGTATTCTGGTAACTTAAGCCGATTTTCATGTCTTTTTTGGAGGGCGCTTTTTTGGAGGAAAATAAAAATGAATCTTTTGGATATTTAGGATGTTTTTATTTACATATTAAAGATACAAAAAAAATTTTTTTTTTTAAATTTAATAGTTTATTATTATTATTATTATTGATCGAAGTTGGCACCTCGAAGTTGGCAGCCCGGGTCCTAACTTTTTTTCTACCGAACCGATTGCTTTCAAATTTTAACAGGCTACTCTACATACTTATAGTTCTCGTCGGAACCACCGAGAAAATTTCACCCCTAACTTTTTATTTTACAACCCCTTCTTTGCTAAAGTCCTTTTATTTTAGCAAAGAAGGGGTCGTAAAATAAAAAGTTAGGGGTGAAAAAATTTCTCGGTAGTTCCGACGAGAACTATAAGTGTGTAGAGAAGCCTGTTAAAATTTGAAAGCAATCGGTTCGGTAGAAAAAAAGTTAGGACCCGGGCTGCCAACTTCGAGGTGCCAACTTCGATCAATAATAATAATAATAATAATAATAAACTATTTAATTTTTTCAACAAAATTTTTTTTTGTATCTTTAATATGTAAATAAAAACATCCTAAATATCCAAAACGATTCATTTTTATTTTCCCACAAAAAAACGCCCTCCAAAAAAGACTTGAAAATCGGCTTAAGTTACCAGACTACTACCTTAAAGTGAGTAGCTGTCCTTCAGGCCCCGAGCGCGCCACGTGTTCCAAACGCCTTTTTCTGAAAACGACTTTTTTTGAACTTGCGGACACGCTAGTTTGAACAGTTTTCAACCAATCGTTTTGGAAAATTGGCAGTTACTTTCTTCATAGTATTGCGCTCTATATGAACCTAAAATCGGAATATTATCATTGTTGAAAATAATTTTTTTTTTGCAAATAAAGTTGTAAAAAATGGCAAAAAATCATGCTTTTTCGTTTTGACCCCTGTAAAAAATTCAATTTCATATTTTTTTGATAGCATTTAGGTTCATATAGAAGAGAGACATATAATAAAAGTAAATTCCAACCCCGTTTGATTTCAGATGAAAATTGCGGCTTCCAGAATGTACGCAAAATGCTGAGTCTTTTTTATTTTACAGTATATACTTAAATTTTATAGTATATAGTATATAGTATATACCAATTTTATAGTATATACTTAAATATATGTATAAAATATTCTCAAAGTTTCAATAAATTATATTCATTTTTTATACTATAAAAAAATTCATGAAAATCATTGAGAAAACGCTGTCCTAATCCTATTTCCCCCTTCAAAGGAAATTATTCGCAACATAACTTCTGATTTCTAATAAAATGATTAAACAAATTAAAATTTCGATTTTTTAAATACAATGTTCAAAGTAAGTTACAAAAAATTCTCGAATGAGTGATGAAGAATTGGAATCAAGCGTTGTAGGGTTGTAACGAAAATGATGAAAAATGATTGACCAGATCGCAAAGGATGAGAGTGACAGTGAGGTCGATTTGTCGTCCAATGTCCGATATATCGATTAATATTTTTCATACATTTTATATTTATCCAAATATTTCCTTACGCGAATCATCATTTTTCGCGGGTTATCGACCTTGCATGATATCCCAGCAAAAGAAGCGATCGACGCCAGTCACTAAGCGGCACGGTCGTTAGTTTTACGTACGCATGTATATATGTGTGCGGGACGATGATGCTGGCTCTACGGTGCGAGTGATGCACTTTGAGCGGTAAGCACGAATGAGCGCGAGGAAAAAAAGAAGAAGAAAAAATAAGCGCGCATACGACACGCGCTCGAGGGGGAGCGCGAGAGAGGGCGGCAACTGGCGAGGGAATCGTCGGTGAGTACTATCGCGGAATCGTAAATCGAAAGGTATGGCAAACGTGTATAACCAACGTTCCGTATAACCGTAGAGAGATGAGAGAAGAAGGAGTTGGGATGTATATGAGGAGTCGTATACCGAGAGAGTGTATATAAATTTTACTCACGGATGAATAATAAACGTGGCGGCATCGCCGCCGAAGTTATAACTCTGTACGTAGCGAACATATCTTCGCTTGGTGTATACATTCCTCGGCATTTGAAGTTGATATCTTCGCTGATTTTCGCGGAAATTTGACGAATTTTCAAAATTGCACTTCGACGATTTACCTCCCCGCCGTTTCCAGAGGGGGGGTAACGTCAATTTCTTAACGTGAGGTCATAGGCCCTCGTGAATAATAGGTCCACGATATAAATGAGTCTAATCGGTCCGACAGTTTTTGCGCTAGCCCTGAAGAAAGGTGAAGATTTCCACCTAAACTCCCTCCCCTATCACCGGAGGGTTGCGCATCCAATTGCTCCTGGACCAGTTTCCATCCATGTTCATAATCCTTCAGTTGAATACTATATTTACCCTCTATCGCATCCGCAACCCTTAAATCACGAGGTCGACGAATCAACCGATTTTCCACCCGCCCACATTTTCGTTGCGCACGTGCGCAATTGTTGGCCAATCTCAATGGGACCCATTTCCTTCAAAAGATTATTGAATTTCCTTGAATGTACTTTTTTGAAATTTTCAAATTCGTCAAATTTTCGCGATAATCAGCGAAGATATCCTCGCTTCACTTCAAATGCTCAGCACTGTATTTATATGGTTTCGTAGTCACTGTAATAGCAATCAAGTGCGTTATATACGTGAATAGGTGTAACCCAACAGCCTGCCTACCAATAGATCGTAAGTTAAACGATTTTACAATTAAATTTACGTCGGTTTAAGCCCTTTCGTTTATTAACAGTCGATCTGAATAATCGGGCGTTTCAGACGAATTCGACAAATCTAGCGTTTTCGACAATTTTTCGCTTCGTCAAAATTCAATTATCAAATTTTTGCTCATAGAAAAAGCTTTTTTTTGCGTGAACGAATTTTCTTGTTTGCTTTTAATATCAATGGGTTTAAGATGTGGCAAAACATTGGAAAAACACATGTAGAAAAAAAATGTCCGTGTATGTGATAGGCTACAAAAATTCAACTGGTTATATCTTGAGAACGACTTGACAGATTTCTTGCAAACTTTGACCGGATTTAAGGGGGAAAATAGGGTTAGACGGTTCAAAAAATCGATTTTTTTTTATTTCATAAATTGTTAGTAAAACTATTGAAAAATATGTTCCCAACATTTTAAATGAAAATTCCGATTCGTTCTATTGTTATAAGCCATTAAGGGCGGAAATAAGGTTAGGACAGCGTTTTCTCAATGATTTTCATGAATTTTTTTATAGTATAAAAAATGAATATAATTTATTGAAACTTTGAGAATATTTTATACGTATATTTAAGTATATACTATAAAATTTTTGAAGAATTTCCTTGAAAAACACCGCAGATATTAGCGACCCCATATTGCAGGTCACGATCAGACTCAGCATTTTGCTATTCTTTCAAACGCGTTTTTCTCAAAACGACTTTTTTTTAACTTGCGTACACGCTAGTTTGAAAAATTTTCAACCAATCGTTTTGGAAATTGGCAGTTACTTTCTTCATAGTATTGCGCTCCATATGAACCTAAAATCGGAATATTGTCGTTTTTTAAAATAATTTTTTTTTTACAAATAAAGTTGAAAAAAATGGCAAAAAATCATACTTTTTTGTTTTGACCCCTGTAAATAATTCAATTTTCTATTTTTTTGATAGCATTTAGGTTCATATAGAAGAGAGACATATAATAAAAGTAAATTCCAACCTCGTTTGATTTCAGATGAAAATTGCGGCTTCCAGAATGTACGCAAAATGCTGAGTCTGATTGTGACCTGCAATATGGGGTCGCTAATATCTTCGGTGTTTTCCAAGGAAATTCTTCAAAAATTTTATAGTATATACTTAAATATATGTATAAAATATTCTCAAAGTTTCAATAAATTATATTCATTTTTTATGCTATAAAAAAATTCATGAAAATCATTGAGAAAACGCTGTCCTAACCCCATTTCCCCCTTAAGGCATCGTGCCTCCACCGTTTGCTACAATTTTCGTTGTAATTACTTGAGGGTTCCCGATTTAACGCAATTTTGAAATTTTCGAAAAATTCGTATGACCACTCTGACTTTTGTAAATTTTCAGCTATCGAGTCAAAATTATTCGCGTAAAAGGATTCGGGGAACAAGAATTTTTGGTATTGAATTTGGCAAAAGTCGCTTGAGGGGTTTGGGATTTTAGGAAATTTTGAATTATTCGAAAACGCTGTTTGGAATCGATTTTAGTTCCAATAGTTTTGAGCTGTTGGGTTAATTTTTCTTGAAAATATAAGCGTCTCGATGTCAGGGATGATTTAAAAATTTGGATAATCGAAGAGAGAACTTTCAATGAATTTTTCAAGATTTTTAAATCACCTCAAATCTTTTTATTCACCAATTTTTTTAAATTTTTTATTATTATCAACGCTGCCGGAGAAAAAAAAATTGAAAAAAAACATTTGATTGCCTATTAGGATGTAAAAGCGATATAAACAAATTGTGAACCAAATCTGAGAATCACACACCTGTCGATTTGGCCTGAAATGCCCCGTACGTCTGCCATTAATTTTTATTTTAGTCCACAGACATATACATTATGTACACATAGGTACGTAAATATATGTACAACTATGTATACAGATGTACGAAGCTGCAGCAAGTAATGGCAAGGCGCTTCGGTTAAGTGAAAGACCGTTTGCAAATGGAAGTGAAAGAAGAAAAAAAAAACAGATTCTGATGACGAGGAAGTGAGAAAGAGAGATGTTTGATGCAATGCACATTTTGCATCGCGTCCCTGGGCAAGGAGTACGTGCAAAGGACGTTAACCCTTTTCTCTCGTTCCTCGCGCGAGCGTCACGCACACGATTCATTCGACCGCGCTCGCACTCTTCATCATTCCGCGCATCGTTTTTTTTTTTCTTTTTCCCGCGGGTATATATAAGTACGTTCTTCCCTCCCGTTTATTTTCCTTTTACTTTCTTCCATCCGCTCGTGGCCCTCTTTTGTCCTCGTGTACACTCGAAGAAATGAGACACTAACGGGAGGACTCGTACTCCGAGAGGTTTTTATGGTTGAGAAAAAAAATTAATTGAAAATTCATCTGTCTGCGTAATGTTGGATGCTCTTGTGTCAAATTTTGTACGTATTTAATTAATCTTGTGACTGTTGATCATGGATATTTGCACTTTAATCGAACGAGCGATAATTTTAGGGTTCCGTGACGAAAAACGTAATTCTTACGGCGAGTCTCGGTTGTGTACGTCCGTCCGTCCGTCCGTCTGTCCGTGTGTTACAGGCCCATGACTCCTAAATGATTTAAGGGTGAACACCACTGTGACCCCCTGTTTTTTTTTCACATTTTTCAAGAATTTTTTTTTGTGGGAAAAAAAAGAGATATTCGAAAAATTTGTTTGGGTTTTGTTCCTTGTTTATTAATGTATCAAAAAACATGTTTTTCACATTTTTCACGCCGCATGGTGGCGCTGGGGAAGCTCTCGCGTCAGGTGCTGTCATCTCCGCGGCACGCAGCAGAACTCTCTTCAACGTCGATCTGAAAAAAAATACCGAGTGTTTTCGTTAATAATATGATATCTTGAAGAGAAGTACATAGGGATTTGGAAAAATATTGTTTTAAAAAAAATAGGCACGCCTTTGAAATTAACTTTAATTTCAAAGGCGTGCCTATTTTTTTTAAAACAATATTTTTCCAAATCCCTATGTACTTCTCTTCAAAATATCATATTATTACCGAAAACACTCGGTATTATTTTTCAGATCGACGTTGAAGAGAGTTCTGCTGCGTGCCGCGGAGATGACAGCACCTAACGCGAGAGCTTCCCCAGCGCCACCATGCGGCGTGAAAAATGTGAAAAACATGTTTTTTGATACATTAATAAACAAGGAACAAAACCCAAACAAATTTTTCGAATATCTCTTTTTTTTCCCACAAAAAAAAATTCTTGAAAAATGTGAAAAAAAAACAGGGGGTCACAGTGGTGTTCACCCTTAAGGTAGTCGTCTGGTAACTTAAGCCGATTTTCATGTCTTTTTTGGAGGGTGTTTTTTTGTAGCCCTCAACCCTCATAACCCTCATAACCCTCAACCTAACAACTTTAAATTTGGCACGCAGTTAGAGTGAAATATTTCGAAGACAGTTCTCCGTTCGACAGGGCTTTCTTCAAGAATTGGAGGAAGGTTTCATTCGATGATATAAATATTTTTTAACATTTGCATCGATGAACATTTACCTCGATGCTTAGAATGCAAATCTTCCTCCGTCGAGGAAAATATTCGTCGTGGAGGAAATTTTGCCTTCGAAGGATCGAGGAAAATAGTCATCGCATACGAGGTCTGTTCAAAAAGTATCTATTGGTATTTGACTGGTTGGTCTTTCGCTATTTCGTCTCTACCATTTTTTGGATTATCGCTGTTTCGACCATTCAACTTTTGGTGCTTTGCTATTTCGATCCCCCATCCATTTTGCCAATCGAAGATCCACTATAAATGTCCAAATTTAGTATTTTAGAATAGATGTTACCTGGAATTTTAGTACATGTTTCCAGTCACAGGCAGGTAAAGAGGCAAAAATATAACCCAACCAAATGCCAATCTTACTACTATAATAAGGTTGGAGAGTTTGTATGTCTGTTCGAACGCGTTAATCTCAGGAAATACTGATCCGATTTGAAGAATTCTTTTTGTATTAGATGGCCTGTTTATTCAGGAATGCTTTAGACCATATAAATTTATGCTATGAGCCTAAGGAGCGACAGCGGCGGGCTGAATTGGGGGACGGGAATTTAACACAGGTGAACCGGCGGTACACAGCTCGTACTATAATAAAGTTGGATAGTTTGTTTGTTTGAACGCGCTAATCTCAGGAAATACTGATCCGATTTGAAAAATCCTTTTTCTATTAGATAGGCCGTTTAATCAGGAAGGCTCTAGGCCACATAACTTTGTGCTATGACGCTGATCTCACTATCTTACTACTATATTTGTACTACGAGGTCTGTTCAAAAAGTATCGCGAATTTTGAATTTCCGCGGGTTACGTATATTCGATTTTCGATTTTTTTGTGGCGTTAGGTTGGTACCCATGTCCCTCACTTATGCTGAAAAAAATTGGCCATTTTGAATGTTTAGTTGAGGCAGTCGTCTGGTCTAGAGCGAGATTTTTGACGTCATTTCTAATGTGCAATAACGTTCAAACCGTTGAAGTTGTCTTGATGAAAATTTATACGTGCATTTCCTTTTATTGCGATTTATTGATCCTTTGAGAATACTTGTACATTAAAAAAAAAATTATTTTAAATATTTTCATGTAGTTGTTGCCTTGTTGCAACATGGTGCGCCGAAATCGGCGTCCACTCTGGACGATGTTGTATGCATCTGAAAAAAAAATATATATAAATATTCTCAATCTGTATGAGTATTCTGGGCACTGGTAGCAGAATTGGTACTTGAAAAAATTTTTTATTGAGTCGAACAATAATTTTGCCGACATTTTATAACTCGTCGAATAATGAAATATCATTAATTAAAGTTTAACAGGCCGCCATTTTGTCAAAAATTTTTTTTAAGTACCAATTCTGCTACCAGTGCTCAGAATACTGATACAGATTGAGAATAATATATATTTTTTTTTCAGCTGCATACACCATCGTCCAGAGTGGGCGCCAATTTCGGCGCACCATGTTGCAACAAGGCAAAAAACTACATGAAAATATTTGAAATAATTTTTTTTTTAATGTACAAGTATTCTCTAAGGATCAATAAATGCACGTGTACATTTTCTTCAAGACAACTTCAACGGTTTAAACGTTATTGCACATTAGAAATGACGTCAAAAATCTCGCTCTAGACCAGACGACTGCCTTAATTGTTGACAGCGGTTTTGGTTAGACGTGTTTTGGCTTGTCTTCGATATTTGCCTATTCCAAAAAAATGGATCAAAGAATCCGTATCAAATTTTGTGAGAAAAACAAAATTAAGTGCGCAGACGCATTCCGAATGTTGACTGTGGCATATGGTGAAGCTACCTTGGAGCAAAGCAACGTTTATCGGTGGTACAAAATGTTCTCAGAGGGCCGAGAAGATGCGAACAACGGAATGCGTTCCGGACGCCCGAGCACATCAACAACAGACGAAAACATTGATGAAGTGAAGAAAATAATATTGGCCAATCGTCGAATAACCGTTAGAGAAGTTGCTGAGGAACTAAACATATCGATTGGCTCGTGCTATTCGATTCTTACCAATGATTTGGGCATGAGTCGGGTCGCCGCTAAATTCGTGCCAAAATTGCTCAATTTCGAACAAAAACAGTGTCGCGTTAACATTGCTAAGGAGCCGTTGGACTCGGTCCGCGACGACTCAAATTTGCTCCAGAGGGTCATAACTGGTGACGAATCATGGGTTTATGGTTATGACGTGGAAACCAAAGCTCAATCATCGCAAAGGAGGCTGCTTTTTTGGAACAGACAAAAATCGAAGACAAGCCAAAACACGGTTAACCAAAACAGCTGTCAACAATTAACTAAACATTCAAAATGGCCGATTGTTTCAGCATAAGTGAGGGACATGAGTACCAACCTAACGTCACAAAAAAATCGAAAATCGAATATACGTAGCTCGCGGGAATTCAAAATTCGCGATACTTTTTGAACAGACCTCGTAGATATTCAAAAATATTTCTAATACCGAATGTAACTCTCCTCCGCAACGAATATTTCCCTCGACGGAGAAAAAGTTGCGTTCGAAACATCACAAAAAAAAATAAACAATCTCATTAAATGCGGATTAATAAATATATGTATTAATATTACACGTGTTAATAAATGTTACAAAGTTTAATCTCAATCATAATGAGAGAATGTAACGATAAAATAAATCGTCATTGTCAGCTCGTTTTCTGCAAGTGTCTCGTGATTCGGTTGTCGTTTCTTTTTTTATTTCTCGATGGAAGTTGTTTGTCGTGTTGATTCGAGGTTCATTCTATCGGGTCTTGACTGGTACCCGCTGTTACTACCAGTGCTGGTCGGGTAAAAGAATTCTCGAGAGCACGTGGAGGATCCTCGCACGTGTCAACGGCCGCCCCTGCCAAGAAGCACACACGTACGCACGCACGCAGCGTACGCGACCCTCGGTCCTGGCTATCCGTCTAAAATCCCTCTCTTACTTCTCTTCCTTTTTCGTCACACTCTTGTTCGTATTCTCATCTATTTTTTTTTCCCGTTTTTTTTACCCTACCCCCTCCCTCATTCTCTCTCTCTCTCACACACACTCTTTCGTCGTCTCTTTCTTCCCCTCTCATACTTGCCGCGCGAAAAGCAGAGCAGCAAAAGTACGCGGAGTAGGGAGAGTGTGACTTCTTTTCTCGAGAACGGCGAAAATAGGGCCGAGTTTCGAAGTGCCCGGCCGGTTAGTCAGACCATTTAGTCATTCCTCTCTCGGACCCCACGGCTCTCTCGTACCCGGTAACGCGGAGCTACCGCACCGCGCGCTCCCGTTCGTTTGGGATTCGTCCAGATCTCGACACGTGAGACACGCGCTACGTGGTGTCTCGCAAATAGACATCCCCTAAAATTCACGATTTTTCCTGAGCACGTATACGCTTCAAATTGCTCGAAAGGAAATGTCAATTTTACATGCTCTCATGGACCTTTTTGTGATCGTGAAAGGATTGACGATTGATCGAGATTAAGGACGTACTTTTTCAGTACAAATCGTAAATCGTACTGTACAAACGAACGACGGAATGAAACAGTTTTTAGAAAATGTATCTGTTTATGTTGAAGTGGCGCTTGTTGGATTTTCGATTTTCATTGCTGGACGACACTTTTCTTTGGTAGATGAGAAATAATGTTACTTTAAAACGTTGACGACAAAACGATCGTAAAATGTGAAAAAGGGAAATCATTAGGAATAGTGTATAAGTCTTCTGGGGGGGGGGGGGGGGGGGAGAGGGCCTTACTGACGTTTATACACACGGCTCGGTTGACGAGCTCGAGTCCGCGAATATACGAATATACGAGCGTTCACTCGCACTCGTCGTATAGAGAATATGCTCTGGCTCTGGGTATCGAGCAACCTCTCGCCGCTCGACGAGAGAGCGGTGTGTGAAAAAAATAGCCGGCTGAATCATACGCGGAGTCACGAAGTGAGTAAAGCTCTCCCTCTGTGTTCCGTGTCTTTTATATATATATACGTGTGTGAAGCGCGAGTAACCAACGGAGATTCTCTAAAGGAGCCAAGAACACAGGGTGTTTATCGATAGGAGTGAAACTTTGAGTTACCAAATATGTTTTATCATTTTTCAGAAATTTCTAAATTAGTATTCTTACTGTTTTCATCATAAACCTCTTCAAGTTTTTACGTCCTTTTCTCTTTGTTCTCAATTCCATTCCACGAGACCCTCTCTTACCCCACCGAGTGTTGTCAGCAGCCACTCTTTCCTAATGTACTACTGGATCGCACTTCCACGAGGAAACAGGGAAACTGGGGAAAACCTGGTTAATACAAGCGGCCACGTTTTACAAAGTTTCGGCTGAATTACCGCGAGAAATTCAGAAAAGCTGCTAAAGGCTCAGTGTGTGCGAACCAGAAAATGGCTAAGCGTTCACCCATCTCAATCTTTACCTTGGCCAATACTCGTTAAGGCGGTAGTCTGGTCTAGAAATTTGAAAAAATCGATTTTTTTTTTTTTTTTCATTTTCTTATTCCTTAGAGTATTCTTCATACGCTCCTGAAAACCGTTTATTGATATTTCAAAAATTAGCCGAGAAATAAAAATTCTAAGCAAGCCGCGCGCTCAGGTAGCGCGGTCGGGAAGCAGCTAACGCAGAGGCTACTGAGTCGCTCATTTAACGGTGTCAAAACTTTGAACGCGTTTATCTCAGAACTATGTTTTTCAAATCGGCGCCCACGATATCTCGATAACTAATGGACCGATCGAGCTCAAATTTTGCACGTACCTTAGGTAGCCTGTTTCTGAGGACTGGTAGCAGAATTGAGTCGAACAATAATTTTTCCGACATTTTATAACTCGTCGAATACCCGAAAATGTATGAAATATCATTAATGAAAGTTCAACAGGCCGCCATTTTGTCAAAAATTTTTTTTAAGTACAAATTCTGCTACCAGTGCTCGGAATACTCATACAGATTGAAAATATATATATATTTTTTTTTTCAGATGCATACAACATCGTCCAGAGTGGGCGCCGATTGAGGCAGCTTTCGGCGCACCATGTTGCAAACAAGGCAAAATACTACATGAAAATATTTGACAAATTTTTTTTTTTTAATGTACAAGTATTCTCTAAGGATCAATAAATGCACGTGTAAATTTTTATCAAGACAACTTTAACGGTTTAAAAATTATTGCACCTTAGAAATGACGTCAAAAATCTCGCTCTAGACCAGACTACCGCGTTAACTCGGGAAATCGCCAGAAACCGCGCACCGATCGCATGTCTATTGCGGTTAATAGAGAATAGGTGCGATTAATGAAAAATACAATCGGAAAGATCTAAAAGAGCCAATAAAACGAGGTGTTCCGATAGGAGTGAAATTTTGGGTGACCAAATATGTTTGGTAATTTTTAGGAATTTCTAAATTAGTATTCTCAGTGTTTTCATCATATATCCCTTCGAGTTTTTACGTCCTTTCCCCTTTGTTCCCAATTACATTCCACGAGACCCTCCCTTACCCCCCAGAGTGTTGTCTGCAGTCACTCTTTCCAAATGTATTACTGGATCGCACTACCATGAGGAAACAGGGAAACTGTGGGAAACCTGGTTAATACAAGCGGCCACGTTTTACAGAGTTTCGGTTGAATTACCGCGAGAAATTCAGAAAAATTGCTAGACGCTCAATGCGTGCGAATCAGTACATGACAAAGCGATCACCCATCCCAGTATTTATCTTGGCCAATACTGCGCAATACGAGAAACCGCGTACCGATCGCATGTTTATTGCGGTTAATAGAGACTAGGTGCGATTAATGAAAAATATCATCGGAAAGATAAAAAGATTCGGTATATTGTACCGTTGGAATTGCTCATGTGCATTCATCACACTGGTATATACTTAAACGGATAAATACCCTGGCCAAGTCATCCTCCCGTCAAGGTATTCCGACAAACCTCTACGACCTCCGATAGGCCTGTACGAGGATCAGAGGTTAAGCGCGTAAACTCCGCCCTCTTCCCTCCGCCGGCAATGAAGCGAAGCTTGACACGTGTAGGAATGCACCGGGATCGAACTCCCATCTGGCGACCAAACCCTCATCGGACTATTCCTTAATCCATCTTCTTCAATTTTCATAACCGAATTTTCCCTTTTATTCGAAATGGTGTCTTTATTGGCTGCATCATAGGAGAAGGGTGTCGTAAAAATATTCTCGAAAGCCACGCAAAGAGGGCGCGTTACGAGCGATTCGAATCGTCGAGCTTATCGATTGGAACGTCACGCCATTTTGTTTACGCTTTGCCACCATTTTGATTACCATTGCGGAGGTTCAGTTTGCAGATTTTCCGAACTCACAGGACGCGAGAACTCTTCTACCTGTGGCAATTTCTTTCTAGCTTATCGTCTGTGAAATAAACGACCTGCTAACACGCACACATGTCAATGAAAGAAATATAACGAAATGTCTCGTCACCGTTGTTGCATGACATTCTCAGGGGCTACAATACTTCAGGCACATACTTGTATTGCTGCTCCTGTCACGGACCCACATACACTTTAATATTTTCCCTTTCAACGTAACCGCGAACGGAGGCAAGAGTTCTTCTTTTCCACCAACCTCTCCGCACCTTTTTTCTCCACTCCTTGTATTCCTCGATTCTTCTTCATTTTTTGTTGTTGTTTCTTTCTCCTCGAATATTGAGGCGCGAAACGCGGCGCCTGCAACCGACACGCCACAGTCTCGTCCTTGCAAGAAGACCGAGAAGGACGAGAAAGCTATTCAAAAAACAAAATCAACGACGGGACGTGCGGCGGGGAGAGTAGAGGACACAAAGGACAGACAGAGAGAGAGAGCGAGAGAGGAGTGCGCGAGGTGAACGGAGGAGGATGACAAGGATTGAAGGAAGAGAAGGTGACGGCCGTTCTTCGGCGCGGACCGCAAGTGCTTTTCGCCTTCGTCTCGAATGCAGTTAAAAATAGCCCGATTCGCGGCTGTGACCGAGCGTTCAAGATGAGGATCCTGCTGCCCCGAAACGCTGGCGCGAGCCCGCGCGGTTCCTGTAAACACGCCCGTCCAAAGGCATGACAAAAGAAGCAAAGAAAGAGTTTTTTACTCTGGATGCCGCCGCCGCTGCGGAGTTCCACACGACAGGGCGAAACGAGACAGGCGTTGTGGAACACGAGGGACGAAATTTCGAAACCAAGAACCAGAGAGGGAGATGCTAATATGCACGAAATGCTCAATGACACGCACATCCAACGCGGGAAGTAAACGTTGGGGTTATACGCTGAAATAATGATTCCGCAAATATTGAAAGTCGTTGACTTCGTACGTAAGATGCTTGAATGACGAAAAAATGGGCTTGATGTAGATTGAACGTATAAAAGAAGGGTTCCAGAAACCATTTGTCAACTGTGACCGCAGATTGCAAGGGTTTATTAGAGGAACACATTTCAGACTTCAATGTTTCCACACTTCGCTTGACCATTTAAGAATGGGCTAAATGATGGATAAAACGTACTCAGGGTACAAATCTACGAGTCAGAATTAGGAGTCATACGGTGAAACAATGATTCCTCAAACATTGGAAGTCGTTGACTTCGTACGCAAGATGCTGGAATGACGAAAAAACTTCATTGCCATTGGTATAAAAAGAGTCTCGCAAATAAAGCTGGACGAAAACCGGGTTGATGTCGATTGAACGCATGAAAGAAGGATTCCAGAAACCATTTGTCAATTGTGACCGCAGATTGCGAGGGTTTATTAGAAGAACACATTTCAGACTTCAATGTTTCCACACTTCGCTTAACCATTTAAGAATGGGCTAAATGGTGGATAAAACGTACTCGGGGTACAAATCTAGGAGTCAGAATTAGGAGTCATACGTTGAAACATCGATTCCTCAAACATTGTAAGTCGTTGACTGTGTACGCAAAATGCTTGAATGACGAAAAAACTTCATTGCCGTTGGTATAAAAAGAGTCTTGTAGATAAAGCTGGACGAAAATGGGCTTGATGCAGATTGAACGTATAAAAGAAGGGTTCCAGAAACCATTCGTCAATTGTGATCGCAGATTGCAAGGGTTCATTAGAGGAACACATTTCAGACTTCAATGTTTCCACACTTCGCTCAACCATTTAAGAATGGGCTAAATAGTAGATAAAACGTACTCGGGGTACGAATCTAGGAGTCAGAATTAGGAGTCATACGGTGAAACAATGATTCCTCAAACATTGGAAGTCGTTGACTGCGTACGCAAGGTCCTTGGGTGACGAAAAAACTTAATTGCCATTGGTTGATGAAGATGAACGCGAATGTGTTTGATGTAGATTGAACGTATGAAAGAATGCTTCTAGAAGCCATGTGTCCATTGTGATCGCAGATTGCAACGGTACATCAGAGGAACACATTCCAGATTTCATTTTTTCCACACTTCGCTTAACCATTTGAGAATGGACTAAATGGTAGATAAAACGTACTTAGGGTACAAATCAAGGAGTCAGAATTAGGATGATTGGCGTTTGCACATCAAAGAATCAGCCAAACGGAAAGTTCGTGAACATGTGGATTCGCGTTAACGTATGTACTGTCAGTAATATTTCTCAAGACTCACGTGCTTCCATAGAGGTGTCTTGCGTGGGTGATGGCAACTGCGTCGACGACGTCGCATCGGTTGTCGTCTTGGCAGTTGTTGTCGTTGATCCCGTCGACTCGTTATCGTCTTTTGCCTCGCCGATGACCTTGATCTCACTCGCGTTGGCGTTCACACCGGGTCTTCGCCTCATCAATGGAGTGTCTCTCGTGGCATTACCAACAGCCGGTAACCACGGCCATTTTCTCGCGCGTCCTGGCACTCCCGTCGTCTCTCCTTGAGGATACGAACTCGCTGTCATCGGCACGGAAACTTTTCTCGTTCTCCTCCACCACTCTACTTCACTATCCGCGTCGCCGAAAGATCTCGAAGAATTTTCATCGCTCGCGCCTGACCCACCTCCCGTAGGAATTAATTTCTCTCCCTCGACCGCATCCAACGTCACCTGATCATCGTTATCGGCAATGCTCGAGTTCTTATTGTTATACTTTCTCTGATTGTTAATACTACGATTATTATTGTTATCGTTAACATTAATATTACTATTATTACTGTGATGATTCAGCAGCGGCGAAACCGCCACCTGACCCGTGACATCGGCCTCCCTCGCGAGAACCGGCTTGTCCCCACGCTGTTCAACCGTAACCCCGAAGACTCCGATGTCCCTTTGCCACAAACCGGTAACGCTTTGTTTAACGTTATTTTCACTATCCTTATCAATCTCTTTAGCTTCTGACGACCCAGGCGATGTGTGTTCCTCGCTATTCGCTGCCCTCGTCTCCTTCTTTCTTCCTCTGTCCTCGACGATAGCCACTTTGCTCGTTGATAACGCAACGCCGATACCACCGTCAAGATCGGCAGCGTTCGTGGACGATTCATTCGGCTCGTTTCCCGCGTCTCTCGGATCGTAACTCGTCGTGTCACCGGCGACTTTTCTACGGTATACGCTCGAGACTAATGTTTCCGATCTCCGTGGATCAATGGCGTCACGAAGAATTTCGTTGTTATCGCGCTTTCGCCGAACGTTACCTTCCCAATCGACGTTCTTTCGTCTTCGTCTTCGTCGTCCCCGTCGCGTATGGCGCAACTTATGACGGCGGGAGCTTACCGTCACGTCTGTCTCGCGTCTCGACGTTCGATCCTGTTCACGATCGTTCGTACCGTCCGGATTAATAGAGGCGAACGACGATGATCCGACCAGTTGATCACCGATTATTCCCGTTCTCAAGATCGTAACGTGCCTCGTTGAATCGTCCTTGACGTTCGCGAAAATCGGCAATTGCCCGTGCTGACGCAGTCGTCGCAACAGCACGCTCGCGCGTTTCGAACGATTGCCGTTGTCGTACAACGAGTACGATGAGGTAACCGACAATCTGGAGTTATCAAAGCCACGAGGGGCTTTGAAAGTCTCGGCAATACTCGTCGTCGCTGTCGTAACGTCGTTATCGTTGTAATAACGCGACGGCGACGGCGGCGACGTTAACCGTCCTAACGACGGCAACAACGACGACGACGACGACGTGTTGTCGGTGGCCGCCGTCGCCCCGGCAAGACAATAATCCAACAGCCCCAGGAGAGTGACGACGAAGACAAGCAGGGGCAAACCCACCCCCGTCCCCGTGGTGGACCTAACAAAATTCCCCTGGCTCACGGACTTAAACTCGCTAGACCGGCAACGCGAGATCCAGTTGTCCCGGTGGCAAACTCACCCCGGGGATACCTGTGCAACCTTTGCAATCGGGAATATCGAGGAGACCGGATTATCTGGCACCGACGAAATATGATATTTCCCGATTAACGAGATGATGATGTTCGATTGACGAAGTTCTCGATGGATCTACTTTGTCCGATGCTCGTTTGGAAGACGACAATTGAAACAGTCATTGGGACGTTGGTTGGGTGAGATTATCGAAAAGTTGCTCAAAGCTTCCGATGTGTTCCTCCGTTTGTTTCCAAGCTCCTTCTTCCTGCTCTCTCGTTCATTCCTCCTCCTTTCTTTTGTCCGCCAGAGAATATTACACCCGAAACTATCGCGATAGTATGACTCTTCGAGATGGCGCAACCTCCTCGATTGCCGCAGTCTTGCCGTAATGTCTTATCCAGCGTGTAGCTCCACGTGATTTATGATCGACGGTGCTGCTCGTAGCGGTAGCGTCGTCAATTATTACTCCCGTAGTTACGAGAACGGAGTCGCGAGGCGCTGCGGGACCTTGCCAAGTTGTGATAGGAGTTGGCTCGTCATCGGACGACGACGCCATCATCGGGTACCCCGTGATCGTGCGTAAAACACCGTTATTCCACACGAACCGAAGAAGTATCGCCACCACGATTCCTCCTTTCGCATCTTCTTCTCGTTGCTTTCGTTTGCGCGCGCGCGCGCGCCAGAGTTTCTCCCGAAGGCGTTTTTCGTGGCCACCGGGTGTATCTCGTCGTTTCGCAGGCCCTCCTAGCTTCTCCTCGGTCTCCGTTCTCGCGCGAATCCCCGTATATACTTGGATTCTCGTCGATTTCTCTATACACGGTAATTTTCTCCCCGTATCGAGCTACGTATGCGCAATCTTGCCGACTATCGTCACGCAAAAATTGTCAATCCTCGGAGTCTTCATCGACGTAATTGTGTTCTTAGCTCGTTTACAGGGATCGGGGTGAAAGTACCGAATGGATCTCCTTGGGGTGTTGGACGATTTACAGGAAAAGAAAAAAAAAAAAAATTAAAGCTATTCCAATAACTCGAACGTTTCGGCGACTAATTCACTGTTCTCCTTTGTAGTTATATCACTTTCCATACACACGCGCGAACACGCACACACACACACACGCTCGCACTTTTAATTCTCATCGATCGAAAAGATCACTCAGCACGATTATTTCATTAAACGCACTTTGGACTTTTTTTTTCCAGTATTCCCTCTTGTCTTCCGGTGAACGAAGTTGCCGTGTCTGCGGTGAAGAAAAAGAAAAAAGCAAAGAAGAACGACTGGCCCGGGTCGCGGCGTCACGATTACAGCGTCTACCGTTGCGCACCTGGAAAAAAATCACGAAAAGAGTTTCTTGAACTGTGATCGATCGAGAAATATTTTACTTAGCACTAGAACTATACGATCGAGCCAAAACTGCTAATGCTACGCGGGTTTTAATGTAGGTTTCGCGTTGGAAAATCGGGGTAAGAGGATGTTCACGGGCGTCGCGCTTGAGGGTGGTAAGTCTCGACCGCAATCGCAAGTCGCACTGGCGCGTCGCGCGAGCGACGCACACGCAACCCGGCGTACGCACGCGAGACGCGCTTCTCTCGCTCGTGGAGCACGCACGATTTCTATACGAGAAGACTGGTGCGAAAAACCCGACGAAGAAAGATCGACGAAGAGACACGCGGTGAAGTGGGAAAGAGAGAGAAAAAGTGCGAGAGATAGATAGAAACGGCGAGCCACACGCAAGCTTTCGTCCCGCGTTCGCCGGACTCTGCGCTTCCTACAATTTCTTAAAATACGATCCCCCTGCGGAATGGTCGAGTGTGCGATCGGGCGCTCGCTTTTGCTCGACGCTTTCGCGAGCACTTCTCGTATAACTTCGTTTCGTTCCACACACATACCACAAAGGCACAAACACACACAAACACATTTATACACCCGTTGTAACGTTTTGTTCTTTCTCTCCTATTTCTTTCCCTCTCTCTCTCTCTCTCTCTCTATATCCCTCGCGTTCTCTTTCTCTACCAGTTATACAAAATAACAGTTCGACTCGAGAGAGACCACGTTTACTTCCTCACCCCTTGGTACATTGGCATTGTGCCCGGTCCACTACACCGCATCGACGTACAATGTAACTCGCGCAACACCTTTGCACAGTCTTCAAAAGGGGTTCCTCGTATCCAGGGTGATTCAGGGATCGTGAACATTTGGTCTTACCGTTCGATAGAACGGAACTTACGTACAAATTTTCTATAATTGTTCGTATAAGTGTCAATGAACGAACCGATTAGAAGACCGATCCGCTATGTTTTTCAATCGCCTAATGGACAAAATCAATGAAACCTTTTAATTGGTGGAATCGCGCGTTCCGAAAATAAGGAAAGCACCGTCAGGTACTACGGGATAACGGAACTGTTTTACCGGTCGTAAAGGTTATTGCATGCGGTACAAACAAAAAAAAACGCTCTCTTCGTGCAGGATTCTAGAGGGTGAGATGGAACGCGAACGAGTTTGCGTGTGTCTGTGAGAGAGAGGGAAAGAGATAAGCGGGTATGTAGCGATGGAGACTCCAAACAATGACAGTAATAAAGAGCGAATTCACGTCCGAAACATTCCTCGCTAATGAAATGGGGCGGTCGAAGGATGAGCGCCTTTCCCGTCTGCGGTGCAAGTTAATGCGATAAACGGGTGATTCGCTCGGTGTGCGTGTGGTGCGAAAGAAGAAACAGTCAATTCGAATTCGGCGGGTATTCGGTATAAGCTTTCGGACTGTTGCACTACCATGGCCGGGAGGGTGGGGAGTAGGATAGGAAAAATGCGAGACTGTCGAGAGAAGGGTATAAACTCACGCGACTCGAGTCAATCGACTCGTAACGCGAAGGCGGGCCTTTTGATATTTGTTTACTACGAGAGACACAGACGCGAGTGGCTGTGCGTTAAATATAGCGAGAACAAGAAGGGGATCCCGATGGTGAGCCGCGAAAAAAAAAACCCTATTTTTACGAGACATTTTCACTCTTCTATCTGGGGGAGCCATTTTCGTTTTTACCCTCTGGTATTCATACACTATATTGCACTTTCGGCACGTATATTGTTGCGATTTTTTTTCCCTCACACCATGTCCCGTCCATGTGCGAATACTCTCGTACATTTCTGGCGAATCCTAATGGTGGCGTCGTGTTTTTTTTGGAAAAAATGGCGTTCAGAAGTGACGAGTCTCTCTCTCTTTATTCTTCGTAACGAAATTCTCGAATATAGGAGGAATACAGGGATTATTATTCGATGCATAATCATTGAAAATACTCGTCTGTTACGCGGACATTAGTTTAAGGGCTCACATACCCTTGAAATCTTTAAAAAAATCAATTTTTTTTACTGATTTTTATTCTTTATACTTTTAAAAATTAGAAAAAAATTTTTAAGAAAATTTCACTCTGTTACAAGGTTATAGTTGGAATGGCAGACTAGCCGTAAGTTCACGTTGCACCTACTGGAAACTATAAACGCGTTTTTCTCGAAACTATGTTTTTAGACAGTGTCAACACGATACCTCAGTCATTTTTTTATTTTTTTATTTTTTTTCAAATCTCGACAATTATATTCTCTGTAGTCTGACGAGAGGTTTTTTTATTTTATGGTTGGACAACTTTTTATAAATTATTATCTACTAATTTTTTTTTAAATTGCATACTAATGTTTGAAATACTGTAATTTCTTCATTCTTGAAATAAAAATAAAAAATTCCCTCCGTCAGACTATTACTGCTACATTATTTTATTAGATTCTTTTTTACTTTTGCAGATTGGATATTTTTTGGTGAAGTTATGATGTCGACAAGGAGGCGCCATGGTTTTCATCAGTAGTTCATTTATACCCGTAAAAAATAATGTTAATATTAGTTAAAAAAATTGTTTAATTTTTTTTCTTATAGTTGAAACGTTTATAAAAAATGTCAAATCAACAATCTAATTTTTTTTTCGTCATATAAGCTTTATAATAATTTTTCAAATTTACACGGTTTTCAGCGCGCGCAGCGGTAAGTGAGTCCTTAAGGGGGAAAATAGGGTTAGACGGTTAGAAAAATTGATTTTTTTTTTATTTCATAAATTGTTAGTAAAACTATTGAAAAATAGGTTCCCAACATTTTAAATGAAAATTCCGACTCGTTCTATTGTTATAAGCCATTAAAGTGAGTAGCTCTCCTTCAGGCCCCGAGCGCGCCACGTGTTTCAAACGCGTTTTTCTGAAAACGACTTTTTTTTTAACTTGCGTACACGCTAGTTTGAATAGTTTTCAACCAATCGTTTTGAAAATTGGCAGTTACTTTCTTCATAGTATTGCGCTCTATATGAACCTAAAATCGGAATATTATCATTATTTAAAATAATTTTTATTTGCAAATAAAGTTGTAAAAAATGGCAAAAAACCATGCTCTTTTGTTTTGACCCCTGTAAAAAATTCAATTTTCTATTTTATTAATAGCATTTAGGTTCATATAGAAGAGAGACATATAATAAAAGTAAATTCCAACCTCGTTTGATTTCGGATGAAAATTGCGGCTTCCAGAATGTACGCAAAATGCTGAGTGTGATTATGACCTGCAATATGGGGTCGCTAATATCTTCGGTGTTTTTCAAGGAAATTCTTCAAAAATTTTATAGTATATACTTAAATATATGTATAATATATTCTCAAAGTTTCAATAAATTATATTCATTTTTTATACTATAAAAAAATTTATGAAAATCATTGAGAAAACGCTGTTCTAACCCTATTTCCCCCGTTAAGAAGAAATTCGAGATATCGAGCATGGTAGCGTTTTGCTACAACGATGAATTAGGCAAGTCGAAATTTTTCAATAGAATTTCATATTATTCTGCAGTTCAATGAATGGTTCGAAAATTATTTGAATTGTGAAATTCTTTAGAATCGAAATAATCGTTCAAAGATTCGCAGGTTGTTTGTTTGGGTTGAAAAACAGCGGGTTTCGTAGAAGCGAGAATAAGCGCGGAGGGCAAAGGGGAGAAGATGAAGAGAAAGAAGGAAAGAGTAAGAAGAAGAGACGAGGATCAGACGCGAGAGTGGAAAGTGAAGCGAGGATGAAGATAGGAAGGTTGAAAACAGAAGAAGAGAGATAAAGGGAAAGCAGATGGAATGAGAATATACGAGGAGAGAGGAGAGGGATGATCGAAAACTTCGCTATTCCCGCGCGCCGTCTCTGCTTCTCTCTTTCGCTCGTTCTCTTTTGGTCAAGCGCATAGGAACGAATGTGAATTCCCACGTAATGCGAAACTCGTGTCGTCGCCCTCGAATTCGCGCGCGTGAATTTCGCCCTCTCTGCCCCGAGAGTAAACGCGTATCCGCAATCGTCGTCGAAGAATCATACCAGAAGAACAGCAATAGCGGTAGTATTGGTAGTACTATCGCGAGTGGTAGTAACCGTCGGAAGAAGGAGAAAAGCATCGGAGCGAACGGTTAGGGAAAAGTTCATACGCTATGCGCGAGAGTGGCCGTTGGAAAATTTGTTTACAACGGGGCAAACGCGCCGGGGCCCCCGCTAATTATAGTACGCGAAGCCGACGGAAGGAAACGGCAAAGGCACTATTTTTACTGGTCCGCCTCGATGTTCGGAATATGGCCGCGAGAGAGCCGAGAGTTTTGTTCACTTCTATTCCACGTCCCCCAAAGCGACAAAGCCAATAGCCAAGAACCGTTACGATACGATTGTTATTATTTCTTTGATTTTTCATTTTTTCTTTTCCTATAATCATTTTCTCTATTATTGTTATTACATCGAAGGGTGCGAATGTTTTTCGTGCTTCTCAATCATCCGATTAATTTATCATCTACAAATAATTATTCCATAGGCACGGGATTCACATTTTGCTTTGAGAATCATTCTTCCTGAACAGAAACTCAAAATAGAAGTGTGTTGCATAATGTTGTTGAATTCTCTGACTTTTTTTTCTCAGTCGAGAAATAAAAATATTTACGCGGCGTTGCCTACACCCGATTTTCCGACATTTTACCAGATTTCTGAATATATTGGCGTTAAAAACTCGATTTTTTTTGTTTGTTTTTTTTTCTTCACAAATTCAAAGCTCCCTCTACAAGGAATCACATTAATAATAATGAAAATGACGAATTTACGAAGATGAATATTTTTTTGACTCGTCCAAAAATCCTTGAGTCATTTACTTATGCTATCCCGTCGGTCTACGTCCGGAGAGAGTCAGAAAATTGTGAAAAATGACTTGTACTGATTATATGCCAAGGCCCAAAGGGTGATAAATAAACGAATAGATAAAAGAACGAATAAATTTTAATATATTTCCAATCGCGCAACAAGTGTTTTAATAGTTATTCGTGGGATGTAGTAATTTTTTCTCACAAACACACACGCACACATTCGCCTCGTGCCGTAGTGCATAACAATCCCCCGATCCGCAATATATACCTACTACACGAGAAGAAGAAGAAACGCGGATAATGGGCAACGGGTAGAAAAGAGAAAAAGACGAAGGAAAACAAAAAGAAAGGAAAATCTCGTGCTAAGATGCGATGTACACAGAGCTGAGAGTGCATCGGTTTTCGAGTGTGTATGCGAATGTTATGTCGAAGCGAGTTTGAGGCAGAGTCGTGTGGGTAGAAAAACATGTCACGAACGAACGTAAGGGAGAGGAAAAGAGAGACAGAGAGAGAGAGAACATTAAGACAGAAGTATAGCGAGTGGAAAGGAGGGAGAAAGAAGGACCGCGAAGAAAAACTATATACCGCGCGGCGCACATAGGAACAGGGAAATGAGGGGAGACGATGGAACGTTTGGCAAGAGCGTTGAATGCGCGGATAGAGAGGAGAACGAGACAGCGACTATATACACTCTAGTGGATATCGTCTCGTCTGACCGTACGAGAGCCCACGGCTTTTTCCCCTAGTCCGAGCGCGAACGAGACGGAAGTTTGAACGGACAG
The DNA here is from genome assembly GCA_958009045.1 of Oxytorus armatus. Lineage (NCBI taxonomy): Eukaryota > Metazoa > Arthropoda > Insecta > Hymenoptera > Ichneumonidae > Oxytorus > Oxytorus armatus. The sequence continues at coordinate 17,693,488 of OY253748.1, forward strand.
AGCGAGAGCGAGAGAGGAAGATAGACCGGGAGCAAAAGGGTGAGAGGGGGGGGGGGTCTAAGAGGGAGAGAAGGATAGAAAGAGATGCGCGCGAGTGTTGGCGTACGAGAAAC